>CM044312.1:52280833-52892500 GCA_024291935.2 Okapia johnstoni
AACACTAGTATGTATTTTGGAGTGGATTATTTGTTTTGCTTTGGACCTTTGAGTACAGGTCCTGACTTCCCTGGTGGCACAGACAGTAAAGCATCTGCCTACAATGAGGGCGACTCAGTTTCTATCCCTGGGTCGGGAAGATCTTCAGGAGAAGGAAATGGCAATCCACTCCAGTACTCTTGCCTGGAAAATCCCATGGACGGAGGAGCGTGGTAGGCTACAGTCCACGGGGTCGCAAAGAGTCGGACACGACTGAGCGACTTCACTTTCACTTTTGGGTACAGAGCATTGAATTCATCACACTTCCCAGTTTATGGAACATTAACATATTATCCACACAGGGAAGGAACAAAGGCCTCTTGTTTTCCCTTTTCCTGTTAGTTTGGTTCTTTTTGATCTTCAACCCTCCTCTCTCCCCCATTTCCTCCTTCCCCAGTAACCACACGTCACATGACAATAATCCAGGCTTTTAGGAATGACATCTCAATTGCCCTTAGAACCTTTTTATCACAAACAATGCAGCAGCGAACATCCCCAGGTACTTTTCTAGGAATCTGTGTACAAATTTAGCTGGCACTTAGGAGAGGGGGAAGAGAGACTTACTTTTGAATTGCTTTTCATATTGCTTGTATCTATTTTATTCTCACCAGTGGTCCATGAAGTTAACCCTCTCATTCTCACCAATTCTCGTTATTGACGTTTGTCAGTGTAATGGGAATAAAGTAGCAGTTCACAGTTGTTTTATTTCACATGCACCCAATTAACCAAGTTTGACCATCATTTCATACACTTAACAGCCATTCGATTTCTCACATCTGAGATTCACATATACATGTTCTTTGTCCACTTTTTCTTTTCAGTGTCCTGACCTTTTCCTAATGTTTTACAAGAAATTCCCTAAATATTCTAGATTTTAATATCTTGCCAGTCTTAAATTTGGCAAAGATCTTTGTTTAGTCCACTTTGGGTCTATTAACTTTGTCCATGAAGGTTTTAATTTAACAGAAATCCAATCAATGTATTTGATTGTAATCCAATCTTAATATTTTGTATTGTGGATTATACATCTTTGAGTCTCCTTTAGGAGTATTCCTCTGACCTGGTGTCAGAAAAATAACCTTCTGCATTTTTTTCTATGAGTGTTTCTGTTGCCCCAGGTGCTTACCAGCATTAGGTGTTGTCAGTGTTCAGGGTTTGGGCTATTCTAATATATGTATGTGTGCATGTGTGTGTAGTATCTCATTGTTGTTTTAATTTGTAGTTCCCTAGTGACATATGACGTGGAACACCTTTTTGTATGCTTATTTGCCATCTATGTATCTTCTTCAGTGAAGTGTCAGGTAAGGTCTCGGCCTTTTTTTATGTGGGTTGTTTGTTTCCTTACCACTGAGTTTTAAGAGTCCTTTGTATAACAGTCCTTGATCAGATGTGTCTTTTGCAAATATTTTCTCCTAGTCTGTGGCTTGTCTTCTAATTCTTTTGACAATGTCTTTTGCAGAATGGAAGTTCTTAATTTTAATGAAGTCTGGGTTATCAATGATTTCTTTTATGTGTTATGTCTTTGGTGTTCTATCTAAGACATGCTATACTCAAAGTCATCTAGGTCTTCTCCAATATCATCTTCTACAATTTTTATAGATTTTCATTTTATATTTAGGTCTGTGTTTCATTTTGAGTTAATTTTGTGAAGATGTTTATAACTTGTTTATTCAGTGTTTTATAGGAGTCTCTATTCAGAACAGTAAGACAAGAAAAAATAAATATATATAAGGATTAAGATGAAAAATATAAAACTGTCATTATTTACAGGTAGCAAGATTATACACAAAGAAAATCCAAAAGACAAGGCAATTTTGTTTTAGATTTGATACATGAACTGATCAAGTTTGCTGAAATCAAAGTCAGTTTGCAAATAATGATTGTATTGCTATATGCCAGCAATAAATTAAAAAAAAACTTTTTTAAAGAGTCTATGTAGAACAGCATCACAAAACACCAACTAGTCAAGAATAAATCTAACAAAGATATGTGTGACCTCTAGTTTCAAAACTACAAAACATTACTAAGTGAAACTAAGAAAGAGTAAAATAAATGGAGACATTTACCATGTTTGTATTCACCTGCTCAGGCTACCATAACAAAATACCATAGACCAGGGGACTTTATCAACAGAAATTTATTTTCTCACAGTCTGGAGGTTAGGAAGTCCAAGATCAAGGTTCCAGCTAATTCAGTTTCTGATGAAAGCTCTATTTCTAGCTTAAAGATGACTGTCTTCTGTTTGGGTCATCACATGGCAGAAAGAGAGCAGTCTCTCTGGTGTCTCTTCTTATAAGGAAAGTAATCCTGCGGGATCAGGGCTACCCTTATGACCTCATCTAACCTTAATTACTTCCTTAGAGGTCACACAAGAAGTCAGACTTCAACATATGAATTTGGAGGGGAACAAATATTCAGTCCATAACACACAGTGTTCATGACTAAAATCTCCTATAACCTAGATGTAGGAACAGGCAGTCTAAGACACAAAAGAAAAAGAATTCCTAAGTTCTTTTAATAAATTTTTAAAAGCTTCTGCATGGCGTGTGTGTGTGTGTGTTTGTGTGTGTGTGTATGAGAGAAAGAGAAAGAGAGCAAAGCCAAAAGATAAATTGCAAGGTTGTAGAAAATACTTGGGCAAATATTGTAAGTAAAGATTTAATATCTCTAATATACAAAGAACTCAAAATCCTGATAGAAAAAATGGATAAATGACCTGAACAGAAAATTCACAAATAAAAGATATAAAAATGACTCAAACATATGAAACAATGTTTAACTTTTTTCTCACACATAATAAAAGAAATGTACACTGAGATACCATTTCTCACCACACAGTGTGGCAAATATTAAAAACCTTGGCAACAAATTCTATTGGTCAGGCTTTGGGGAAGCACGCACTCTCCTGTACTGATGTGTGAATGTAAACTGTTACAGCCCTCAAGGAAGGCAATTTCTAGCAAAATTACACATGCATTTATATTGTGTAAGGCTTCTCACTTCTAAGAATCTACCGTGAAGTTATACCTCAAGCAGCATGAAAATACATATGCACAAATTTATTCTGTGCATCTTTGTGATTGCAAAAATCTTGTTAATAATCTAAGTCCCTATAAAGAGAAAGTGTCTGAATAATCTATGGTACAGCCACACTATGGAGAACTATTAAAAATAATGAGAGAGATTTTTAAAAACTGATACTTTGTGCAAACCTAGAGACGGATTAGGAAAAGTGGTTGCCACTTTTGGGTGAAAATTATGAAGTCATCTCAGAGAGTACAGAAGGACAAACTTAGTGGGATGGCAGACTCCTCCCTGTCTCTCTTCATTTATAGATCTCAGCTCTCTAGAAATCCTAGACAGGCCAGTTCAGCACACACTGTAGAGAACCTAGCACTTCATCTGCGAGAAGACCACGTCCTGGGCACTGGTTCCATCATTCCTGAGCTTTCTTGCTCTGAGAGTGTTGATACCAAGTCAGGATTCCAGTGCAGGTAGGTGAGCACCATTCTCAGAGGTAGAAACATCTCTTGATGAATGCGTTCTCCATAGCGGGATTTCTATTTGTCACTTTTGCCCTTTTCCCAAGAATTACACCCTTTGGGAGGCTTACTTGGAGGACAGAGAACATTGTCAAAAATTAATGATACAGGAAAGAGCAGGATTTTGTGACCTGGAAAGTTGAATACATACAGTGACTAGCTTCTCTCTTCTTGAAACCATCAAACCAGGTAGGAATACATAGTAAGATTCTTTCCTAAGAGTCTAGAGAAAGTTCTAGAGAAAGATGACAAGAAGCCTCCAGTCTTCCCTGAAGTGGATGGAAAAGGAGAGAAAGAAGCCCTTTCAGAAGCTCTTCCCTGGAATGTAAGCCTTGCGGATACCCAAGAAGTCCTGGGATGGACAGGAACGGGTCAGGCCTAGAGAACAGGGCAAAGTAACATGAGCCACGGAACTGGCCCCTGTTCTTTCCGCTTCCTCATGTTTATCCTTCATCTCTCAACTTCTGATTACAGAGCTGTAAGGAGACTGATGTACTTAAGCGAAGGATGCAAGGCTGTTCTCAGCAAATTGCCATCACTTCCTTTCAAATGGTTCTTGAGCAGATGGCAGTCTGAGATCCCTCTGGAGAGTGTGTAGCCAACCACCCTGTCCCTTTCCTTTGAGCACTGGAATAGTCTAGGAAACCAGCTCTTCATCTACAATGAAAAATAAATATCTCATACCTAAGTTTATGGAAAATTTTAGTTTGATAAAACAATTCTATTCTCTCCCTCCTTATGAAAGGAAATAATCACATTTGCAATTAAACTTTAAAACATTCTCTTGCCTCATTATGAAACAAAATGCAAAAATCCATTAAGAGTTTATGTTTCTTCTATATGAAAGGTTACTGTAGAAAATACCGTAATAAGAGAGCTCCAAATGAAAGAGAGACAGAGATAACCCTAATAAATATTCATTTAGCAAAATATCCCAGTTGCCAGATCCCTATCTACTTTATTTTCTTGCAATAAAAATTGAAACAGTAGCCGAATGAAAGTGTACGTCAAAATAAACTGTTCTGAAAGATTACATGAACACCATCTATCATAAGAGTCATAATTCATAAAAAGGACATGTTCAAAATAATTTTTTTGTTGTCAACCTGATAATTTGTCTTATGGAAGTAAAACTTCAGAGAAAATTGGTTTATTGGTGTGCTCTGGGCTCCTTTTTTTTCTGGTCAATACTTTTATTACGGACTGGGGCATGAATAGCAAAGGTATGCTGATCTAATAACCCTGGCCAAAGAGCAAGGAGATCAGCCTGACTATGCCAGCATGAAAAGCAGAAATCACTGATATATCAGAAGGTGAAATGAGGGCCCAGTATGGATGATCGTATTGACTGGCAGCCATTCTCTACCCACCAGGGTTAGGGTTTGTTTGGTTGCAAGTTCAGTAGAAATCTACAATTCTGGATGACTTCCAGTAGAGTTAATGTTAAGTCTTAGGTTTGCATGGTATCCGGAAAAAGGAAGGTCATCACCACCATGTGTGCTGAGCCCATCATAGAGTCTAACTCTGGGACAGGATTTAATTATAGATTCCACTTATGAACAGTTACTCAGAAAATCTGGATCCAGTTCAGAGCACAGCTGAGATGGTGAAGACACGAAAGTATTCTCACAGGGGAGCTGTTGAAACAGGAGAAGAGAAGATTTATGGAAGACACGATATGTGTCCTCAGATACTTGAAGCGCTGTCATCCAGTGAAAGGACGAGACTGACTGCTGCTGCAGAGAGGCTGGCTGCACATCTGTGGGAGGCAGAGCTGGAAAAAAATACATAGGCTGCCTGAGCAGGAAGTGAATGCCCAACATGGAGGAGTGCAAACAGACCAGCATCTCTTAGGGATGTTTGGGGGGATTCTTGGCTTAGAAATAGTGGTGGCTGGAGGATTGGAAGACTGGCCTGGGAAGCCTCTGCAAAATTCTAAAAGTTATAGATGTCAGTGGGGTTTCCTCTGACATCTCCCTGCCTCCTCTCACTGTTGCCTGATGCTCCCTCTTATGTGTGCTGCCTTCTTCAGGAACATCAGACATAGAGCGCTTTTTCTTCTTGATTTTTAAGACCCCCTAACAGTACTTGCACATTCTGCTCTGTACCACTCTGCTTATTTTTCTGTCCCATCTTTCTCCCCATCCAACTGTGAGTTCTGACATGATAGGAGAAGGCTTGCACTCCCTGTCCAGCACATGCCCTTTGCATAAAGCTTCTTGTCAAGAGAGCATATGTGTATCTTTGTAAATACTTACATAAACAATTCAGAATATTGAAGAATCTGCTTTGAGAAAGGTGGGTGGGTGGGGGTAAGGGATTGGTTAATGAGAGACCTTTAATACTTTTTATAAAGTATGCAAAATTTAAGAGAACAAGTCAAAGCACAAATGTTCCATTATGTAATCAAATAATATTTTACTTATGTAAAAAATAATTTCTTCTGAACTGGAAAATATCCGTCACATACTGAGGAAACTAGTGTCTTCTGAGGTCAACCGCACCACTGATTAGAAATGAAAAGAATAAAAATCAGGAATTCAGAAACGCAGCATAGGAGCTTCTTAGAACATTGTGGGAAGCCCAGTGTTCTGATTACACTGAGTCTCACATGCTGGACCACCAAACCTGAGACAACAATGGTCAGTTTTGAGAATCATTAAGTGGAAAATTTTATCCAGCCATCTTCTGGACGTGCAACCTCTGTATGGGGTTCTACTTAGGTGTACCTGAGGCCCAGAGTTGGCTTGTGAGTGCGTGGCCTTCCCTCTGTGGGGAGAAATTGTGGGATGGTTTTCTTCAAGCCCTGGTCAGGCTGCACTGTGGATATAGCCTAAGGAGCTGCCAGCCTCGCCCTCATGATTACTGTGGCTGGGAGCAAAGCAAACATGTTCATGTTAAGCAAGAACAGATATACTTGAGACCAATATATTGGAAGCCGTCAAAAGTTAAGCTTTAGAAAAGTTTCTCATAATGTCAGAATTAGAATATGCCTCCATGTCATTGTTTGGAATTCACTTTAATTTTTTAATTATTTGCATCAACATTTGTTCATGTATTTACTACTTTACTACTCAGTAGCATCACATCACACAGACTAGGGGCTTAAAGCAGGAAAAATAAGGAATCTGTGGCCTCAGGGAGATAGCCCTTTGGGGTGTAAGTCTGGAGTTTAATGGGCTTCCCAGGTGACACTAGTGGTAAAGAATCTTCCTGCCAATGCAGGAGATGTGAGAGACACTGGTTCTATCCCTGGGTTGGGAAGATGCCCTGGAAGAGGAAATGGCACTCCACTCCAATATTCTTGCCTGGAAAAGCCCATGGATAGAGGAGCCTGGTGGGCTACAGTCCATGGGGTTGCAAAGAGTTGGATATGACTGAGAATTTGAGCACACAGCACTGGGTTTTAATACAGGTTAATGTTGGGAAATAAGGGACAGAAGAGAAGCCAAAAGAATTGAAGTAGTGAGCTCTCCTCTTTTAAAATGCCCATGCTGAGAGGACCAGGAGATACAAGCAGTCTTCTGCAATTGTGTCTGGGCATCCTGGACTGTGGGGTCCAGGCAAAGATTAGAGCACAGATGTCAAATCACAGATCAGGGTATCAGAGCAAGAGAACCCAGGCCCCTGAATCCAGCATGGCTAAGTTGTGCCATGCTTCTGGCTGGTCTGACTGTTCATGGCAGGAGATCAGTTGGGGTCAGGGGACACCTGAACAGAAACTCTCTGTGGCAGGAGGATGACACGAGCTGGTGACCATCAGGGCAGGACCCAAAGAGGCCAATTGGGTGCATCAAAGACATCATTATATAGATTCTTCTAAGGCAGCAGTTCTCAATGTTTGTCTACTGGGCTACACACATTGAATGATTTTCACTTGAACAACACAAGTGCATAAATGTAATCCCAACTTAGACATACAAACCAGCCCTCTGCCCCCAAATTATTTGTCATGGCATTTTTAAAGCATTTAATAATAATAACAATAATAAAGAAATCAAGGACTTGTCTCAAAAAAGTTGTCATTAAATAGGAAGAATATTAAATATAACTAAGCTCATTTTTTAAATTTTTGGATTTAAAAAATGAATAGAACTCCAATAGGGCTCAGCTGAGATAGGATAAGTGGAGGACTGTATCAGTTATGACTGAATTACCTGTCGGAATTCTTCTTTCTCTCTCGCTCAGAGTTCAATTACTAACAATAGACTGATCTCTCATCTGTATCATAATCTCTAATTACTGATAAAGTTAAAGTATTTGCACACCTCAGTACTGGAGTACCAGCAATCCCCCTCACTATTCATCACAGCACACCAAGGTGTCTGCAGTAGGGACAGTGCGTTCTGGGTCCTGATACACTCATCTGAGAATTCCGTTTTCTCTAGCTGTGCAAACATGCTCACATCCAGGGCTCCTTCTCCTCGCTGATTTCCCACTGGTCCTGGATGTACAAGAGCAGGACCTTAATCCAGGAATAAGTGTGAGAGGGGATGGACCGGGACATGGAGACATAGGCACAGAAAAGGAAAATTAGGAGTCTTTCTCTCTCTCTGTTTCTTCCTTATCATTCTGTCAGTTCAGGGAGGAGAGAAATGTCTTAATAATTGCATGGGATTATTATGAATATATCCAGTTAATGTATGATAAAAGCACTATCATTTTTTTCTTTCCCTTAACCTTTTCTGGAAACTGAAGGACAAGGTGATTATAGCTCAAAATAAAACCCAGAAAATCGGTTAATTCTGAAACCTAGTCACCCTGAAACTGAGTTCCCTTACTGAATTTATGACGAACCTCTTTATCCAAAACTTTATTCCCTTTCTCGTCCCCTCTGACCTCAATCCTGAGCTAACTGAATACCAATCAACCAGAATCAGATTATTAAATTTCTGTTGTTGATAATATTTTTAATGTACTAAAATTACTATCATAGATATCATCATTAATGTACAAACTCAGATTGTTCCCCAGGGCAAGATAAGTTAATAGACCTCCCCCTAAGCCATGGACCACCGGGCCTGAGGACTGTAAACCAGACATCCTGACTCCTGAAACTATGATTAAGAAATGTCACAAAGGGACTTCCCTGGTGGTCCAGTGGTTAAGAATTCACCTGTCAATGCAGGGGACGTGGGTTCAGTCCCTGGTCCAGGAAATAAGATCCCATATCCCACAGGCAACTAAGATGCCCCACAACAACTGATCCCAAGCCTAGAGCATGTGTTCTGCAATGAGAGAATCCACTGCAACAAGAAAACTACATACTGCAGCAAAGACCAAGCGCAGCCAAAAAAATCTTTTTAATTGATTAATTTAGAAAAAAAGAGAAAAGTCACAGAAATGTCACAAGAAGATGATGAATCCCAGCCTTTCTGTTCTTCCTTATGAAAAATACTTCTAACTCAAAGACCAAGTTGGGCAGGATCTGAGGCTTGTCTCCTACTCCCTTGCTTGGTGCCCTGAAATAAACACTTTCCTTCTCAAGGACATCAGTAGACTAGTCTGCCTGTGCTAAGCATTGGATGAATGGACTCAAGTTCTGTTTGGTAACAATTGCACCTACTTGGGTTGCTTGTTTATTTTTCAAGTAGAGGCAGAACTGTGCAGTAAAACAAAAGCCAAGGCTTAGGCATAGGACTGATATATTTCATGCCATGGCCATTTTGTTTATCAGCTGTGTCATCTTGGTCTTCAGTTTTCTCATCTGTTACATAGAAGTAAAAATATTGTATCATTGATTTTTAAAAAGAGATACTGTATGTAAAGTACAGTTCCTGACATACAGTAAGCAAGCCCCTTAGGTCAGTTGGTATATAACTGTTAACAAAAGTGATAATCATGGTGGCAAAACACATGGATTCTGAAGTCAGACAGTCTGGTTTCAAATCCTAGCTTTAGTTCTTTAGGTGACATTGAGCAGGTTACTTGATTTTCTACACCTCAGTTTCCACATCTGTGAAAGGGGAAAAAAATAGTCACTACTTTATAGGGTTGCTATGAATAGTAAATAATATAATCACAAAATGCTTATAAAATAGACTTCTCATAATGTTAACTACTGGGTTTCCCTGATGGCTCAGCAGGTAAAAAATCTGCCGGAGACACAGGAGGCGCAGGTTCAATCCTTGGATCTGGAAGATTCCCTGGAGAAGGAAATGGCAAGCCACTCCAATATTCTTGCCAGGAGAATCCTAAGGACAGAGGAGCATGATGAACTACGGTCCATGGGATCACAAAAGAATCAGACATGACTGAAGACTGAAGCAGCTGAGCACACACACAGTGTTAGCTATTAATTGCTACTACCCAGTTGAGGAGAGAACCTTGTTTCCCCCTCTCCTTCCTCCACAGGTGTATAGGGATCAGCACCAGTATTTTCCACCCAGACTAATTTATGGTTGGATTGGAAACTAAAGATAGCGGCTTACTTGGGCTGATTCTAGGTGATTGTTTTGGTCCCCTCTTGTCAATGGGCTATCTCACTGATATCTCACTGGGTTCTCCTACTAGCAATGGCAATCCCCCTAAGCCCCAGTAACTGTGAATTCCTCACCACTTCTTTAAAAATTCTGAACAGTCCTAAACAATTCATGCTCCTGGAGCCCTGCATATAACATCCCTCAAAGTCATGACTTTCCTGTCCCCTGCTCATTCACCTGGCACATTCCTACTCAAAATCTAACTTTGACAGTTACCTCCTCAGTGACTCCCTCAGTTGGAGGTAGACCTTGCCTCCTCTGGTTTCCTGCTCTTGTTCATAATTATTATAGGATTTATTATGTGGCATTTTGACTGTTTTATCATTTGTCATCTTTCCAGCTAAAATGTGAGCTCCAGGGTAGTGATTGTTCTGTTCATCTCTACTTCCGCAAGCTTTCCTGAGGCTGCCACAAAGTATGCATAAAAGTCCATGGTATTCTCAGATTGTTCCAAACTCCCCCACAAGCCTGAAAGGTCCTTTAGGGCAAGGATAGTGGACTTTTAAAATCTCTGTAGCCCCAGGATAAGTGAAAGTGAAAGTTGCTCAGTTGTGTCTGACTCTTTGCGACCCCATGGACTATACAGTCCATGGAATTCTCCAGGCCAGAATACTGGAATGGGTAGCCTTTCCCTTCTCCAGGGGATCTTCCCAACCCAGGGATGGAACCCAGGTCTCCTGCATTGCAGGCAGATTCTTTAACAATGCGCTATAAAGGGGATATAGCCCCAGGATAGCCAAATACAAAAGAGGGGCTTAATAATCATTTATGGAATAAAAAAAGATGAATTTGCAAACCGATACCTTTTGAATATAAGCTTTTTAACAGAGTATAAAAAATGGATAATTCTCAGATAAATAATATAATTTAATCAAAGCAAAGGGAAGCAGTATAATTTAATCAAGATTAAAGTAGCATCTGGTAAGTAGAATGTTTACTTGATATAACAAATCAGCAGTTGCCCAGAAATTCTAACCCTTGCTCCTTTGACAAATGATGGCAGTGGATCACTCTCACTGAGTTTTAGTTTGAGTTCTTAAGTTTTACTCCAATATATTGAGTCAAAGTACATAAAATGGAGCATAGACAGATGTTTTGGGTTTTTTTTCCAAATATCCCCAAGATTGCTGGAGAAATGCTGGACTGGATGAAGCACAAGCTGGAATCATGATTGCTGGGAGAAATATCAATAATCTAAGAATGCAGATGACACTACCCTTATGACAGAAAGTGAAGAACAAGAGCCTCTTGATGAAAGTGAAAGAGGAGAGTGAAAAAGTTGGCTTAAAACTCAACATTCAGAAAACTAAGATCATGTCATCTGGTCCCATCACTTCATGGCAAATAGATGGGGAAACAGTGGCTGACTTTATTTTGGGGGGCTCAAAAATCACTGCAGATGGTGATTGCAGCCATAAAATTAAAACACACTTGCTCCTTGGAAGCAAAGTTATGACCAACCTAGACAGCATATTAAAAAGCAGAGACATTACTTTGCCAACAAAGGTCCTTCTAGTCAAAGCTATGGTTTTTCCAGTAGTCATGTATGGATGTGAGAGTTGGACTATAAAGAAAGCTGAGCACTGAAGAATTGATGCTTTTGATCTGTGGTGTTGGAGAAGACTCTTGAGAGTCCCTTGGACTGCAAGGAGATCCAACCAGTCTATCCTAAAAGAAATCAGTTTTGAATATTCATTGGAAGGACTGATATTGAAGCTGAAACTCCAATACTTAGGCCACCTGATGTGAAGAGCTGACTCATTAGAAAAGACCCTGATGCTGGGAAAGATTGAAGGCGGGAGGAAAAGGGGATGACAGAGGATGAGATGGTTGGATGGCATCAACCAACTCAATGGACATGAGTTTGAGTAAACTCCAGGAGTTGGTGATAGACAGGGAGGTCTAGCATGCTGCAGTTCATGGGGTCACAAAGAGTCGGACATGGCTCAGTGACTGAACTGAACTGAACTGATCTCCAAGATTAATGTGAAACCAGGGTTGAGAATCATGCTGGCCCTCTAACTTGCCAGACTTGAGCGAGCCTTAATTTCTCAAAGCCCCAGTATCCTCATCCATAAAATAAAGATAATTATCATGCCTCTCTTATTAAGTTGAGCAACGTTTAAATGAAAAAAATCCCATAAGAAGTATTAAATGCAGTACATAAAATGTTAGACTCATGGAATAAACAGTTTTCATTATTTTATTAACAGTATAATTTTCAATATCAGAACATATGTCACACTGCCACTCACGAGCTAGCACTGCCACATTTGACCAAATATCCTAAATATTCTCATTCTTTGCCTTTAAATAATTGAAACCAAACCCACTTGCTAGTCCTAACTTGTCAATTAAGAGGGAGGTTAGTTCATAAATATTCCAACCATCGTCTCTTCTATTAATCTCTGCTATGAAGGCCCTAAATTTCTTCAATTATTCCTAAGAATTAAATTATGCAAGTTTTATTCAGGCTTGAGGTTACTTCTACTGGAAACGGCAACAGAGAAAATGCTCTGGGACAACAGCTCCTAACTATTATCTATCCCCAAAGAGTAAAAAAGATGGCTTGAGAAAAATCTGCTCTGTGGGAAACTGTTTTGAAAGATACTTTGGATTTATTCATTAATTTCCTCTCTTATCTCTCTAATATCCTTATAGCTCTGGCAGGTCTCTGATGTTTATTTCCATTGAAAAGGAGCCAAATTAGCACACACTATGCAAATTGAAGCACATGCAAACTCTTTATAAATTCAGAAAACAATTAATCTAATACCCTTATGGAAAACAAGGTAAATATGAATAAGGAAAATGAATGTTTCAAGTAGAAAAAAATTTTCCTTGAAGAAAATGGCCCAGGAATTCCTATGTTCTGTTAAGAGTGGAGGGGACAGGAAAACAGAGTTCTGGAGTTGAGAAAACATGGATAGAAGGTCTACCATTTGAGACAAGGTCAATGGTTGTTTAGTGGCTAAGTCATGCCCGACTCTTTTGGGACCCCATGGACTGTAGCCACCAGCGTTCTCTGTCCGTGGGATTTCTCAGGCAAGAACGCTAAAGTGGGTTGCCATTTCCTTCTTCAGGATCTTCCTGACCCAGAGATGAAACTCGCCTCTCCTGCTTAGCAGGTGGATTCTTTACCATTGAGCCGCCTGGGAAGCCCGCCAGATTAATACAATGTCTATTATACACTCCATCTTCACATTTATTATCAGAAGTAATCTTCCCAGTGACAATGAAAGGACAATGCTGTTATCCTAGTATTAGAGATGAGGAAATGCAGACACGTAAAGGTGAGTCCATATAACTGTTAGTGGCAGAACGGAGTGAGACTCAACGCATGGCTTGCTCCATTTCACGGTTCATCCTCTTTCTATTAAACTGTTCTGTGTAGTACAGAGAAGAAACCTAAAACTACCAAAGAACGCTGCTGACTATAACAGAAAACTGTAATTGATGTGTAAAAGCTCCGGAAATGAACTCAAGGCTCTGAGGGAAGCGTTTGCCTCATGGGAGGCTACCCTGGGCTGCAGAAAACAAACACAGGTCAGAATGGTTATCATACATTTGCAGGACATGAACAAAACAATTGTAGACTTTGGAGCAGAAAGAAATTGGTCAGGATGTAGGGAACAATATTTTCTCCCTCGGGTCTTCATGGTTTAATTTGGAGAATTATTTTTAACACATTATGAAAAAGAATGTCTTCCAATCAAAAAATGGGCCAAAGAATTAAACAGACATTTCTCCAAAGAAGACATACAGATGGCTAACAAACACATGAAAAGATGCTCAACATCACTCATTACTAGAGAAATGCAAATCAAAGCCACAATGAGGTACCATTTCACACCAGTCAGAATGGCTGCTATCCAAAAGTCTACAGGCAATAAATGTTGGAGAGGGTGTGGAGAAAAGGGAACCCTCTTACACTGTTGGTGGGAATGCAAACTAGTACAGCCACTATGGAGAACAGTGTGGAGATTCCTTAAAAAACTGGGAATAGAACTGCCATACGACCCAGCAATCCCACTGCTGGGCATACACACTGAGTAAAACCAGAATTGAAAGAGACACGTGTACCCCAGTGTTCATCGCAGCACTGTTTACAATAGCCAGGACATGGAAGCAACCTAGATGTCCATCAGCAGACGAATGGATAAGGAAGCTGTGGTACATATACACAATGGAATATTACTCAGCCATTAAAAAGAATACATTTGAATCAGTTCTATTGAGAGGGATGAAACTGGAGCCCATTATACAGAGTGAAGTAAGCCAGAGAGAAAAACACCAATACAGTATACTAATGCATATATATGGAATTTGAAAGATGGTAATGATAACCCTATATGCAAGACAGAATAAGAGACACAGATGCATAGAACAGTCTTATGGACTCTGAGGGAGAAGGTGAGGGTGGGACGTTCTGAGAGAATAGCATTGAAACATGTATATTATCATATGTGAAACAGAACACCATTCCAGGTTCAATGCATGAGACACGTGCTCAGGGCTGGGGCAATGGGATGACCCAGAGGGATGGGATGGGGAGGGAGGTGGGAGGGGGGCTCAGGATGGGGAACACATTAAACCCAGGACTGATTCATGTCAATGTATGGCAAAAACCACTACAATATTGTAAAGTAATTAGCCCCCAACTAAAATAAATAAATTTATTAAAAAAAAAAAAGAAGAAGAAAGAAAAAGAAGGTCTTCCCTGATAGCTCAGTTGCTAAAGAATCTGCCTGCAATACAGGAGACCCCAGTTTGATTCCTGGGTCAGGAAGATCTGCTGGAGAAGGGATAGGCTACCCTCTCCAGCATCCTTGGGCTTCCCTTGTGGCTCAGCTGGTAAAGAATCTGCCTGCAATAGGGAAGACCTGGGTTTGATCCCTGTGTTGGGAAGATCCCCTGGAGAAGGAAAAGGCTACCCACTCCAGTATTCTGGCCTGTAGAATTCCATGGACTCTATAAGCCATTGTATCGCAAAGTGTCAGACATGACTGAGTGACTTTTTCTTTCATGAAAAAGAAAAGTGAACTTCAGGACCACACTGACATTTTTTTTGTACTTCATCAGATAAGTAGGACTCTACATTTTTTTTTTCCACTCTCCCTCCATTTATACAAACAGAAAAACAAAGATTTTACTCAAGATACTTGATGCTTTTCTATCAGTTCCTCAAAATCTTTACCCTACATTGACTGGAAACACCTCCACCTTAAGGCTCAATTCTTCTCTCTTACAAAGGCCCGAGTGGGAAGGAGGGTAATAAAAAGATGACACTTGGGGAGAGCTTTACCTGTCTGACTAGGTTTAAAGCAATTACCACAGGCTTACTGCAGTGTCCTCTGAATTATCTCTGAGCTTTGTGTCCTAAAACTGACTTCTATCTCACAAAGTTATTTTGGGAAAAAGAAAAAACGATTGACAAATGAACCACTTTGCAAAATTTTACCAGTATTAAGTGATGGTGCTAAGTTCAGGTCTTCACATCTGTCATCTCATTTAACCCTTAAAGCCATTGTTATGATCCCCTTTTATCAAAAAAGGACACAGAGGCCTGGAGGGGTTGGTTAGCTTGTGCTGAGAACATTTGGAACTGACTTGAAACAATTTCATATGGCTAGTCATGCTGTATATCAGCTGTTCTCATCAACCCCCATGCTTTTCTGAGTCTCATATTAAGTTCTGTCAGTTCCATATGAGTAACAGAGCTGATGTGTGTGTCTGCAAACTGCCTAGCTAGGTCAGGAGAGAGGGACCAGCTTTTACAGCTGAAGAGATGAGGTTAAGACCGGCATGTAACTCATACCAGATCACCTAGTGTGCTGCTGGAATTTCCACAGACCACTTGCTTCACTGAACCAGGTTGCTTCTCCAGAAAGAAAAAAAAAAAAATGACACAAAACAAGAAAAATGTGTTACAACAGATAAAATTCTTTTTGCTCCCCATGGCATCCCCTGAGGATGGGGGAAGTTGCCTCTCTTCCTTCATTTAATTATCAATTCATTTGAAAATATGTTATTTAACAATTTAATGAGAGTCATTCAACTGATTAGGAAGATGCATTAATTTTCTTCTCTAATTAAGAAGGCTCAAAGTGAGCTCCCCACAAAGAATTCTAGGATTCAAATTCCCATCTGCTACTTTTACCTCTGGGAGATTCATGCCCTGTGGAGATGGGAGGTTTCTGCTGCTTTTTAGGAACAATGATTGGTTTCTTCTGAGACCTGGTCTTGGGTGCCAACAAACAGGAGAGGTAGTAGCTTGGCCACTTTAGTCAAAGGACCCTGTTCTGTTAGTCCTAAGAAGCAAGGGAAAATATGAAGAAAAGATTTCAACCGATACAGATAGGCTTCTAGTGTTAGTAGCTCAGTCGTGTCCAACTCTTTGCAACTCCATGGATTGTAGCCCACCAGGCTCCTCTCTACATGGGGCTCTTTAGACAAGAATACTGAAATGGATTGCCATTTCCTTTTCCAGGGGATCTTCCCAACCCAGGGATTGAACCCAATGCTTCTGATAGTTTCAAGAAGCTACCTTGAAGCCTGGATGGGAGGGAAGTTTGGAGGGGAATGGATATCTGTATACATATGGCTGAATCCTTTTGCTGTCCACCCAAAACTGTCATAGCATTGTTAATCAACTGTACTACAATACAAACTAAAAATTACTTTTTAAGAAATGAAGCTGCCTTGAGGGGGGTGTTTGTTCTTATTTTTTGTTTATATTATTTTTTTACATTTCCCCATAAATATTTAGGAAATTGGTTTACCCTAATATTTTCATAGCATTCCTGGGGGCATCCCAAGGGAATGCTTCAATTCATATCAGTGACAAGGTGCATATTAGCTGCTCAAGCAGTGGGTAAGGGATTCCACAAAGGCCCTCCACAACTGTACACACTCATACCTGGACCTGTGACTATGTTCCATTACATAACAAAAGGGATTTTGTAAGTGTAGTTAAGGTTATGAACCATAAGATAGGGAGATTACCATGTATTATCCAGACAGGCCAATCCAATCATGTGATGCCTTAAAAGCAGAGAGAATGCTCCAGCTGGAGTCAGAAAGTTGTGGCAGGAGGGAAGTGGGAGAGATCTGAAGCATGAGAGGGCCTAACTTGCCATTCCTGGAGAGCCCACGTGGAAAATATGAGAAGGAGCTCAGGTAGCTTCTAGGAGCAAAGATTTGTCCCCAGCTAACAGTCAACAAGGAAATGGAGGCTTCAGGAAGTGAACCATAAGGAAGTGAATTCATCTAGCAGCCTGAATGAGCCAGGATGCAGATTGAACCCCAGAGTCTCAAGACAGGAACACAGTTTTTCCAACTCTCCAATTCCAACCTTGAGAGATCCAAAGCTGAGGGCTCAACTAAACCACTCTGTGCCTAAACCACCAACCCACACAATTGTAAAACAATACACTGGTGTTGCTTTAAGCCACTTAATTTGTAGTCATTTGTTACGACAGTGATAGAAAACTCATACAGAACCTGGATCAGGTCAGAGTCAGAAAGTGACTTCTAAGAAATGCAGAATTTGAGTCACCACCAAGGGTTGACCCTCAGAGGCTATGGTGGGTGCAGCAGCAGTAGGAAAGCATCTGTCATCATGAGACAAAACTCAAGGAGCAGAGGGATTTGCACAATAATGCTCCTCTTACAGATGCTGATGGCTACAGCCAGAACTGTGACACATCTGACACAAAGGATGAAGCATGGAAAAATGGGGAGGTGACATGCTAGCCCATACGACTCAGTCAAATGTCAGTATTTTGTGCAGAGGTGGCCAGGGAAGCATATGTTACTGCTAAGAATAATATAGTTAATCAGCAAAGATTGGTATGATGTGCCCACATCATCACTAACAAACAAATTAAGTTGGCTTTTCTAGTATTTCTTGCTCCTGCACATATTTGGTGAATATCTTATTTAGCACTTTGCTCCACTCCTTGATACCCACTTTAAGAGATAAAAGACAAGTGTCCCAGTGATCAGAGAAATTAACCTCAAGGAGATCTGGGATTTCAGACACATTTAGACTTGATTCCAATATCAGAGCTCACATGTCTCCATTAAAATTTACTGTCTGCCTTCACCCTGATATATAATCTATGATAAAGCTGTCTCCTGCTCTCTCTGCACCTACTTCTTCCCTTGGTCCACAGTCTGAGAGCATTGTAAACTTAATATTCTTATTTTATTCTATAAGAAACACCATCACCAGTACTTATTGGAAAGAAAAAAAAGAGCTCCATGATCTGGCTCCTGCCAATAGTGATCTGCTCTGGGGGTAGAAGAGAGGGCATGCTGAGTCATGGCTTCATTCTTCCCGTGTATTGTTTTCTGTCTGAAATGTAATTCTGTCTTCCTCGTCTAATTTCTACTCATTCTTCAGAATTTAACTCAAGGAAAAAAGAGAAAATTATAAAACTGAACATGAGTGGAAACAAATGAACTTAAATACATATATACATATGGGATTTTCAAAAGATGAAAATATCATGGGGAAATGAAGAATGGAGACTTAGTTTTGAAAAAAGTAAGAGACTCTATAGTCAAGTTCAATATGTCAACTTTGACTGGAATCTGGTTAAAAGTAAACAGTAACAAAAGATTTGGGGCCAATTGAATACATTTAAGTACACAGAATATTAGATAATATTAGGGAACTATTATGGTTGGATGGCATCACAGACTCGATGGGCATGAGTTTGTGCAAGCTTCGGGAGTTGGTGATGGACAGGGAAGCCTGGCGTGCTGCAGCCCATGGGGTTGCAAAGAGTCGGACACGACTGAGCGACTGAACTGAACTGAGGGAACTATTAGGTTTTCTTAAGTTTGATAATGTAGCTAAATGTAAGATTGTCCTACTCTGGGGCACTGCATGAAGAAGTATGTAGCAGTGAGATTTCAAAACTGGAACATACCTTCAAATAATTCAGCAAAAACAACATATATGTGTATAAAATGAGAAATATGAGCTTCCCAGGTGGTGTAGTGGTAAAGAATCTGAATTTGCAAGAGACATGGGTTGATCCCCAGATCAGGAAGATCCCCTGGAGTAGGAAATGGCAATCCACCCCAGTATTCTTGCCTCAAAAATTCCATGGACAGAGGAGCCTGGCAGGCTACAGTCCATGAGGTCACAAAGAGTTGGACACGACTGAGCGAGTAAGCAGACTGAGCAAGTAAGCGCACACACACGTGAGAAAGAAAGGAAAGCAAGTGTGATTAAAAATACAAGCAATTTTTAACCTACTTGTAGTTGTACCATCCTTTCAAATGTTCTCCATGGTTGGAATGTTTTACAATAACACATTAGGGGAAAATAAAGAATTTAGGATATAGTATTGAAGTCCATGGGGTTAAAGTTTATATAAAGTTCAAGATAACCAATGTTTGAGAAAAGGTTTAGCACAAAGGTGGGGATGGTGACCAGAGACATTTGAAAATGTGCTGACCTTGTACGGTAGGGATAGAAGTCAGAATAGAGAGGGTTTGGAAAGGAGCAAAGCTCACTCACTCTGGAGAGTCAGAAGCTGAAAGAAGGAAATGAGTTGAATAGCTTAATCAAGTACTGGATCATTGATTTTTAGCAGAAAAGACAATATCACAGTAATATTAAAGGGCCCTTGAAAGTGATAATGATAATAAACCATCCATCATTCTGCACTCGTGTTTATTAATATTGCCATGCTTGCTATTTTATAGTCAAGTTTAACTATGTATTATGTCAAGTATTTTCCATATCGATAAAAATGTATTCAAATTGCTTCATGTTTCATTATGCTTTATGTACCATGGTTCATTAAGCCATAAATATTTAGGTCTCTGCCTCCTCCTTTTTTCCCTTGTATAAGCAGCACTGCAAAGTATATATTTGTGTATATTCTCCTCCTAGTAGATCATTGCTAACCCCCAGTGTGGCTGTATGTGGAGTAAGAAAGCAAGTGAAGTTCAGTGAAGTCATAAGGGTAGAGCTGCAACCCCACAGAAGTGTTCTTAGAAAAGAGACATCAAAAAGCTCATTTTCTCCCTCCCTCTCTCATTCTGTCTGTCTGTCTGTCTCTCTCTCTCTCTACACGTACTAAAAGCCATACAAAAAGATACCCATCTACAAGCAAGTAAGAGAACCCTCAACAAAAACCAAATTTGTCTGCAACTTAATAATGGACACCCAGCCTCTAGAATTATGAGGAAATAAATATCTGTTGTTTAAGCCATCCAGTCTGTGGAATCTTGTTATGGCCACCTACATAGGCAAATATGTCATGCCGTAAAAGTTTCAGTTCTCAAATTTACCTATAAATTGAATCATTTCAATCAAAATGTCAATTAACTGTTTTTGAAAACTTAACTTTGGTGCCCCTACAAGCCCCTTAAAATTTAATTTGAGAAACATTTCTTCTTCCTCAAATAAATGGGAAGAAAAAAATACATGCTACACTAGCAAGCACTAACATGTAAACTACATGGTTATAGTAAAATAAAGGCTGGCAGGTAGTAAGTATTCGTAAAATGTTAATTATTATTTTCATCATCCTCCTCAGCATTATTACTCACTTTTGGAATATTATAAATGTTTTAAACTTTAGTGAGGGAGATAGGGCAAAATTTGGTTTCAAAAAAGCCATAAAAATGTAGACTACAAGGCAAAGATGTTTACTGTAGTTTTGTTTATAATGGTATGAAACTGAAGCATCCCAAGTGTTAAATAATGAAGTGATATTAAATTATAAATGTTTTATAGCATAAGCACAAAAAGGAAAATGTTTCAGCAATAGAGTCACCGCCAGTCACAGTGCAATCAGGAAATTGGTTATACAGGTGGCAGAAAAACTGAGAAGGCAAATGGGATGATCAGGCAGTACAGTGTTTAACAAGAGCAGGAAGCTGCTCACACCCCCACACCTGGACTAATGATGGGAAAGAAGCGGTGTCACTGGAACCGGAGTTGAAACCTTGGAAGGTATGGTCCCAGTGGGAACCACAGCAAGGTCCCAGGGGAGTCAGGGGCCACAGAGGAAAGGGCTGTCCCATTCTTGCTACAACCAAGGAAGAGATTCATGGCTGTCAAAAATAACACTCAATGCAAAGAGAAAGACAGAGAAATACCCTGGGTTTTGCTTTTCAGTCTTCCACCAGTTCCTATTTTTGGTGCATCTACCTGCAAATTAGTGAGGCAATGATATCTGGGATATGTAATTCCCTGCAATTCAGAAAAGGTTAGGAAAAGATGGGGAATGAATCCAAGAGGAAACAGGAAATAAGCCAACATAACTATTCTGTGATACTTACTGGTGAGGAAAACATATTCATGATATATTTTAAGGAAAGAAATGGGCTATATACATTTGTATATTTCCAAATAGGCATATAGATACATACATAAATACTTAAGCATAGAAAAACATCTAGAGGACCACACCAAGATATTAATGTTATCATCATCTGGATGATACCATTTTTGGCTGCTCTCTATTGTCTAGTTATTCCCAAGTAAATATATAGCACTAATGACTTAATAAAAGGATAATTGTGTTTCTGCGTTTAAGAACAATTAGATTATTGGCTTCTTGAATACCGGATACAAAGATGAGCTATCTTTATTATGTTTACAGCCTTTATATTAGAGGAAAAGAGGGCTAAATTCATCTACCAAAATGAAATACACAACTGCATCTCTCTTGACATTGACCATTAGAAAAAATACTCAGTGTATTTTTACTGCCACTTGCCCTTTTCTACCTCCACATACAATTGAGATAATAAGGTATGTAATACCTGATTCCTTTTTATCTCTTTCAACAATACATTATGAATCATCTCTTTTAATTCCTTTCACATTTGTTTCTTTTATTACCAAGCTAACCTCTGTAATTCAGATAGTTCCATTTTATCATTCTCATAGTTAGTAACATTTATTTTATAGCATGCATTCTCTCTCCCTCAGATTTTAATTTTGTTTCTCTTCCTTTTTGAAACACTATCCATATTATTTGAATAGTATTAGGATGTAGATCTTGTTTGGGAGGATACTTCTGATGCCAACCTGAAACGGTAAAATAAGAACTCCTTACTTCTCCACCAAAAACCAGTTATTCTTCCTTTAGGTTTTTCTCAGTCAGCATCCAGTCTGAAGGTAGCAATCATACCAATTATTTTACAAAAATAATTTACTATAAAGCAAGCTAATTAGGTTTTGTAGAACTGAACATGCAAATAAGGGAATCTGAGGGACTATACAGGTTGTAACTGCAAGAATTAGCAACTATCCTTAGGGTTGGGAGGACAAAGAGAAGGAACTGGGATTACTAAAATGCAGATGCTTATAAGAGGGTCCAGAGGCAGACCTCTGGGGAGAGAGCACCGCCTGCTTGGTATAGCCTTATGGAAGGCTTCCTGAGGAGCTGGGCCCTGGCCGGCTGGCCCTGTTATCCCTGAAGGGATACATGAGGCTCATTCTAGCAACAAACAGGATAGCGACTGCTACTGCCAGGGTAAACATCCATTGCAATAGCGCTGCTGAGATCAGCAGGAAACAGACTTGAAGAAGCTGTCCTTTCTCATCCTTCCAGCCAGCCACCCTCCCTCTTGCTCCCCCTGTTGGCAGAGGTAACAAGTAGCAGGCTGACAAAACAAATGGGGTTTGCAGAGACCTGGTTAGAAGCTGAGTCCAGAAGAGTGTTCTGAAGCAGAGAGATATCAGCAGAGGTCCATTGTCACACGCACCCCTGTCCAGAATGTCTGCAAATAATAGGACCCTATGCCTATTTCTGAGAATAAAAAGCAGGACTGGGAACCAAAACAGAAAAAATAGGCTTGTAATAAAAAGTGGAGGAGTTATTTAACTTCATTAGTAAAATAGCAAGACAGAAACATCTTCCCTCGGCTCAGTCAGTGCTCAAGAGGAACAAGCTTTGAGCTTCCTGATGCTGAGAGGCGCTCGTACCTTGTTATGTTTATTCGGCTCTCTGTACCTCCTGGTATTTTCTATCTCATTTCCTGTTCTTAGTGCCCATTGAACCAGATAACTAGTTTGAATGCCTGAATTTGGACCTCAAGAGCCTCCTTCAGGTACAAAGTATTGATGTAATCACCCTCCAACCTTCTAAATGATATACCCTCCCCTATAACAATACAGCAGCCCGCTGTATCAAACCATTGTATCACATACTCCCACAGACCTGTGTTGGTCTTGAAAGTGAAAGTGAATGTTAGTTACTCAGTCAGGAATGACTCTTCGCAACCCCATGGACCATCGCCCGCCAGGCTCCTCTGTCTATAGAGTTCTCCAGGCAAGAATACTAGAGAGGGTTGCCACTCCCTTCTCCAGGGGGTCTTCCTGACCCAGGGATCGAACTTGGGTCTCCTGCATTGCAGGCAGATTCTTTACCATCTGAGCCACCAGAGAAGCCTATGTTGATCTTAGACAGCCTTATTTATCCATGTATTCATCCATTCACTAATTCAGCAAGTGTCTGCTTATAACTTTTTGTGTTAGACATTGTTCAACACACTAGAGCTACAGCAGTGATCAAAGTAGATCAAATCTCTGCTGAAACTTGCATTCCAGTGGGGGCTGAGAGGGAGAGGCAGGAACAAGGCAGATAATGCACAAATACCTGATAGAGGTCAGAGAATGTTAAGTCCTATAGAGAATAATACCTCAGTATTATTACGTATGTATTAGTATTATGTATGTATTAGTATGAAAAGAGAGAGAAGCAGGGATCTAGCGAGTGATCAAGAAGGACTCTGAAAGTATACCAGTTGAACAGATATGTGTTTTAGGAATATCTGTGAACAAAGCAACACTGAGTAGAGGGAAGAGAAAGTGTAAAGATGCTGAGGCAGAAGCATGTCTGGCATGTTGGCAGAGAAAAGGGAAAAGGTCAGTGATGCTGGAGAGATTGTGGTTTAGGGTCAAACATGGGGATGAGGCCAGAGAGGGAGCAGGTCACACAGGCTGCATCAGCCACAGTGAGGACTCTGTAGTACACTCCAAGTGAAATGAACAGGAGAGAGAAAATGCTTGATTTAAGTTAAAAAAAATTCTCCTGGCAACTGTGTGGGTGATAAGTCATAGACTCTAAGAATCAGTTGATTAGAACAGACTCCACTGTTGTATGTACTGCCAAGAAATTAAAAAAGAATACTTCCTATTAAACTACACATGGAGCTTCCTAATGAACCAGGAAAAACAGTTGTTAAAAAAGTTGTTTTAAGTTTATTCAAACATAGATTTTTCTAAATCATATATCACTCTTGTGCATACAGAGAAGGAAAACATACATAAAATTCATTAGCTGAAATGTTTGTATTTACATGCAGAGCTCAACCCTTCTGAAATACTTTTCAATTCAGAGTCATCAAGGAAGCTCAGATGTTCACTGGTTCCTTCATTCGTTCAACAAATTCAACCAAGCACTTGCTCTGTGGTAAGCACTGTTCTCAGTGTTGGAAGGCATCCGAAAATATGCCAGATGCAATCCGTGGCTTCACCAAGCTTACAGTCCAGTAGATAACACAAAGCAAGGAAAGGAAAGGGCAGCAAACAGAGAGGAAAAAGTGACATTTCTGCAAATGTTCTATCACCATAAGACCTAGTTCACAAAGGGAACTTTAATGTCAGACAAAGCTGGGATTGAAAACTGTCTCTCCATTTACTATCAAAAATGTATCTTTGCATCCTTGAAACAATTATTTAATCTCCCTAGTCATCAGTTTCCTTCTAATATCAACCTCACAGAGTTGTTATTAAGGCAAAATAAAATAAAATACGTAATTCCCTTAGCTGAGTATTGATTCTAATTATGGAATTAGAGCATACATATTTTTGTATTTAAATATGTCTTACATGGTTGTCAAAATAATTCATGTGCCCATGATATTTCAGATTATTCTTGCATCTGTGCTTATTCCTTCTTTCTATAAACTTTTAGGAATCTTCCAAATATGCTATACACAACAAATTATAAAAACACATGACTATCATGTCTTCCTACAATTAGGCATTGAGTTGACATCTTGCTTCTCCTTCCCCCAATTCATAAAATCTCAGGGAAAGAATACATTTTGCCTCTAATGGTATAAAGAAAATTGTTATTATTTGCCACTCCTTTTGTTTGGCAGAGATAAAATTGCAGGACTGAAAAGAAGGTGATTGGAGCACAAGATCAAAGAAAGGTGCCAGATTATTGCATCTGAACAGGTTGACCGAAGTTAAAGGAAGTAGTAGGCTGGCTCCATTCAGGAGTCGCCAGTGTTTTCCCAGCTGTTGCATGAGTAAGTATAATGAACAGTTGTCTGTCGATCTATGGAGTTCCTTGTGAAAGACCCCTTAGCCCTACAGCCAGGAGGCTGATGGCAGTCATTATAATACATTTTAGGATACTCTATTGTAATCATCGTTCTAACAGAACTTAAAGTATCTGTGGTCTGGTCATCTTTCTGGCCAAATATTTAAAGCTTTGATCAGGCACTGCTTATTTCTACTTCAGAAAGCCTTATGTAGACAAAGAAAACACAACTACAACGGTTTCTTTCCTTTAAACCTTAAATGATATACATTGTTTCTTGGTTGAAGTTTTCTTGGCAGGAGCTTCTTAGAAGCAAAGTGGATAATCTATCTCCAAGATGTAGTTATAATCTCTTTCCCTTTTAAATTCTAGACCTGATTAGAGACTTCATTCGCCATCTGGCTCAGTTGGGAGGATCAAAAAAAAAAAAAATGGAGTTATGAACTGGAAAATATATATCTTTTTTTACGTATCCTCTGTTAATACATTAGCATAGTGCGTGTATGATCAGCACTGTTTCCATGTGAGTTAAAGAGGTGCTCTGCTCTCTGCTAACGCTCTCTGTTCCAAAGCAGAAAGGGTCCTAAAAATCAGACAGTACAACTTTAAAATAAAAGATGCCATGGTTCCAATATAGTTACCAGAGCATAAGGTGCCCCTTCAATTCCTAAATGTTTTTAAATAAATAATAAATATTTATGTACTATTTTATTTATTCTCTTCCAAAAGATACTTTCATTGTAATGAGCAACTTGAGGCAATATGAATCTAGAGTGGTAACAAATGGTTAATGATTAGAGTCCCATTATAAGCAAATAACTGAAAAACAATGAGGAGAATGAATTCTTATCCAGGCAACATAAGGTCTTTAACTACAACAGATACATGAGTGTGTAATGTTTATAAATTTTCAAAATGTTCCAAACAGCTCAAATGAATTGTTGGCATGTGTTACTTCTTAAAACACATTCCATCTTTTGATTCACAATATAAAATTAATTTTTTTTCACTTGACGTTTTAACTGATGTGGATAATCAGATGTCAACTGTGTAGAGAAACTAATTTCATCCAAATTATGGATAAATTATTTTCTAAGTCAACGATGTTTATTTCTTTCAAAAGTCTTGCCTATCTTACTTTCCACACAATTCCTTTTAGGTCCCAATCTACATTACATATTAATTCCTCCATATTTTAACTTCCCAAAGGTACTGTAGAGCTGAGATGGGACATACCCCTGTACAAGGCTCATGCTTGATTTCCTTTCTCTTTTGAAAATTTCCAAATTATTCCTTAAATTTAGCAATGATGATGAGGAGGAGGAAGAGGATATGTTATATTTCCTCCACTCAGATGTCATTCAATTGTCTCATGCTTTAGTGTTCTTATATTACCTTCACTCATTACCTCACTTAATCCTTGTTCCTGCAGATTTAGTCCTTTAATAGGGGATTCGATAGAATAGGCTTTGAGATCTGAATGCAGAAAGGGCTTGCACCCCACTTTTGGTCTGAAACTCAGAGAGAAGACAGCCATGCAAAGTGCCTCACATCAACACAGGTAGACTGCTATGGATTAGTAAGAGCATAGCAAGACCAATCCATCTCAGACCTTGGAAGAGGTTTTTAAAAGTTCCCAATCTTCTCCTAGAAGAGGCCCAGAAGATAACTGAGAATTAAGAGCTGGACTGCCATCAGGGATTCACAAGCCCATAGTAGAGACAAACAAAGTGGTAACGTCAGAGAAATGGGAAGAAAAAGTAGAAAGAAAATTCATGGATTGAGTTTAAAATGAGTTATGCAAAAATGAAAAGATTGGGAAAACAAAGGGCTTTTTTCTACTATAGAACAGAAATGGTGTTTCATGAATTAAGGGTGATTTCTACAATAGTTTGTTTTCCCATCTGAGTTGGTATTATAAAATTTAAAGTTGTAGCAGACAATTTGACATTCCTAGAACACAGTGTGTTAGCACTCGTTTACCTGAGCTAACAACGATTTTCCCAAAGAGTCACCAACAGCAGGCTGCCCTGTTGCCATCACATCTGACTGATTTGTCTGGACCAGAGGACGACTGACTTGTGTTGTCATCTGACCTGGAGGAAAGATCCAAGCTGAGGATCCCCAGGTGCAGAGATCCCACAAGTTAAGAATTTTTAAGCGTGGATTTTATTTCACAATTGCAAAGAGGAGGCACAAGCCCACCAAACGAAAATGACTTGATCAACATTTTCCACCTCTCATCACAGAGCACTTCCACGGTCAAGAATGGACCTTGCTCCCAAGAAGCATCACTCAACTAGGTTTGCCATCCCCTAGGTTCCTAGGGGGACCTGCCTGTTGTGAGTGATACTTCACGGTTGACAAATAGGCTTCTTGGTTCACTGTGAATGACTTTTTATGCTATTCAATGTTCTAAAGAACCCAGAAAAAGAACATTTAAATTACAGGCTACATCAGCTACAACATCAGAGTTTATAGCATCCACTTAGACCACTACAGAATATTAGAATGACTGTGGATGTAGTATCAGACTACCTGAGAAATATCCCAGTCCTATAACCTGCTGGGCATATTACTGTTTCCTCAATTTCCTTGTTTGTGAAATGTGAAGGCAAAAATCTATCTCAGCATATTTTTCTGAAGAATGAAAGACGTAACACATATAAAGCACTCAATTTCACTGACTCATAAAAGAAACGTAACAAATTATCAGTTTCTTTTTCACCTTTCTCTTGTTATTTCATGCTCTAAATTTTACATTATTCTGAGTTTAAAAACAATGTGTTTATGTTAAGGTTTAACAACCATGGTGACTTCATCCTTTACTCAGTCTAATTAATTTCAGCATTGACTGTATCCAGCAGCCACTGTAGATAATAATAGGATCACTAAACATGAAACTCTCAGGTACCCACCTGTAATCCACTGAAACAGCTAGAGATGGCTCCACCGATACTTATTCAACAGATGTTCACCCTGTACCAAATGTGTGTTAATCTCACCCACAAGGCCAGAGAACAGGAAGGGGGATAATAACATGCTCTGTAACACACGGCAGAGATAAAACAGAGTGATACGGGACTAAAATGAAAGAGAGCAAACTCAAAACCAAGACCTTGAAGCAAGGAGACTATATCAAGACTGTTTCAGTAATTCAGATGAGGGAATGATGGTGGCCTGAAGTAAGATTAGAATGTTGGAACTGAAAGGAAATAGATATTCCCAAAAAATAATTGAAGAGGAACACAGGCAGACTTTGACCATAAAACAGTTGTAAATAGCAGGTGGAAGAGTAGAGGTAAACATGACAACATGCCAGAGTCTTTTTTCTTTTTAATAAATTTATTTATTTTAGTTGGGGGCTAATTACTTGACAATATTGTAGTGGTTTTTGCCATACATTGACATGAATCAGCCCTGGGTTTACATGTGTTCCCCATCCTGAACCCCCCTCCCACATCCCATCCCTCTGGGTCATCCCATTGCCCCAGCCCTGAGCACGTGTCTCATGCATCGAACCTGGAATGGTGTTCCGTTTCATATATGATAATATACATGTTTCAATGCTATTCTCTCAGAACGTCCCACCCTCACCTTCTCCCTCAGAGTCCATAAGACTGTTCTATGCATCTGTGTCTCTTATTCTGTCTCACATATAGGGCTATCATTACCATCTTTCAAATTCCATATATATGCATTAGTATACTGTATTGGTGTTTTTCTTTCTGGCTTACTTCACTCTGTATAATGGGCTCCAGTTTCATCCATCTCAATAGAACTGATTCAAATGTATTCTTTTTAATGGCTTAGTAATATTCCATTGTGTATATGTACCACACCTTCCTTATCCATTCGTCTGCTGATGGACATCTAGGTTGCTTCCATGTCCTGGCTATTGTAAACAGTGCTGCGATGAACATTGGGTGTCTCTTTCAATTCTGGTTTCCTCAGTGTGTATGCCCAGCAGTGGGATTGCTGGGTCATGTGGCAGTTCTATTCCCAGTTTTTTAAGGAATCTCCACACTGTTCTGCATAGTGGCTGTACTAGTTTGCATTCCCACCAACAGTGTAAGAGGGTTCCCTTTTCTCCACACCCTCTCCAGCATTTATTGCTTGTAGACTTTTGGATAGCAGCCATTTTGACGGGCATGAAATGGTACCTCATTGTGGTTTTGATTTGCATTTCTCTAGTAATGAGTGATGTTGAGCATCTTTTCATGTGTTTGTTAGCCATCTGTATGTCTTCTTTGGAGAAATGTCTGTTTAGTTCTTTGGCCCATTTTTTGATTGGGTTGTTTATTTTTCTGGAATTCAGCTGCAGGAGTTGCTTGTATATTTTTGAGATTAATTGTTTGTCTGTTGCTTCGTTTGCTATTATTTTCTCCCATTCTGAAGGCTGTCTTTTCACCTTGCCTTTGTTGTGCAAAAGCTTTTAATTTTAATTAGGTCCCATTTGTTTATTTTTGCTTTTATTTCCAATATTCTTTTAATTCCAGTTGAGAGCCTGAGTGGGAGAGACACTCATCTGGGTGACTTGGGAGATACAAAGAGGAGAAGGCACATTCCTGCCTTCTAGAAAATTTGTAACATGCTTAAGGAAATAAGATATAACACCCTTTTCCATTATCCCCTAATTTATTATTTTATTTTTTTAAAGAGCCCTATTCAGTAAAGAAAAAAGCAGCAAAAATGAAAAGGGGTGGGGCATCGGGAAATAGGCTTTGAGGAAAATTCCAGTGAAAGCTCCACATAATTATTTTAGTCTTACAGAAAGAGTGGATAAAAAGAGCACGTATCATTTATTTTCGAGCCAGGTACCCCAAAGCCTAAGTGTCCCTAGTTTGATTTCTACAAAGAGGAAGGGAAATTGTAGTATCTGAAAGCATTTCTTTGAAAATTACTCTTTGAGAATTATATTGAGTCAAACGTTTTCATTTAAAACCCATATTGCTTAAAATTACTTATCTTTTGATATCTATATATATAAGAAATTATCCTATCAATGTCCCCAAAGAAAGTAAGAGAACTTTGCTGTTAGGTGTCAGTATGGGCCCTACATTTCTGATCTAGATAAAAAAACAAGTGTGAAGATGCTTCTCTAGACCCCGAGTCACACCCCACATTCTCCTTGTCATATCTGAGTGGCCCATAGCTTAAGTCGTGGGCAAATTCTTCTTTTACTCTTCTTCATCACCAGCTGTGCTTTTCCCATGCCACCTCTGGGACCCTAATTCTGCCCACCATTTTCAGACAGAGAGGCCAAATCCACTGTAGAACATACTTATATTATAGTTGATGGGGAGTAAAGGAAAAAGGCAACCTGAATAACCGCACTGCTATTGCTCCAGTTTCTGTTTCACTGTGGATTCATCATCAATCACCGTCTCACTCAGAGCAGCTGCTCCAGAGAGCATCGCAAGAAAGAGAGTGTAGGCGGGTTCCTAAAATCGAATTCATAGATCTAAAGCCAAGACTGCTATAACAAAGTCAGGAAATAAAGGGGAAGTTGGAGAAGGCAGATCAAGCAGGAGTCAGCATGAGAGTATAGGATGGAGGTGTGAGTTCTGAGAATGTAAGTTTGAGATGAAGTTAGAAAAAGTCACTGAAGAGCACATTGAGCGAGCTAGGAGGCAGTAAGGAGGTCTTAAGGGATGTTTCCATCACCCCCCCTCCAGTCACACACACATGGGCACTGGTATCTTGCCTTCTGAGTCACTGGGATGGTACACTGACTATGGCATTTACCTTGGGGTGATGTTTTTTGAAACTAGGACAATAATTCTGGTTCTCAGATAACCAGAAGTATGTCAGCATATACGGAACAGAAATCTGTTATTCTAAACGTATTCCTCAGGCAAGATAAAATTCTAGCTCACTATAACCTTCTCTCTCTGATTTTGTACTAACCAGGGACATAACAACTAACCAAGACTTCCCCACATACACCCCACATCCAGCTAACAGCTGACTTCACCACCTTGCTTGCTAGAAACTGGGGCATCAATTTGATCCCTGTCTTATATGATCCAGTGGGTATTGTTGCCAAGAGACATTTTGGTATTGTTTCACTAGCTCTGCAGAAACTCTGTAACTGGCTGGACTTACTGCGATCAGGGACTGTTCATTCCCTTGTCATCCTACCTTAAGAATTTTAATTTCTCTTTTCTCTGTCTTAGATACATTCTATAGATCAAATGGCTGATGCATTCTCTAAAACAGTGACAAATGAAGACATTCTTGGGGAGGTCTAGGTGGTCTCTTGAATCAGACAAAACCTCCTCTTCAGCTGACATACCCAGGAGACCTGATATCATCCTGCGTTAGGGTTAGAGCAATGAATTTTCCCTTATTTGAGTGACAGGAGATTGGGCTTACTAATTTCATTTTCAACAAAGTCGCCTCAACATTGCTATTTCTAAGATTCTTTATAGCAATCTAATTTAAAACAGAGTTTAGTGTAACAATATGGAACATGATGTTTTGATTCTGGTACAAATTTGTCACCCAAGTGTGAAGAGACAAGAAGAAAAGCTGGCAATTCAGATAAGAAAAAATAATTGACTGAGAAGCTCTTATACTTGATAAAGATATAAAAGTAGAAATTGAAATCATTGACATGAACTGTGGACTTTGAAAAACCTTTACTCTGAAACTGAAATTACCCAGATATGCCTGGCATCATTCCATCCAAAATCACAGCGCATTTAGTTTGACATTATTTGTAGGAATACTCATGTTGGATTCCTGAGCCACCATGCAAGATGTTCAATTACCCTGGCTTTGCCATGCTGCGAGGAAGCTCAAGTTTGGAAAGACTGTGTGTAGGCACTCAGGTCAACAGTCCTCACTAAGTTCAGCATGGAGACTTCTCAGCTCAAGTGCCAAAATATGAGTTTAAAGTTCTCAAAAATATTCTAACCTGCTGTCATTTAAATTACCTAGTTTTCAAGTTCTCCTATGAAGGCCCCAGACATCATGGAGTAATGACAAACCATTTCTGCAATGTCCTGTCCAAATTCTTGATTCACAGAATCTGTAAGCCCAATAAAATAGTTGTTGATTTGTGCCACTAAGTTTTGAAGTGGTTTGTTACACAATAATATGCTATCAGAACATCTCCAGACTTTTAGGCAAGAACAAATTATGGGATTAAACACATTTATGAACAGCTGTTCCATATTGTTATGCTTTTGACTGTGCTTAGTGTTTGATACATATAATGCATTCCAAACACAAAAATCAAGTAAACTAGGATGTCAGCAGCTCAAGACATCTCTATGTATAATCTAAGTTTGAATTACAGCAGAATATGCATCAAAACAGACCACAAAGCTCCTTTATAAGAACCTTCTAATTAAAGTTCTCAAGAAAACGCCTTAGTGTAATGATTTTCAGACTTTGATATGTCAGAATCACCTGAGAAACTTGATTAAAATACAGAGGCCCAGGTTTTTACCTATTAATAGTTAATACTTGCACCAACCATTAATATTTAATATGTCTGTATCTCTAGTCTTCATTAGGTCTCCAGGTGATTCTGAAGCACATTAATGGTTGAGAATCACTGACACAGTGTTATGGAAAGTAAGTGAAGTGCAGAATGTAGGTCAGATGGCAACATTTTTCCTGCCTCTATACCCACTGCATATAGGAAAAATTTGAGGAAAGGTTTAGTTGAAGGCTGAGTACCCACTTTCCACATCTCTCAGATAGTTTCTGAATAGTTTCTTAAGTGCAGTGCCTTCTCCCTCTGACTTGAGTGGAAACCACATGCTCACATACACATGACCAACGTGAAGGTTACATGGCCATGCCATGAACTCACATCGCAGGTCAAATAAGAACCGATTTACTTGCCAACTAAGTGTGTAGGGGTGAGTTATCTATTGTCAACAGACAGAAAACCTCAGGCACAACTGCTTTGTTTAACTCAATATTTTTCAACCTCGACAGCACATTAGAATCACCTGGAGAACTTTTAAAACTCCCCATTACCCAAGCTGTACCCAGGCTGTTTACAACAAAATCTGGTGGTTGATCATAAGCAATGATTATGTAAAAGGCCCACCAGGTGATTCAAAGTCTATCCAAAATTGAAAACCACTAACACAAATTCTCACAAATGAGGTTGATTCATCCTGAATTAAGAGAAAAATCTGTAACTCCAGTGATACTTTTTATATTATGATACTTTTGTAATTTGGTATCACATTAAATAGTTTAAAACATGAGGGAATGTGCAGAAAGAAAAGTCCCAGAGACCTGACTTTCTGAATTCCTGCCCTCTCCTTGTGGTCCTCAGTCTACATGACACATTGTTAATAGAGATGTGCTCTTTTCAGTAAGAAAGCATCTACCATGCCAATATATGGAAATGGAAAGTCTGTAGAGACTACCTCCCTTTCTAAGAGGGTAAATCAATAAGCAGCAATAACACATATAGAATCCAGAGTATATAATGAAGTCTTTAAATTCAATAAAAAGACAAATAACAATTTTTATATGGGCAAAAGATTTGCACCAGAGAAGGTATACAAATGACTGATAAGAATATGAAAAGATGCTCAATCCCATTAACTATTAGGAAAATGAAATCAAAACCACATAAGACACCAGTTTATATCAAATACATGGCTATTGTCAAAAAGACATATAACAATAAGTAGAGGAGATGATGTGAAGAAACTAGATCCTCATACATTGCTGGTAGGACAACTATAAAATTGGTACGCCCAGTTTGGTTATTCCTTAGAAGTTAAACACACCACAACTAAGTGGGATTTTATTTCATGTACGCCAGGCTTGTTCAACATTCTAAAATAAATTAATGTGATCCATTACATCAACATGCTAAAAAAAAATTCCACACAATCATATCAACAGATGCAGAAAAGACATTTGGTAAAAATCTAACACCTATTCATGATTAAAAACTTTCCGCCAACTAAGATAGAGGGGAACTTCCTCAAGTTGATAAACTGTAACAGTGTACTCAGTCTTGTCTGACTTTTTGTGACCCCATGGACTGTATCCCGCCAGGCTCCTCTATCCATGGAATTTTCCAGGCCAAGAATACTGGAGTGGGATGCCATTTCCCACTCCAGGGGATCTTCCCAACCCAGGGATTGAATCTGTGTCTCTTGCATCTCCTGCATTAGCAGGGAGATTCTTTACTCCTATGCCACCTGGAAAGCCAAGTTGATAAAGAAGATTTATAAAAAATCTGTAGCTGACGTCATAGTAAAAAGTGAGAAACAAAGCTTTCTGAGTAAGATCAGGAGCAAGGCAAGTCTTCTCTCATGATTCTTTGCAACATATATCTGTAAGTCCTAGCTAGCATGAAAAGATAAGGCAAGAAAAGAAGATTTATATAGATTGGGAATGAAGAAATAAAACCGCCTTTATTCACAGGTGATACATTGTCTATGTATGAAGAGAATCTGAAAGAATAGACCAAATAAACAAGAAAGGGGAAAAAATCCTTCTGTAACAAATAAGCCATTATGGCAAGGTTGCAAGATAAAAGGCTAGTAGGTTACTATACAAAAGTCAATTGCTTTCCTATGCACCAGCAATAAGTGGCATTTGAAATTTAAAACTTAAAACCATTTACATTAGCCTGCCCGCCACCAATTATATACTTAGGTACTAATCTAGGAAAATATACACAAGACGTATATGAGTATGGTCATGACTTTTTTGATAAAAAAATCAAAGATATAATTCAGGAAAAAATTATGAATAATCTGGACTTCATTAAAATTAAAAATTGCTCTGCAAAATACACTATCAAGGGAACACAAAGACAAGTCACAGATTGGGAGAAAATATTTGCAAAAATCACCTCAGAAAAAGGACTGTTATCGAAAATATACAAAGAACTCTTCATTTGAAAAAGATGAGTCCAAGATTTTATCAGACACTTCACCAAAAAAGACATATGGATGGCAAATAAACATGGAAAAATGCTCTACATCATACGTCATCAAGGAAATGCAAATTAAAGCAGTGAGATACCAAAAGGTGTGTAGATACACACAATGCACCTGTTAGAGTGGCCCAAATCTGAAACACTGACACCACCAAATGCTGGTCAGGATGTGGAGGGATAGAAACCCCTCACTCATTGCTAGTGGGAATGCAAAATGATACAGCCACTTTGGAAGACAGTTTGCTAGTGTCTTAACAAACTAAACACATTCTTCCCATATGATCCAGGATCACACTGGTATTTACCTAAAGAAATTAAAAACTCACATCACACAGAAATCTGCACGCATATGTTTATAGCAGCTTTATTCATAATTGCCCAAGCTTGGAAGCAATCAAGATGTTCCTCAGTAGGTGAATGGATAAATAAATTGTGGTATAATCAGACAATGAAATATTTTTCAGCACTAAAAAAATGAGCTATCAAACTATGAAAAGGTATCAAATAATGTTAAATGCATATTATTAAATGAAGAAGCAAATATGAAAAGGTTATACATTGTATGATTCCGATTACATTACATTATGGAAAAGACAAAATTCTTCTAAAACTAAAACTGGAGACAGTAAAAAGATCAGTGATTGTTAGGGTTGAGTGAGAAAGGATGAATAGGCAGAACACAGAAGATTTTTAAGATAGTGAAAATACTCTGTGTGATATTTTAATGGTATATACATGTCATTATACATACATCTAAAGCCACAGAAGGTAAAACACCAAGACTGAACCATAATATAAAATATGGATTTTGGGTGATTATGATGAATTAATGTAAGTTCATCAACGGTAACAAATGCACCACTCTGGTGAATGAGGCTGATAATGGGAGAGTCTATGTATATTTGAGAGCAGGGAGTACGTGGGAAATCTCTGCCTTCCCTTAATTTTGCTGTGAACCTAAAACAACTCCTAAAAAAAAGCAAAATTTTAAAATATAGAATAAAGTGGAAAATTTGATATTTTAATACTTTTTGTTTTTATGTTTTAAATTTATTTCCATTTTTGAGTATGTGATACTATGTTTCAAAAATTAAATAAGCAAAAAATTAAACATATATTTACCATACAACTCAAAAATTCCACTACTAGAAACCGGTTCAAGAGAGATGAAAACGTTTGTTTGCAAAGACAAACACAAGGTTTATCTGTGAATGTTTAGAGCAGCATTATTCAAACTCACCAGAAGTGGAAATGACCCCAAAGTCAATCAACCGGTGAATGGATAAGTAAAATGGGGAATATCCGTACAATAAAACACTTTCAGCATTAAAACAAAAAATACTGATGTACACTACAATATGTATGTGCTTCAAAGGCATTATGCAGTATGAAAGAAGCCAGACACAAAAGTCAACATATTTTATGATCCCTTTACATAAAATGTCCAGAAAAGACAAATATATAGAGATAGAAAGTTAATTAGTGGTTTCTGGGGCTGAGGTGAATAAGAGGAACAACTGCAAGTTGATGCAAGAGGTTCTTTTTAGATAATGAAAATGTTCTAAAATTGGATTGTGGCGATGATGGTTCTACAACTTCATAAATTTATTCAGTCAATTGAGTTATATACTTGAAGTTGGTGAATTGTGCAGTATGTAAATTATTTAATATATCATAATGAAACTATTTAGAAAGGCAGAATATGGAATTAGTTTTAAAGTTCTGAGAAATGAAAGGTGAAAAAAACATGCATAAAGAAAGATTATTACTTGAAAAATTACTTTAAGAAATAGAAAATTAAGTCTTTTTAAAGGAATTTTTAAAACCCTTGGGTTATATATTTAACATTTACTATATGCCAGCTATTGTTCTATTAATAAGTGTGTTATATCATTTTACCATATAAATGATCCTATGAGGTTGATATTATATCCCCTTTTTCAGATATCAAAACAGCTTAACTGGAAACAAAAGGTGAGATGATAGTATAAAAAGACAGAATTATATTTAAAAAGTCTGGTAGTGCTAAAGAAACAATTCAAGAAATTAATAATGCCATCATTATAATAATTATAAGTGGTGTTCAAACAAATAAAAAAAGAATAAAGACTCAAAACTAGTTTAGTCCTGATCAAAATGGGATTGAAGAAATCACAATGCAGAGGAAAAGGAGAAAGAGATGAATGTGATCAAAAGTAGATATGGATGACATAAGCTGAGAACCAAAGAAGGGATAATAGTGTTCTGGGGACTTCAGAAGAGAATCAACATTAAATAATTAAAGAAGGACTTCCCTGGTAGTCCAGTGGTTGAGAAGCAACCTTGCAATCCAGGGAACATGGGTTCAATCCCTGGTCAGGGAGCTAAGATCCCACATACCCGCAGATCCACTGAGCCCATGCACTGCAACTACCGAAGCCTATGCACCACAACTAGAGAGTCTATTCATTCTCCACAACAAACAATCCCACATGATACAACAAAGATCCTGTGTGCCACAACTAAGACCCAATGCAGCCAAATAAATAAATAGTTTTTTAAAATTAAAGATATTAGTTAAAATTTTCTTTTAGTTGAAGAGAGTTCTAAATACAAATTAAACTACCATTAACAAGAATAAATACCATGTAACAACACACTAGCCACTGCACTGAACCCTTCACATACAGCAACTTGTTTGACCATTACAACAACCCTAGGAAGCACAGACTATAATTATGTCCACTTTACAGAGGGTCCTTAGAGTAAAGTTATACAGTCCAACATAAGTACATGTCATAAATTTTTCTATAACAATAATACAACACTAAACAGCACAGGTAAAAATCTACAAGAAATGCAAGATGGCATTTACAGAATTTCATTTATAATAGAAAACATAACCAAACTTTTCTGGGTCTTTGAAAAATCATTGGACAAAAATCAAAAGGTAAGGAAATAGAGGTTCTAAAGAATACAATAAAACTAATAAGGGTGCCCTGACAGATACACATATGAAAGTATTCGTGTGTGTAATTGTCTTGTAAATAGAATTCCATGGATTATTTTACAAAATTGATCATATAAAAATTTTAAAATATTTCAAAATGTAGATTTTTGTCTTTTTAAAACAAAATTCAAGAAATAAAAACAGGAATTTACATTGGACTGAACATAGATAGCAACATTTAGAAGTCACTCAAGTAATTCTTTGCTATAAGAAGAAATCAAAGCATCTATTACATAGATTGTAGGAAATAATAAAAATAAGACTAGGACATATCAGAATCTACATGACATAGCTAAAAGCATAATCAGAGGAAAATTCATTGCCTTAAGCATGAAGGAATGAAAAGAAATATTATTTAATCCAAGGGTTCAGATTTAAAAAACAGCAAAATGGAGACAGAAGAAAGAATAAAGAAAAATCAGCAATTACACTTCAAGAAAATATCTTGAGAAATTTATCAGACAAGTATTCAGACTCGTGTTCAGTGCACAATTTCTGAAAATTCAGACAACTTAAACTCTAAGTTATTGTTAAGATGACTGAATAGATCATGGGAACATCCCATATGCATTACAGAGAGACACTAAAAATAACCATCTTATTTATTGATTTAAAAGCCTACAATGTGTAAAGATAAAAAGTAGAATGCAAAGCCAAGTGTATTGCAGGGTCTCACCTGGGGACTGAGGAATACATTAGCAGTTAATACAACTTGTGTTTTTGCATGTTCAGGTTTATCTAAAGTAGGCAAGTTTTACTATTTCATATTTCTTCCAGTGTCCTCTTTAAAGAAGAACATTGTGTTCCATTTCTTTATGAGAGTGTATCTCTTAAACACTGTAACACGAATAACTTCTATACCTATTACAGCAAGCAATTACCAGATGTAATACTGCATTTATCTTTTCTCCAGGATCCCAAGGATTCATCTTTGCCTTCAAAGCAATTTTCTCTCAGAGGCTACTATTATTTCGTGCTAATGATTCAGAGCCCTCACAACCACATCAGAATACAACGGAAAAATTGAGGGACTAGGAAAAGTTAACCAACACGGAGTCAATGATTGTTTCTAATTCTTTTTTCCTACTTAAAAAGATCTCCTTTACCCAAATCTCTCTGTACTTTACCAGGGAACTTGTACACACTGTAAAGTAATATTCTGGGAATTAAATGTGACAAAGGTAAGCCCTCAGCACAGTGATTAGGTGTAATTCCCTATTTCTTCCCCCCAAATCCTTTCCTACTCTTAGCACATAATTAAAACTCCTCTAACCAACACATATTTACATAGATTCTACAATAGGCACTTAGAGATTAAAAGTTCCAGTGCAAACAGCTGTAATGTATCTTACTTAGATCATGTATGCAACATCATGGCTACTGCCAGTATCAGCTGTCAACTCTTCCTTTTGACAGAAAATCACAGATGTTGGAGTGTCTATAAGCACTTTAACTGTGAGAAATTTGGCCTCTGCAGGCAGTGGAGCATTTTGGCTTCAGAGAATCAAAATCCCACCAGAGGAAGCTAATTTCCTTTGTCTTAAACCCACCCTTATTCAACCAGTCTCCACACGGGTAAGAAAAAAAAAAAAGTTATTTGCTTCATCCAAAGTAATTAAAAACAGCAAAACCCAAATTTAAACCTCAAAACTATGATCTTAGCTTCCTTGGATGTCAAAATATTCATTCTCTTTACTATTCACTTGGAGATGAATCACACACTGCCTGTGTCATTTCCTGCTTTGATGTTATTTCACACTCCTTCTGTGATGTAACCTGGAGGGTCATATCTGTTCTCTTCAACAGAACCATGAACTTTCCCACATCATCTGAATTATGTATTCCTCACATAACAATTGCTTAAACATATTTATGACCAATAACAAATTCAATTCAGTACAACATGCAGTTTTGAGAAGTTTGTAACTGTCAAAGAATAATTTGGGACTTTGGTAAGAAGTGATTTTACTTGAAAGGATTGTGGCAAGACGGGGGAAAGGGACCACTTGCAAATAGGGAAAGTAGGACCACTGCAGTGAGGAGAGTGTCCCCCAGCCCCCAGAAGATCTGCAGGTGTGTCTAGGGTTAGGCAAAAAGGAGTTATGAGTCTGGAAAGAAGCAAGCATAAATAAGGGGGATGGACAGATGGGCACAATTTGATAACAGCACCATCATCCTATTCCAGTGAAGAGCTGTTAAGGAGGGGTTGTAAGCCAACTTAGGCTGAGGGCCACCCAAGTTTAGCCTGCGAGGACAGAATCTTAACAAAGTTTGTTTTCACCAGCATTTTGTTCCAATTGACCAGTGGGGACTAAACAACTTAGCTAACCATTTAGGAGACAAAGAGAATTGGAGTGTCTGTGTCTAGCCTTGTTGTAGAAGTCAAGGGGGCATCTGTGAATATAATCTCAGTCACATGGGGAATGATGGTTAGTTGCAATAAGCCATTTCTGGACCACAGTGAAATGAAGATCACAGGGTTCAGGTGAAGTTCAAGGTTGTCAGAAGACACAAAAAGAAAAGGGGCAGCTTCTGCCCTCTAGGAGCTTGAACACTAAATGAAGAGCCCAGAAAAACTTACACATGTACAAAATAATAGTCATAATTAAGAAATTGAAGGAACAATGGAAGACACTTAAATCAAGGGATAAGCATTTTCTCATTTATTTCTCCAACACCCTCATGATGCAGGTGCTACTGTCATCCCGGTAACAGACAAGGAAAGAGAACCTTGCGGTGTCCATGGACACACGGAAAGAAAGCAGAAGAGCCAACTTAGGATCCAGATGGTGCTGACAACCCAGGTCACAGTTAATACAGGAAAATGCCAAAATTTCAAAGAACAGATGAGTGCTGGGAATTTCAGGAGGTACGTCAGGGGCCCAGAACGCTCCCTCATTTACATACGACTAATGACAAACCTTGGGCTTTCAGACTGCAATGAGGCAGAATGGCAATTCCTATTGAGTTGGACCCTAATGATCATTAAAAACACATGTATAGGAAACAAGTTTAAATATTTTGCCCATAATTTTTATTACAAAGCCTATGAACTCTTTCCATCTAGCACTTCAGGAAAACAATATATGTGTTCAAGGATAAATACTGTAGCCAAGGCTCCCATAAATAAATGTATGAAACAGGAAGCTGAGGGGGTGTTCGTGGAACACCGAGCATCTCTCTTCCAAACCTCTCCATTATTTTATTTGCTGAAATTGAAATTCTTGTCCCGGGGTAGAGCTTTTCATCCTGAGAAGGTTAAGATTTAAATGCTGCTACAAGAAAACTCCAAGGGGTATGCATCTGATATGAGACTGATTTTGAGCAAAGGGGATTATAGGAGAGATGAAGAAACGAGCCAGTAACCTGAGAAAGGTAACCTTCATCTAGAAGGGGAAGAGGCTGAGAATAGGGAGTAAAGAACACAAAGGCCTCAGGGAGAAAAAAAAGAAAATCTTGTCTCTTCATAATGATCAAAATATGTCGATACTATTTCAAAATGAAACTCATGTATTCCTTTTCTTCAGTCCTTGTAAAATCCCATTACTTTCAGCTCAAGGGCATCTGCCTGTCAAGCCTAAAGAAATTGAGTGACACCAGTCACTGCCTTGGAGGAAAAGGGTTACTGCAGGGAAAGTCATTTGTGAGTCAGTGGCAGAGGACTTGATGGGAACCAAGTTAGAGCCCAGCTGTCCTCTTACTGACATCTAGTAATAGCTCATAGTCAACAGTGGTGGACATGTCCCCATAGACTACCCATTCAGTGTCATGCTTATTGGTGCCCTGGGATTTGAGGAAACTCTCTGGTGACTCAGATGGTAAAGAATCCACCTGCAATGCAGGAGACCTGGGTTCGATCCCTGGGTTGGGAAGATATTCTGGAGAAGCGAATAGAATACACACTCCAGTATTCTTGCCTGGAGAATCCCATGGACAGCAGAGCCTGGCAGGTCTCAAAGAGTCAGACCAGACTGAACCACTTTCAGTGACCATGCCCAATTTCAAACCACTCTGGCAATGGGAGACCAGCTGGAAGCAGAGTCAGCCTGATTTCACGTGGTCCCTGACATTGGTTACCAAGGTCATTTGTTTCAGCTGATATTTTTAGGTTCTCTATCAGGGCAGGAACACTGCCCATATCTCAAGGGCTACCAGAGATTGAAGAGTAACCAAGACAATGAGGGACAAGGGGCAGTCTCACTGCCTGCCTGGGCCACGTAAAGTGCCTTCCTCCAAACTCAATTTTTGACTGATAATTGGGAAGGGGTAGGGAAGTCTGAGGAGAGGATAATAGGGCATGTACCTGGGACAAAAGTGGACAAAAAAATAAAAGATGAAACTCCCCAGCTCTCCAGACACCACCTTTCCCCCAAAGTCTCACAGCCTAAATGTGCCCCAAAAGCAGGAAGAGTAAAATGTGTGCCCCAGAAGCACCTGGTAAAGCAGTTCCATAGAAATTTGTGCACATTTCTCCCTGTCTCCAAGCAAGCCTTGGTGACATCTTATTGAGATGCCCTAGTCCAGGATCTGTTACATCCTTAGGTATAAGAGAGAGGTATAACCTGAGAGACGCACTAACTTGAGATCAGAAAGGCAGAATGAATTACTGAACCACACCAAAGACAGAGAAAATCTAAGGGACAGATAACTTAGAGTGTTACAAACTATACTCCCCTCCTTACCTGAAACATCTTCTTTCAGGTTCTTGCTATTGTTGTTCACTTGCCAAGTCGTGTCCGACTCTTTGAAACCCCATGGACTGCAGCACACCAGGCTTTCCTATCCCTCAACATATCCCAGAGTTTGCCCAAGTTCATGTCCTTTGAATCAGTGATGCCATCCAACCATCTCATCCTCTGTCACCCTCCTCTTCTTCTGCCTTCAATCTTTTCCAGCATCAGGGTCTTTTCCAATGAGTTGGCTCTTTGCATCAGGAACATATCTCTTTCAGGCTCTAGTTGAATATTTTTTAAGAAAGGTAATACTTAGTTCTAGAAATGTGATACAAGTTATTTATCTGAGGGTCTCTAAAATGGAAGCTAACCATGACTTCTGGTGCTGAAAAAGTGTAAAATCTGATGGTCCAAAGATAAAGAAAAGTCCCCTCCCTCTCTGTGCTCCTCTAAGGTGACAGGTGTTCAGTGGCTCAAACTGGGTCTTGAGAAAGCAGAGCCCAGAAATGAGATCAGGCTCACTATCGGTTCTATGAGCCCCAGGAACAACCTGCAGGACTGAAGACCAGACAAGACCAGACAGTCAGGACAGCGGCCCCAGAATGAACTCTGTGGGCGGGCAGCAAACATCATAGAAATGATAGTCAGGTGGCTTACTGGCTAGGATAGGGTTTCACATTTCTGGAAGCACATTAGAATCACCTGGGGAGACTTTAAATATCCTAATGCCAAGGTGGCACCCTAGCAAAATCTAATCAGAAACTTTGGGGAGGCTACCCAAGCATTAAGGGTTTCTAAAGCACCCCCGGTTGTTCCAATGTGCAGCCAGGACTGAGAACTCTGCCGTGGGAAGCAGGGAGCATGTAAAATACAGGGGCTCCCAGTTTCTACAGGGAACATAGAGTTTTGAGGCTTACTTCATTGCAATCTGTCAGCACCCCATTAACTATGTCTTGTGTTAGGGAGGTGGTATGACGGGGAAGGGTGGGCTATCTCTAGTGAGACATTTAGTAGAGACCAGTGCTCTCAAAACAGAGTTCCTGTGAGCATACCTGTCACTTTCTGCCATGAGCCGGCCCCCAGGACTACTGGATATTCAAGGCAAAGATTCTCTACTGCACCATCACAATATGCTGGGTTTGTGGGTATTGTTATTCAGTTCAGTTCAGTCGCTCAGTCGTTTCCAACTCTTTGCGACCCCATGAACCGCAGCACACCAGGTCTCCCTGTCTATTAATAATAAAGTCAAAGTACTGACATTTCCCAATGATTTACATTTTTTTGTTAAATTAGAAAAGTTTCAAGATTATCCTTGTAACAGTACCACACTCACATGGAACCACTTGCATTCTGATGGGTTCATTCATTCAACAAATAACTATTTAATGCCTGTCAGATGTGTGCCAAGCACTGTGCTAGACCCTAAAGACACAGCAGTCAATACAATAGCTATGGTACCCTCCCTCGTGGAGCTTATCATCTATCAGAGAACAGAGATATTTAAACAAAATATTCCATTATAAGAATATATCCTACTTTGTTTACCCATTCTTTTATTGATGGACACCTGGAATCTTTGTGGGTTTTGGCTATTATTATGTGGGTAGTTACCAATTAGGGGCAATTTCAAACAGAGTTGTTCTATTCATCTTTACTTGTTTTGATTAAGTATTGATTTGTGTCAGGTATTTTCCTAAGCGAGGAAACTATTGGGTCAGAGAATATGTCGAACTTTAGATAACACTGCCAAGAATTTATTGAAAATGTTTGTATCAATTTAAATCGTTTCAGTAGTGTATGATGGTTCCTCATCCTGCATATCCTTACAAACACATGGTTCCCATCTTTATCATTTAAGCCTTTCTAGCAGGTCTCACGTGGCTTTATTCTAAGTTTTATAATTCATTAATTCTCTTCTTATTTTTGTGAAATCTGTAGAAATGAACGGAGAATGAAATGGCATCCCACTCCAGTATTCTTGCCTAGAGAATCCCGTGGACAGAGGAGCCTGGTGGGCTGCTGTCCATAGGGTCACACAGAGTCAGACGAGACTGAAGCGACTTAGCATGCATTGAAAAACGAAATGGAAGCCCACTCCGGTATTCTTGCCTGGAGAATCCCAAGGACAGAGGAGCCTGGTGGGCTGCCATCTATGGGGTCGCACAGAGTTAGACACGACTGAAGCGACTTAGCAGGAGCAGCAGCAGCAGTAGGAATGAATTCAGGTGAAGAGCCAGAGGCCATGTCTAATACTGGGGTTTCTCCAAAGAAAACAGAACCAATGAGAGATACATTGAGGGAGAAACTGATTTACTCTAGGGAATTGGCTCCTGTGATCATAAAGGCCTTGTAGTCCTATGACTGGTAGTCACCTAGCCAGGGGAGTTAATGTGTGTTTTCAGTCTAAAACCTTGCAGGCTTGAGACCCAAGAAGAGCTAAGGCTTCTGTTCAAATCTAAAGGCTTGAAAGAAACCAATGCCCCAGCTCAAAGCAGTCTGGTGGGAGGAGTTCCCTCTTGTTCGAGGCAGGATCAGCATTGTTGTTCTATTCAGGTTTTCAATAGATTGAATGAAAGCCACCAACATCAAGTAGGGTGATCTATAGTATTCTACTGTAAAATACATGCATTTGTATGTATATGTAAATTATATATATGTACATACATATATTGTCATTGTGGTGGTGGTTTAGTCACTAAGTTGTGTCCGACTCTTGCAACCCCATGGACTGCGGTCTGCCAGGCTCCTCTGTCCATGGAATTTCTCATGCAAGAATACTGGAGCAGATTGCCATTTCCTTCTCCAGGGAATCTTCCCAACCCAGGGATTGAACCTGTGTGTCGAACCCATGTCTCCTGCATTGCAGGTGGATTCTTTACTGCTGAGCCATCAGGGAAGCTCATATGTAGTCATACTTCATACAAATTTAAAAATATATTATTTTGTTTAGCTTTATGTTTGTATATTTCATCTACAATTTTACATTTTCTATAGATTACTCATTCTTGTTGATATAAAGTATTTCATTATATGATTACATAAAAATTTATTTATCTAGTCTACTGTTGATAGGCATGTGGGTAATTTCTGGTTTGGAGCTTCTCATGGATTTTGTCACCATAAATATTTAGGTTACTTCTAATTTGTTTCTAAGGAATATTGCATAGGCATCTCTTGCATGTTTCCTTGTACACATACATAAACATTCTCTTGGGCAGCCACAGGTCAAAAACTAATCCAGCTGGACCATGAGTGGAGAGAAAACAGCACAACAAAAGTTTTCTCTCCACCTGTTCATGGCATCTACCATTTTCTCTCTCTTTATCCTCACCACACTATGACTTAACTGGCTTCTGTTCTTCCCTAGAAGTTTCTCACAGATATTGCTTTATAAATTCTTATTGAAGTAAAACAGACCTACAAAAAGATACTTGCATTTTATGTGTGTAGTGCAGTGGATTTCCCTAAAGTAAATACACGCAAGTAACCCAGATAAAGAGATGGAAAATTATAGACTGTATAATCTTAGCTTTACTGGATACTGCCAAATTGCTCTTCAAGGTGAGCATATCAGCTAGTTCTCACACCATTTCTTCTCATTTTTGTCAATACCTGGGGTAGCCAGGCCCTAGTTTTGCTATGCCAAGAAATAAAAATTCTGCCTTGTTTTAAGTTGCTTTTGTTTCACCAATAGTTGAGCACTTTGTTCATGTTTGTGTGCCAGTTAGAACACTCTTTTCTCATTTTACTATTTGGTGATCATCTTGTTTTGACCTTTTTTCTAAGAGTCCACAGCTCACCCTCAGGCTTCCTTTGCGGCTCAGCTAGTATTTTCTGACAGCTCCCTCCTATTTGCTGTCCCTTCAGCATAGACAATATCTTCTCATGTCAAGCACACTGCACTCCTCTTAGGCTGGATGGATTATGCTACAACTTTCCCAGGAAATATCATGGGGGCTATAGTCTTTTATGACATTACTACCTCTTATACTAGGTGTCGTTAACAAGCGGCTGTGCAAGTTTGGCTCACAGAGCATCTTCAGTGTAAGTTATCAGGTATCACGCTTGGTTGCAATACAAGCAGCTTAGTATTTCGTTTTATATCTGGCCTGCTCTCCTTACTCCTTTAGCTTCATATCTCAACGGGCTTCTGAGATTTGATGCAAATTACAGAATGTTACAGTAAAAGCACCACTGTCTAGGAATTTCTGAAGAACTGAGTTATCATCTCATTTCCATCACCAGCTGTGGGATCTTGGGCAAGTCGTTTCACCACTGAGCAGCAGCCTTTCCTAGTGTAAAATGAGAATATAAAGATACGTCCCCTGCCTACCTCTCAGAGTTGTTTTGAACATCAAATAAAAGAACATCAAAGAGATAAGAGTATCTACCAGATGCCAGTCCCAGTCATATCATGAGAGATGGTGGTTGACTGACAAGCACAGACCCCAGGCTTTTCTGAAGCACTGCCCTCTGAAAACCTAGAGTATAATCAGGGGTGTGAGACACAAACGTGCTCTTTGCTCACATTTACTGAAATAACATGCAGGCTACTAAGTAAATGCTTGAGTGAGGATCGTAAGTCAGAAGGTACCCTCAGTTGAAAAAAATGCATCATTATGATTTGATTTCGGAAAGGCAAACATGACCTGAATTAATCGAGTGGCTGTGGAATCCAAATTCCTGTCTTGTTGAAGCTGGAGCAGATGTGGGGGACAGGGAGGATCTGTTCCAGAAGTGAGGAAAAGTGCAACTGAGAAGGAAGGACTGCCTGGGGAGCCATGTGGATTGCTGTGAGGGGCTCCTGCCAGCTCTTCGGGGCAAGCCCCACCACCACCTCTGGGCAGGGACATGGGGTGTTGAGACTGCGCTGGCTACTGGATCATAACTGCTGAGGAGCAAGCAGCACGTGGCTTGAGCAGGCAGGCAGAGCTCTTCAGTGAGGTGGGTTCCGGGAGGGCTCTGAGCCTGTGCTCAGCTGAGCTCCAGAAGAAGCTCAGGGAGGCAGAGGAGGGCAGAGCCACAGCTGCTGCCTGGCTCTCAAGAAGAGAGCTGGACTCGCTCCGTCGGCTGCAGGCTCAAGGACGGCGGGACTCCACTCCACCTGAGCCATGCCAGCCAACCTCACAGAGGGCAGCGCCAACTCCAATGGGACTGGGCAGGCACTGAATTCTCCTGTCCTTTGTACTGAAACAGTGACTTTCACTGCGGAGGTGGAAGGAGAGGAATGGGGCTCCTTCTACTACTCCTTCAAGGTAAGTTTCCTGCCTTCCACTCTGAACACTGATTTTAAATAAAAAGACAAAGTAGAATTTTAAGTTAAAAGATCACAGCCAATATTATGAATGAGTGTAGCTTATTTTCTTTACTAAAAAGAGTTTTTAAAAAAAAACTGATGAGCTATAAAAGTAAGTTTTTCATATTGTGCTAGGATCTATATTGTCATTTCTTAAGAATATTTGTTTTGGGTTTTTTTCCCTGCTGCTGCTACAAATGTTAAGAGTCATGAGTAACATTTATAAGTGGATGACTTTTTAATTTTCCCCCTTTCCTTAGGTCAAAGTACTTTTAGTTAATCCTATAGTAGTGCTTGAAATGGCTGTTCTCCGTAAGAGTTATTGTTGTGAGTTTTTTGTTAGGAGCATCAGGTGTTTGTAAAGCTCGCATCACCCAGGACAGTACCTGTTGCAATGAGAGACGTAGCGCTGAGTAAGGAAAGAAGGACTACACTTTCTGTGTTGATCCTTTGCAGTGAACATCAGGGAGAAGTAAGGTCTTTAATTGTAGTTGGTGATCTTACTGTTTGCAACAAGTTCCCTCCTAAAAGAAATGAGGAAATCAGAGTTTAGTAAGTTTCACTTTCAAAGTATCCAGGGCCACATTGAGGAAGAGGCCATTGTTAGGCTGATACTGTTTCCTCTTCCACAACAAGATTGTGGTCAGGAATAAACCGGGCATCCAGAAAATAGTTTCCTGCTTATTGCATGGAAATGCAGGGATGTCAGGTTATTTCACAGGCTGCCTGATGGTGCATTCAGCTGTTACACTAATTCCCAGGGCTCAAACTGGTCTTTCACACTTCAGGAAAAATTCTAGCAGGTTTTTTTTTTTTTAATCCTCTGGGTGTTCTTGAAATGATTTGGTTTTTACTGACAAGGTAGAATTTTCTGTAATATCCACCTTGGAGCTTTGCTTCTTTACCAACACTCAGAATAAAACTTTCATCAGGGAGCTGCCCTGGAAGCCAGCCTCACTGGTGTTCGAGAGCCCTAGAGAAAATGTAGCAAAGCCGAGTGGAACAAGTCACTTAGGCAGATCGCATGGGACCCATCCCTAGGCACAACTTCCTAATGCACACACACAGCCTAGCTGCCCAGCTCTACAACAGAAAATAGAAACTGAAATTGGAGTGGGGTGCCATTTACCATTGACTGAATAATCCCCTCTCTGAAATCAGCCTTCAGATCCAGAGATTCTATCTTGGAGAAGCAGGCTTTCTGCACCCAGGAAGCATACTGCTCCTCTCAGAGATGATGCCTCTCCAGCCTCTTTGATATTTATAGAACATGACAGCAAACAGAATGAAGAGAGACTGGCCACTGCAGAAAGGATAATAATCAGCAATAAGACAGTTGTTCTGAGAGTCAGGCAATAATCAGCTGAAATCTCATTTGCCATTTTTTTTTTTTTTTTTTTTTGGAATACAGCTCCGAAGGGGAAGTTTTGAGTGTTTGGATAAACAAACCCCTACTCACTCTCTTCTAGTGTCTGAACTCTGTCCTAGCAACATCATCTCTAGGCACTACAGAAAATCACATCATTTTCATCTCATTTCTATTGATAAGTTTGCCCTCCAGCAATTGGACCACTAGACAAGGAGAGAAACAGAAAGAAAGAAAATATGTCTGATCAGGAACTTAGAATGTTCTGTTTCATTTTTTGAAAAATATAATCATTCATTAAAGCAGTGATTTTTAGTTACACAACAGTCAGTATTAGTGTTGGTGAGAACTAGCTTATAAGTGTCGTAAGCTAGTGTGTAACTTTTCCCACCATCCCCTTTGAGCACAAGCAGTTTTGATGCAAACTCTTGTTCCTTGTGATCCTTTTATCCCACACATGTCTCAAGAAGAAAGTCAGAACTGTGTTTGTGAATTGGCTCCCAACCATGTCCTTTTAATCTCCATTGCCTTTTCCAAAAGCAGTAGAAATGTCATCAAAAACAAAGTGGTAACAGCAGTAAAAGTAGAAAATAACAAAAGCCATAGATTTCATTGGCTGTGGGCTTTCTCGGTGACATGAATTTTTCTGAATGACATTTGTGAAGTGTCTCATTTAATCCTCAACCCATGGTGTATATTTCATTTCGAATTGCCTTTCATCTTCATCTGAGGTTATCTAAATTCAACCTGGTCTTTAAGGCTCCTCTTGGGTTGCTTCCTCCCTGAAGCCCCCCAGACCCACCCCTCCTCCGAGTTCCAGTAGTGTCTGCAGTATACCCCCTCTCTTTGCCACTTAATCCAACTCCATGCTCAACTGCTATTTCAAGAATGTGTCAGGTCAATGTGCAACAGTCATTAAGCTCCTCAAGTGAAAGTAATGCCTAATGTTTGTTTCATGTTTTCTCCAAAAACCAGCACTGTGCGTGTCCTACTGAATAAACATTTACTGCATAAATGAACTGTGGTTCTGTGTTCTGTTTCTGTCTGCCATCTACGTGTTGTCAGACCAGGCAACAGAAAGTTTGCTTTCTCAGTGACAGAGGTGAGGGTCTTATTCACTGCTGCTCCACAGGTCAGCCCCTGCCCTGCCAGGTCTTTATCAAATGTATTCACTGAGGTCCTTCTCTGTAGGCACATTTAGCTCATCCTTATTCCATTTCTAAGCCAATGTGATGAAGGTAAGTAATAGTTGCCAGTGGGTGGAATATAAAAGTAAATGGGTCATCATACACTGTAGCTCATACTGGTTTAGCCCTAGCAAACCCACACCCACCCATTGCTGTCTGCCCTAGTCTTAGCTGCTTTACTCAGTCTACATGTCTGGGCTTCTAACCTACTTACTTATGTAGCCCTCAAGTTCTCCTCTGAACCCAAAGCTCTCTGGGCAGAAGATAAGATATTCATGTCTAAATCTTACCAGCCCCTTCTTCACAAGCGTGGAGGCTTTTCTTTCTTCCCATCTCTCTCTCCAAATTCTTGCCCCTGCTCCCCACTGCTCTAAGCCACTCTGCCATCCTCTGTATATTCTTGGATAACAGCAGGAAGGGCAGAGGTGAGTTCACCACTTTCTTCTTCCATCGTGGGTTTCACATGACAAAACCTCTGTGGTCCTGGGTTCAAGGTTCTCAGCTCAGGCCCCGGTTTCTGTCACAGTTTTCAATGTCTCATTTGTTCAAGGTTCCATCTAGTTCACCTCACCCATTTCTAGTCCCCAGCATCAAGCACATCTATGGGCTTCAAGAACCTACCATACACCTTCAAGGAGGATGGGACCTGGCTCATAAGAAAGTGAATGGAAGACCTGAAGATAAGACTGTTCAAGCAGAAGACAAAGATGAAACTCTTCTTAATAGCCTTAATTTTGCCGGTGAATTCACTTGCAAAATTTCCTGAATCCCTGATTCCTGATGATGAGAAAATTAATTCAAAGTACTGGGAGGGAAACCTGCTTGAATTAGTAAATTGCTGAAATTATAAAATAATGCAAAAGAACTCAGTTTTATTACTCTCAGGTGAGGGGAGAAACATAAACCAAGACTGCAAAAATATTACTTGACAATGATCCTTTTTTTGAATCTCCTTTAGTGGGTCATTACAAATGATATGCAATTAGTCCAACTATTGTTTATATGTAAATGGTTGCTTCTAAGTGCTTGAGGGTGATTGGACACAGTTTGTTCCCTTTGTTTTGCTCCCTCTGCCTGCTCTCTCTTAATTTTCTTAACACTTTCCTCCTCCATTAGTATAACAAAAGCAAATTCCAGTTCAACCCATGTCTCAAGTATCTCACACTAGGCTTAAAGAAACGTTTAATGATGTAAAGAATCTGAAGTATACCATTCTTGTTTTTATTATATTTAGGTTGACAGTTCCTTTGTAAGAATACTCTCTACCTACTGTGGACCAGCACTCTCACTTGCAGTGACTGCCACTTCAGCTCTCTCTGTGCCCACCTGCCTGCTTCTCTGCACACTCCTTTAGTCCCATCTCGGCCCTGCAGGACTTGACCGTCTCCTTTCCTGCCTTGGGCCTCAGAACAATGTCAGGGATGCCCTTCCCGGAGTTTAGGAGCCCTTGGTTCCTGTCCTTTCAAGATACTTCCTGAAACTTGTAACAGTGGTTTTTACATTTAATCATGCATCTTTTTGTCCTCTTCTAATCAGTTTCACTCAGTCTGTTCATATTGAGTTTCTAGAGCTGAATACTGTGACTGTTCATAGGGAATTACTATTAGTTTTGCCCAGCTAAATAATTATTAAAGGTCTGCTATCACTGCCTATTCCTGTTAGGCACTCCTAGCACGCTACTCTCCAATCCCCTGCCCTGGACCAGCACTACCACATCCAACTTCACCCCATGCCCCTGAGAAAGGCACACATTTCACTGGTTGGCTTTACAAGACTGTCGTGCAATTCCCAAGCTATGTACTCTTGTGTGTGAAAAAGGAAAACTCCCTCAACCAACTTTCCCTTTGTATCACATCATCTAATGGCAGGTAACAATCTTAGTTAATTCAGAGTAAATGCAGAATTGCAGAGTTTTTCAGCCTGTGAAGGGTTTTCCCATTTTCTGACTCAGGAAAGGCATCTAAGCTCTAGGAACGATGCTTCTAGAGTATATGTGTCCATATATGTGTGGTTGGAGTGAGGGAGCAAGTCTGACCTGGGGAGGAACCTGGGCCACTTGGCATTGGCTGAGATGAAGAGTCCTGTCTGGCCTTCAGAAGTGATCGTGCTTGTTTCAGATCCTTCTCGGGATCTACATCAGGCTTGGGTCAGGCTGCGCTGCCTTCTGCGGGAGCGTCGGTTTGTCCCATTTTCCTTCAGGTGCACAGGTGTTCACACCTCCCTCTTTCCCTCTCTTGACCCTCTGAATTTCTGTATCCTTCCTGGGAAAGAAAAGTTTGACTGCTTCCCTCCCACTTTTGGGGCTGGTCCTCTGTCTCCCCACGAGGCCATTGGCTATTCAACTGCCGCCTCACGAGAGCTGAGTAAACCCCCGGGGTCTGCCATCCCCTGGTTTCTGTACAGTAAGTGGAGCTCACCGCTCTCTAGTTCTGTGCTCCCAACCTTGTTCTCTTCCTCTCTTTTTCTGTGGTAGCCTGGGGGGGGTGGGGGGGAGGTGCTGTACAAATCCTCTTCTCAGTGTCTAAATCTCCCCACACTCCGCACCACTATTGTACTGTCTGACACTCCTGTCTCCCACAGCCTGCTTTCTCTGTGGTGGGAAATCTGACTAGACTGTTTTCTGCCAAATGAATTATTCCAGACTCTTGGCTCTGAAGGCTCAAAAGACACAGCCTCTTGCAAAGGAAAAAGACATGTCTCTTCAAGCTGTTTATGATATCCTTCAAGAGGTATTTTGAAAGCCGAGAGCTGACTTGTTTCTCTTTGTCTGCATTACTAGAGTAAAGACTGCACCCGGAGGGCAGACAGGGTAGAGCTCTCTGGCTGCCTAGGCTCTGAGAGGTTTTCTCAAGGAGGTGGAAAAGAGCATATCCATTAATGCTTCGAAAAGAAAAAAGAAAAAAAAAAAAAATATATATATATATATATCACCCTGTCCTCCTTGAAGCAATTTCCTGTTGATAGTGGGTAAGAACATTTCGAGCCATGGACCATGTACTGAAGTGGACGAGAAATGTAATTTTATTTTCTGTACCTGAACTTGGCTTCTCCTGGACCTCTCAGCTCAGCTGATGGCAGAAGAAGTAGCCTAGTCATTCCCAGGTATACTCAGGCTCTTGAATCTTCCCCATCACTGTAGTGGGGCACAGGCTGTAAAACAGGACTGCTGAGGTCAGCTGCCAGTACCTCCACCATCTGGCTGAGAACTTGGGGCAGTTCACTCTTACTTATGGATTGGTTTATTCGTCTGACAAATGGTGCTAATAACTGAATGTCCTTCAGAGGATTGTTCTGACAAGTTAAGTGATTAAATGTTGGTGGGGCTGTGAAGGACAGTGATGGCCTTGAGTACAGTGTTTGAGAAATGTTAGCAGTTATAGCCCCAGGGGTGAGTTGTTACACTCCTTTCTGAAGCTCCTAACTGAGAGATGAGGCGCCACCGTTACCTACACAGAAGAATCTTCTGAAGATACTAAGAGAGACCCGTGTACTGGAAGATCTCCAAGACCGCTTCAGTATGCTTTAGGCCCCCAAACAGTGGTGCTGAATTGTTTCGTTTCTCTCAATTAGACCATGGAAAATGTAGGATAAGATATCTAGAGATGATTCCACTTCCTTCTTTATCATCCAGATGCCATATCTAATTTTTACCTATGCAAGCTTAATGGCTTACTACAAGAAGGGCTTTTTACAGAGATGGGAAATTATACCCCATCCAGAAGGGATGAGTTTCTACCATGGTAGAAAGATTTTCTGGGCCACAAGATGGCAAAACCACCAAGGTCATGATGAAGTCATCAAAGAATAACCAGGGTTCTTATTTTTTCACTTAGGCAATATTGACATCTGCCTAAAAATGATGAGTCTCTTATACTTGGCAACACCTTACAGTTAACAACTTGATATCATATGATTTCATCTGACTCGTCATCAGCTGTAGGAGGATTTAAAAATAGCATTCCTTTTTTTTAACCTGATGTGAACACAAGGACTGATAGAAGTTAAAGGTGTGAACTTTCTAAAAAATAAATAAAAGCAAGCAAGAAACCAAACAAAGGAAGAAAAAAAGGAAAAATAAACATGGTTCTACTGCCGATTTTAGTTAGGATAGGATAGGTCTCTGTAATACCAAAAAATTAAACCCCAGGATTTCCCTAGAGGACTGGTGATTGGGAATCTGCATTTCCACTTCGGCAGAGGGCAGGGTGTAGGGGCGAGGGTTAGATCCCTGGTCAAAGAAGTAAAAGCCCACAAGCCTCACACGGCTTGGCAATAACAATAATAATAACAAAGCCCCATTAATTTAAAAAACAAAACCAAAAAAGTCTACACCCTGAATCTCAGTGGTTTAACACACTAAAAGTTTATTTTTCTCTCACATCCCAGTTGCAAGCAGGTCAATTTGTAACTCTGCCTTCTAGAACAAGCAGTTACCAAGGGAGATGGCAAAACTTAACCTATCTCCTTTGCCCTGAAATGATGCATGACTGACTCCAGTTCCGCTGGCAAGAATTAGTTGTTGGGCATGGGAAATGTAGCTTAACTGAATGCCCCCAGTGCGGGGAACATAGTACCAAGCATGGTTTGACCTTCACCTTCTGCGTGATAAAACTCAAACTCTCCAAACTAGCCTTCTAGCTTTTCACAATCTGACTGCCCCTCCCCCCCCCCCCATTTCTCTCCTCTCCTGTACCATGCCTCACTGGATACTGCATTCCAGGGAAATATTATCTTTGGCAGAAATGCCTTTCTCATAGCTTTTTCTTCTGATATCACATCTAAGCTCAACTGCCCCCTCATCTGTGAAGAATTCAGATTTGTTTAGTAGATCAGCACCATCACTATTCTTATGTTTCCAAAGCACTTCAAGTCTTTGTGTGACAAGATTCATCTCTTGACATGCATGTCTGCCTACACACACACACAGACACATGTGTGCACATAAACATAGACCAACACACATACAGATATATACACACATACATGATGTCAGTCATTTTAAGGCAGCTCGAGATCCCACTACCCCTAGAGTAGTGCCTAACACATGGTTGACAAATGGTCAAAACATGTTTTATTGAATGAAAGAGCATATTGAGAAACAATCTGTGTAACAAGTTTATTCCTAAGGTCTCAGCAAATTCATGTGAAAAACATTAAAGTAGATGGAGTCTTAATCCTTATTCTCCAAGCCATTGGGTTGAACTTAAAGGCACCATGATTTGGGGGATTCCTGACACGGACAGAGAAGCCTGGTAGGCTACAGTCCATGGGGTCGCAAACAGTTGGACACGACTGAGTGATTTCACTTTTTCTCACTGACACCATAGCAAGCCCTATTGGTGGGGAGTGTGTGTGGGGGGGGGGGCTGTGTGTTTTAGTCGCTCAGTTGTGTCCAATTCTTTGCGACCCCAAGGATTGTAGCCCGCCAGGCTCTTCTGACCCTGGGATTCTCCCGGCAAGAACACTGGAGAGGGTTGCCAGTTCCTTCTCCAGGGAATCTTCCCAATCCAGGGATCAAACCCAGGTCTCCCACACTGCAGGCAGATTCTTTACCATCTGAGTCACCAGGGAAGTCCAGATCATTAGACCTAATGCAAACAACATCCAAGTTCTGTCTGCTCCCCTTCCCTTGCTGCCAGCTCAGCTTCCATATCTGAGGCTGGGAAGCCATCCACTTCTGAGCCCTAAGACACCAGGTGGGTATTGGGAAAGTGTGTTAGCATTCACATCCCTGCTCTCTCTTTATGTGTTCTGATGCCTGGTTATAGAAGCTCAGTCACAGAGATCTTCTGCTAAGTGCAGAGGGCAGAAGGTACCACCTGTGGAAAACAGGAAGAATCTGCTCCAGTGGGGTGAATGGATCAGCCTTGTCTACTAGAATGTTGATCAGGTGTTCACACATGGTTCCTGTCTGCTGCTTCTGGACACTTCAAGCAGAAAAGGGTTTGTGAACACTGAGACTACAGCTGCTTTCGCTGTGTAGGGCTCTGTATTAGGGACTGGGGAGTCAAAGAGAATTTATCACTGTCCTAAGGGGCTGGGAAACTAATGTTTTCATTCAACAAATATTACTAAGATTATTTAACCTTTTAAATTCTTAACACCTGTAGATAAAAATAAATAGTTTTTCTCAATTTAAATTTGAAAATAAATTAAATATCATATCTAAAAACAAGTTATGCATGCATACTAAATTGCTTCAATTGTGTCCAACTCTTTGTGACACTATGGACTGTAGCCCACCAGGCTCCTTTATCCATGGCGATTCTCCAGGCAACAATACTGGAGTGGGTTGTCATGCCCTGCTCCAGGGGATCTTCCCAATGCAGGGATCAAACCCATGTATCTTATGTTTCCTGCATTGGCAGACAAATTCTTTATCACTAGAGCCACCTGGGAAGCCCCCAAATCAAAATATAATAATTCAGAATATAATCTTTTAAACTATATTCTTTTCCTTCCCATGTCATGTACTCCTTTATGAAGCTGAGAATCATAGATGGGCTTGACTGAGTATTACTTTAGGCACTAGGGTTTCAAAGATGCACAAAACAGGTGCCATATTGTCAGACAATTCTGTCTAACAGGGGAAAGGTATACTCAGCCAGTAGTTATGATGCAAGGGAAGAGAAGGCAGTCACTTAGAAGAAAAGACAGTGGAGGGATGACAGAAGGAAGTATTAACAAATTAAAAAGAAGGATTTCTGCATAGAAGATCAAGTTGATCTTCATTGAAGACAGGTAAATGGAAGATTTCAGTTTAGATAAAAGAGTTAAAGAGACAAAAAAAGACCCAGGTGGACCTTCAGACTAAACAGTTTGGATTTTTTGTCCTTATAGGCCAGAAGAAATCTTTAGAGTTTTATTAGCAAAAATGCTAACAGTGAAAACTGTGACAAGAGAAATTAATCAGGCTGCAGAGTACTAGGTGGGATGTAGGGAGGGAACATTGAGGAAAGAGAGCCAGTTATGATGACCCAATGAGAGGTGTCAGTGCTCTGTAAGATAAGGATTGACTGAGAATGGACAGGAAGAAGCAGTGGGACTTTCTGTCAGATCATATGCAGGGCTTGGGGAGTCAGAGAATATTGGCAGAGGCAAGGAATAACGATGACATAGGGGCTCAAATTGATAAGCTGATTCTAAAATGTATGTGGAAAGGTAAAGGAAATTGACTAGCCACACTAACTCTCAAAAACAATAAAGTTAGGGAACTCACACTGGCTGATTATGACCTTCTCTAAAGCAATAGTGTGGTACTGAGAAAAGGATACACAACCAGAAATGAAACAGGATAGAGTCCAGAAATATACCCAGTCATATCTGGTCAATTAATTTTTGACAAAGATATAAAGGCAACTCAACGAAGAAAATCAAAATTGTTGCTGGAACAAATAGACAATTATGTGTAAAAAGGGAACCCCTGCCCAAACCTCGTACCTGATAAAAATTAACATCAAATGGATCATATATCTAAGTGTAAAACCTAAAATAAAACAAACCTAAAATAAAAGAAAAAGAAAACATAGAAGGCAAACTTTGTGACCTTAGATTAGGCAATGATTTCTTATATACAACACTAGTGGCACAGTTCATAAAGGAAAAATTTGATAAATTAGACTTCATTAAAATTAAGAGCTTCTTTAATTTAAAAGATGCTATGAAGAGAAGAAAAAGGCTAACTACATACTAGGAGAAAATATCTATAAATCACAAATAATTTTTATCCAGAAGATACAAATCATTCTTAAAGCTCAATACAAAGAAAAAGACCCCAACTTAAAACAATAGCAAAGTTTCAAACAGACATATCACCAAATGGTGACTAAATACATGAAAAAATTCTTAACATCATTTGTCACTGGTGAAATGCAAATTAAAACCTCAGTGAAATACCATCACACACTCATTAGAATGACTAAAATAAAAAATATACTGAAGATATCAAGAACTGGCAAAGATATGAAGCAACCAACTAGAACCATCATACATTACTGACAGCAAAGAAAATGGTAAAGACAGTTGGGAAAACTTTCTGCCATTTTCTTATAAAGTTAAACATACATTTGTTACACAAGTCCAAAATCCTACTCCTGAGTATTTGTCCAAGACAAATAATGTAACAGCATCTATGTCAACACTTACAGTGGCTTTATTTTAAATTGGTAAAAACTGGAAGCAACTCAAATGTCCAATGGCTAGAAAATGGATAAGCTGTAGTATATCTGTGCAATGGAATATTACTTGGCAATAAAAAGGAATAAGCTTATAGATATACAGAACAAAATGGATGAATTTCAATTGCATTATGCTAAGTGAAAGGAGCCAGATTCAAAATGCTGTAGTGATTTCATTTACATGATGTTGAGAAAGCAAAACTCTAAGGACAGAAAGCAAATCAGTGGTTGCTGTGAAGAGGCTGACTACAAAACGGCACTGGAGACCCCCTTTGGATGACAGAAATACTCTATATCTTGATTGCAATGATGGTTAAGTTTGTCAAAACTACAAAACTGACATTCAAAGGATGACTTTTCTTCTGTATAAAGTACTACTTAATAAACAATTATTCTATAGAGAGTTTCTCCAGTGTAAACAGCCATGCCACCTCAATAAGACACTCAGAGAGTCTCAAAGAGTGAATGAACCCTATCATAGACTTAGCACTTTGCTAGGCATAAATATAGGCAAAGAATCCAGGATATGGCTCTATGAATGTTTTCTAAGGGTCCTCCTATTTCTACTTTACAAGTAGACATTAACCATTAGCCATTTAGTATGAGTCTTTACCATGCAAGCTTCCCTGGTATCTCAGTGGTTTAAAAAATCCATCTGCCAATGCAGGAGATGCAGATTTGATCCCTGGTCCAGGAAGATCCCCTGGAGAAGGAAATGGCAACCCACTCCAATATTCTTGCCTAGGAAATCCCATGGAAAGAGGAGGCTACAGTCCATGGGATCACAAAGAGTCAGACATGACTTATTGACAAAAAAACAACAACTTTACCATATAATATTCACTACTAGTGAGAAATATTGATGATACTACAAAATTTTGAACAAATCAACAGCAGAGGTTAAAGGAGGAAGTCCTGAATAGGCTCCTGAAGATAACAACGTTATTTGGTTGACCCCATAGTTATTCTCAACCCTCTTCTCATTTTCCCAGCCGAATACTCACTATCCTAGTCTCCCTTGCAGTAAACAGTAGCACAGTTTGAGAAACTTAATTGGAAGTCTATGAGATATCTGATAAAGATTCCACTTTTCCTTGATAGAAGGAGAAAGATATGGCTTGAATTTTTCTTCCTCCCTTGAATTCAGACATAATGCATGGCACTTCAGCAGGCATTTTGCAACCACAAAAGAAAAGCTAAGGCAATTTCAGTGAGTTCAGGACAGCAGCTATGTATCTTCAGATTTCTTATTGTATGAAAAAAATCTTTGTTTAAGCCACTGCAAAGTAGGCTTTCTTTTATTTTTGAGTCGTAGACTTGCCCAAGTGATACAAATACCAAGTGCAAAACTATATATCCAGGGTACTGAAGCCAAGCCCTTGAAAGTGGACCACAGAGAATCAAACAGACATTTCATTTATTCTACATTTGGGCGGGGCAGGAGCCGGCTCTGCTCATGTTTTTCATCCTACTATTATCTATTATCTAGATTACTATTATCTAGATTACAAAAGAATTGAATAGAGTTTTATCAACATTGATTCAGACAGGACTGTATGTTTCCAAGTAACCAAGAAAGAGATAGTTTCTCCTCCTTCCCAAAGAAAAGAGCCCTAAATTTTTCAGAATGATCCTTCACATTTCAGATAATGACAGTGCTATTCACTTAGGTAATTTTATGGGGAAAAAAAAATCTGAAAGCACTTTTAAAAACATTAGTTCAAAAAACTACCCAAAACACTAGCTCATTTTTTTCATGATGGCTCAATAAGAGGATTTTTATCCTCCTCCCTGATGCACAAGGAATCACATCCTTTCCTTAACAGTTTAAACAAGCAAGGAAAGTGTGAGAAATGGGCTTTGGGCCTCAAACCAATTCTATATTGTGCTACCCTGAGCACATCACACAGTTTCTCTGGATCCAGGCAGCTCAGCCGTGAGAGCAAAACAATAACGATGTCCTTTCAGGATGGTGAAGAAGAGAAGGAGGCAAGTCTTAGGTGAGAAGTGATGTTTTGGGTGGGAGCCGGAGGAGGGTAATCATAGAGTTCTACTCAATAATCTCCTGGGAGGGTTCTACCAACCCAGAGGGGTTCAGGGGTGAGGGTGGGCTAATGCCCTTCTCCTCAAAGACCAGCCTCACAGACCCTTCATCTCAGATTTATCCTCCCAAACTCCCCACCCACTGAGATTCTCCATCCTCCCACACTCTCCTCCCATTCAAACTATTCTCCCTTCTTAAAGGTAAATAAAGCAGAAACTTCCTGGGACACCTCCTCCTTTTAGTTCCATTGATAGTTCTCCTACGGAAAGAAGTAAGTGGTTGTAGAGAAATAACAAGCAAGCATAACCTTGACATGATTCACAAGAACCCAGACTAAGCTTTCCCATTCTCCCACACACCATATTTCTCCCTCCCCAACCTCCTCTGTCTGCCCTCATCCCAACCAGGGCTTTGCATGCACGCAGTGTGTGCCAAGTGGCTTTAGTCATGTCAGACTCTTTGCAACGCTACGGGCTGTAGACCACCAAACTCCTCTGTCCAAGGAATTCTCCAGGCAAGAATACCGGAGATGGTTGCCATTCCCTTCTCCAGGGGATCTTCCCGACCCAGGGATCAAACCCATGTCTTTTATGTCTCCATGTTGGCAGGTGGGTTCTTTATCACTACATGGACTTTGCATGCTCTACTTTAAAAAAAATTCTTTTTCTCCTTCTTTTGCTTAGTCCTCCTGTCGTCCCCCAATTTTTTTTTCCTCAGTAAATAGATTCCAAGTATTTGCATGAAAGCCATTCTGAGCAAACAAATTCCTTCCCTCAGTTGTCTCTCCCACAGCCTTCCTAATCTTCCAAGGTTATTTGCATTTTTTGAAAGAACTTTGCTTCATTTAAATAAACCCCTACTCTCCTGAGTATACTGGGCATGAGATAGCAAAGGTTACTTAGGATTTAAAAGATTGTTGGAGCTTCTTGAAAAAGCAGCAGCAGCAGGGGATAAGGTTCCCCTTGATTCCTCTTCTTCCAGCTCTTGAAGTCTCCTTGCCTTGCTCCTCTGCTGGGCAGTAGCTGTGATTCACCCCAGCTCTGCACTGGACGAACGATTTCCCCACAGCACTCAGAATTCCATTTATGTACAGGTATTGAACCCAAGTGTTTGCTTAAGAACAATTATTCACAGTTCTTAATTTAATAAAAAATGAAAGGGAATACTGTTAGTGCCCAAGGGGCAGTTTCCTTTCTTTCATCTAGTATTGCGCACCATTGCCCTTGGCAATCCATACCTATAGAAGATATTCTTTTGATTAAGAATAAATTTGATTACCTTTCTCCAATGTATTCAGTCCCTTTTAAGATTTTTTTTTCTTTTTTTTTTTTGGCGCAGGTTGGGATAAAAATGCAAAAGGTGTTCAAGCATACAGAAACTATTAGAAGACTTTATAAACTGGAAAGCACTAGTCAAATTTAGGATAGCAATAATTCACAATGCTAAGCATTAGAACTTCTTGTACCACACTGCACTGTGTGTGCATGCTCAGTCGTGCATGACTCTTTGAAACCCCATGGCTTGTAGTCCACCAGGCTCCTCTGTCCATGAGATTTTCCAGGCAAGAGTGGGATCAAACCCTCCTCTTGTGTCTCCTGCATTAGCAGGTGGATTCTTGACCGCTGCACCACCAGAAAAGCCCATGCTAACCATTAGTGAAATGTAAAAATCAAATTTAAATAAACAAAAAGGCATGTGGTGCTCCAGGACAGGCAAACTAAATTTTGTGAAAATGTTAGTTCTCCCCAATTTCTTTGTAGTGTTAAAAAACTTTAATCAAATCTTTAATGTGATTGTTTATTTGACAAAATAACTCAAAAGCTCAATTTTAAAAAGGTAAGTAAAGCTAAGAGATTTGAACATAAATGTTAATGAGGAAGAGGGATTTTTCTCCATCAGTTACTAAAAAATATAACCTGCATTAAGGAAACATTTTAGAATTAGCACAGTAATGGACAGGTTCATAATAACAAATAGTTTGCTTTAAAAAGAAAACCTTAGTACATATATGAACTTAATACTACAAAGAAACTACAAAAAATAGTAAGAAGGAATGAATATTTTGGCAGTTAGAGCATTGGGTGAATGGGTGGTGAGTCTTACCTCATGTAAAGTTGTAAGATCAATTTCAGTTGGATTTTGTAACTAAGTTTTTACAAAATAGATAGAAAAAAAGCATACTTATTAGACTGATTTCAGATGAGCAAGAACTTTCTAAGCCTAACAAAACATTTAAACAAAAACAAAAAACTAAGGAACGTATTTTCAATAAAATAAATATATAATATTTATATACATATATTTATAATATTACACATTATATATTATATAATAATTATACTACAAATATAACATGATTAAAGGTCTTAATATATAAAAAGCTCTTAGGAAAAAATGGTATTTCTAATAGAAAAAAACAGGCAAAGAAAATAAAAAGCATTTTAGATTAAATGTAGAGTTAAAAGAATGCATAAAAACTTTTATTTGCTAGTGGCCTGAATAATACAAATTTAACCATGAAACATAATATGAAATATATCAAATTGGTAAAAATTAAAGACAAATGTTACAAAAGCATATGACAGTCTTGTAGACTGGTGGGAGAGTAAATACTGACAACTAAGTAAATGCACACAATTTTCTATGTATTTGGTAATACACAGCAAGCCTAAACAATATATTTACATATTGACTTGGTAGGTTTACTTGCAGGATTAAACCTTAAGAACAGTAAAGAAATATTCAAGAAAAGTTTTGACATGGTCTTATGTGTTAGATTGTTTCATGTAGTACACATATGACAATAGAAAATTAAAATTGTGATGCAACCTTAAGATGGAATATTAAGGAATATTATGCACCTATAATAATCATTGTTTCTCATTCAATGCTAAAGATTTTTAAGCACAATAAACTGCATATATAAAATATTCCCAGTTGTACAGATATTTAAATATCCACATATATCCAGATATATAGATACGTAACCAGAAAATATGGAAAGGAATATACCAAAAGTGGGAAAGTGGGTGAGAAATTCTCTCTGGAAGGTGGGCATTTGTCTTTGTACTTTTAAAATATTTTACTAAATTTTTTGGACTCTGTAGGAGAAGGTGACTGTGGGATGATTTGAGAGAATAGCATTGAAACATGTATATTATCATATGTGAAACAGAACTCCAGTCCAGGTTCGATGCATGAGACAAAGTGCTCAGGGCTGGTGCACTGGGATGACCCTGAGGGATGGGATGGGAGGGAGGTGGGAGGGGGGTTCAGGATGGGGAACACATGTACACCCATGGCTGATTCATGTCAATGTATGGCAAAAACCATTACAGTATTGTAAAGTAATTAGCCTCCAATTAAAATAAGTAAATTTTAAAAAATAATTTAAAAAATAAAATATTACTAAGTTTTTGACAGTGCATATTACTTTTATTATGAGAAAAGACAAAATAATCATGTATAATATACCAGGCAATGTCTCAAATATATTTTGCATATTGTATTTCTATGAAAGCAAGTGAAAGGATCAGTTTCCTCTTCAGACAAATGACAAGGGAGGCTGAAAAAGGCATCTGAAAGCAGACACCTTTGTGGTAGAGAAGTTGGCCAAAGTAGGGGGAAGGGAGGTACCAGGTAATGAATTGGCCCCCAAGGATCACACATTGAAGGGTCTGAGGACCTGCCAGTGTCTCCCTAGTAATGAACTGTGTGGATGCAAGTATGATTCGCTCTTTTAATAATGTAGGTTATACACTTTCAAAGCTAAAGCAGAATTCAGGAATTTAGTGGGGGGAAATGCAGTGATTCTCCTATTTCATTTCTTTCTCTGCTCTCTCATATTACTCCTCTTAGAATATTTTCCCCACTCTGATCCCAACAGATATCTTAGTGGTGATTTCTGGATTAAGAGTGCAACCTGTGAATTATCTATTTCTTTAAAACTCCATTTTCCAATTTTGGTGTTTTTGCTACTATCATTGGGAAGGGCTGACCCATAAAGTGCAGTTGGTTTCCACGTTGAGAACTGCAAGAAGGTGGATTAGACAGAAGCAGGCATCAGGGTTAGAGGACCAAGCCTGCCCAGGGCACTGGCCACTGCTGGGAGATAGGGCTTCTGAGCATAGGCCCAAGGTGATGTGGCCAACTCTGTCGAAATCCAAGAGGCTCAGGTTCAGTGGGAGCGATGCTTGGAGTCAGGCAGGTGCCTGCATCTGTCGACCTTGGATAGGTTCCCAGGGAGCCTATAAAGTGACTGATGAGAGGTGGAGGGACTAGTGTTCAACCCTGGGCTGGGGAGGCTTGCATGTAGGGGACCAGATAGAACACAGGAGACAGGCAAGGGAATGCAAGGATAACAGAAACCAAGGTGGATGACCAGCTGTCACTGGGTGTACACTAACTCATAGCTTTTTAAACTCTGTTGACCAGCCACCCAACTTAGATGCACAGAAAATAATAGTAATACAGGACAATCTCCCTGGAATCATCCTTCAAAGCCCTTCTCAGGCCTCTTTCCCCGACCTGTTCTCATTTACCAGGATGTTCAGCTCCATGCATTATCCTCATATCTGCCTGTGCTCTTTCACTTGCTCGCTTCCCCAGATTTCTTCTGGCTACTTGAGTTTGAACCTCCTGGATGGACTGGAAGCTATGGAAACGACAGATTAAACGTATCACAGATTGAAGATCTGAGCTGTGATAAACCCTCGGGTGGAAGGTTCCTCAGACACTTTTCCCTACTTAGTAGCACCTCCAAGACAGAAAACAAATTCCCACAGGCTTATTTTTTAATCTGTGGATCATGCAGAAGAATAGTTTCTTGGTATTTTTATCACACAGTAATCCTTTTGTTTCTACTACATTGCAGAGATTTGGACCTAATTTATCCAAATGTTAGCTTTCTATATTTCAAGGGTCTGGAGCTCAAATAGCAATTTAAATGTTAATCTCAGTTCTTGGTACATAGCAGACACTTCATTCGTTTGTTCAACAAATATTAATTTCTACCTGGACTTGGAGCCCAGTGGATTTTAAGATGATTTCTAGCACGTGCAGTCTGATATACTGTGAGAATTCAGATGGAATACCAGAATTTAAATGCCTCAAAGCTTCCAATATACCTTATTTGTGATTAATCTGGAGGTTCTTTTGTGATCCAAGAATGACTCACAAGAAGGGACTCACACTGAAATGAATGTGGGACATGGGCATTTCTGCTTCTGGTGAAATCCAGTAATTTCTAGTAACCGGAAAACTGCATCACTCAGTCATGCAAAGGCAGTCCTGATCTGCATCAAAGCCTGATAGGAATGAGAACAATTAGGCAGTGAGCAGCTAATATTGCTAACTAAACACAAAATACGACCCATGGCAGTAATGATCAAATACTCCAGACCAATATCTAACCCTTTCTGGTCAGAGTAGAAAGAGCTGATACAATTATACAATACGTCCTGGAAGCTAAACTAAGAAATAAATGTTAGGCAGAGAATTGCTTTTCTGTTCAGCCCAGTTTGAAGAAGCTAAAGTTGAATTCTCTCACCCATGATAGTGGTATTAAGAGATAGGGCAATGAAGATAACTGGAGAAGAGTCCAGATAGAGAGGAATCTTTTCTTTTGGTAGCAAGTTGTTTTAACTCAGGACAAAGACCCAGGGTGGACCTTTCCCCACTTTTGAAATAGTTTTTAGGACACAAGTCTAGTATCTCCTTATAAGCCTTTCTCTGCTCTGTGACCACACCTAATGTTCATGGATGGGCCCTGCCTGTCTTCACTAACCTAAAATTTTTCAGTCTACCTTTCCTCATATTGTTCCCAGGCAACCTACCTGTTTGCTTGATTACATCGACTCATTTTTCAGACACAACTCACACCTTAATTTCTCCAGGATATACCTTTTGATCAACCATCCCAAGTCCCTGCTCAGTTTCTTCCAAGATGTCCCTTATTGGGGATTCTACAGCCTCTCCATCACAGTAGCTCACACTGAACATTTTTGTTTACATATATGCTTCTACCATCAGACTAGGAGCTCCTTGACCTAGCCTTCCCTCTGTGGTACCGTGGAACTTCTGTGGACCTGTGGTAAAGATCCCAAAGTATGTTGAATTTTGCTGCTAGATTCTCAATAAATGTTTGTTGAGCTTGATTATACAGAATGAGAACCAATATAACCATAATCACAGCAACATGATTTCAAGGACAGTTTCCCAATTCTGGCCTAAGTATCGTTTGTACACCAACCTATAGGTATATCAAGGCTTTCCTCTCAGGCTGAATGCCTTACCACTTTATATACCACCTGAGAGATCACAGGACAATTCTTAGCGCCCAACTATTTGGGACCATTTTGGCTGACAGCCCTACTGTCAACCCCAACAGACTTGGGCTGTGACAATACCTCCCAACCCATTCACATTCTCTATTCTTCATGCAGGAGGCCTCCTGCCAGCAGGTGCCGCCAGGCGTTAGTAAGAGGATGCAATGTACATTTCTGTTCTAGACCCTTGTTAAAATGATATGAAAAGGCTTATAAAAACACAAGACTGAAATTAACATCCATACGTACATGTAGCTTTTTGTAATTTTCTAATTTTTTGTAATAGCAGCTAATTAAAAACTCATGTAGCTATTTTTTTCATAATTGAGTATTACCAATGAAAGTTATCTTGGAAGTAATCCAGACAGAATCCCCAGTGGTCTAGGTAAAACAGCTAGAAAAGGTGAGTGTAAATAGGTGGTTGTGATGACAATAATTCCACAGAGGGTGTCTCCAAGCTGGGTTACCGGCAGGATGGTGAAAATGCAGATTTTCAAAAGGGGCATCAGCAGGAAGTGGTTGTGGGGAAGAAGCCAAGGTGAGCACTTGTGAGCAAGCTGGGTCCTACCCTGCAGCTCCTGGTTGACTGCCTTCCTGGTTGTTGACCACTTGGCAGTGCTTCCTTAGCAGCAGGTGGGGCAAAGCTTGGGGAAAAATTGGGACAAGCTACCGAGTGACAGGTTTCCAACTGTTCACAAATGGTCACTACCCAAGGGTCTACAGATCCTCTTAATGCATCTCATTCCCCAAGTCTAACGAAGCAGCTTTGGGAACCCAAATCTTTGTAGTCGATTCCTGCCTGTCTCACTTTAAATTGTGTGCTCCCTGTGTTACATAGTAATTCAGCCTCAATGAAACAGGATGTTTTCTGAGTTCTGCTTTTGGTATTTCCAACCCACCAAGCAAAATTACTGAGGCTTGGAGTAGGCTTCAGAACGTGGGTGCTACGAATGACAGGGGGCACACAGGTCTCAGTGACAGGACTGTAGAGCTTATTGGTTTACTGATTGAGAACTGAGTCTGAATCATAACCTTTCTGAGACTTCATTTCCTCTCTTGGGAAGTATGCTGTATTCGCTACTTCCTGTGTTTGAGATATTCATCTTCAACATCATAGAAATAACAAGAACCATAAAATGAATCGTGAAAATGTAAAGGGTACAGAAAGCCCTGTACTCTCTGGGGCAGACGATGCAGCTGCATCTTGTGTGATATTTACAGCTTCCGTTGTGTGGAAGCCACGCGTCACTCCAGGGTTCATCCATACAAACACATATTGAGCACTGACCTTACTCTCAGTCCTCGGGGAGGCAGTTGTAAAGCTGATTCAGCTTCAGAAACCCAGGTTCAGACAACTTTGGGTCAGAAGGAAAATGAAGATCTGCTTCCCACCTGAAAATTGAAAATAAATGAGGCAACTTTAACATCTCTGGCCCAAAATTCAAGCAGAAAATCACTACCAGGAAACATGGTATGGACTTTTCTATCAAGCAAAGCCATGTTCAAGGTCCACCTGCATTGCTTAAGAGCCAGGTACTTTAGGTAGCAACTTCTCTGAGCCCTTACTTCCTTACCTATAAGACTGAGGACAGAGTCATCTCATTAGGCTGTGACAATTGCACATGACAATCACCAACAAACATTTACTGAGTACCTATCATACATTACAAACCAAGTCAGTCAGGTGCTAGATTAATAATGGGGTTCACTCATATAATGTTAGTTCCCATTCACCCCATGATTGTTAAAGATACCTTAAGGATGTTTTGTTTGCTTTCAGTTTCCAGGACTTCATTGGAAAAGAGGATTATCATTCTTTAGGTTTGGATAAATCATGTCTTCCTCTTCAGATAAGTCTGACATATCTAGTTTCAACTAGAGTCATTTAGCTAAATGTTCTGTATTTCCTTGGATGATGTTCATTCTTGTGATATTTATAAGTACCTTTGGCCTTGTCATCCACCATATAGCCGTCCATCAAATACTTATTAAGTTCTTTCTATGGGAAAGATAAAACGCCAGTCTGGAATGGTGACCCAGACTTAATGCCTAATCTCATGGAAATCCTTTTGACTCTGGAAGCATATCCCATGGGGTCAAATCCCGAGTATAAGCCCTGTGCCAGCACCAGCATCATCAAGAGAATGCTGCAATTCATCCGTCTTAAACCAACGTTGTAATTTTCAGATCTGCAGGGAGCTGGCATCACTGCATGGTGTCATTAACTTTAGGTTAAAAGCCAATTACTCATAAGCCCACAACTATGTGACAGAGTTGAAAACACGCTATAGTCATTGAAAAATTCCAAATTCACTTACTAACTCTGTTCTGTATTAAGCATCTGGCTTGAATTTTTGCCTCACATGACCACTAGGGGGCATTTAATCCCCAACTATATTCTGAACTAGTTCACAATCTGTACGGTGTGGAGGAGGGAGTGCATATTAGGCTCTAGTAAAATTTCAACAAACTGGAACAGAAAATGGGATGAAAAGGGTAAATTCAAGCATCATTCTTAAAAAGTATTGAATTATTTATAAATCACTCCTCAAACCTAAATATGAACCTAAAAAGAGATAAACCAATTTTTATGTTGCGTGTACTTTGTATCAGACACTGAGCTAGAAATCTTCATTTTCATCATCATATCTGTCCATCACAAGTACCCTGAGACAGATTTCATTTCTGTCATCCTCTTATAAATGAGACAACAGGCTCAGAGAGGTTATCACTTACTGATGTGTCAAACATTCAGCAAGCAGTAAAGAATCCCAAATCAGGCTGGTTTGAAAACTTTTCTACTAAGCGGCTCACTGGACTGTGATGCTCAAATGCCTCTAAACTTGTGTCCCCAATTCCCATTCTCGTAGTTTTCCAAATCTTCATATTACCTTGGGATGTGTGTGTATGTATAGATGTATGTGCATGCATGGGTTAAGAACGCTATGAATAAAATGATCCTACAACTATGTAATTGATTTTATACTTAATGACCTATGGACGATTGATGACACACACAGGATTTAATTTTAACTGGGTATAATGTATACAATCTACATGTTTTAGTCTGCTTTGTAGCGTCAACACTTTGTACTATACAAATTCATTGATATTGAATGAATTAATACATAAATACACACGGCTCTTAGAAAGTTACAGTAGGGAGCTTCTTCCATCTAGAAATTCCCTGAAGCCAATGAATTAAGGTGAGACTGTCTTTCAATAGAAAACTGCAAAGCAGAAGGAGTGGACTTGATTTCACAGAATTTGCTCAACGCACTCCACAGATGTCATCTAATCCCAAGGAGAGTATTATAGACCAAGGCCTGTTCACAGAGCACCCTGGGCTGGCCAGCCCAAAGCATGGTTACTGCAGGTTCTTCAGAAGAGGCTCAGTTGCAGAGCCAGCACTCACTGCTCCAAGCCCTCCCGAGACCTGACCTCCAATTCACTGATATATCAAAATGGGATAATTTGATTTGCAGTATTTGTCACTCTCTGCTCCCAGCAGGGCAGTTCTGAGCCCCATGCCTACTTTGAAGAGATTGGCTGCCTGGGTCAGGATCCTGAAGTACAAAGATGAAAAAAGCAGCCCTTTCATGTCCATTGGGAGTCCGGTGGCTCCTCTACTAGAGAAATGTGATTTCTGGAAGTCTGAATCTTGGTGTCAGCAGCATAATCCCCAGCATGCTTCAGTTCAGTTCAGTTGCTCAGTCAAGTCTGACTCTTTGTGACCCCATGAACCGCAGCACGCCGGGCCTCCCTGTCCATCACCAACTCCCGGAATTCACCCAAACCCATGTCCACTGAGTCGGTGATGCCATCCAACCATCTCATCTTCTGTCGTCTCCTTCTCCTCCTGCCCTCAATCTTTCCCAGCATCAGGGTCTTTTCAAATGAGTCAGCTCTTCGCATCAGGTGGTCAAAGTATCAGAGTTTCAGCTTCAACATAGTCCTTCCAATGAACACGCAGGACTGACCTCCTTTAGGATGGACTGGTTGGATCTCCTTGCAGTCCAAAGGACTCTCAAGAGACTTCTCCAACACCACAGTTCAAAAGCATCAATTTTTCTGCGCTCAGCTTTCTTTATAGTCCAACTCTCACATCCATGCATGAACACTGGAAAAACCATAGCCTTGACTAGACGGACCTTTGCTGACAAAGTGAAGTCTCTGCTTTTTAATATGCTGTCTAGGTTGGTCATAACTTTCCTTCCAAGGAGTAAGCATCTTTTAATTTCATGGCTGCAATCACCATCAGCAGTGATTTTGGAGCCCCCAAAAATAAAGTCAGCCACTGTTTCCCCATCTACTTGCCAGCATGCTTGGTGAAAAGCAAACCATTTGCCCACTTCAGTATTACTTTTCTGGAGATGTGGCCTAACTGTACTTCCCATCGGCACTTAGTTATGTCAGGAAAAGGGAGTGTGAAGAGAGATGGATTCTGGGAAAAAACCTTGACTTCTCGTTCAAAATTACCCTGGGTTCACTTAATTCTCTTTCTAATTCTCATCCAAGAGTCCTTCAGAGTATAATTTTAGTTGGAAAAAAATCTGTGTCAGAAGTAGAAAATGGGGAAGGTTGATGCCGACTTGCTGGAAAGTTGGAGGTTTTCTCTGTAAGGTGTAGAGGTGCTAAGAGGCCGGAGCACAGGGCAGCAGGCTCGTTCACTCTCTCTCCCGTGAAGTAAGAGTCATCCTGTTGAATCAGAGAGGGAGGCGAGCTCTCCAGGGAATCCCACCCAGGAAGGCTCAGGCCAGAGGCTGAGGCTGGGGCAGATTTCTGTGGGGAGTTCACTGATTGCCTCAGACTCCAGGGAGGAGAATGATGGCCAACTGCCTTCTCCTAGCTAAAGGGAGGCTGGAGCTGGGCAGGGCCAGGAGTGGTGCTGGTGAAGACAAGGGACTTGGTGAGGAAAACAGCCTGTATTCACTGCCTTCCTGACACTCTGTTGTCCCCTGCAGAGTGCCAGGCCTCCTTCTTTGTCTGCTTCCAGATGCTACTCTCTCCCCATTCACTGTGGAGAGCTAGATTTCTGATCTGATGAAAAAAAAAAATCACAAGCATTCTAACATTCCTTTTCTTCTTCATCTGAGGCTGAAAGAGTTCAACAGAGATTGACTTAGTACTGGACAAATATGGAAATAAACTACTCTCCACCTTCACCCAAATGGAGGAAATTTTCTGGATATGGTACAGTGTTTTATAATTCAAAGCAACGAATTTTTTAAGGCATCGAAACACTTTTCCAGGTGAAAAAGATCTCCTAAGAGAAATAGGAGAAATTCTTAGAAAAGCTCTCATTTGTGTTCTCAGCAGGGCTGGAAAGGACTTTGCGGGCCCCACCTGCCACACCACCTGCTCTAAGGGCTCCTTGATCTTTCCTGAACCATGTACACTACCAGGATGCCATCATCTTCCCAGAGAGCAAATGACATTAGGACCATATTGGGGACATAGATGCCTGATGCATCTCCTGTGTCATCTGCCAACATCATAGTGTCCACAAGATCCGCTCAGACTTCCAAGCCACCTATTTTCTTGCATTGGTCCCAGGTTGCTCTACAGTTTTAAGAAGCAGGTCCTCCAAGTTCAAACCACTTATTTATGTTCACTACGTACACATGAGCTGCTGATGGGGAAGGTCAGCCTGGCCCATCAAGGCTTCCCCTGCTGTATCTGCTCCTGACTGCACAGTTGTCCATGGATCTCAAAGGAGAGAATTCTCTTACAAAGACTCAGAATAGCCCTTTTTATAACAATTAGTTTCTATTCCTAATGCTTTCTCAGTGCCACCCATTTTTAGGCTGCTAGAGAAATGAGTCATCCAGAAAAAGGTATCCCTTCTGGTCAGAAAAGGACCAGAGAAAGATCAGGAAGCCTGGTGCTGAGCAAAGACACTGTCTTCCAAATGAGAGATGATGTAAGCATGCTGGAGGTGAGGTATTGTCACCTGTGCCCTTCAAAGCAGCAGAGATTGTCCACCTTCTGGTCCTCTCACTCCTCTTGTGCACCCACCCTTCTCCCAACACCACCACCACAAGGAACTAACTTCTACCATTCTGTGGCCCCGACCTCTACCAGGGCCTCAGAACTCATCTGTACATGTGAGATGGAGAACTTTAATATCAGCTTGATATTTAATTACCATGGATGTGTGTGTGCATCTTATGACATATTTTTCAAAGGATAAGAAGGATATACAGTGTAACTGAAAGGATATTTACCTTCTGAGAGAGGGGACTTGATCAAGATTGAAAGTGGTGGACAAATGGGATCTGAGCTTTATCTGGCTCATTATAGTTTTTAAAGAATTGATTTGTCTGTTATTGTGCAATTTAATTAATATAGTATAAGAGAAAGTGCTGCTGTGATGCCTCAGATTTTCAGGGAGTGCTTCAGTCAGAGTTCTCCACAGAAAACAGAACCAATAGAAAGATAGGTAGATTAGATAGAAGATAGATAGAGAGACATGTTGTTTAGTTGCTAAGTTGTGTCCGATTCTTTTGCGACCCCGTGGACAGTAGCATGCCGAGCTCTTCTGTCCATGGGATTACTGGAGTGGGTTGCCATTTCCTCCTCCAGGGGCTCTTCCTGACTCAGGGAACACACCAACATCTCCTGCACTGGTAGGCGGATTCTTTACCACTGAACCACCAGGAAAGCCCAGATAAATATTTAACAAATTATATTGAGAGAAAGAGAGAAAGGAGGAGACTTACTTTAAGAAATTTGCTCACATGATTGTGGGGACTCCAAATCTGAAATTCTTAAAGGAGATAACAGGCTGGAAACTCAGGCTTGATATCTATGTTCTACAAGGAATTCTTCAGCAAATCTTCCTTTTTCAGGGGGAAACCTCAGCTTTTCCTCTTAAAGCTTTCAACTTATTGGATGAAGTCCACTTCCACCCATATTAGTTGGGGAATCTGCTTTATTTAAAGTCAAGTGATTATAGACATTAACCTTCACAACCAACACCTCACACTAGAGTTTGACCAAATAGCTGGGTCCTCTCACCTAGCCAGGATACAATTTTATCATTATAAGAGATTTCTTCAGGCTCTTCTTTTTTTATATAAGTTTTTTTTTTAATGTAGATCATTTTAAGAATCTTTATGGAATTTATTGCAATATCACTTCTGTTTCATGTTTTGGTTTTTTGGCCTCGAGGCATATAAGATCTTAGCTCCACTAACCAGAGATCAAACCTGCACCCCACACACAGAAAGGCAAAGTCTCAACACCTCTACTGCCAGGGAAGTCCCTTCTTCAGGCTCTTCTTACTGTCTTCTCCGAATAGGAGAAACACTCTGCATCCTGGTCTTAGACGTGCACGTTCTTATCAGGATTCTGCCCAGACATTTTGGGCTGAAGTCTCTCGGCTTCTGACCTCTGACTTGCCTCTGGGTCCCCTTGGCTCCCTGTTCTCACCCACAGCCCAGCCCTCCCCAGTTCCTGTGTCCAGCCCATCCTGTTGCCTCTGTTTTTCTGGGCTTTGGACTTAAGATAGCTGGAAAGTTCCATTAAAGGGAGAGTGGAAAACTTTAATAAAGAACTTGACATTTTGAATGAGTAGAATTCCTACTTTTTTTCACTTTTACTAATTACACATTTTCTCAGTGGAATTTTAATATTCCTATATTATACAATTCGATCAAAGGAAAAAGAGTAAGAAAACCCATAATCACACTACCCTAAAATAACCACTCTTAACATTTTAGTACACTTCAGTTCTTTTCCTACATGTATAATTTTGCAGAGTTGTAATCATACCCAATCATACCCAGTATATAATTTTATTATGTTTTCCACTTACCATTATATTATAAGCATTTTTAATGTTGCCACATAATCTTCAGGTCTGTCATTGTTAATAGCTACATAATAGTTCACTGAATTGAAGTGCTTTATTTACTTAACTATCCTGTTATCTTTAAGCAATTTCAAATTTCTTCTTACAATAAACAGACACATCTTTGTCATTGTAGTGCTCTTTTTAACACCTAGAATTCTTTCACATAGGCTTAAAATTGCTTAGCCAAAGAATACTGTGCCTATGTTTTTGTCTGCTGACATATATCTCCAAATAGATCTTTTTAATGGTTGCATCACTTGACACTGCTGCCAGTGTAAATAAGGACCACTGTGTTTTTGTTCTCTTGAGAGCAGAGCTTTGACAGGTGGGGGACAGGAGACCAGGAGGAAGACATTTCAACAGCAAAGCCTGAGCCTTGCTTTCTGTAAAGTACTAGGGTTCTCACTTACACTGGCTTTGTGTTGCTTTGTTTTTCACAGACTGAGCAGTTGATAACTCTGTGGGTCCTCTTTGTTTTCACCATTGTTGGAAATGCCATTGTGCTGTTCTCTACATGGAGGAGGAAGAGGAAGTCCAGGATGACCTTTTTTGTGAATCAGCTGGCCATCACAGGTAAGCAACTGCTTGAGAGGAATAAGCTGAGTAGAGAATTCCAATGGCTCCTCACTGTCAAGTATTTTACCAACAGAATTGGTGTATTACCAGTCCAAAACGCAGCTGCAGATTTGGGAATAATTTTTGTAGGGATATACAACTCAAATTTGAATTTTTCTTCTGACAAATTTAACATATTTAAATATTTATAAGATTCCATTATAAAAATAACTCTCTAAACAACAAAGTTGAGTATACCATTGTCAGTGCTACCAAAGGGTTCTACTTTCCCTATACACAGCAGCCTCTATGGTTCACTAAGGTAATATTATCATATCATACCATATGATGAGCTTAAAGAATATACCCCAGAAAATGGACCAGAATTATCTTTACTCAGTGATAAATGTTAAGTCTCAAGGACTTTGCAGATTTAAGTCTGTGGGCATTGCTTTTGAAATGTAAGTGACATGTAACACCACTGCTGGGCATAGTACAAGGATCATATCCTAGATTTAGATGCTTAAGAGTGGATTTAGGGACTGGCTAGTACTGTTGAAAAGTGAATGCATCACACCTAGAAGGAGAATGATGAAATATTCTCAAGTTTAACAATGATCTATGAAAGAAAGACCCCCACATAGATGAGTAGAGTCCAAATTGGTAGGGCTCATGTTCAAAAGGAAAACAAAACTGAAAGAGTTTTATTCCACAGGCCAGAGAAGAGAGTGGGCAGATGGGATTCCTGGATGGTCCAGCCTAAGACAGCTGTGGAGTCCTGAGCTATGGGAACCAGATAGCTGTCATATGCTTTTAATTTGAATCTTACTGAGGGCAAATGCAAAAAAAAAAGTTTTATAAGTGTTAAGTGCTAACGCGGAGCAATGGTAGATGACTGTTAGGAAGGCCTGTTAGGTACATTTCAACCTGTTCTGTGCTCTCAGTTGCAGTAATGGCCGTGAGAGTTCCTGGGAATTTGGTCTTAAACTCCAGTATATGAAACATATGACACTGTATCTTACAAGAAAACCTTAGCCATACCTTGTTGATATCTTGAAATTCCCCTCTCCCTCTTTAACAAAGTATAGGAGGCCCATCTGCTTGGGTCGGGCTACAGTGACCAGGGTGAAAAACAAGGGCGCTATTGAGAAATATGGAGATGGAAGAGGAGCACCCCGAGTAACAAAAGTGGGACTTTTGATGAAAGAAACTCCTTCAATCTTTCGTATAAAGAGAAGCCCCATTTTTCACTAGGAGTAGAGTGTAGAAGGGGGCTTCCCAGGTAGCACTAGTGGTAAAGAACCTGCCTGGCAATACAGGAGACATAAGAGATGCAGTTTCAATCCTTGGGTCAGGAAGATCCCCTGGAGAGGGCATGGCAACCCATTCCAGTGTTCTTGCCTGGAAAATCCCAAGAATAGAGGAGCCGGGCAGGCTATAGTCCACAGGGTTGCAAAACGTCAGACATGACTGGAATGACTTAGCATGCATGCAAAGGGTAGGAGCAAAGGTTAATTAGAATCATCTGTTGACAGTAAATGTAAAATTCTTAGATGAGGTTATAATAACTTACTTTCACCATATTTTTTTCAGTTACAGTGCTGTAACCAACATTCTATGAAACCATATATTCTTGGAGAGTGTAAGAATTAAGAGGTGGTAAGGATATCAGCTTAGAATTTAAAGCATTGTCAAAAATAATAATAAATGAACAACTAAAATCTCACCATCTATTTTCAAAAAGAAGAGTTGTGTGTTCTACTGAAATCCATAGTCTGCTATGTTAACCTAGGCTTAATTTCTCATGAGTGTTCTAGATAGTCTGTTTTTTATTTGTTAATTCCCTATGGAAAAACTCAAGGAGTCATATCAGGAGCATTTCAAGGGAAGAATTCTTGGAGAGAGCAACTTTGCCTAGGGTCTGAGAATGGGCTAACTTCTTATGTAAGATGTTAAAATTTTCTTCACTCACATTTCACCATGATCTCAGATCCTGTAGTAAGGGATTTGAGAATACATATCGGAGTCTTCAGTAGCACATATGAAAAGGTTGTTCCAGTATCAGCTGAAGGAACTTACACTTTAAGATTTATACATATTTGATTTGAGTCTCCTATTCTATGTTAATGGCCTCCCCAAGATTTCTTCAAATTTCCTGGACTTCATATTTTTACTTGTCACTTCTGGTTCTCACTTGCTATCTCTGCTGAACTCTTGCTCTCTTTTACAAGCATCTCACCTTCCCTAGTTAGTCTTTCTTTTTTAAAGCCAGACTGACCCTAACAAGGCACTCAGCTCTCTTTTCTTTTATTTTCTTTCAAAATTATCCACAGAAACATAACTTTCTATGTTTAAAAGACTTTGCCAAATGTTTACGGCAACAGAGAGAGACTGCATAAATAACAAAGCAAATATATTAAAGCTGAATATATTTTTAAAACCTTCAGCTACCACCAGCTGTCTCTGACTCTCCAATGTTGTTTATAGGATGACCAATCTTTTTCAAATAAACATGTAGTTAAATCATCAGATTCAACTGACATCATCAGTGATAGACATATTTGGAAAACAAAATTCAGAGACATATTTAAAGCTGGCTCTTCTAACAGAGAAAAGTAAATGCTAACAATTATTATTAGGTAAGGCAATATTCTTAAATATTGAAAATTCTTAAAGAGATGGGAATACCAGACCACCTGACCTGCCTCCTGAGAAATCTGTATGCAGGTCAAGAAGCAACAGTTAGAACTGGACATGGAACAACAGACTGGTTCCAAATCAGGAAGGGAGTACGTCAAGGCTGTATTTTGTCACCTTCCTTATTTAACTTACATGCAGAGGACATCATAAGAAATGCTGGGCTGGATGAAGCACAAGCTGGAATCAAAATTGCCAGGAGAAATATCAACAACCTCAGATATGCAGATGATACCACCCTTATGGCAGAAAACAAAGAAGAACTAAAGAACTTCTTGATGAAAGTGAAAGAGAAGAGTGAAAAAGTTGGCTTAAATCTCAACATTCAGAAAACTAAGATCATGGCATCTGGTCCCATCACTTCATGGCAAATAGATGGGGAAACAATGGAAACGGTGTCAGACTTTATTTTCGGGAGCTCCAAAAACACTGCAGATGGTGACTGCCACGATGAAATTAAAAGACACTTTCTCCTTGGAAGAAAAGTTATGACCAACCTAGACAGCATATTAAAAAGCAGAGACATTATTTTGCCAACAGAGGTCTATCTAGTCAAAGCTATGGTTTTTCCCATAGTCATGTATGGATATGAAAGTTGGATTTTAAAGAAAGCTGAGCACTGAAGAATTGATTCTTTTGAAATGTGGTGTTGGAGAAGACTCTTGAAAGTCCCTTGGACAGCAAGGAGATCCAACAAGTCCATCCTAAAGGAAATCAATTCTGAATATTCACTGGGGGGACTGATGCTGAAGCTGAAGCCCTTATACTTTGGCCACCTGATGAGAAGAAAAGACCCTGATGCTGGGAAAGATTGAAGGCAGGAGAAGGGGATGACAGGGGATGAGATGGTTGGATGGCATCACCAACTCAATGGACATGAGTTTGAGTAGGCTCTGGGAGTTGGTGATGGTCACGGAAGCCTGGCGTGCTGCAGTCCATGGGGTCACAAAGAATCAGACACGACTGAGCGACTGAATTGAAAGTAATATTAATACTCTTCATCAAATAATATTGTCCATCATGACTCTCCTGACAAAAGCCTCCTACTTACAGTGATTCTTTGAGGAACCTTTTGATTTCCACTTGGTCTCTGATTTACTTAGTTGGTGAATCAGTTGGAATTAGATTCAGCTGAATTATCTATAAAATCCAGATAAAGGTGGCTTAAGTCTACAAGGATTTATTTGCATCTTATGTAAAGAATTCTGGAGGTAGGCAGTCCAGGGCTCATGTTGGGTTTCCTTATCACTGGAAACTCAGGCTTCTCCATATTTCTACTCTATTAAAGAACGTTCAACCTCAAGGTCAGCTCATGGTATATGGCTCATGGTCAGTTGTTGGTTCAAGATGGCTGCTAGAACTCCTGCCATCATTCCCAGATTCCAGTCAACAGAAAGACAGAGAGGGGAAAGGACAAGAGGAGCTCATGCCCCACCATCTGTCCTCTTAGTTGACACTCCTAGGATTCCCACCCATTAATTTTTGCTTGCATTTTATTTGCCATCTCTAGCTAAAGAGAAGCTGGTAAATGTTTTTGGTGTTTTGTTTATTTGTTTTTAACCCATTGGCCAGAATAAAATCGTTTCTCTTCCAAAGACAGAACAGAAGTAAGTAGCAGTCTCAGGCATAGCTTGTCCTCTGTACTTTAGTTTCCTTCAAGAAAGAGAAGTTTAGACAGTAAATCTCTGTTTGACCACCCATTTCCCTGCTTTGAAGATACTTCTACCAGAGGTTGTGCTTTCTTCTTCAGACCTCATACCTTGGCAGGTAGTACTTTTCATGTTGTCCAAACACTGCTGTGATCCATTGAATGACTGTACAGTAAGTAGATAAATTCCTATTGTTGGCTATTTACATGAAAGAAGTGAAAGTGTTAGTCACTCAGTCATGTCCAACACTTTGCGAACCATGACTGTATAACCCACCAGGCTCCTCCATCCATGAAATTCTCTAGGCAAGAATACTGGAGTGGGTTGCCATTTCTTTCTCCACGGGATCGTCCTGATCCAGGGATCGAACCCGGGTCTCTGTAAAGAATCTTGTAGGCAGATTCTTTACCAGTGGAGTTATAAGAGAAGCCTGTCCTCAATTTTTGGCTACTATCATCAATTCTGCAATGAATATTCTCACAATTAAATCTGACAAGCATTCTTTATTATTCGCTTAAGAAAATTTATAGACATGAACATAGTGCATCAAAGGAAGACACTTCTGTGACTTTCAAATTGGCCAATGTCCTTTTAGGTCACCTAGGCTAAAAGATGACAAAAAATGGCATGCGACAAACCTTCTAGAAGCCACAAACACAGATCCACACTGAGTCTTATTTTTAAAAGATCCTGAAAACAGAAGCCTTCAGTTCAGTTCAGGTCAGTTGTCGCTCAGTCGTGTCTGACTCTTTGTGACCCATGGACTGCAGCATGCCAACCTTCCCTGTCCATCATCAACTCCCAGAGCTTGCTCGAACTCACGTCCATTGCATCAGTGATGCCATGTAACCATCTAATCCTCTGTCATCCCCTTCTCCTCTGCTTACAATCTCTCCCAGCATCAGGGTCTTTTCTAATGAGTCAGCTCTTCTCATCAGGTGGCCAAAGTATTGGGGTTTCAGCTTCAACATCAGTCCTTCCAATGAATATTCAGGACTGATTTCCTTTAGGATGGACTGGTTGGATCTCCTTGCAGTCCAAGGGACTCTCAAGAGTCTTCTCCAACACCATAGTTCAAAAGTATCAATTCTCCAGCACTCAGCTTTCTTCACAGTCCAACTCTCACATCCATACACGACTATGGGAAAAACCATAGCTTTGACTAGATGGACCTTTGTTGGCAAAGTAATGTCTCTGCTTTATAATATGCTGTCTAGGTTGGTCATAGCTTTTCTTCCAAGGAGCAAGCATCTTTTAACTTCATGGCTGCAGTCATCATCTGCAGTGATTTTGGAGCCCCCCAAAATAAAATCTGTCACTGTTTCCATTGTTTCCCCATCTATTTGTCTTGAAATGATGGGACCAGATGCCGTGATCTTAGTTTTTTTAATGTTGTTTTAAGCCAGCTTTTTTTCTGTCCTCTTTCACTTTCATCAAGATGTTCTTTAGTTCTTCTTCTCTTTCTGCCATAAGGGTGGTGTCATCTGCATATCTGAGGTTATTGATATTTCTTCTGGCAATCTTGATTCCAGCTTGTGCTTCATCCAGCGTGGTATTTTGCCTGATGTACTCAACATATAAGCTAAATAAGCAGGGTGACAATATACAGCCTTGATGTACTCCTTTCCCAATTTGGAACCAATCCATTGGTCCATGTCCAGTTCTAACTGTTGCTTCTTGACTTGCATACAGATTTCTCAGGAGCCAGGTCAAGTGGTCTGGTATTCCCATCTCTTTAAGAATTTTCTACAGTTTGTTGTGGTCCACACAGTCAAAGGCTTTGGCGTAGTCAATAAAGCAGAAGTAGATGTTTTTCTGGAACTCTCTTGCTTTTTCTATGATCCAATAGCTATTGGCAATTTGATCTCTGGCAATTTTAGGTCACCCAGGCTAAAAGATGATGAAAAATGTCATGCGACAAACCTCTGGAAGCCACCAGCACAGATCCACACTGAGTTTTATTTTTCAAAGATCCTGCAAATGGAAGCCTTATTTATTTGCAATAGCATTAGGGCATGATTAGTTCCTTGAGGGCATGGATTCTCTCTGTTCATCTGTTAACATTCAGTCCACACCTACTCAAATCTAATTTGCTTATTGTAAAAAGGAGCAGGGCTTCCCTGGTAGCTCAGTAGTAAAGAATCTGCCTGCCAATGCAGAAGACACAGGTTCAATCCCTGGTCCAGGAATATCCCACATGCTGTGGAGCAACTAAGTTCACAGCTATTGAGCCTGTGCTCTAAGGCCAGGAGCCACAACTACTGAACCCATGTGCCTCCACTACTACTGAAGTCCACATGACCTAGATAGAGCCCGTAGTCTGAAGCAAGAGAAGCCACAGCAATGACAAGCCCACCGCAACTAGAGAAGTAGCCCCAACTCTCCACAACTAAAGAAAAGCCCGAGCAGCAATGAAGACCCCAGCACAGCCAAAAATGAATAAGTTTTAAAAAATCATTTCAAAAATAAAAAGAAACATTTTCTTCCCTCCTAACTAGTGTATCAGAAAGGAAGGCACATCTACTTGTCTTTCTTTTCCCCCACAGTCCCTATAGCAGCACTCATGTATTTGTGAAAACAAAGAACACATCATTTACATTTGAATGGAAGAATTGTTTTAGTTTTACACCCATATATTTCAATTCACTTCCTTCTTCTCCACATTTCTGATCCCTTCAAAAAACACTTAATTCTCTATATCTTCCATTAGAAATTTTGATTGTAGGATTTAGCTTTGAGAATATAAGAAAACCAGAAGATCTTAAAGCTGCTATTTTGGCATATTCTGCAATTTTTAGCACATCCATTTGAACAATTTTCTGGATGAATTTAATGGCTGTTTATATTTTATGAGCTAAAGTGCCAATTAAAATTTATTATTCATTTATCATCTTCAGGACTGACGTCTGTTTTATTCAAATGCCATAAAGATCGGGAGCTAATGAGAGTAACTCCCATTGAATGTTCAACCAAGGAAAGATAGAAAATATATTTTTTGGCATGTATTCAAATAACTTTCTTCTGATAAGACCAAATCTTCTCACATTGGTGGAAATTAGCTTTGCCTCAAAGCACTTTCTGGAGAGCAACTTACTAATAAACTAAGCAATTTACCACCCTCAAAGGCTCCCTGTTAATTATCTGACAGCAGAGAAAACTGAGAGGTTTAGCAAGGGAGATGAGACCAGGAAGAGTGAGGTGTTCAAGGTCATACATAGAGTTCACTACCACTTCCAAAGCTGATTTCACTCACTGAGTTGCATGCTTAGTTCATTTCATTCATACTCAGTTCATTATTTGAATTCTGCTCATTCATTTACTTTTTCTATTGTTTTCTATTTTATTGAGATAAAACTGGCATAGACTGTGTATAAGCTTAACATGTTCAAAGTAATGATATGTGATATGTATATATGACAATAAGTTCAATTAACAACCATCACCTCACACAGTTACAATTTTGGGGGGAGGAATGTCAAGAAATTTTAAAATCTACTCTCTAAGCAACTTTCAAATATACAATACAGTATTGTTAACAACAGTCACCATGTTGTACATTACATCCCCAGAACTTCTTCTTATAGGTAGAAGTTGGTTCCCTTTGACCATCTTCACCCATTTCCCCCAGTCCTCACCTCTGACAACCACCTATCTGTCCTCTGTTTCTGTGAGTTCATCTTTTTTTTTCTCTTAGTTTCTACATACAGCATTTGTCTTTCTCTGTCTTTTCATTTAGCATAATGCCTTCAAGATTCATCAATGCATTGTCATAAATGGGAGGATCTCCTTTTTATGGTTGAATAATATTTCACTGTATATATATATATATATATACACACCATGTATTCTTCTTTATAATATTTATTTATTTTTGGCTGAGGTTTTTTGTGCTTGATGTGAATTTTAGGAATTTTTTTCTATTTCTATGAAAAAAATACCCTTGAAATATTGATAGAGATTGCATTAAACCTATTGATTGTTCGGGGTAGTATGGACATTTTAATAATATTAAATCTTCCAATCCATGAAAGAGGTTATCTTTCCATTTATTTGTGTCTTATTGAACTTCTTTAATCAATATCTTACAGCTTTCTGTGTGCAGATTTTTCACCTCCTTCATTAAATGTACTCATAAGCATTTTATTGTTTTGAATGCTATTGAAATGGGGTTGTTTCCTTTATATCTTTTTCAGATAATTGCTAGTGCATAGAAAAGGAATTGGCTTCTGTATGTTGATTTTATATCCTGCAACCCAAATCAGGCAAAAATAATGACTAAGCTCCCTAGCCAAATGGGGTCACCATCTGTGATCTTTGCTCTCATGCATGTGTGAAGAGAAATGTGGTCTGCCAAGACCTGAGTGCTGGTTGCTGTGGCTCCACCATCCTTCTCTGTTTGTTTCTGATCCACAGGAGTCAAACCCTACAGATCTCCCCAGTGATCCTTGTGAGGAGGGAGAGTATAGTGGACATCCTGGGAAGCATCCTGCGACATTGGGGGACGTGGATGCTCACTTTGGGATATTTCTTCCCCACTGGAGAAACTGTAGGCCCAGTAGGGCCCTCTCAGGGGTGGCCTTGCGCTTGCCTGGGGGAGGGGCAATGCAGTCAGAGTGTAGTTCTTCCCATTACCCTTATAACATGGTCCTTCTTGATCTCTGTGGTTCAAGGGGCTATTTCACCTCACCTCTGTGTTCAGGCATTTTCACAATCATGTCCTGTTTATGGACAGTGGCTAGTTGGTCTTCTTGTGAGGGGGACCGTAGTCAGGAATGATCTGTGTTCCCATCTTGACGACATTATTTGTCATCCTTCCCTTCTGTAATGGAAATGCTTAAGACTATGGATAATTTTTCCCTAAATTCATACATTTCATGAATTAATTCTTACTGTTTTATTTTCCAAATATTTTAGTGCTTTTTTATTTCCTCTTTCACTGTGAAATAACCATTTCATAGGTTTTGATTATTTTTATCTTTAATTTTCAGATGACTATTTTTCTATAAAATTTTGTAATTCACAATTAATTGTATTGCCTTGAAGTCAGAGAGTATTTTTAGAATTCTTGCTCTTTTGAAAAATATTTAATACATACTAAAAATTAGGACATGTCAACTTAAAAAAAGTAGTCACAACCTGAAAGTTCAGAGTTAGGTTTGATTTGGTGGGAGTTTATAGGACTTCAAGCCCAGAGACAGCATCTCAAGTAATCCTGAGAGAACTGCTCTGAGGAGGCGAAGGGGAGAGCCAGGTTATATAGAAGTTTTACAACAAAGAGCAGGTAGTCTTAACATCAAAAGATTATTGTTAATTAAAGAAAATCAGATATCTCAGGTTAAGGAATTTAGCACTTTTCTATGTACGGGAAGATGCAAGAGTCTGAGCTTGCTGAAAACATTCCTTTCATATACATCTCAGTTATCCTGGGGCTAGTATCCTGTGTTTTTCACATTCTGAGCTCCCTTGGGGCTCACCATAGGGACTGGCTGCAATCTGATGGCTATTAGATAACAGGTTGGAGAAGGAAATGGCAACCCATTCCAGTATTCTTGCCTGGAAAATTCCATGGGCAGAGGAGCCTGGCAGGCTACAGTCCATGAGTTCACAAAGAATTGGACACCTTTGACTTGGCGACTGAGATGCACACAGATAGCAGGTATTCTCCTTCCTGAATGCCCTTAGGACTCAACAGTTCACACCGGAGGGCTGGAATTGCTGATGATTGCGACATCCTTGTTTCTTGATATGGCAGGAAATATTTCATTTCTCAGACTTAAATTTTTCATTTCATTGCATTTCATTTAATAATAATTAAAGTTGTGGAAATTTAAAAATGTCACCTAAATGAGAAGAAGCAGTGGTTGTTTATGGAGAGCTTACAATAGCAAGGGAGTCAATCATTGTCATTTGTGTTGGCAGACACTCAAAGATAAGCAAAAGCGTGGGAATGCTTTGTAATGGAAAAAAAAAAGACTTCAGGTATGCCTTGATTGGAGGCTGTTGGCACAGGAAGTGGTAGGCAGACTAACTAGAAGCATAGCATCTATGTTATTGGTTAATATTGCATATTTGACTTTGTTCAATTGGTTCTAAGTTGGAAGCAGAGGAGGTTATTAATTAGGGAAGCTGTCAGTTTTTAATCACGAGCTGGCTGTTTGGGGCAGATCACTACAGCAGTTATTGTTTGGTTTTCCAGACAGGCTGCTATAGATAGTAGGTTGGCTTCCTGAGTTGATCACTGCAGGTTGTGGGCCAAAGTTCCATTTTTATATAGTCTGGTCATTGTCCATATGTATATTTAGTTTTTCAATATATTCTTTGTACTTATCTTTCTGAATTTTCTCTGGTTATCATCTTCAAATTTTCTCTATCTCCATATATGTACTTCTTGCCTATTCACTATGTCACGAGTAACTAAAAGCACTGTTAAAAGCTTTCACACTTTCTCTCATTTTCTCCCAGTATCTTTTAATCAATATTTACTTTATAAATTTTAGCATTCTGTTACTTGGTTCTTAAAGTCTCTTAATATATCTTTAATAGAGGTTTGAGTGCTTAATATTACAGGCACAAACACCATCCTTCTTCTTTCATTTATTAACTTGCTTAAATTTTATTTATGTGATACTAACATTAAATGCATCTATTTAATTTTTATTGCATTCATTTTTCACACACTGGACTAAGCATTTTAATAAAACCTCATTTAAAAATATATATTTATCATAAATGCCTCTGCTTTGTGACTATGCTTGCAATAATTATCAATAAGTATTTCCATATTTGAATATTTCGAAGATTATCAGTAGTTGGCTTCCCCATTCTTGGCTCCTTTATTTTGATAGAGCTCCCATTTTCTGGAGTACATTGAGTGCTTATTTTTTTCCCACTTCAGGATAGGATTCTCAAGAACCTGGCATTAGTGAAAAAGACTTTCTCTTGCCTCCCAAAAATAAAAATATAGGTGAGGAAATGTTGAATTCACAACTCAAATCGCCAAAGATGTTGCTTATTGACTTCTGGCATTTCATGTTACAGAGAACTATAAAGTCAGTCTGGAATTTTTTCCCTTATAGCTTATCAGATTTTTTTCTTTTGAGTATTCACACTTTTACCTGGTTATAACTATTTATTGATCTGTTGTATCAGTTCTGCTTTTTGACAAGTAAGTCTTCTGATCTGCAGATTAAAGTGATTTCTAAGTTCATTTTATTTGTGTCTGAATATTGATTATCTTCCATTAGTTCCGATCTTATGTTCAGGAACACTATCCGTATGTTAGGAACTATGGTCCTTTTCTCTCACCAATTATATATCTTGGTCCTATTCTTCCATATTTGGAAGAACTATGAAAACTTTTTCTAATGATTGCTTTGATTTTGATTAGCAGTGTAAAACTCAATTTTTTAATGTTTCTAAAGTCTCTTAAAAGTTGCTTTTCCTTTGAGCAGTTTCAAAACATTCATTCTTTATATTATCTGGTGCCTTTTTATTGCTGTTAACTTCTCAATATTTCTCTTTTTATAACTTACTTAATGACTTCCTACTTCTCAGGTGGCTGGTGCTAGTGGTAAAGAACCTGCCTCCCAATGCAGGAAAACATGAGAGACTCGGGTTTGATCTCTGGGGTGGGAAGATCCCCTGGAGGGGGGCATGGCAACCCACTCCAGTATTCTTGCCTAGTGTATCCCATGGACAGAGGAGCCTGACAGGCTACAGTCCATGGGATGGCAAAGAGTTGGACACGACTGCAGCAACTTGGCACGCAATGTCTTCTTAGGTGGCGCTAGTGGTGAAGAAGCTGCCTGCCAATGCAGGAGATGTAAAAGACACAGGTCGTAAAAGACGTGGGTTCAATCCCTGGGTTGGGAAGATCCCCTGGAGGAGGAAATGGCACCCCACTCCAGCATTTTTGCCTGGAGAAATCCAGGGACAGAGGAGCCTGGTGGGGTTCAGTCTATGGGGTCAAAAGAGTTGGACACAACTGAGCATCAGAGCACGTCTTATTACCTCATCTTTCATCTTGCCACAGTGTCAAAGCTTTTCTAAAATGTAATAAGAACACAAAACACTGCTTAAGATTTAAGTATATTTCCTGAACTAAGGGGTTCTGTTTAAGGATTTTTTTTTTCTGACATTTGTGTGTCTTTTTTACTTAATGTTATAAAATTTCACTACTTTATGACTCACTCATTCCACTAAAAGTTGTTTGATTGGCTGACAACTGAATAAGTGCCTGTCTTTCATTTAGATTATTCCTACAGTGGCTACACAATGCCATCATTGTTCCCTACTCTGAGAAGAGGAGGTCTATGTTTGCAAAGAAAACCAGTTTCTCTTGAGCAGGAAAAGAAGGCATTGCCTTATCACTCTGGGACTAATCTAACTAAAAGGAATGAACACTTGTCCCAGAAAACCTTTTTCTTCTTCAGAGAAATTGGGTTTCTTTTTGTTCTCTCCCTTTGCTCCTCGATCATCACACTATGTAACCTGGAAAAGGCACTTCATCTCACTAAGCCTTCTGTTTTCTCAACTCTAAAATGAAGAAGCTATCTGGATGGGCTTAAGAGATCAGCAGTGATCTGGTTCTAGCAGTCTTGTGCTTCTAATTAGAAATTTGCAGTTGTAGAAATTGAGGGGATTTTTTTACACCTTCAGATGTCTGCTGATTAAACAACTTTTGTCATATTGAGTACAGGTTATCTTTCTCAATTAGCTCTGTTGCTTAAAAATGATACTATCTGGCTCCTCGTCCAATGGAAGGAAAATGGCCAACGGAATGTAGTAATAATAGTGATAATAAGATTGATTCACTCCTCTGTTGCTTGCTGCCTCACTGGGCTTCCCTGATCAACACACTACAGTTCCCTTTGTGGCTTATTCTTTCATTCCTTCCTCTAGTCTTTCAACAAATATTATTAAGCACTAATTATGTCATCATAGTTAGTTGCACATACCAAGGACCCAGTGATGTATTTGGTTCAACTGTTTAAGTTACATTTGAAACAATAAAGCAAAAAAAGGGGACAATTTTGCTTTAGTCATGCAAATGTCAGCAGCAGAATAAGCCTTGGGCATGATTTTGCTTTAGCAATTCAGGAATGCCACTAAGGATGCTGTCTTTGACATTATAGAAGGCATTTCCTTCAGCTTTGTTCTTCATCTTAGTTATAGGATGCTGTATTCATTTGCTAGGGCTGCCATAACAATTTCCACAGACTGGGTGGCTTAACAGAATTTTTTTTCTCACAGTTCTGAATGCTACAGGTCCTGGATGAAGATATTGGCAAGTTTAGATTCTTCTGAGGCCTCTCTCCTTGAACTGGTGGCCATCTTCTTCTTTTGTCTTTTGTTGACCTAAAACAAATAGACTGCTAGTTATTTCTCCAGGAAAAAAAAATGGATTTATTCAGAATCAGCAAAAAACTGCCATTCAAGACGTGCAAGTATGGCAAGCCATGTGCAAGTGCTCTTCCAGGAAGGAGAGGAAAACTCTTTTAAAGAGGGGAAAGAGGGACTTCCCTGAAGGTCCAGTGGTTAACACTTCACTTTCAATGGAGGGAGTGTGGGTCGGGGAGCTAAGAAATGTAGGAAGGCACACTTCCCAGCAGTGCTTAGGAAACCCCTACATGCCCCTCACCAACCTAACAATCTATATGCTCACACATGAACTAATCAGTGTGAACAAGATACGCAATTACTGATGAGCTCAGACTGAAGTCAAATGCCCCACTCCTAGGGATTCAGTTTTCCCCAAAGCACGCTGGCTAGGATGTGATATAGGAACCAAAAGCTGAGTTCTTACTAAGAAGCAGATGTTGGAGAGATAACCTCACAACAAATGGTAGAGGGGAAAGACAGAGCCTCTAATCCTCAGGAACTTCTATTTGGAGCGGGAGATTTTTTTCTCAGGACTGGGACGCTGGGTGATTAATGCCTGGAATCACAGTAGGCAGAATATATCTCTGTCCTAGAGTTGAGAGCCTTCTGAATAACTTTGAAGATTAAAAACACTAAAACACTGCCTGGCAAAAGTAAAATTTATGAAGTCATAAGTTAGCGTATTCCATTCAACTTAGGGGAACTTAGATCAAATGAACTGCCATTGTATTTGTTTCCCTGATATTCAAATAGAAGGGTGAGTGTGAGCATAAACCTTCAAGATGTTTAAAAATATTTCTTGCAACCTTATACCAGCCTTATGAGATAATTATTCCCATTTTCCAGATGAGGATAACAAGGCTCAGAGAGGGTAAGTGTCCTGGGAAAGTCTTTGAATGCCCTCCCCCATAGTAACTCTACAGTGTAAGGACTAAAGAACAAGGAACCTGGAGTTGCAGGTAGTAATTTTCTCCTAAATGAGTTTGAGAGTCACCAAGTATCTGTTCAAGGGGTCATGCATTGAGGATTCCCAGACCAGAGTGACTTAGTATACAGACAGGCACTGCAACTCTGCCCTGTGCAACCCTATCTTTGGCTCAGATATTATTGGCTCCACTCTACATGAACTCAGCCAAAGATTTTAACATTAAGAATTGTTGCCTGTCTCTAATTTTAATAATTAATGGAAGTTTTACAACTTTCAGTGACTTTTAACTCAACTTTCTTTGGCTTATTGTTTCTTGAGCAGTAACAATGTGATCATTGTTACACAGACAAAAGCTGGACATGATCTACGACCAACTTTTCCCTCCATAATAATATCATTGCACGCTTCTGAATTCCATAACTTTATGTACAATTGGGTCATTGTCTCAAAATTCAAGCAATCAACACTTGGATTTAAAATATGTCCTTGTAGCATACTTTTTGGGCCAATCCAGTTCCCAGTGCTCTGACTTGTAATGCCAACCACTTACCTGACATATCTAAAAATGCCCTTCTCCATGCACTGCTTTCCACGCTTCAGTTGATGCCAGCACATCTTTGCAGTCACTTAGAACAAATAAGAAGTCATCCTAGACGTCTCTCTTTTTCTTACACCACACATCCAATTCATCAGAAAATCATCTGCTGTAATATATAACTCTGTGTGTGTGTGTACTCAGCCGTATCTGACTCTTTGCAACTGCATGGACTCTAACCCTCTAGGCTCCTCTGTCCATGGGATTTTCCAGGCAAGAATACTGGCATGGGGTGCCATTTCCTCCTCCAGGGGATATTCCTGACCCAGGGATCAAAACAGTGTCTCCTTTGTCTCCTACATTGGCATATTCTTTACCACTGAGCCACCTGGGAAGCCCTTATAATTCAACCACTTCTTGCCATCTCTATTGCCTCCACTCTGTTCTGAGCTTTCATCATCTCCTACAGAGATTACTTCAAAAGCCTCCCAATAGGTCTTCCTGTTTCTATAGCTGCCTCCTTTTAGTCCATGCCAAGGGTGGCAAACTATAGTTCATAAGTCAAACCCTGTCAACCACTTGTTTTCGTAAACAAAGTTTTATTGCAACACAGTCCATTTGTCTACATATTGTCTATGGCTACTTATGTGCTAAAATGGTACAGAAATGAACAGATGTGACAGATTGTATGGCCCACAAAGCCTGAAGTATTTACTATCTGACCCTTTAAAGGGAAAGTTTTCTGGTCTCTGTAGTACTCTTGACTTGGCAATCTTGAAAGGTCCTTTTGAAATAAAAATCAGATCAGGCAATTCTTTGGTTCACATCCCTCCTACAACTCCCATTTTTACCAGGAGTAAAATCCAAAAAGCTTTACAAAGGCCTTTAAGGTAACATTACCTCCCTGGCTTCTTCTACTGCTATCTCCCTCATTCACTCTGCTCCAGCACAAATGACCCCTTGCTATTCTTGAAAAATGCCCCACACAATCCTACCTCAGGGCCCTTGCATATGCTATACCTTCAGCTTACAGAGCTCTTTCCCCAGATGTCTGCATGGCTCACTCTCTCATGTTCTTCAAATCTTTCCTCAAATACCAGTTTCTTGTGGGCTTCTAATTAATTCAACCCATCACCCTACGTTGAAGGCAGCAGAAGGGAGTAACAGAGAACAAGATTGTTGGATGGTATCACCAATTCAATGGACATGAACTTGGGAAACCTCTGGGAGATGGTGAGGGAAGCCTGGCATGCTGCAGTCCATGGGGTCGCAAAGAGTCAGACATGACTTGGCAACTGAACAATAACAACAAATCAGCTCTATATACCAGAATTCCTGAGACTTCCTTTATGCTGTTCTATTTTTCCTTCTCTTGCACAGCAATTGTTATATTCTACTATTCTATAATTCACTTATGTATTGAGTTTATTATTTATTGTTTATTGTATACTCCCTGAAATATAGGGCAAACATTTGTGTTCTATAAGAACTCAGAAAAGGAACTGGACACAGAGAAGTCATCTGATCAGTTTCAATTGAGTTCAGTCACTCAGTCGTGTCCGATTCTTTGTGACCCCAAGGACTGCGGCACGCCAGGCTTCCCTGTCCATCATCAACTCCCAGAGCTTGCTCAAACTCATGTCTGTCGAGTCGGTGATCCCATCCAACCATCTCATCCTCTGTCATCCGCTTCTCCTCCTGCCTTCAGTCTTTCCCAACATCAGGGTCTTTTCCAATGAGTCAGTTCTTCCCATCAGGTGGCCAAAGTATTGGACCTTCAGCTTCAACATCAGTCATTTGATACATATTTGTAAAAGGATGAGCAAATGAAAACTGAATATAAAATACTTATAGGTCCTAACACTCTGCTAAGCACTGTGGAGAAATGCATACTCACACTCCCCAACATATGACATATTCCTTTATCTCAAGAATTTATTATCACATACAAAGTTGAAGGAATTCAGGAAGAGTATAATGGAATACATCAATTATTAGCACTAAAATGACTAGTATAGACAAATGTACGTAGTGTATTAGAATAAGAGAACAAAGTAGAACAGAGTTGTTTAGAAAGGCTTCTTGGAACATCATGAACCTCTCCCAGAAAAATTGAGAGAATTAAACTGAATTAAGCAGTGGGTGGCAGGAGGAACTCACAGAATTCCATACAAAGAGCATGGCATAAGCAAAGCCAGGGAAGTGGGAAAGAATACTCTTCACCACACCTGCTCCTCAGAAAATTATTAGTCAGCCTAGCTTAACAGTCTAGAGTTGAAGTTTTGATCTTCCTCCATCAATCATCAATCCATGAATTAATCAATGAGACATTGAGGAGCTTGGTCTCATCTGCCTGCCAGTCAGTGCAGGGAAAGCAAGCTACAGAAGGGAACATGGAACTTTCTGGAAGACACCTGCCCAGGTTGTGCTGGAAGAGCACAGGTGAGGAGCAGGCCTTTAGTAGAGCATCTCGGCATCTGCATGTAGGAAATCCTGATGGGCATTCACAAAGCCCCAAGCCCCAGACATGAAACAGAGGGAAAGAAGGTTTCCTTTTAACAGTTAAATTTATGTAACCAGTCCACAATGGGAAAAGGCAGAGTCTTCTAGACCCACTGAAATAGTTACTTTGCTATAGTTTATTCAGTGGTATGCAATCCCCTAAATATGTAATATGATAATATAATATTTAATAATACATGCATATATATTAGATATATACATTATATTATATATATATTTATGTAACTGTATATATAATATATACAGAAATTATATAATCTAATTTGCATAGCAATTGTTATATTCTACTATACACAGAAATATAGTTTATAACACATGAAGATACATTATACTACAGCAGTATGTGAACTGTGAACTTCCAGATGTTCAAGTTGGTTTTAGAAAAGGCAGAGGAACCAGAGATCAAATTGCCATCATCTGCTGGATCATCGAAAAAGCAAGAGAGTTCCAGGAAAACATCTATTTCTGCTTTATTGACTATGCCAAAGCCTTTGACTGTGTAGATCACAATAAACTGGGGAAAATTCTGAAAGAGACGGGAATACCAGACCACCTGACCTCCCTCTTGAGAAACCTGTATGCAGGTCAGGAAGCAACAGTTAGAACTGGACATGGAACAACAGACTGGTTCCAAATAGGAAAAGGAGTACATCAAGGCTGTATATTGTCACCCTGCTTATTTAACTTATATGCAGAGTACATCATGAGAAACGCTGGGCTGGAAGAAGCAGAAGCTAGAATCAAGATTGCTGGGAGAAATATCAATCACCTCAGATATGCAGATGACACCACCCTTACGGCAAAAAGTGAAGAGGAACTAAAAAGCCTCTTATGAAAGTGAGAGAGGAGAGTGAAAAAGTTGGCTTAAAGCTCAATATTCAGAAAACTAACATCATGGCATTTGGTCCCATCACTTCATGGGAAGTAGATGGGGAAACAGTGGAAACAGTGTCAGACTTTTCTGGGGGGTCTCCAAAATCACTGCAGATGGTGATTGCAGCCATGAAATTAAAAGACACTTACTCCTTAGAAGGAAGGTTATGACCAACCTAGACAACATATTTAAAAGCAGAGACATTATTTTGTCAACAAAGGTCCGTCTAGTCAAGGCTATGGTTTTTCCAGTGGTCATGTACGGATGCGAGAGTTAGACTGTGAAGGAAGCTGAGCACCGAAGAATTGATGCTTTTGAACTGTGGTGTTGGAGAAGAGTCTTGAGAGTCCCTTGGACTGCAAGGAGATCCAACCAGTCCATCCTAAAGGAGATCAGTCCTGGGTGTTCATTGGAAGGACTGATGTTGAAGCTGAAACTCCAATACTTTGGCCACCTCATGCGAAGAGTTGACTCATTGGAAAAGACCCTAATGCTGGGAAGGATTGGGGGCAGGAGGAGAAGGGGACGACAAAGGATGAGATGGCTGGATGGTATCACAGACTCAACGGACATGCGTTTGGGTAAATTAAGGGAGTTGGTGATGGACAGGGAGGCGTGGCATGCTGTGATTCATGGGGTCGCAAAGAGTCAGACACGACTGAGTGACTGAACTGAACTGACATATACATATATATATTATACCTATTTGTCTATATATCACATATCATATCACATATATTCATATAGATATATAGATTTAAAGAGACTGACAATTTGAAAAATTTTAATAAAAAGAGAGAAACTATGGAACCAGGAATGTACTACTGGTCAAAGAGAGACGTGCTGACTCAGATCGCTAGCATGGTGTTCTGTCCTTTGAGTCAAGGATATGTCCTCAGGTGTCACCACGATTATATACCCATTCAATCAATCAAAGTTCATGGAACAGCTACCATGCACCAGACTTATGTTAGGTGCCAGGGATTGAGTGGTGAGCAAAAGAGTGCCCCAGGCCCTGTGGAACAGAAGTCTAATGTGGGTGCAGATATTAAACACACACTGGTCTAGGAGGGTTTGAAGGGGTCTCCAAGACCAGCCACTAATTCTTGTTCTGATTATATGATCATGAAACTACCTTCTAATAACTACTTAAGTCTCTCAGAGAGACTGTTATCAGAGAACTGTGAGGTTTGGGGGAGATGGCTGGAGATTGGAAGCCTAATTTGTGGACCTGCCATGCTGAGGACTAAACCATAGACCCTGGCAAATTCGCCACAACAAAGTCATTCTTTGAGCCTTGCGGGGGCAAGCACGCAGAGGCACTTTCCTGCTGGCTACATACCTCTGCTTTCAAGAGAAATGTTTTCTTGATCTTTCTTTTTTATCCAGTTGCATTTTTTTCTCCTCTAAGTCTTCCCCCAAATAAGCTTGTCTTGACTTACCCTAAATTCATTTTGCCAGATTGTCTGTTGTTAATTCCATGTCATCTCTCCCTCTCTCCAGATTTTGCCTTGCATCACAGGGGAGAAGTCTGCATTTCCCAGAATTGTTTTTCCCATTTGCTTCCAGGTCACATTCTGCCACTGAGGGGTACAGACATGAGATCTGAAAGAGAATTGAGAAGGAGAAACCACTTTCTCCAGTGGCAGCTCTGCAAAACCATAAGAAGTCAAATAGGAGATTATCAGCAGTAGCTTCTAAGCAAGTTTTTACAAAGTACCCGATTTCCTGGTGTTTCCAAAGATTCCTGAAGTTTGCCGAGTCCTGGTGAGCTCCTGCAAACTGCCTGCTTTGGCGCCAAGGGAAACTAAGATCATCTGTACTAGCTTTGTAGCTACTCAGGTGCCTTTTGGCTTAATGAACTCAAGCCAAAGCTTCCCTGAGCCCTCTTAAGTCTCATTCCCTGCATCTAAAACCTTTCCTACCTGGAATACCTAGAAAGGCTATTTTCTGACCAAACCTGAAAATTTTAGTCAGTTTGTGTGGAAAGAACTATTCCTAGTTATTTTGGCCCTCTCCTCAAGATCCTTAAACAAAATATACAATGGCCTGCCTTTAGAGAGAGGAGAGAAAACAGATGGAGGAAAGAAATCCACTGTGAATTACTTATTTCTCAATTCCACTATTAGTGACTAACGTGCCCTTTGTACTTCCTAGACTGGAGCCTCAAAGACTAATCCGAAGCTTGAAAAGAAGTCCTCTAGCCAATAAGAGAAAGATCTTTGTATCTGGCCTGATGCTGGATAATTGAGAAGCTCTCCTTGGCCTGTGGGTCTTCTTAGTTGTGTTTTCAGGGTATGGCAAACAGGCTTGCTTGGCTAGGGAGCAGGAACTCCATAGAAGAGTGAATAGGTTTAAAAATATATGCACTAGAATCACCTCATGGACTCCAAAACTAGTGGTTCTCAACATCCTGCAGATAATCAACTGCAAGAGCATTTACAAAAAAATAAAATAAAATAAAATCATGTCCTGACTCATATCAAAGTTTTGATTTAATTGGTCTGGCTTCAAACCAAGGCATTAGTAGTTTTTCAAAGTTCTCAGATGATTTTAATATGCAGTCATGGTTGAGAAACACTGAGAAGATATCCATGAAATGCCCAACACAGATCCTGCTCAAGAAATGTTAGCTTTTTTCCTTTGCTGTGATTATCAGGAAATCTGAAACTTGGGCCCAGGCTTCTTGGCAGTGTCCCTTCCATTGCCCCACAGCAGCCCAGAAGTGTGGATATGACTATACAGTACACTCTTTTTCACTGGCTGAACATTCCAGTTAATGGGGACTTTGCAAAAGCATTGATGCCTGGTTCTATCCTGAACAGTCAAAGCAGCACCTCTGGGCTAGGATCCACACCACAGTATTATTATTAATTTTTCCACAAACATTTGCCACATGATCTGATCTCTATTTCCCCATTATAATTTTTGTGTAATTCTTCATGCCACTTCAGTTACAACTGCTTCTTTATATTATCTAACCCACTATTCTGTGTACCCGAGGTCAAGGTGGATGTTTTGTTTAATAGTTTTTACACATTCTCTTTCTCTTTTCACTCAGTACCACCAGAGTTCTAACATATTGTATATATTTAAGTAACACTGATTTAATTAATTGTCTGAGGCCAAGAATACCCATCTGAAACCCTCCGACTTCTCCAATCTACTTTTTCACTTACATTCCTTGCCGTATTTTTTTCTGTTGTCTTGTAATGTCTTGTTTCACCCTGTAGCTAAAATGATCTCTTCAAAATTCAACTCCATCAATAAGTTTGTGGGTATGATAGTATATAGATAATGATATAATTAGCATGCATGTTCATTATAACGTTGTGTATGTGAGAAGGCACCCACAATTTATAAATCTCTCCAGTGATTCAAAAATGCACCCAAGGTTAAGAATCACTGTTCTAAGAGTAGGTTGAGACCAGATTGCAGAAGCATCTGAGACCCAAGACCAGCTCTAGAAGTTGGAGTGAAATAAAGTAAGGCACTGGGTCATCATTGAAGTCTTTGAGCAGAGGTACAACTGAACCAGAGATGTCTTTAAGTGTATAAACCAGAAGACAGCATATGGATATAAGAAGGAGAATTAATAACTTCTGATTGGGTCCTTTATTCATTTCTCAAAGGACTTGTGTAAACATCTGAGTTCTGTTTCCAGTTTCCTTCCCTCTATAATTATTTTTTCTTCCTAGTAGCCTTATACTCATTTGAGCATCTATCAAAGGGCCACATTTCAGTATATTAATTCTTTTGCTGAATGTTACAGCTTGAAGTCCTATCTGCTAGTTTTATTAAAATATAAGTGAGGGGGAAATAAAACCTCTACATTATCTAGGAGCATGTCCATATGAGCAGCCTGGCTCCATTAGCTGTTATCTGCAGCGGAGATGGATTATGAGTGGTCATGATCTTAAGGACACAGCTCTTTGGTGGCTGTTAAAAAGAAGACCAGACTGGACAAGAAAGGTACCTCCCTGATCAGTAACTACCATCACTGGTCCCCACAGGAAACAGAATTTCAATTGTCAGAACCATCCTGGTGGATCAATAGAATATAACTATGAATTTAATCATCCAGAAACCAAGGATATAGTTTCACTTTTCTGAATGAATTTACATCTTTTAAAAGAGCTAGCACATTCACAGTTTTGCTAACACAGTCCTGTGATGTAGGGAGCAAATGCCCAAAATATTCTAGAGAGAAGATAAGGAAGTGAGATTAAAACATCAGATGGAGCAACCTCTGGAATTCCTCCTTTGTAACCCACCTTTACCCCCACTCCAAATTAAAACTTATGGAAGAAAAAACATATATTTAAAAAAATTACTAACTTATCTTAAAGGCAGAAGGTGAAATTTTCAGGTGCCAGAAATAAAGGGCAAATCCTTAGACGGGAAGGCTATGGGAGCTGAAGTCCTGGAGAATATCTGTAATTGTTGTTGTTTTTTAGTCGCTCAGTCATGTCTGACTCTTTTCAAACACGTGGACTGTAGCCCACCAGGCTCCTCTGTCCATGGGATTTCCCAGGCAAGAATACTGGAGTGGGTTGTCGTTTCCTTCTTCAGGAGATCTTCCTGACCCAGGGATCGAACCCAGGTCTCCCACATTGGCAGGGGGGTTCTTTACCACTGAGCCACCTGGGAAGCTCTGCAGAATATGGGGAGAACAAAGATGAAAAATTTTAGGTGCTGTGTTTTCACATCTCTGAGGAGGTCAAGGCTTCAGAACTAGAGCACAGAACTGGGCTCCCTGAATGACTCTAGGAACTGGGGAGACTGCAGCATCTGTGACTGGGAAATGAAAAATTTCCCCAATGGCTGGGAAGCCAACCCTCTCTCCCAGGCCTTGTTCCAGGTCCCTCCAGATATGAGAGCCTCGGGAAACGGGATCTCAAACCCACTGTGCACCACACACCAGGTACCAAACCCACTGGACACTCCAAAGGACATGACTCACATAAACAAGGGTCCTCTGTTCTGTCATTGATTCCTAGGTGGCAAATAATACCAAATGATAGATAGTGACTTAAAACATCCCTCATGTTTCTGACAGTCAAGAAATCAAACATGACACAACAAGGTCCACAATGTGGACTCCATAAATTCTGGGACTCAGCTAGGAATGGCTTGATTTGTGTGACTGACATGGTGATGCAGATGGACCACTGGGAGCTTATCAAGGACTGTAAGACAGTGTCTTCACCTCCTCTTCACAAGGGTGTTTTCAGAGCTTCCTTGGAGGGTGGCAGCTGGGTTCCATGAGCACCAGGTAGAAGCTGGAAGGATTCCTATGGCCCAGGCTTTGATGTGTCACTTCTGCCACATTTCATTTCTCAGGTATGGGCCACAGAACCAGCCAGGATTCAAGACACAACCACACAAGAGCATGAATAACATGAAACATGGTTCTTAGCAGGAGTGGATTCTTAGAGACTAGTGATGATGCTGCTGGAATTGTACTATGTCTCAGTGCTTGGCTGCAGTTGTGGAAATCCTGGTGAAAAAGCCAAATAGAAATGGATTCAATCCAATGGCTCCCTTCAGAAGTGGTCATAAAACTCCTCCCATAGAAGGACCTCTGCATATTATAGCATCTACACGACTGCCTCAGAATTCCCACAGGTGATAGGTTCCCTGGAAGATGAACTCCAAGAGAAGTAGGTGCCTCTTAGCTGGCACATGAGCTCCAAAGCTGGCTAAGTGGGGCTCCTCAGGGTTGTCCCCCATCCAAGATCCAGTCAGCTGTTCTGATCAGCCTCAGGAGTAAAGCAGAGTTGCAGTCGGGACTAGATGGTAGGTAGGCTACCCAGTGACTTTAACCATGCATCAAGAAGTGCCACAGAGACCAGGAGCCAAATGAACGAGGACATACCATTATTTGAAGGATGTAAGACCACATGCATGTTCATAGAGATTGTACAGCACAATTCACAGAGGAGATGTGTGTGAAGATGCACACAAATGACAAGTCTTATTGTGTTTCCTCTGTCTGGAGGAAGATTAATTGAGGAAAACTGATGGGGGAAGTGAGTGAGAGGAACCTGGCTGTCATGGTTGTGGCAAGTTCCTCTCTGCCTGGCTGTGCTTTGGAATAGAGCAGAGGTATATGTTGCTCACATAATTCAGACTGCTTGAAAGACAGCAAAGAAAGAATACCTACTTTAGTAAAATCAAGAAGCACAAGCATGTAAAGGCAATGCTGTCCCAAGCCAACATTTCTCATGGAAATGGGAATGTGAGTCCAGAAAGTCCTTCTCCCAAGAAAATCCCACTTTTGACAGCCAATCCAGCACAAGTGGGTTATAAAGCAGCATACGCCATGAAGCATTTAAAAGAGTCAGAAAATTATTGGAGCCTCTCCCAAGGAGTTGTCAGTCAGCCTTATAGAATATCCTGTGTGACCTTATCTTAAATGTGTAGCAGAAATAATTCTTCCCTCAGGATGGGGTCATGTATTATAATTTGCTGAATTCAATGAAATGTGCACAGAAGTGATTGTGTCACCTCCAAGCTGAAGTCATGAAAATGTCCCCTTAATATTACCCTGTCTGTCTCTCCGGTTTCAGTAATGAGTGTGGAGGCTTGTTGACACATCAGGGTCTTTAAAGCAAAGCTGCCTGAATGACTCTGCGTTTGGAGGTCGTCTGCTACTGCAGGTGGCCTCATCTATTCTGTTACTCCAGAGCCTTGGTGGGCCCATCTTTGTAGCCCCAGTGGTGCCCCAATGCTGGAGCAGCCACGTGGGAAGACCACTGGTAGGGGCAGCACTGGGATGGGAAAGCTTGCTTTTCAGCTTGGAGTGGCATTAGTGAAAGCCATCCTAGAATATACCTCCAAGAGAAGAAAGTTGAGTGAAGCCACAGTCAGAATGAGGGAGAAAACCTGGAGAAGAAGTGATGGTGTGGGTGGCCTCCAGAGTTGAGGTACTCAGTTCAGTCGCTCAGTTGTGTCCGACTCTTTGTGACCCCATGAACCGCAGCACGCCAGGCCTCCCTGTCCATCACCAACTCCCGGAGTTTACCCAAACGCATGTCCATCGAGTCGGTGATGCCATCCAACCATCTCATCCTCTGTCGTCCCCTTTTCCTCCTGCCCCCAATCCTTCCCAGCATTAGGGTCTTTTCCAATGAGTCAACTCTTCGCATGAGGTGGCCAAAGTATTGGAGTTTCAGCTTCAACATCAGTCCTTCCACTGAACACCCAGGACTGATCTCCTTTAGGATGGACTGGTTGGATCTCCTTACAGTCCAAGGGACTCGCAAGAGTCTTAAGATGTGGGTAAATTGCATTCAGGATTGAGCTGTTCAGGTGTTAGTTTACAAATGGGTAGCACATGCTTCTGTTTTCCCTGGTAGCTCAGCTGGTAAAGAATCCACCTGCAATGCAGGAGATCCCAGTTCAATTCCTGGGTTGGGAAGATACCCTGGAGGAGGGCATGGCAATCCATTCCAGTATTCTTCCCAAGAGAATCGCCATGGACAGAGGAACCTGGCAGGCTACAGTCCATGGGGTCGCAAAGAATTGGACATGACTGAGCAACTAAGCACAGCACAACACAAAACATGCTTCAGCCCTCAGAGAATGTACTTGAGATTGAAGACTGTGCTCAAAATTCTATCATTGGAAAGTATTGTTACTTGAACCATGAGATGATTATAACAAAAGCATTGCCATTTATCTACCAGAGAGGAAACAAGCAATTGAATGGCATTTACCAACTTATAAAATGATGGCAAACAACACACCCCTATAGGCACCTTACCTGATTATTGGAAAAGTTGATTGTACCACAAAAACGCTATCTCCCTACATTACCCCTTACCTGAGAAGAGCAAATGAGCCTATCTATTGACAGCAGGTTGCAGAGACAGGGTTTCTGGTTCAAATCTTGGCTTGCTTGCTTTCTGTTGGGATATCTTGCAAGGTGGTTACTTGAGTTGTTCCTGCTCCAGTTTCCTCAACTGTTAAATGAAGATGAAAGAAGCTCCTTTGTCATGAGGTCAGCACACGAATTATACTGGATCAGGAAGAAAAGTGCTAAGTACTGTGTCTCATACATGAGTCCTAAACAAATGTTAGATGTCATGATTTAACCAGGATCCTTTAAAAGTACTGCACAGGTATCCCTACCCACCCTCTTTCCTCCCTTTTCCCACTGAAATGCTTAAGACAGTTCACTTCTCCCCTCTCCACGCTTGCTACACAATTCCTGGGAACACAGAACAGCCCTGGGGGGTCTTGCTCTGGGAGGAGGGCATCACAGCTTAAGGGTCCTGAGTCCCTTCTCTCCCTCTGTGTGTGTGTGCTTGGTCGCTCAGTCATGTCCAACTCTTTATGACCCCATGGACTGTAGCCCTCCAGACTCCTCTGTCCATGGTGATTCTCCAGGCAAGAATACGGGAGTGGGTAGCCAGGGGATCTTCCTAACCCAGAAATTGAACCAGGGTCTCCCACATTGCAGGCAGATTCTTTACCATCTGAGCCACCACGAGAGCCCAAGAATACAGGAATGGGTAGCCTATCCCTTCTCCAGGGGATCTTCACAACCCAGGAATTGAACTGGGGTCTCCTGCATTGCAGGCGATTCTTTACCAGCTGAGCTGCTAGGGAAGCCCTCTCTCCCTCTAACTTAACACTATTCTTGTCTGCTTCCCACCTAGACTGGGGTGTTCAGGAGCCTGCAGCTGCTTCTCTTAGAGGGAGAGTGACCAGATGATGCCCTTCTTGGTGTGCTTTACTAGATATCAGAAAATCCCCACCACCAAGAACATTTTATCACATTCTAATGTCTAAAATCCTATAAGTCAGGACACATTCATTTAGTTAAAATATAAAAATTCCAGGGAGAAGATATATAGCAAGATTTATCAGTCACATGGGATTCTCAGGTAGCTCAGTGGTAAAGAATCTTCCTGCCAATGCAGGAGATGCAGGAGACTAGGGTGCAGTCCTGGGTTGGGAAGATCCCCTGGAGAAGGGAATGGCAACCCACTCCAGTATTCTTGCCTGGAGAATTCCACAGACAGACTGTAGCCTGGTGGGCTACAGTCCATGGAGTCACAAAGAGTTGGACACGACTGAGCAACTAACACTTTCATTTTTCATATACTTCAGTATAAATGAATTTCTCAGATTTCTTTTCTGAAAGCAGGTTAGACAACAGGGAGACATAAGAGAGGATGAAAAGTCTGAGGATTTGAGAAGCAGCTGAGGAGAAAAAGAATCCAAATGAGAGTCCTGGGGACCTGAGAGACAGTCATTGTATAGGTACCATTTGGACCAGGGCTGCTCTGAATGAGTTGTGTCCCCAAATGAGATGTACCCCCAGAGGTCCCATAGGGTTCTCAGGATCTCATCTTAGGAAGAGACTACTTTCAAATCCTGGGACTGCAGAGTCTATAATGGTTATCTGAGCAGTTATTCATCAGGGAACAGAGAGTAATCAGAATGCTTATCTAGAAAGTGTGGGCTTTGGAACCAAAGACATTTTTATCAGGACACATTCTGCATGGAGAACTTGGACTTCCCCATCAAACATGTCAAATACCTGCCCTCCCACTCGATTAAAGAATCTGGAATCCCCTGGCCCTCTAGATGTGTCACTGTGGCCTTTTAGGGGAGTATAAGCATAGGAATAAACACAATGGATGAGCAAATCTAGCTGGGAATTAGTCAGGCATCACATTTTAGACAGAAGTTTTAATTTTTTTAGTTTACACACTTGAAAATAATATTGAGGCTCCCAAAGAACTTGTGTTTTTGTGAGTTAATTTATCTCTAGAAGTATTTACCATTTTAGAAATTAAAACTGAGGAATTAAAAGATATTTTTATCCATTTATTTAAAATAACAATAATAAAATATAAACAGAAATTGCATTGCATTATGGAAAGTAACTATTTTTTCCAAAACAAAAAAATGATTGCTTGGTCTCGTCATCAGTCAGCTATGTATGTGGAGTATAGTAGGAAATAGATATATTGACCTTTGTCCCATCCTTGGCTCAGAGTTCCTAAACTTCCTGGAATTTCCTGAGTGATAGGGGTGAGAGAAGCACTTTTCGTTATTCCTAAGAAGCCCCTCCCAACTGTACCTGTGTTTATACTAATGAGGTGACTCTTGGAGGCCCCCAGATAGCTTCAGGATGGGAGCTGGTTGCCAGAGGAACCAAACCTGTGATTAGAGGGTGGGAACTTTCAGCTCCACCCCTGCATTTTGGAGGGACTCAAGATTGAGTTCAATCAACAATGACCAATGATTTAATGTAACTTAATGAATGTAATGAAACATCCATCAAATCTCCTAAATGGGGTCTGAGAAGCTCCCTGGTTGGTGAACATATCAAAGTGGTGAAGGTCGTGTTCCTACAGAGGGTATGGAAGCCATGTGTGTATGCTGCACATTGCCCTGCGCATCTCTACTATTCCCTGAGTTGTAGGCTCTGTAATAAACTGGTGGACGTAACTAAAGGGTTATCTAGTGTTTTTTGAGTTCTTCTAATGAATTATCAAAAGGGGCAGGGAAGGAAAGGAACTCCCAAATCTGTAGCCAGCCGAGCAGAAGTGTGGGTCACCTGGCACCCCATTTGTGGTATGCATCTGAAATGGTCAGTCTTGTGGGACTGAATTCTTAATCTGTCCATACCAACTCTGGCAGTCAGTGTCAGAACGGGGTTCAATCATTGGATACCTGGTTGGCATCAGAGAATCAGAGGCAGGTATCATGTAACTTCTGGAAAACACGTGAAAGAATAAGAGTGAAAAAGCAAATAACATTTCAGCACTGTTGTAAAAATAGTTTTGATTTTGCAGGAACCCCCCCCCACCTGAAAATGTTTCAAGGGACCTCAGGTATCCCTAGACCCCACCTGAGACCTCTGTGTTAGAGGATTGTTTTCTGGGATTGGGCTGATCTGAAATTATCCATTCCTTAGTCCCTGAATACCTCGTGCAAGTTTCAGAGGTTCAGAAAAAGTTAGAAATAGCTTTTCCATAATTAAGGACACTCCTAGATCTAAGATGAAGACTCCAGGGAGTTCTCGAGTTTGTAGAATGACTATGGACTGGGATAGAATAGAGTGTTTGTAGGTATCTTTGCTGAACCTCCATGTTTGTGAATCTGGGAACCAGAGGGGAAGTAGCTGTAGCCTAATGAATACAATGGCACCCCACTCCAGTACTCTTGCCTGGAAAATCCCATAGATGGAGGAGCCTGGTAGGCTACAGTCCATGGGGTCGCTAAGAGTTGGACACGACTGAGTGACTTCACTTTCCCTTTTCCCTTTCATGCACTGGAGAAGGAAATGGCAACCCATTCCAGTATTCTTGCCTGGAGAATCCCAGGGACGGTGGAGCCTGGTGGGCTGCCGTCTATGGGGTCGCACAGAGTTGGACACAACTGAAGCAACTTAGCAGCAGCAGCAGCAGCAGCAATGAATACAGAGTGCAAAGTACCCAACTCTGCCACTTCACGGCCTTACAATCTTGGGAAAAGTCACTGTATCCTTCTGAGATTTCCTCTTTTGCAAAATGGAGATAATATCCAGACATATTGCAGATGTGACCTTATTTAACTCACATGCACATTCTACACACATTTTACACACATTCTCTCTATAATGCCATGAGACATGCAAAGTCAAGGGGACACAGTTACCTCTCTTTTAGCAACGGGAAGTCACGTGCTCAACAAAGTGCTCAGTAGATGCAAGGTGCTTAATTGGAATCCAGGTTTGTTTGACCTCGAATCCCATGCTTTTCCTCATCCTACTGGCTTGGAGAGAAGGGGTCCAGGGTCAGCACAGAGCAGAGAATGGTGGGGGATGGGGTTTGTTCTGTAAGTTTAACCAGAGCTCATGGCATGTGGTGACAATGCCAGGAGTGAATGAATGCTCAGTACCCAATAACTGAGGAGGATGTTTGTACAATGAGTGGAAAATGGGGAGGTAATTTCGCTGGTTGTCAGAGGGCTAGAGTGAGGAGAAAGGCCCTCAGAGCAGATGTGCTGGGTAAGCAAACATCCATCCCACCCCTTCATCTCTCAGGGGAGGGGCAGGAGAGGGGACTCTCCATTTTATTTAGATGCTGATGCCTGGCATAATTTGCTGCAAATCCATTTTCTCTCTCACGACTTAGGAGAATGGAGTCAGATGTTTAGCATGCTAGACTGTTCATAGCTATGTTAAGCAGCAGGTGACCTAGAAAAGATTTGCCCTAAGAACAAGGCGATAACATGTTGTCCTTGGATAATGATATTTTGTCTGTATGCACTGTTAAGAAGTTTCAGAAATATTATGGGAAATAAGAAAAGGTTCTTTCATACAGCTGGCACCTTGCTAAATAAATGTATATTCCATACCTGATTCTTTAATGAGGATTCCAAATGTATTCTCATACTGCTGCCAGACAGATTTTGTCTATCTTTTCTTGTGCAAAAAATCTACATGGACTTGCTTCTTGAGATTGTGCCTGGCCAACAGTCTTCAGTACAACCTGCAATATAACCTCCCATTTCTCACTTTAAAAATATGGGAAAAAAATGAAAACTCTCATTACTATTGAAAACCATCACTGACAGACAATCTAATGTCAGAATCAAAGAGGAAAAGACACTACTTATGAAGCAGATGGAGCTGCATTGAGACACACCAAGCCGAAGAGCCCTCTGCTCCACATAAAATACAGACTGTGAACAAATGTGAGACAGAGGCATGGCCTGTGGCCTGAGCTAACTTTATCCTTAGATGCTGCTGGGCTGTGAGACAAACAGGGGATGGACTCTTTACCCCATTAACTACTCTCTAGAAAGAATATAAGTCCCAGGGGAAAATTGGGCAGGAGGTAGAAGAAGACTCAGGATATAATGCCATGTGCAGTTCCATGAGTGAGGAGCCGGTTGTATGAGCAGAGAGAAGTCCCTTCATAATGGACCATGTTAGGAGTGGGTGGGAGTTATGTGGTGTGTGTGTGTGTGTGTGTGTGTGTGTGTGTGGCATGTGAGGTGTGGAGTATATGAGTGCAGCATACGTGAGCATGTAGTATGTCTAATGAGTGGCATGTGTGATGTGTTGTATGGTGTGTGTTTGATATAATGAATGAATATGTATGTGTGATATGCAGTGTGTGTATGTGGTATATGTTTGTGTATGTGTATGTGCTATGCACTTGGCATATGCATGTATGTGGATGTGGTATGTGTGGGGGGTGTATGTGGAGGGTGTATATACCTAACTACCATAATTAAGACTCGTAAAGAATCAGGCAATTGAAAGAGAGGGATTACTTCCCTTGGATAAAGACCCATCAGAAATTTGGAGTTGGCCTGGAGCTGTTTGTGCATGTTGACCTGGCCTGCAAATGAAATAAAGGGTGTTCATTATTGGTTTGGGCTTCCCAGGTGATGCTAGTGGTAAAGAATCTGCCTGACAATGCAGGAGACATAAGAGATTTGGGTTCAATCCCTGGGCTGGGAAGATCCCCTGGAGGAGGGCATGGCAACTCACTCCAGTATTGTTGCCTGGATAATCCCATGAACAGAGAAGCCTGGCAGGCTATAATCCATAGGGTAACAAAGAGTCAGACACACCTGAAGTGACTTAGCACACATGCATTATTGGTTCATCATATGCTGAACAGAGAGCAGGAATAAGAGTCATTCATTTACTGTATCTGCTTCTAAACATCAAATCTGAAGAGAAATCTGGCTATTTTTTTGAGAAAAAGAAGAAATCTATCAAGTAATTTGGAACTGCAGAAGCATAATTTATACCAAGAGAAAAAAAATAACATCTGGAAAGCTCAGAAGAAAAAGATGTCTCTAAAACAAATACTCTTCAATGAATAGAAAAAAGATATTTCAAGGAAATGTTTTAGTATCATGCAAAGATGTAAGAAGGCATAAGCAGCATCATAAACAAAAAGGCAGGGAGAGGGAAGGAAGAAGATGTCATGAAAGGAGCCATTGTGGGGAAAAGAGACATTAAGACAACACTTGAGTCAATGACAACCAAAAAAGGACCAATTCATGGTGCAGAAAAATCCCATTAGTTACTGGAAGGGCAGGTTTGAGAAGCCTCTAGAATGCCAAGAGAAAGGATAAGAAGTCAAAACAAAGTAAGAGATAGGAATGAAAGACATCCAAGGGTGTTCCTGGAAGAGAAACAAGGGGGAAAAAATGAGAGAAAAGCAGAATCAAACTTATAAGAAATCTTTCTTGAGCTTGCAAAGGAGGGCAAGAAAGTCTTGTGGAAGCAGGTTTCAAGAGCTTATCATTTTTAGATACAATAATTGAAAGCATATCTGGAGTATCGCCACCTCCACCATCATCTACTCAATATCCTAGCAAAGCATTTTTATTCATTCACTCAACAAATATTTATTTTATGCACCAGGCACTAAAATTATAAAGATCAAAGGAAAAGCCCTCAAAGATTCAGGCAGGACAAAATTGTTTACTTATAATACCCAAAGTAAACCAAATATCAGATCATTAGAAGACATCCATCATCTTAAGGGGTTGTTTGGGGGCTCAGGGATTTCATAGGCTGCCAAGTTACCTTTTTTTGTATGAATATAACAAAATGACAAATGTAGATATATAGTTATTACTAACTGAACTTGGATCTACTTGCCTACCTCCCAGCCAAGCCAATTTACTGACACCACGTTGTGGTGAAGCAAAGTACAGTGTTTATGGCAGGCACCAAGCAAGGAGAACAAGCAGCTCATGCTCAAAAGACCCAAACTCTCCATGACTTTCAGGCAAGCGTTTTTAAAGAGATTGTTAGGGGAGGGGTTCATAGGAGAGTGATCAGCTCATGGACCTTCTTCTGATTTGTTGCTGGTGAGGTAACAGGGTGGTGTTTCAGGAATCCTAACCATCAACCTTCTGGTTCCAACCAGTCCGGGGTATACCACCATCCTTCTCCTGGGTAGGAATGTCTTTGTTCCTGCAGAACAACTTGAAGATACATGTCGGATTATTATGTATATCCTTCAGGAGGAACTAGGACTGTTTCATCATTGAACTGTTGTTTCTTGACTGCTTTTCCTTCATTTATCTGTTCCCTCTCTTCCCTTATTAGTAACTAGTTGACTCTGCTCTTTGGAACTCAGAGAAGGCCTAGGAGACTAAATCCTTTTTTTTCTACAAACAAGAAATGGGGGACATGGGGATTTTGTACCTGGGAGGGTCCCACAGGATTCTGCTTCATTTCACAGTGGTATTAAGCCATGGCATTAGTATTGAATGTTTAAAAATATATATAAAGGTATTTGACAACTAGTGGAGAGTTGGAGCAGAATCAAATGCCTAAAATTGAAGAAATCATGTATGGAAGTCCTAAAATTATTAAAATATACAATTTCATAAATAATTGGTACATGTGGTTGTAAACTGAAAACAAACATCACATATTATACCAGAAAAAGAAGATATATAAATGTACATATCCTTACCTCAACAATTCTGTGAGTAGAAATATTTCTGCCAAAGAATTATTTAAGGATGTGTAATGGTTTCTAAACAAGGATATAATTTACAATGTTAGTTACAAAGTGAAAAAAATAGAATAAGAATAAAACAATGGTGGCATTGGTTATAGAAACAATAATTTATACTTATGATGAAACAAAATAGAACAATGTAGATCAAGTCCATTTATAGGGTAATAAGCTGTGGCATTTTTACCCAAAAAATGGATTTGCCTGTTGGTAGGTGTCAAACCCAAAGACACAACTAAGATCAGGAGAAGGAAGAATTTATTATTACTTGCAGCAAGTCAAGAGGACACCAGGGCTCTTTCCCAAATCAGTGTCTCTCCAGCAGCAAAATAGGGGAAGTGTTAAGCCAAGCGTACATGCATATTCATCAAGGGGTTTAGGTGGTCCACTGAGTCCGAGCTTTAGTGGATTGAGGTCACTAGGGTCAGAAAATGTTGACATCACCATCCATGAGGTTTTAGTTGATCTGGTGGTTGAGCACTTCAGGCTAATCTTTACTGCTAATCAGAAATGGGAGTCTTTAACAAATGATGGGATACTCAGGTTCAGTCCCTGGGTTGAGAAGATCCCCTGGAGAAGGGAATGGCAACCCACTCCAGTATTCTTGCCTGGACAATTCCATGGACAGAGGATCCTGGTGGGCTACAGACCATGGTGTCTCACAGAGTCAGACACAACCGAGCAACTGAGCAGGAGTAGATTATCTTTGCTATTGCAACTTCTTTTGCCCGACAGTAGTTGTTTCTTCCCTTAAGATGCTTAATTACTGAGAACTGTTCAAAGGCTAAGCTTAGATTGAAAAATGTTTTAAGCCAAAAATGGTTTCTCTTATATCAAGAAAGCCATGCTCAGTTCTCTTCCTCCTGTCCTATTTGTTTACAATATGTTGCCACGTTAAAAAAAAAAAAAAAGCATGTTAAAACCCAGTATTTACAGTCTAATTCTACTTTAGAAAAAAATTATATGTGTGTAAATAGAAAATAAATTCTAGTAATTTCTGCAGTTAAATGTTAATAGTTGTTATATCTAGATGGCAAGATTTTGCATGCTTGTTCTTTTCTGTTTTATCTTAGTTTGTTGGGTTCATCTGGATTTTCCAGTTTTTTTGCAAGTTGCGTGTATGCGTGTGTGTTCCATCATGTCCAGTTCTTTACAACCCCATGGACTGTAGCCTGCCAGGCTCCTCTGTCCACGGACTTTTCCAGGCAAGAATACTGGAGTGGTTGCCATTTTCTACTCCAGGGGATCTTCCTGACTCAGGGATCGAAGCTGTGTCTCTTGTGTCTTCTGCATTGGCCGGCAGATTCTTTACCACTGCACCTCCTGAGAAGCCCAAGCTGCATGTAAGAGACTTAAATAAGGTTGTGATATAATTAGATTTTCAAGGGTAGAGACGGGATTGCAGGACAAGTATAAGAGACAAGGTAATTGAAACAAAGCAGATGAGAGATAATGGCAGTTAGAAGCCAGACAGTGGAAATGGGCAAAAGTGGGTAGAATTGAGTGATTCCAAAGACAAGAACTGATGGGACTGGAGATTGGTTAGATACAGAAGTGGGGCTGCAGATAATTACATGCAGTAAGAAATCATGCTTCCTTGGAGTTTAAAGTAAGGAAGAGTCAGCCAGATGGAAAGGAAAGGAAGGTCATTTCAGCCAGAAGTGTGTGTTCCATTATTTGACCTGTCTTATAGTGGCCTTTCCCAGCCAAACTGCAAACACACCCACCGAAGTTGAATTAACATTTTCAAAGGGAGCGGAAAGCACAGTTCCCTCTGGAAACTCGGAGCACATTATGTCAAAGTGAATCCATCCATCCTCGCTATAGCAATCTCCAGACAGGCTGCCCAAGGCTGCTTTGCAGAAAAGGGTTATTCTCTGCTGAGTGCCTCATTTACACCTGAATGGAGAACTCACGGGAATTCTGGACCAGCCAAGCACAGCACAGTTACTATTTCTAGGAAATTTTCATTTGACTCCAATGACTTACAATAACAGAATGATGTCCTATTGCCTAGTAATAATCACTGTGACCTTCATTGGGAATGAAGGGTCCTTTCCCCAAGGACCTGATCCAAAATACCATCCAGCAGACAGGAGCTCCTGTCAGAACAGGAAGATCCATCACACTGACAGGCTCTCCCTGAAGACTCCAAGTGCCCCAGGATTTGAACAAAACATCCTTTTATATGCAGGGTGAAGGAGGCACAACTTTCTAAATGGCACAAAATAAAGTGGCTTGTAATTATCTATCTTTAGCAGACATTTGAAGTAAGAATAGGTCAATGGGATTTCCATTCCAAATCTGCACTGCAGTTTTCTCAAAAAAAAAAAAGACTTGTTTTTCACTTATTCTCTTCAACATTTCTTACTAGTTATAATTTATAACAATAATAATGATAAACATAGGCAATAACATGAATAGTTCTTAGTTTGCCAGACCCTAAAGCTATATTGTTTTATCTTTATAAAACAGATGAACTAACAACTTTATAACAACATGATGAAGGTAACTTAATTTCTACAGATATCAGAGAGAAAACTTATCCATCTGGTTGAACCAAAACCCATCTACCTCCCACACTGAGGAGTTAGGCTTTTATTTTGAAGAATATGCTGTTATCAAGAAAGACCTATTAAACATTCACTTTGACCTTTGCCCTCAAAGTCATCAAAACCTGAGTTACTGGCTGGTTTCTTGAAAAGAATAGTTAATGTTGACTTTTTTTTCGCCCTCTTCTATAGCTAGATCTGGGAAAGAGGCATAACAAGCATAAAGGAAAACCTCTATAAGGTATAGCCATATTGCCACAGAAACAGATTCAGAAAAAACAAACCAGAGAACTCTGGGGAAAGAAAACATATTATGTAAGTTTTCCCTTAGAGTTTGGCAGCCTTTGTTCATAGTTGGATATAAACTCATTTAGTTCTACCAATAAGCCCACACAACTTTACTTCCTGACATCTGTTCTCTTCTCCCAGGATCTGGAAGGTTTCTTTCTTCTGGTAAGTGTAAAACATTTGTGGGGATACGACATGTTCAGTAAGGGGCAGAAAGTCAACTGCCTGATTCAGTAGGTCTGGGGTGGAGGTGGGGCACCCAGAAAGCTGGATTTCTTTAAACCACCCCCAAAGTTTTCCCTGGGCTTCCCTGATAGCTCAGTTGGTAAAGAATCACCTGCAATGCAGGAGACCCCTGTTCAATTCCTGGGTTGGGAAGATCTGCTCGAGAAGGGAAAGGCTACCCGTTCCAGTATTCTTGGACTTCCCTTGTGGCTCAGCTGGTAAAGAATCCGCCTGCAATGCAGGAGACCTTGGTTCGATTCCTGGGTTGGGAAGATCCTCTGGAGAAGGGAAAGGCTACTCACTCCAGTATTCTGGCCTGGAGAATTCCATGGACTGTATGTATAGTCCATGGGGTTGCAAAGAGTCGGACATGACTGAGTGATTTTCACTTTCGCTTTCTAAAGTTTTCCTTACCCAGCTGGTTTTGGAGCAAATGATTTGAAATCTCAAGTCGGTATCTGGTGGTGGTATGCACATGTGGCATCATAGGGTCACTGTCAAATCGTCAAATCCCAGCTCTTTGTGTCAGCAACTGGATGAAGGTGGAAAGCCAATTAACTAAGTCTCAATTTTCCCATTTATCAAGTGGATGTGATAACAATATACATACATTAATGAGATAATGTATATATGTAAAGTGCTTAGCACAGTGTCAGCATTTCAGTAAGTAATCAATAAATGGAAGTAATTATTATCATTATATGAAAAGTTAGATAGTAATATAATATGCAGTGAAGCCCTTATTTTATTGGGCAGAACTAATTAAGCACAAATCACCATATGTCTGTTGCCCATGGGGTTAGGTGAGAGAAATGTCTAGTGGTAACAAACAACATGTGTTATCAAGCTGCCCAAATTAATAATCCATTTAAATTTCACTTTAGCTCAGTTAGTCAGTCTTGTCTGACTCTTTGTGACCCTATAGACTATAGCCTGCCAGGTTCCTCTGTCCATGGAATTTTCCAGGCAAGAATACTGGAGTGGGTTGCCATTCCCTTCTCCAGGGGATCTTCCTGACCCAGGGATTGAACCCAGGTCTCCTGCACTGCAGGCAGATTTTTATCACCTGAGCCACCAGGGAAACTCCTTTAAATTTCACTTTAAAAAAGAACAAAAAAAGAAGGGACCTCCAAAACCTTTGAACAGAGCTCTCAGAACAGTAGAATGCTGACTGCCACCAAGGTCACTGTAGATACAACTTTCATAACCATTCCTGAAATCACTCATATTCTAAAAAGAGAACATATTTCTAAGAGTAAAACTTAGTAATTAAGACACTAAAGGCAAAAAAAAGACATCACAACACATAACACCCATAATAACACTACTGGAGAATTTTCTATGTCCCATCAACTGTGCCAAATTACAAACTGGAATTGGCTCATTCTATCCTGACAGCCTGGAAAAATCCCATGGGCAGAGAAGCCTGGAGGACTACAGTCCATGGGGTCACAAAGAGTCAGACACAACTGAGCAACTGAGCACAGCAAAACACATCCTGACAGCCACCCTCTAGGATGAGTGTTGGTTTGATCTCCATTTGCTACGGAGGGTACTTAGAACAGAAAGATTAAGTAAGTTATCGAGGCAACACACCTCATGCATGAACTGTTGCTCAGTTGTATCTGACTCTTTGTGACCCCATGGACTGAGTCAGACACGACTGTAGAACCAAGTTAAACTCAGGATGCATGTGTTAATGCTAAGTTGCTTCAGTCGAATTCAACTCTTTGCAAACCTATGGACTGTAGCCCTCCATGGGATTCTCCAGGCAAGAATACTGGGATGGGTTGCCATGCCCTCCTCCAGGGGATCTTCCCAACCCAGGGATCAAATGTGCATCGCTTATGTTTCCTGCATTGGTAGGCAGATTCTTTACTACTAGTGGCCACCTGGGAAACCCAATAACACATCCCCAAACCTATACTTGTAATCAGAACCCTCATACAGAACAGTTTATCCAGTCAAGAGAACAGTCGTCCCCAGAATGTAGGCAAAACCCAGTGAAGAGATTGTTCAGTGCACTATGCTAGCTAATTGTTGGCCAGCTTGTTAATAAAAAGGAAGTCAGTCAAGAGAATGGGAAGACAAGCCACAGACAGGCCACAAGACACATCTGATAAAAGACTGCTAGCCAGAATACAAAGAACTCTTAAAACTTAACAGTAAGAAAACAAACAATCTGATTTAAAAAATGGACAAAAGACTTGAATAGACACTTCACTCAGGAAGATATACAGATGGCAAAAAAAGCATGTTCCCCATTTGTCATTATGGAATTGTAAATTAAAACAACAATGAGATACTGCTACACACTTATTAGGATGGCCAAAATTCAGAACACAGATAATATCAAATGTTAGTGAGGATGTGGAATAACAGGAACTCTCATTCATTACTGGTGGGAATGCAAAATCGTACAGCCACTTTGATGACACTATAGTAGTTTCTTACAAAACTAAACATACTCTTACCATACAGTCCAGCAACTGAACTCCTTGGTATTTACCCAAGAGAGCTGAAAATTTATGTCCATACCAAAAAATAGCACATGGATTTTTATAACAGCTTTATTCATAATTGCCAAAACTTGAAAGCAAGCAAGATGTCCCTCAGTAGGTGAATGAATAAGCAAACTGTGGAACACCTATATAATGGCATACCGTTCAGTGCTAAAAGAAATGAGCTATCAAGCTATAAAAAGACATGGCAGAAACTTAAAGTGAAAGAAGACAATCTGAAAAGGCTACATGTTGTATGAATTCAACTATATGACATGTTGGAAAAGATAAAACCCTTCTAAAATTATTCTATTCTAAAATTAAACTAGAAAGAGTAAAAAGATCAGCGGTTGCTAGGGGTTAGGAGAGAGGGAGGGATGAACAGGCAGAGTGTAGGGGGTTTTAGAGCAGTGAAACTACTCTGTACGATACTGCAATGGTAGACATCATTACACACATTTATCAAAACCCATAGAATGTACATCAAGAATGAACCTTAATGCAAACCACGGACTTTGGATGAGAATGGTGTGTCACTGTAGGTTCATTGATTGTAACAAATGCCAAGTAAGGTAGGTGTCTTAACCCCTACCCTTTGCAAGAACCATTACCTCTTTCCCCCATCGGAGGCTCAGGTCTGAGTAAAACCCTCCAAGCACATCATCCTCTCCCCATGAGCCTTGTCAGCCCCAGGGTCCAGACTATTCAAGTGTCTCACCTGCCCTGGAGTTGTGGCAGTGCGGGGGTTTCTGGAGACTTCCACTTGAGAAGGAATAGAGAAGGAGCAAAACCCATTGACTGAACTCTGTTTGCCTCTGTGTGTCCTAAAATTTCCATCTTCTCGTGAATAAAAGAAACAAACTATATCGTATCCCACTGAAAAGGTGTATCCCTAAACTTAACAAAATCTAAACATTAAAAAAAATATATACCAATCTTTGATAGAAAAATCAGTGAATACATACAAAGACTCTGTAATTTAAAAGGAAACCCTCTAAGGAATTTAGCTAATGCAATCCAATAAGAAGACAACAGAATAAATGGTGTAAGTGAAAAAACGAGTGAAATTATCTATTTGCAAATGATGTGACTATTTTAGAAGGAAACGCAAGAAAATCATTGGTCTTAGTAAGAGATTTAATTAAAGTGGCTGGTTATAAAACCAACAAATATAAAAAGCAATTAGCTTTTCTATATACTAGCAATAACCTATTAAAAAATATAATAAAAACCTAAAATTTGAATTTTCAATAGCAGTCATAACACAAAATGCATATGAATATACTTTAAAATAAATGTAGTTACTTATATGAAGAAAATTACAGAATTTTACTTAGTGACATTTTTAAAATTTAAAAGCCATTCAACGTTTCTGGTCCAAAACCCCACAATGTAAAGATTGCAATTAAAATTGTAGTTGCATGCAATTCAGATGAAGACTCCAACTGAATTTCTAATTTTAAAACTAGCAGATACTATTTTAAAGCACATCTGGCAACACACATTCTTGATATTTTCCAAGACATTCATCAGAAGGAAAACAATAAGTAACATGTAACTGCTAATCTTGGAATGAGGCTGTGTTGGCTTAAGATTCAAAAGTGAAGGAGCAGAATGAAAGGCCAGGAACAAATCAAAGATACTCAGGACTTTAGGAAATAATAAAAATGCTTTTGAAATGAACAGGAGGAAAGAAACCTGGCTGAATAAACAGAACAGGATGTGTGTTCCAGCCTACTGGCACTTACTCTGTGCTGCCTGCGGCCGTCTCAACTTACTCTGCCCTCTGACCTGAAACCTTTCCCCAAAGCTATTCCTGGTCTCTGTTTAATGCTCCCTCCATGGTGAGGTCTTCCTTGGTCTTCCTAACTATTAATAAAATAGCACCCTGCAGAGGGTTTGAGGGATTTTGGGGCTAATCAATGAAAAAGATGTGAGCACAAGGGGCCAATAACACACAAAAGCCTTGTTTAATAGATACCCCTTTGACAAGAGTGCCTCATGAGGAAGTCCCTCACAGTCATAAACTGTCCAGTGGCTATGGTACAGGGATTATTGCTCAGAAGGGGAGGGAAGAAGGGGAGAGTGGGATCAGACCGGGGTTTATGAGTCCAGATGATGTCATTCTGCACCATAGGTGGGAGTCTGGGTCAGGGAGTTGTGAAGCTGACATCTGCTTGAGGTCTTTATAGCCTATGCCTATAGCTATGGGTGTAAAGCTAACAGATGTTGGGCACAGTCTGTCAATGGCTGTCAGTGGCTAAAAATCTGTTTCTTTGGGCTATATTTAAAATAATTGAGTGTAATAAAATCTTGGTGTTTGGTGCCAGTGGGCTTTTGAGCTAATAGATCTCATCCTGCAATGAAGAAACAAGCAATCTAAGAGCTAATATACAGAGACTCTCTTTGGTTTATTTATATGACACACCCCCACTTCATTCAGTATCAATACCCCTCCTAATATTTTTATAGCACTTATCCCTCTGTGACATTATAATCTATATTATTTGGATTTTGTATTTATTATCTATTTTTTTATTAGAATGTTAATTCCATGAAGATAGATAGGAACTATCTCATCTTTGTATATTGCTATTTCCTCAGCACCAAGAAATTGAGTGCCTGAACAGAATGGGTGCGTGAAAGACATCTGCTAGAGGAATGAAGACAGGAAAGGAAGAAAGGAGGAAACTATACTAAGATAAAGATTAAAATAAGTTAAAAATTCTAATATAAATATGAAATAATTTTTAGGAAAAAGTGTCAAAAATTGGGATAGAGAAAGATTTTTCTTAAGTATGATATCAAGCTAGAAATTATTAAGGAAGACTAACAGATTTGAATTTAAAAATATAAAACATAAAACTTTTTTAAAAAGTTAAAGTTAAAATTATAAACAAATTTAAATATTTACAATATAAGTAATATTTGCATAGCTGATAAAGAGTTGATATACTCACTAAATAAGGACTTCCTACAAATTATTAATAAAGAGAAAAGTACTTACAGAAAAATAAACATAAATATGTGAATAGGAAAGGCACAAAAAGAAAATGAAGTTCAGCACTACGTCTGTTTTAAATGTTTAATGTCATGAATTAAATAAATGCAAAAAATAATGACAATGAGCTACTGTGTCTGCCTATTAATAAAGCAGGTTTCAAGAAATTGATACTGCATCAGGCCATTTCTACTAAAATCTGAAAAAGTACCAACAAAATGTTAGAAAGTGTTTGTCTGTGGGTCATATTTTCCTTTTTGACACTTTCAAATTTTTTATCATTGCATATTGCTTATGTAATAAAAAAAAGTAACTGTACATAGAAAATAAATGCTTGTAAATCTCTGGCTCCCAGGGTGGGTCAGTCCAATGCCCCAGTACTGAGAACTGCCTAAGTCTGTTGCTACTTTGACCACACAGAGGAGGGGGTGATGTTTTTCTCTGCTGTGTATGTAGGCCAGGGGATAAGAGTAAGTTCCGCACAGACAGATCTTGAAGTCCCAGCAGAAGTTTTCCAGGTGGCCAATAGAGGCAGGGATTGTAGGGGGAATAGAATGTGCAAGGAGAGGGTATAGGATAACATGGGGCACCGCAGTGTCATAATAAAAGCATGTAACACTTTGGATTCTCAGTTTCCAGAATTCACAGTTGACACTGAATGCCTATCAGGTAATAGGGCTCAGGACGGGGTTCACCTCACTGGTTAAAGGTAAAACAAAGAGTTTTTGATGCAACTTGCATAGCGAGGGTTAGGAAAAAGAGCACATTTCTCAAGTGTCTTACCCTAGGGAGTGCTGGGACAGGCCACAGGGTACTTTCTGGGGGAGGGACCCAGCTTCCCCAGTTGCTCACCTTTCTTATTTATCAAGAGATGGAGCAGGGTTATCAGCTGGGGGGAGGGCACGGTCAGTGGCAGGAAAAGGACCACTTGAGCGCAGGGCAGTATGGTGTAGAGGTCAGTTACTTAGGAAAGCCAGCTGCCAGGTGTAGCCCCGCCTCTTGACCTGAGGAAAACCCACTGCTGTCACACTGGTGCAACTCAGTGAGAATTTCCAGGTGAGGCTATTCAGTTGATCTGTAACGGAATCTTACGGTCACTTCTGGGCTATTCTGGTGTCCATACCAGAGGTCCATGAGATTTTATGGATTTTAATCTCACTGAGCCTGGACTGGGCTCACCCCTCCTTTAAGGGTAGTGTGAAGAAACGTCACTAAACCAGTGGCCTGAGGTTAGCTACAGGCCCAGCAGTCACATCTCTGTTAGACGTCTTTTTGTGTATCTGTCAGTACATACACATGCACACTTATAATACAACACTGTTATTTTGTGAAAAGTAGCCACAGACTACTTTTTTGTACTAACTTCCAGCAGAGGTGACAATAAACGAGTGAGGGATTAACAGTTCTTGGACAGAAAAAAGAAGTCGTAGATAAATGACAAAGAAGAGAAATATTAACTCATGTATCTGTTCAAGTATGAATGATAACAAGCACAACATTTAGAAAGAGGTAAGATGATTCATAATACTTTTAATGATCACCCAATTTAAAAACTGCTCATCCAGCTAGAGATAAAATAAATGGAAGATAAAATTGCGGTTAACTTAACAGTGTTAGTAGGTGTTTGACTATTCAGGAACCCACGCACAGCAAAAGTATTGTTAAGGCTTTAAACAGTATATGCTGAAAAATAGAAGTTGGCTGGAAATTTTAAAAATATATTTTTTATTTGAAGAATGTGGATAATAGGCCTTTGTGAAGAGAGGGCTCCTTAATCACACACCTCTGTAAAAATGTAGTTTCTATGGGAATAATTAACATCATTCATCATTCTTGGTTAGTGTTGCTGTAGAGATGTAATACAATATTGTGTGGAGATTATTTTCATGACAAAATATACTATATAATTGCTTTTAAATTACCTTAGTCCTGCATTTATAGAGTCATGGAAGTCGCAAATTTTTTAGTTATAGAAAGAAATCATCTGACATTCAAGAAAATGAAGTTTCACAACTGACTTGAGATATTTCTCCTTTGGAGTATCAAATAGCAGTACTTTGGTACTGCTATAGACCAAACTGGGAGGGCAAAGTCACAGGAGATGATATTGAGGAGATGGGAGATGGGAAGCCGACCATGAGGTTGAGTTTCAAGCCACGCCTGGGGGTTAGAGACAGAAGGCTCACAACCATAGGAGCGATGAAATCAGATTGGTTCTCCTGGACACCAATTTCACTGAATGATCCCTATGGAAATGGATAGACAGATTGGTGGAGGACAGATCGATAAGAAACCAGACTGGAAGAGTCAAGGTGACAGCTTAGGAGACTATTTTCATACTCCTAAAAAGATGATAAGGATCCCAAATCCAGTGGTCCTCAACCCTAGTTGAATCAGAGAGTCAGCTGGAGAGCTTTGGAAGCTACAGATTCCTGTTTTAATGATTGCCCCATTCAAAAACTGCTCATCTTGTTAAAGATAAAATAAATGGATGACAAAATGGTGGTTAACTTAAGAGTGTTAGTAGGTGCTTGTACAGGAATCCATGCACAACAAAAGCACCATAAAGGCTTTAAATAGTAGGTGCTGAAAATATGTTGAGAATATCTGCGGGTGGTTTCTGGGCATTACTATATTTTTAAGCTCCCCAGGTGATTCTGATGTAAGATGAGAACTGAGAATGCTGCTCTGAACTACACAGTGGCAACTGACATGGATATGCTAAAAAAACATTTAGGAGATAGACCTCCATGATGGCTGACAGATGAAAATGGAAAAATAGGAAATGTCTAACCTCACTCTTAGACATGGAAAGCTTGGAGGATTGGGTGGCACTTGTTAAGAGAGAAAATATAGAGAACTTCTCGAACACATTTCAAACTTTGAATACATTGCAACATGTAGTCTCTTCAAAACCTAACATGCCCTACAAATCTACAAACTTGGGGTGGCAATTAGCAAAGAAAGCTTATATAATTTGAAAAATAATTCCTTGGTAGTTTCAGGAAAATTATATTCTTTCAAAAGTTACAAGAAAAGTTGACTATAGGTGCCTGTTCTCAAGGGGAATCTAGATATTGAAATAGCAACATCTCATTATGAAGATTTTGCTCCTACCTGCGATTAGATTTATCATTTCCTTTTTTTAAGACCAAGATGGAATAGTTCACCAGAGGACACTGTTTCTCAGAAAACTGGTCTATATGGCTATGAAGTTCTTAGATCTCAGTCTTGAAAACCCATGTCTACCTGCAAATGTCTTATCTGTCATCTCCTATTGGTCTTACCTGTTTTTCTCTTGCTTGTTCTCTCATTTAGTGGTTGTATTTTTCTCTGAGAAGATGTTTCTCCCAGGTAAGATCTCTCCACAAGGAACCCCAGAAGCATTAGGCTTGCATTATCCTCAACACTGGTCTTCCCAACAATAGGAAACAATCACGGTGACCATGGGGTAGATAACCCTCATTGGGTCATGAGTCCCCAACAGGTTGGGGGGCAGGGAGTCAACACCATATAAATCATGTGGATTAAGACTGGTTCAGGAAAAGATAATTGAGATACTGTCACCATGAGAAGAAATACTAATATATGTAGGGTAAGCAAAACCAACAGATGACCAGTAAAACCTCAGAGAGTCTCTGATTTTCATCTCCCTGAGCCTCACCATGGTTTGGTGATTCACAGGAATACTCCATGGTTTATAGGGTTCCCTTCCCGGTCTCCACTCATAGCCATGTCTGGAGGCAGAGATGGCCGTGCTTCATGGGGAGGCCCTGGAGGTTTCAGAAAAAAAGACTACTCTGGAGATCAAAGCTAAAATCGATCCCAACTTGTTGTGCCATTCATGGCAGGTCATCCCTCTTGTTTCTTATCCTACGACCCTGTCCCTTTCTTCTTTTTCATTGATTTTGATAAATAAATGAATGTGTATTTGGATCTCATACCTATGATCCCTATAGAACCCATGACAACCTTCCTTCTTTCGTTTGAAAATTAAACTGAACAATTATTAGAATTTAATAGCAGGAAATGGTGAAAAATTTGGCTTAAAACTCAATATCCAGAAAACTAAGATCATGGCATGTGGTCCCATCACTTCACGGCAAATAGATGGGGAAACAGTGGAAACAGTGACAGACTTTATTTTCTTGGGCTCCAAAATCACTGAAGATAGTGACTGCGGCCACAAAATTAAAAGACACTTGCTCCTTGAAAGAAAAGCTATGACCAACCTAGACAGCATATTAAAAAGCAGAGACATTACTTTGCCAAAAAAGGTTTGTCTAGTCAAAGCTATGGATGTGAGAGTTGGACTATAAAGAAAACTGAGCTCTGAAGAATTGATGCTTTTGAACTGTGGTGTTGGAGAAGACTCTTCAGAGTCCCTTGGACTGCAAGGAGATCAAACCAGTCAATCCTAAAGGAAATCAGTCATGAATATTCATTGGAAGGACTGATGCTGAAGCTGAAGATCCAATATTTTGGCTACCTGATGTGAAGAACTGACTCATTAGAAAAGACCCTGATGCTGGGAAAGATTGAAGGCAGGAGGAGAAGGGGATGACAGAGGACAAGATGGTTGGATGGCATCACCAACTCGATGGACATAAGTTTGAGCAAGCTCTGGGAGCTGGTGATGGACAGGGAAGCCTGGCCTGCTGCAGTCCATGGGGTCGCAGAGAGTCAGACACAACTGAGAGACTGAACTGAACTGAATAGCAGAAACAGTGAAAGCTCTCAACTCCAGATCCAGAGAAAAGGGCATGGGTCCTGTAAAAAGTAATGCTTAATGAGTTAATTCCCAAAAGCCCAAAACAGAGCTCTAAAAATGTTCATTTATTTGAAATAGTGGTTAAGGTTTTCATAATCTACCCTGCGGAATTCATATAAAACTGCTGATAAAGCTTTTTGCAAAGAAATTTTGCAGAGCTCTTTATAAGATAGAAAATTGTAAACAAATTAAATGTCTAACACTGAAAGAACAGTTAAATAACACATGTTACATTTCCTCAAAGAATATAATGTACCATTAAAATAATTTTAGTAATAAATTTGTAATAAAAATGAAAAATCTTCTAAGTAAATGAAAAGCAATATAGAAAATTATATAGCTACATAAATTCCAGCTATATAAAAAATTAAAAACTCCCATAGAAAAATGAACATAAATAACTGTTAATTTTGGTGATGATAGAAAGTCTGATCCTCCTTCTCTCCCAACTTTCTACTTTTCTTTAGTTTCCATATTTTTGGTAAGCATAACCGATGTTCATCTCTCAATCATCTCGATTGACCTCTCAGCAGAATTTGACGTAGTAAATCACTCCCTCTTCCCAAAAAAACTTTGCAAACTTGCCTTTTAAAACATCATACTCTCCTGGTTTATCACCCACCTCTTGGTCTATCTTTCCTTGTCTCCTTTTCTCGTTCCTCATCTTTGACCTGATCATTTAGTGTTGGGTGTCCCAGAAGTTGGCCCACAGAACTTTTCTCTATCCACACCCACTTCCCTAATGAGTTCACACAGAGGCATATATATAACTTCACACACAGATATATATAACTGTATATATTATCCATGTGCCAACAACTCTCCTATTTATATCTCCACACTAGACCTTGCTCCTGACCTCTAAACCTGAATATGCAACTCTACTATACATCACTGCAAAAAGATATCTCAAACAATTCATGTCCAAAACTAAATCTTGATCTTCACTCCCTAAACCTATTCCATTTGGATTCTTTTCCATCTGTATCAGTCAGGATTTGGTCTGGAAATCAGAGTTACTCTAATTATTATATGAATCAAGGGACTGAAGGGGATTTCGCTGTGGCTTAGCAGTAAAGAATCTGCCTGCCAAACAGGAGATTCAGGAGACGCTGGTTTGATCCCTGGGTTGGGAAGATGCCCTGGAGGAGGAAACGGTAACCCACTCCAGTACTCTTGCCTGGAAAATCCCATGGACAGAGGATCTCAGTGGACTAAAGTCCATGGGGTTGCAAAAGAGTCAGACTGAGTGTCCCCAGTGACAACAGGGGACTCAGTAGATAAATTGGTGCTTTCCTAAGTGTGAGCAGAGTTTGAAAAGGGAAGATCAAGAAGACTGAAGCCAGAAGATCAAAGAAATATCCCCAAAGTTTGTGGTTCTTAAATGTTCTTTGGGGAACTGCAGCTTTTCTCAAGATCTGTGGCAAAGCTCTCAATTGCCTCAACTGCAGCAGGAAAGCAGTCTCTTTCAGAATTCCGAGAAGCTATAATCCTTGCGGTTGCTCATAAATCTGCCTTCTATGGCTACTGACAGTAATGGCCTCTTTTCACTTTTCCTTTAAAATTTCTCATTGAAAAACTCTAACCTGGAACCACATGGGGAGGGAGAATCTAGAAAATGTGGTTCCTGGATTCTTCTCTTACATGGAGAGGAGTCCCCTAGAAGTAGACAGACAGGTCAAAACACACAATCACAGCACTTTGAGAGTAAGGTTCGTGTCATTCTCTGTGGCACTAGCAAGCTGCACCAGGCGTGCAGTATCTTTGTGGCCCCTGTTGACCTGGGGGTGGATGATGGCAAGTGGGCAATTTAAAATTCCGTAGCACTCTCTTGCCACAATGCACTGACTTTCTTCACTAGGCTTTCTCCTGGTTGTTATAAGTTGTTGGCTGAATCCCAGAGTTCTGTGCAAGTTGATCCTGACAGTTTTCACTAGTGCATTAGCTGCTAGAATGATGGAGCGTTGGGGTTCCCCACTCGGTCATTTTCAACAACGTCACCCCTAGCTTTTTTAAGTTCTTAAGTTAGATACTTAGATCATTTGTTTTCACATTTTCTTCTTTTCTATCATAGGCATTTAGGCACTATAAGTATTTGTTAAGAATGCTTTAATCTCATCTCACAAGTTCTGATAGATATTATTTTCATTTCTATCTCATGATTAACCTATAATTTCTATTATGATTTCTTTCTCAACAATTTTGACAAATTGTTATCTAGAACTTTAATTTTCAAAAGTACTGGACTTGTTCTTGTGATTATTTCCTAAGCTTAATATCTTCTATCTTTTAGACTTTTTGAAATTGGATGAAACCTGACATATGGTGTAATGCACAACATTTTTATAATGTGCCATGTGCCTTTAAAAATAGTGTTCTCCAGATTTGAGAAGTATTATTAATTATTTACATCAGGTCAAGGTTGTTTCCTGTGTGATTCAAATTTCCTCTATCCTTGGTGATTTTTTAAATCTACTTGATGTGTAAATAATTAAGATAAGTTGCTAAAATCTGCAGTAATGGTGGTGAATTTGTCTGTCTCTCCCTGTAGTCTTATTAAGTTTTTACCTTTTTAATTTTAACAGGTTTAGAATTGATACATCTTCCTGGTAAATTGAACTTTTTCAACCACTATTCAGTGACTCTCATTGTTTCTAGTAATGTTTTTAAGGATTTTATCTTATATTAGTTTAGCTATAGCATCTTTCTTTTAGTTAGCATTTGTCTATATCATTTTTTATTTTAATAGCGTGTGGTTTTTATGTTTTAGATGCTTCCTTTTTCTGCCTTCCTGAGAACAAGTACTCATATGTCTAGTCCTGTGTCCAGTTTGACCACCTGCTCCCAAGGGGTAGGGGGGACACCTCAGGGTAAGAGGAACAGGGAAATCAGAGGATATGGGAAGAAGCTCTGATCTTTCATCTGGCATCAAAGTGAATTAAATTGCCAGGCTTTTTCCCTAGTGTTGGCCTTGGACTCAGATCAATTATCCCTACGAGTTCTTTGTGTTTGCAACTCTAGCTGTCCCATGAAGAAGCCCCGATCCCCAGGTGTTGTGTTCATGATAAACATTCCATTTGGTTTGTCATTCCAAACAACAGTCATTATCTCTGTGAAACCATTTCCTCTTCCAAAAGCTGTGACATTGTCTGAAAACAGCATGAGATATTTAAAACTGGGACTTCCTCAGGTTTGCTGTACCTGAGACTGACATCCTTCATTAATTATATAAAGCTCCTAGGCACTATCTTTTTGAATAATGCCTCTTTTCCATTTTCTTTATCATCTCCTCCTAGAACTCCAATGAGATTTCTATTAGACATTCTCATTCTATTCACTGTATCTCTTAAATTTGATTTCCTTCTTTGTCTCTATCTATTGCCTTCAATGTGATTTCTTCAGATCTCTCTTTAAGCCTACTGATTCTCTTTTCATCTGTTTCTAATCCTCTACTTATCATGTTTATTAAGATACTAATTTAATTCTTACGTAACTTTTTGTCATTTTTAAAAGTTTTATTTTGTTCTTCTTTTAGTATACCTGGTCAATTAGAGAGTCACTTTTTTAATATAATCAAATTTATAATCCTCGGCTTTATTTCTTTTAATGTATTTTTAGATGCTACATAATATTGTTTTTCTGATGTCTTCAATATATGAAATTTCTGAACACTTGGTTTCTGTGTGTACACAGATGTTCATGTTTGCACAGTGGAGCTTTTCAAAGGTCATAGTATACTCATGAGAGATGAAAGTGAAAGGTTGTTGCTGAACCACGTAAAAGACACCGGGATACTTGGCCTCCGGAGGAGAAGAATTCAATCCGGGGCCAGAGACAAGGCTTGATCGCTCAGAGCTTTTGTGTAATAAAGTTTTATTAAAGCATAAAGGAGATAGAGAAAGCTTCTGACATAGACATCAGAAGGGGACAGAAAGAGTACCCCCCCTGCTAGTCTTCAGCTGGATGTTATATAGTCACTAGCAGTTTGTTAATGTTAGAAAGGAATGTCTTAAAACTCTGAAGGGCACCAGGCCCCTCATCCATAAGATGCATTTTGGCATAATCTTGGCACCAGACGAGTCATCCCGGGCCATAAAACGACTGACTTGAATCTTGTAGAAGGGCAGATTACCATACACATAGTTTCGTTTACATAGATACGGGGAACAATGTCTGGGTATAACATACTGGTTTGTCAAGTAGGTTCTGAGACATTAGGTGGAACCGACTTGAAGACAGAGTTTGGGGTAAATGCATAGTACATTAACATAGCTTAAGACAAACATTTCCATAAAAAAAAATGCATTGGTTAACTCAAGGTTTGAGAATAGTTAACTTCGGGTGAAACCAGGTGTCATTACAGCAACACAGTATTTTAAGACAAACCTCTCTTAAATTTGTATAGAGAAGGGAAAAAATATCGCTAATTTGTTTCCTCCTGCTTAAGAGAGAGATAAAGATGTCTGACACTTGCAGCCTATTTCCTCCGTTTGGAGACCCCTGGCCTTCCTGACTGCTACCCTCTCAAAAGGAAAAAAGGCAAAGTCTTAGTATTATTATGAAAATAATTTTGACCTGATAGATTGAGGGTCTCAGGGACACTTAGGGGTCCTCAGATCACTTGAAAATCACTTCCCCACAGCACCCATTAATTTAAACGAATTCCTTCTCTCCTATGCATGGAGAATACCCTTGGGGATTGCCCTGGGCACTTCTAGGAAGGTGTCAACACTGGGAACATGGAGAAAATGAAAGCACCAGTCATTTTCTCTGGAACTTGGTAGAGAAAGACTGCAAGTTATTGAAAATTGTACCTAATGTAACTGTATATAGTTTTTGCTTCTTAATCATTGTGTTCTCTCCACCCCCTCTTCAGAATTTCTATCACTACACAATCCTCCACTTAGAAGTTTTTACTGCTACAATGAAGGTTTATTAAAGGAACATGAAAACAAAATAGTCTACTTCTTGACTTTGAGTTTCAAATGATTTGGGAGGAAAAATGAAATGCCTGGTTACGTGTATCTAACAATGGGAAAGGATGAGACGAGCATGTGCAGGAGACAGGAGCTTCAACATCAGGGCCTTGCTGGGAAGCAGACCCTGAGCCCTGAGCCATCAAGGGACAAAGGTTGAAGAGGATATGGGAGGGGAGATAACAAGTTGGCGAAATTCAAGAGCAAGAAGATATGTGACTCCCTCTACCCACTTTCTCAAGAGACAGTCCAGGGAACGAGTGAGGCACTGGGTTCCACCTCCATGTAGCACTGACAGTGAGAAGAAATGCATATGTGGGTACCCAGGCAGAGAGCTTGAAACAACTTTATATGGTCTGTGCACCTAAATTCTGTTGTGGGGACAGAGAACGCATTTTGAGGAACCCAGAGCAGAGACAGTCCATGTCTTAAAGAAGTCCTGCAGTTGGAAAAAAGGGAGGGACCACTTTAATCTACTGACAACCAAATGCAAGATGGGGTTGGGGACATCATTTCAGTAGATGTCAGTGAGGATAAGGAATGATGCCAAGGACCAGACACAACACACACACACAAGACTTGATATTGAATAAGCTTTCTAGAACTTTAAAAGGACTACAGAGACAAGAGAAGGGTAAACACTTAATTGACTGCAATTAAATTTTGACATCCAGCAGAGTAAGAGTTTAGAGATGAAATTAATTTCAGTTTTAGAAGATGAAGAATGTTATTTTTCTTGTACAACTACAATCAGAAGTGTAATGAATGCTCAGATTCCAGGATCCCTTAGCTGGGTGACAGCTGGGAGGAGATGAAGAGGGGATTGAGGGTAAGGATCTGGGTACTCCTGCCTTGCAGTTTTCTTTCTATGGGGACTGCATCACAAATGAGACTCATTGTAGCTCCAGGAATGCTTACTGCCTGGCTCTGCTCAGCAAGGCTCTCAGTCAAATAATATAATTGATGTACACAGAGCTCTTGCCAGCTCATAGAGAAAGGGCCTCTAATTCAGAGAAAAAGGAGTTGGGCCTCTGCCAGTCATATACGTTTTATGCTTCATACGAGCATCAGCCAGACCCTGATTTCAGGCTGACAAATCACGAAAAATAAAACTGTCAGAATGCAGGCAGGCTCTTGAAGGGGACTGTTAGCTTGCTAATGGAAGGGAATGTTATTGCTCTAGGCATTTGCATAATATCTATTGATCAAACCTCCTCAATGCTACTATTCTTCCTGTGAGGTCTGGCAGTGCGGGTGGAGGGTTTAGGCTCACATCACAGCCTCTGCACACTCAGGGTGGACCACAGTCACTGACATGGCTCAAGAATGGGGCAGAGTCCCCAGGGTCCAAACCAGAGGCAGCCTCCATCAGTATGAGAGTGGAAGTCGATGTAGTCAGGTTTTATTCATAGCTCTGGCAACTACCTAGTTGTGTGACCTTGGGCAAGCTGCCAGTCCATTCTGTTCCTCTCTGTATTCCACACTGCCTGGAATCCCTCCATTAGAGTTCCCTCCTGGGCCAAGGTTTGACACCCCTAGTAAAATGAAAATGCTGTTGAGAGAATTAAATGCCTTTAGCCATTCAGTTCAGTTCAGTCGCTCAGTCATATCCGATTCTCTACTACCCATGGCCTGCAGCACAGCAGGCTTCCCTGTCCATCACCAACTCCCAAAGCTTGCTCAAACTCATGTCCATTGAGTCGGTGATGCCATCTAACCATCTCATTCTCTGTCGTCCCCTTCTCCTCCTGCCTTCAATCTTTCCCAGCATCAGGGTCTTTTCTAATGAGTCAGCTCTTCACATCAGGTGGCCTAAGTATTGGAGTTTCAGCTTCAGCATCAGTCCTTCCAATGAATATTCAGGACTGATTTCCTTTAGGATTGACTGGTTTGATCTCCTTGCAGTCCAAGGGACTCTCAAGAGTCTTCTCCAGCACCCCAGTTCAAAAGCACCAATTCCTTGGCACTCACTTTTCTCTATGGTCCAACTCTCACATCCATACATGAGTACTGGAAAACCATAGCTTTGACTAGATGGGCCTTTGTTGGCAAAGTAATATCTCTGGTTTTTAATAAAATGTCTAGGTTGGTCATAGCTTTTCTTCTGAGGAGCAAGCATGTTTTAATTTCATGGCTGCAGTCACCATCTGCAGTGATATTGCAGCTCAGGAAAATAAAGTTTGTTTAGCCACTTTAGCCATTAGCTCCCAAGAATTAGTTTGTCAGATTCATTTGTTTACAAATGAGAGCTTTCAGTTTTGGTGAACTGACATGAGGCAGGAGCAGGGGGGAGAAGGCTGAGTGGAGTGTTGGGAATCTCCCGCCTGGGAGTCAGGTGGGTGACGTAGGGAAGGATCCTAGTGAGTGATTATAGACTCAGAGATGCAAGGGCATCCATCTCCTCATAGTGCCTAAATCCGTGACTAGGGGACTGAGGATCTGGAGTAATCCTTTCCTCCTAAGCAAGCTACTTGGAAGCTCCAACGTAATACTGAGAAAAGAGCCTGAGCCCAGCCTTATACAAGCTTGAGGCCTAATGCTCCTCCCCGGTGGCAATCCTTAAGAGAAGGTGTGACAGGCACACTCTGAAGTCAAGCATGTGACCTTGAATCTCCTCTTCTTCCAGATAAATAATACCCTATTCCCTCTCTGCAACCTGTACAACCCCAACAAAACTGAGCCCCCTTGATGCCACTCTCAGCCTGATGTTTCTGAAGAAACTTCCAACTTCGGTCTAAAAGAAACCTCTCAGAGGCAATGGTATTTATCTTTGGTGGTAAATCACATGAAACATGGCAAAGTGTCTTAAATTTCCTCTGGGTCCATTCATTTACCTCCAAAGTCTCCATCAGCTGCTCAGAATTGCTTCTTTCTCTGCCTCCTAGGCGCTCTCTTCCCCAAGATTTCTCCCTAAACATTCCAAGGAAAAGGGGAAGAGGGTAGAAAGGGAAAGAGAAGGAAGGAAGGAAAACTCACATTATTGAGAGCCTATTAGTTCCAAACACTTTGACATTTAATCTTGACAAAGTAAGTATACTTACTTCAATTTTGTAAGATGTCTAAGTAAGTTGCCCAAAGTCATAGAGCAATTAAATGGCAAACGATGGATTCAAATAATCCCTGTGTCAAAGGCCAGGCCCAATTACACTCAAAATAATTCCTATCCTCCTGAGAACCTGAGAGCCAAGCCCCAGGGTTCTCAGGGTGGGCACTGAATAGGGCAGAAACTGAGGAGGACATCAGCTGCTCATCACAGCTTGGCCATGATTATAATAAGTGCTTCAATTAAAGTTCAATTTTATTACTTTAGAAGGTTTCTTTTATATTCCAAATCTAATGAGAAGTTCACATTCTAAAAGTGGAGATCTGTTGAATATTTAAAATTCAGGTCTTCAGTTAAATCTCTTAAGAAGACTCATCCTGTGTTTGCCCTTACTCTTGTGTCTATCTAATTTTAGTATCCAGAATTTTACTAGGTATTTGAGAGAGTGGGGGATAGAGAAGCCTAAGTTATGAGTGTTATCCAGGAGTCTCTCACAGTCTGGGGGGAAAGACTACTAAATTAAATGACATAGACTTACTAAATGGTGAATGACAGTATGTGCTTCGTAGTTCCACACCTTCACAGGGGCTGCTCTTGCTACCTGAGTGCCCTTCTTTCGCTCGGGTCTGTCTAGCAAAGCCCGGCTCATTCTTCAAAGTGCAAAACTCAAGGGATACTTCTGTGAAGAATGCCTTGTCCTCCTGGTTCCTACTTTAACAGATTTGATCAATTACATCTTTTATACAGATATCATGCAACACTGTCTGATATTCTACATGCCTCCCTTTGACACTGGAATGTGAAGAAGTTGAGGACAGAAATAGTGTTTTCTCTCTTAAATTCCCAGCATATGGCATGGTACCTGAAGCCCAGTAGACAGAAATCAACAATTATAGACTGATGATCATTTAAGTAAGTGCTAAATGAAGTTATACAAATTGAGGACCTCTAGGGCAACATGGTGGGAACTTGATGGAGGAGGGTGGAGTTTGCATCGTGTCTTAGAGATGAGTAATATCTGGAGTTGTTGATGCAGCAAATAGTGTAGGAGAAAGTTATCAGCTAGAAGGATAAGACAGAATAAAAGAATATCTCCCCAGATGTTTCATGGTAGTTCTGCTTTCACGTATCCCACCCTATTATTACATGTTGTCAGCTTCAGAATGAGGAATATTGTTCCACAGAGAAGAATGGGTGTTATTCTAAACCACATATCAAGCTGAATGTTCATCATGAACAGAAGACCTGAGGAGCAGAACTGCCCAATAGGACACCTAGAGTTTTAAACACAAAGACATAGGATGACCTTATATGGGGCCCAATCCAACACCAAGAAGAAGGTCCAGCCATCTTGAAGCCCCTAAATTCTCTTTGACTGTTGTCAACAAACATTTGCAGAAAACTTGCCAGCTCCAAGAGGGTCACCCAGCATCAGGACCCTTTCTCATCTCTTTTCTACCTGACCTCCTGAGACCTACTGTCCTCTTTGCAGCAGATGGTTGACTTGTCAAAAGGCCAGCTACATCAAAACTTGCTCTCAGACAGAGGGTTTTCAGGGCGGTGAAGGATGCTATAATGATAGATACATGTCATTATACTTTTGTCTATCCTCCAGGATGTACACCACCAGGAGTGAACCCTAATGTAAACTACAAACTTTGGATGATTATAATGTATCACTGTAGTTCATACATGCATGAATGCTTGCTCAGTAGCTTCAGTCATGTCTGACTCTTGGCAACCCTATGGACTGCAGCCCACCAGGCTCCTCTGTCCATGGGAATTCTCCAGGCAAGAATACTGGAGTGGGTTGTCCTGCTCTCCTTCAGGGGACCTTCCCAAACCAGTGATCAAACCAACGTCTCGTGGATTCTTTACCCAGTGAACCACCTGGGAAATTACCCAGTAGTTCATCTCTCGTAACAAATGCAAGCCTCTTGTGCAGGGTGGGTAGTGAGGGAGGCTGTTGGGGCAGGGAGTATACACGAGCTCTGTACTTTTACTTGATTTTTCTGTAACCCTAAAACTGCCCTAAAAAATAAAGTCCTCATAAAATAAGACAAAATCTTGCTTTTAAGAAAGAATAATAATAATAATGCATACCTTATATACAGATAGACATGTTATTTTATACTCAATGACTGTATATTCTCTTTGATGGTAACAGTGGCTGCTTCTGAGGAGGGGACTAAGTGACTAGGAGTCAAAAATAGGAGAAAATTGTCTTTTTATTTTTAGATTTTATTATTTTTATTGAAATATGAAATCTAATCCCATGGAGTGTCTGTAAGCATCTGTTGATGTGTTTCCACAAACTGAACTCACCTGAGTAACTGGCACCCAAATCAAGAAACACAGCATTATTAGCTGCCCACTAAGCCTCCTTCCTCCAGTTTCCCCTCACCACCCCTCACCTCCACTCAGGGTAATTCCCTGAGGCAAAGGTGAGATTTCACCTGATTTTGTACCTTATCTAGACGGAATCTGGATGTGTGCTTTTCTGTCTGGCATTTTTTGCTTAGCATTTGTTCAAGAGATTCATCATCATTGTAGCCTGTAGTTACAGACCATTCACTCTATTGAATGGCATTACATTGTATAAATATACCACAATCAATTTCTCTGTTTTACTGGTGATGGGCATTTAGGTAATTTCCAGTTTAGAGCTATTATGACTATCCCTGCCTTGAACATTTCAGACACATTGTTTTGTGAGACAGTTATTTATTATTTGTACTACTTGAATTTTGTATTATATGCTTGCATTACTTATAAAGAACACAGAAACCATATTTTAAAAGCACCTTCTAGGGCATTTTAATTTGGATCAGAGATTTCACTCCTTCCCTGCCGATAAGTAAGCAGAAAAATTAATAACAGTAGCTAATATTTAATGGGACTTCCTTTATAGCTCAGTTGGAAAGAAGCTGCTTGCAATGCAGAAGACCCCAGTTCGATTCCTGGGTCAGGATTATCCTCAGGAGAAAGGATAGGTTACCCACTCCAGTATTCTTGGGCTTCCTTTGTGGCTCAGCTGGTAAAGAATCTGCCTTCAATGCAAGAGACCTGGGTTCAATCCCTGGGTTGGGAAGATCCCCTGGAGAAGGAAAGGCTACCCACTCCAGTATTCTGGCCTGATGCTTACTGAATCAACTGTTTGCAAAACAAACAGAAAATCTTTTTATTTTCTCATTTCTTCCTCCACATTATCTGAGCTATAGATACTCATGTTTGACCTATGGAAACTGAAACTGGGGAGTTTAAATAATTTGCCCAGTCATAGTTAGCAGATGGAGTTCAAACACAGTTCAAACACAGGTCCCTGACTCTAAAGCTTGTGCTTCAGGGCTGGGCATCCAAGGAGCCAGTCAGAATGGAGAAGGAGGAGTTCAAATACAGCAGATCCAAGCGCCCACTCAGCTCAGCCCTACAGCATGGTTTGGTCTTTGCCCCCTTTATGTCCTAATGAATCAAGTCATTTTGAACTTGAAAGAGAGTGAGATTGGATTTTTGCTAAGATGAAAGAAAGGAATCTGGCCCCACCTGGTATCTTCAAAGCTCTCCAATGTAAGCTAGCAGAAAGCACTTCAGTGCAATGAAGTGGCAATTTAATAATTCCCCAAGAATACAAGAAGATTTGGCAAAGTCACAAGCAATCTGAATCCTCCAGCACTTGGGCATAATGGAGAGAGCAGGAGTCTTAAGCTCTAGAGCAGAGGTCAGCCAGCTTTTTCTATTAAGAGCCAGATAATAAACATTTTAGGTTTTGAGGGCCATATTATCTCTGTCACCACCACCCAACTCTGCCGTTATGGCATGAAAGCAGGCATGGAAAATATGTAACTGAATGGGAGTGGTTGTGTTCCAACAGAACTTTACCTGTGGATGCTAAAATTTGAATTTCACATTATTTTCCTGTGCCACAAAAATATTTTTCTTCTCTTGATTTTTTTCAAAAATTAAAACATGTTTTTAAATACTTTTAGTCTGAGATAGGTCTTTATATTTTTATTATTTTTATTAGAGAATCCTTGTATGAAATTACTGAGTAGAGAAAAATGTTTTCAAAATTCTTGAAGATAAAAAAGATTCTTAGTTTGACAACTGTACAAAATTAAGTAGTGGTGTCTGGAGATCTGGGTTGAATCCTGGCTCAATCATTTATTAGTTACATGGCTTTAGAAACATTACTTGAATTCTTCCAGCTTCCTTTCTCTCTTGGAGAAATGACCAGAGGAGGCTCCATGCGTGCAGGTCCTCCTTTGTGACTGGCACTAAGTCTGTGCTTTACTGAAGCTAACCCTCATAATGACCACAAGAAGCAGAAATTATACTATTGCCTCTTTTTGAACAGTTATAGTGTTGGGAAGACATTATGTACATAATTTTTCCTGACTTGGCCTTTCTTGTTTATTGAGGTCAATCCTTATTATATTCAGAAGTTTCTATATTGGTTCAATGATAGTTTTCTTGCTTCTTCTAAGATTCTGTGTGATTTTTTTTTTTTTTTTTTAGTATCTGTTCTTGTACTGCACGTTAGAGTGAATCATTTCATCTAATTATTCTATTCAGTTAGGAGTATATAAAAGTCCAATTTATACTCCAAATATCACTGAAGCAAAGTTGAATGCACATTCTGAATGAATGGTCACTATTTCTATTTATGTGCACAGTAGAGAGTCTGGCTCAGATACATTCATCTAAAACACTGCATTAAATAAAGAGAATGTCTGTGAATTGCCTAGTACAATGCCTGGCACAAGGGTAGTCTGCCAATATTTGTCCCCATCCTGCTTAAGGACAAGGATCAGACTCAGAGAGCTTTTTCTTGGGAAAAATGTCACCTGGAAAGATGAAGTCAAGGTGACATTTTACTTCCATACCCAGCTTGTATTCTTCCCAGCCCCAGGCCTGGAAACAACCATCTTCAAGGAGCCATGGAGACCAGGATATATTTGAGTGAAAGGGCTCTAGGAACTGGGACTGTTCTAAGCACACCAGTTTATTTTCTCAGTCTAAGCCGCAATATCCTTTCATATTTCAGTGATTCTCAAATGGAAGCAGTTTAGGGGCATTTGGAGTCATCAGAGAGTCCAGGCATGTGAAATTTCCTATAATGCACAGAGCAACCTAGACTGATAAGAATGGCTTCACAAACAGCATCCCTGCTAACAAATAGCCATCTAATCCCTGAATCAGTCATCACAGCTTGTCTTTCTTGAGTTCTGTTTCCTCAAGTATTGGCTTGGTTGTCAGGCACTCAGTTAACTTAATCACCACCCTTTCCTTAGTAGGTGCCAAATGTATTGAATTAACCACCATGCCTTATAGTAGAAAAAACAGCCAGCTTTGACTGTTGATCTGATTTAAACAGAGCCTCAACCTCTTATCAGTTCTTTTCAGAAAACCATCTTCCGGGAAATTGGTTATGAACTCAGAACTTATGGTGAAGTCCCGTTCATTTCTAGTCTATGCAGTGCTCCATCTAGTCATTCAGCCCTGTTTGTTGCATCAAGACCAATTAGAGGTACCCAGGGCTTACATAATTGTTGTAAGTGGTTGTGTTGCATTTTGTTTTGTTGGTTTTGTTGCATAAGTGGTTTTGTTGCATAATTGTTGCATTTTACCAAGCACTTTACAAGCTATTTAACCTTCACAATATCCCTATAAATCACGTACTCTTATTATCATTTTTTACAAAGAATCTGATACTCAGCATGGTTAGTAACATACCCAAGATGGTGCAGCTATATTATGTGGCAGAACCAACATTCCAAACCCCTGTAGTCAGGCCCCAGGACCCATGCTGCATGCACTGCCTGTAACATGTAAGACATACCCAATAAAATAGAAAATACAAAATAAAATACAAGAGCCATGGAAAATGTTACACTACAGGGACAACAAAATCAAAAACAAATTTAAGTTTTGAGGTACTACAAAGTTATTGTGACTGAGTATATTTCACTCTGTGTTTCCTAGTAGCCAAAGCTAAGGGCAAAACTCCTCAGATATGATTCCTTCCAGCTTTGAGGGAAATGCATCTCAAGAAGTTTCTGGATCATGAACATTGATCCTGTGGAGACTTGTATGCAGAACTTTGATAAGACTTCAGTAAAACATTCCCCACAACGTTCTTGTGTGCGTGTGTGCATGCACAGTCACTTCAGGTGTGTCTGACTCTTCACAACCCTATGGACTGTAACCTGTAACCAGACAGGCTCCTCTGTCCATGAGATTCTCCAGGCCAAAATACTGGAGTGAGTTGCCATGACCTCCTGCAGGGGATCTTCCTGACCCAGGGATCAAACTCACATCTCCTGAATTCCCTGAATTGCAAGCAGATTCTTTACTGCTGAGCCATTGGGGAAGCCCCAAAACATCCTTCCAGTAAGTGAATCAGTGATTCTCATGGACCTTCAATAGGAGACGAGAGCACGAAGACTGTTCCAGGACAGAGGGAATGAAAAGTGTCCATTGAATTGAGAAGGCATCTTGAGACCAAAATTGAGGCAGGTAGCTTCATATACTCAATGAATCAGTTTATTACAGGGTCACTTACTCACAGGGTTGGATTAGGTTGGGGACAGACAATGATCTGGAAGCATTCACAGCTGCACCCCACACTGGCGTGGGGCCACTGGGACAATTTTACAGTTAACCTAGGGTATGGGAGTAGGTGCTAGGAAACAGGATGTATGCTCCTAACTTATGATTTATGAATGGATAACTTATCTCATGGGTGTCAGGAATACAGCAGCGAAGGTTTTCATTGTTTGGGGATTAATAGAGCATAGAGGCTACCTGTTCCTCTATGATTATCTTTTGTTGTTGTTGTTGTTGTTGGGTAGCTCAGTCATATGTGACTCTTTGCGACCCCATGAACTACAGCATGCCAGGCTTCCCTGTCCTTCACCATCTCCTGGAACTTGCTCAAACTCATGTCCATTGAGTCAGTGATGCCATCCAATCATCCCATCCTCTGCTGTCCACTTCTCCTCCTGCCTTCAATCTTTCCCAGCATTAAGGTCTTTCCTAATGAGTCTGCTCTTTGCATCAGATGGCCAAAGTATTGGATCTTCAGCTTCAGCATCAGTCCTTCCAATGAATATGCAGGACTGATTTCCTTTAGGATGGACTGCTTGGATCTCCTTGCAGTCCAAGGGACTCTCAAGAGTCTCCTGCAACACCACAGTTCAAAAGCATCAATTCTTCAGTGCTTAGCCTTTTGATAGCCCACTCTCACATCCATACAAGACTACTGGAAAAACCATAGCTTTGACTATATGGTCCTTTGTTGACCAAGTAACGTTTCTGCTTTTTTTTAATATGCTGTCCAGGTTTGTCATAGCTTTTCTTCCAAGGAGCGTCTTTTAATTTCATGGCTGCAGTCACTGTCTGCAGTAATTTTGGATCCCAAGAAAATAAAATCTGTCACTGTTTACATTGTCTCCACGTCTATTTGCCATGAAGTGATGAGACTAGCAAGAATACACAGAAGAACTGTACAAAAAAGATCTTCATGACCCAGTTGAACACAATGGTGTGATCACTCACCTAGAGTCAGACATCCTGGATGTGAACTCAAGTGGGCCTTAGGAAGCATCACTCTGAACAAAGCTAGTGGAGGTGATGGAATTCCAGTTGAGCTATTTCAAATCCTAAAAGATGATGTTATTAAAGTGCTGCACTCAATATGCCAGCAAATCTGGAAAACTCAGCAGTGGCCACAGCACTGGAAAAGATCAGTTTTTATCCCAATCCCAAAGAAAGACAATGCCCAAAAATATTCAAACTACTGCACAATTGCACTCATCTCACATGCTAGTAAAGTAATGCTCAAAACTTTCCAAGCCAGGCTTCAGCAATACGTGAACGGTGAACTTTCAGATGTTCAAGCTTGTTTTAGAAAAGGCAGAGGAACCAGAGATCAAATTGCCAACATCTGCTGGATCATCAAAAAAGCAAGGGAGCTACAGAAAAACATCTATTTCTGCTTTATTGACTATGCCAAAGTCTTTGACTGTGTGGATCACAATAAACTGTGGAAAATTCTGAAAGAGATGGGAATACCAGACCACCTGACCTGCCTCTTGAGAAACCTGTATGCAGGTCAGGAAGAAACAGTTAGAACTGGACATGGAACGACAGACTGGTTCCAAATAGGAAAAGGAGTACGTCAAGGCTGTATATTGTCACCCCGCTTATTTAATTTATATGCAGAATACATCATGAGAAATGCTGGGCTGGAAGAAGCACAAGCTGGAATCAAGATTACCAGGAGAAATATCAATAACCTCAGATATGCAGATGACACCACCCTTATGGCAGAAAGTGAAGAAGAACTAAAGAGCCTCTTGATGAAAGTGAAAGAGGAGAGTGAAAAAGTTGGCTTGAAGCTCAACATTCAGAAAACTAAGATCATGGAATCTGGTCCCATCACTTCATGGCAAATAGATGGGGAAACAGTGGAAACAGTGTCAGACTTTTTTTGGGGGGGGCTCCAAAATCACTGCAGATGGTGATTGCAGCCATGAAATTAAAAGATGCTTACTCCTTGGAAGGAAAGTTATGACCAACCTAGACGGCATATTAAAAAGCAGAGACATTACTTTGTCAACAAAGGTCCGTCTAGTCAGGGCTATGGCTTTTCCAGTGGTCATGTATGGATGTGAGAATTGGACTATAAAGAAAGCTGAGCACCGAAGAATTAATGCTTTTGAACTGTGGTGTTGGAGAAGACTCTTGAGAGTCTTGTGGACTGCAAGGAGATCCAACCAGTCTATCTTAAAGGAAATCAGTCCTGGGTGTTCACTGGAAGGACTGATGTTGAAGGTGAAACTCCAATACTTTGGCCACCACATGTGAAGAGCTGACTCATTTGAAAAGACCCAGATGCCTGGAAAGTCAGGAAAGATTGCGGGCAGGAGGAGAAGGGGATGGCAGAGGATGAGATGGTTGGATGGCATCACCTACTCAATGGACATGAGTTTGGCTAAACTCTGGGAGTTGGTGATGGACAGGGAGGCCTGGCGTGCTGCAGTCCATGGGGTCACAAAGAGTTGGACAAAACTGAGCGACTGAAGTGAATTGAACTGATGAGACTGGATGGGCCTGGCATTTTGCATGATGTACTCTGTATTTAAGTTAAACAAACAGGATGACAATACACAGCCTTGATGTACTCCTTTCCTGATTTGGAACCAGTCCATTGTTCCATGTCCAGTTCTAATTGTTGCTTCTTGATTTGCATACTGGTTTTGCAGGAAGCAGGTCAGGTGGTCTGGTATTTCCATCTCTTTAAGAATTTTCCACAGTTTGTTATGATCCACACAGTCAAAGGCTTTAGCATAGTTAATGAAGCAGAAGTAAATGTTTTTCTGGAATTCTCTTGCCTTTTCTATGATCCAGTGGATGTTGGTAATTTGATCTCTATGATTATTAAACAACATATATTAACTATAAAACCCTTGATGACAGAGAGGTGCACAGTACAGTCCTGAGCAGCATCAGTGAAATAAGATATTTACTGAGATCTTAAATTATACAAAAGGGCAGCCATAAAGACCATCCCAAGACAATAATGGTTCAAATATTTCTTGATACAACCTACCACATCCATCCCAACCTGCTACAACTCATTTGTCCTTGGGAAAGAGGACAAAGGAGAAAAAAGATATTCAAAGAACTTGTCTCTTGGATAACTACAAATGAATTTCCCCACCCCTACACTTAGATTTCTAAACATCCTATAATAAATTGATTCACTGATGTCAATTCTTTTTAATAGGAAAACACAATCTCATTAAAAGAGGAAATAAGTTGTCCATTTCTTACATTTAATGAGTCAGTTTGAATCCCATGTTGTACAGTGATGATTGTGCATGACCCTGCCTCAAGATATTTCCACGTAAAGTGGAGGAAAAACAGTAGTGACTCAGCTCCAGTATTCTTGCCTGGAAAATCCCAGTGACAGAGGAATCTGGTGTGCTGCCATCTATGGGATCGCACAGGGTCAGACATGACTGAAGCAACTAAGCAGCAGCAGCAGCAGCAGCAGCAGTGCCTTCTTTTCCCTTATCTTAAGGAAACATTTGCTCTTGCTGAACCTGATGTTTGTACATACGAGTGTAAGAATTCTTCACCACTCAGCAATGACCAATGACCCAGGCTGACAAGTTGGCCTCATTAAATGAGATTCTTGGCTTTTGAGCACAACAGAAGCAAAGGGAATAAGTTTTAGGAGGACTTGAGTTTCTTTAATTGGACACATGATTTTTATTTGTTTGGTGGACCAATGGAGAAAGACATTAGTGGCATTTTATGACTTGTTAAGACTAATTGAAAAATCTCAGGAATGAAGCTTTCTGTGAAGAGAGTGCTCTAATGAGAATGGATGTGATGATTATTTACCTAATTGGGCAATAATGACTGAGGTGCAGGCCACTTTTCCCGGGATTAATAAAGAACCCGGGAGTTGACAGTTTAGGCCATTAAGCTCAGCTAGTACTCAATCTTGGTGAAGGGCATGATGCCAGAATCATATTAGTATTGTAAAATGAGCCCAAAACTTAGAGACAAAAGAACTTACTTTTCTGAAAAATAATTTTATTTGGCAGTTAATCACCTGACATCAGTTTGGGCAATGCAAGTTGTCTCATTAAGCATTAGTTTCACATAAGGTCTTGAAATCCTGTTCCATTTAGAGTGTTCTCAAGCATATGGTCGTTATAAAAGCAAAGTCAGAGAGAGTGGGATCCTTAGTAATATCAAAAATAGTTTCCTGTGCAACTGCAAGCAAACAAGCCATTATCACCTCCCTTGCTTTTAAAACAAAACAAACAACACAACGACACTGAGTTGAACTAGAAGCATCACAAACCCTGGAGATTCATGGTTGAAATTGTTACCCAGAGTGTCCCTACAGTAAAACCAAGCAACACTCCTCAGTAATCCCTAGTTAGCACTAAAAGTATCTTACACTATCAGAAATCTCATGTTTAAAGAAATTGTGTTTGTATTCAATAGCCCTCTATCCAGTGCAACAAATGTTCATGTACTACTCACTTGCCAAGAAAAAGAGTTACTCAGCTTTCTAGGTGTTCACTATTCCTATAATTCTGTTCTTCATGGGAAAGTTCAAACATCAACTTAGAGCAAGTAGAAATGGTGCTTCAACTTTCTCTCTATGCAGAGTGAATCCTACTGGTGGCCTTTGCAAATCTGTTTTATAAGCCAACATTTCCTTCTTTTTCTAGCAAACACTGAGTATTTTGCAAGACAGTATAAAAAGGGATGAGAATATAAACATGAATAAGGCACAGCCACTGTGGTACTGCAACCTAGCAGAGACCTTAGAATCAAGAGAGCTCTTTTTTTAAAAAAAATTGGGGTATAGTTGCTTTACAATATTGTGTTAGTTTCTGCTGTACAACAAAGTGAATCAGCTATACATATACATATATCCCCTCTTGTCTTGGGCCTCCCTCCCACCACCACCACCACCAATCGCTCCCCCTCCGCAATCAAGGTCATCACAGAGCACCAAGCTGAGTTCCCTATGGTATATAGCAGGTTCCCACTAGCTATCTATTTTACATATACACATGGAATATTACTCGGCCATTAAAAGGAGTGAAATTGGGTCATTTGTAGAGAGAGCTCTTTTGGAAACCTGTTGAGGGAGCAAAACTTCCCAACATATTCCTCCTTCCAGCATCTGGATTTCTAATCATTATCTTAATCTACACTGAAGAAGATGGTTAATGTGGCTCCATCTGCTCTGAGGCATCACCTCTCTAGCAACCTCTGCAGGAGCCTGCAGCCAGCCAATGAAGCAACAGCAGTAATAATGTAGTCATTTACTTAATAGGAAGTTACCAAGCTTTTACCACATAATAAAACAATGTCAGGGTCCAGAGACATAAAGGTGAATTAAAAAAAAATATCTTCCCAAACTATAGTGTAATTGAAAAGAAATATTAAGAATGTTAATGTGTTACAGGTACTTCGATAATAGGGTAGGGAGAAGCCCAGAAGAGGGAATCAGCCAATCTCAGTAGTCTTCAGGAAGAAGCACATGCATCATAAAGGAGGTAATCTTGAACTAAACTACAAAAAGTTAAGAGATATCCTTCAGGTAGAGTTACATAAAGAACTTGCCAAGTCAAGGGACCAACATAAAGAAAGGGGCTGGCAGAGGGAAACACTGGGGATGGTCAAGGAACAGCAAGGTCTTCTCTCTTAACTACATCTTAAGTACCTCACTTGATTAAGTAGCACTTCCACTCTTTCTGCAAACTAGCAGAAAACACCCTACCAGCATCTATGGCAAGACAGTTGGACACTAATGAGCCTGCCCCTTTCTGCTTCCACTTCTTGTATTATGTGAGTCACAGGAGTTTGTTCCCAATCAGTTTGTGCCAGTTGTACTCATTATATTATATAATTATAATTATGTAATTAACATAAACAACACTAGAGAGTTGTTGTTTCTGTGAAAATTAAGTTGGATATTTTGAAAAAACTTGACTTTTATTTTTACTGAGTCACTAAGAGAAGCTGCAATAGAAGCAAGCCCAGGAAATGGAACTGTAAAAGAATAAAGGAGGATTATAAAATTCCTACAATGAGATTCTGCCTCAAATTGCTTTGCTGATATCTCAAATTCTCACTCTAAAGAAACCAGGGCTGGAAATCATGAAAGATGCATTATGGAGGCATTTTATGCACTAAAAAAGATGATTCATAAAATCAAAGTCTTGCCCCTATGTTAAAGATAAGACAAATGTACATTCAAGTTTTATGTTAAAATATTTTAAGGTGGTTTTGTGAATGTGCTTTCTTTCTTTAACCAATGTTTTGACCATCAAACTAGTGTCACTATTAATGTACTGGTTGAAAGGGTTTCTCTTGCAGCATGAATTTAGGAGAGGATGAGAAAAGATCAAACTGAAGAAAGAGGCAGGAAGGTTCCAAAAGTCACAATAGGGCATTTGGACTTTATTCTATAGATCAGGGAGTGGCAAACTATATCCCACAGGTCAATCTCAGCCCCAAACCCATTTTTATAAATAAAGTTTTATTGGGACATAGCCATGTCCATTCAGTTAGAGGAATACCTATGGCTGCTTTCACACTACAATGGCAGAGCTGAAGAGCTGTTATAGAGATGGTGTGCAGGTATAGAAAAAGGTTTAGGCCATGCCTACAGAAAAAGCATGAAATACTTCCTTCCTGCCAGTCACTTCTTTCAACAAAAACCCTAGGCCACTGCAGGACCAAATGCCCTAGAGAACAAGGAAAGGCACAAAAATAAAAACCCCTCAACTCTAGGGATGAGGCATAAAATGGCTGGGCCAGGATATTAAACTAATACTAATTAGAAGTCTCCTACCACTAGGGAAAGACATTGAAAATCTCTCCCACACAAGACCCACCACTTTGATTTCTCGGGAGGAACTGGAACACTGAGAATGTCCCACCCCCAGGGCCCAGGTGTACAGGTCTATGTGAGACTGAGGCTTGGCCAGGAAAAAATAGAGCATTACAATTACCAGCTTAGTAAGCATTGAGCAGCAAATAGTAACGATGCTACATGACTACAAATGCATCTGAAACCCAAGAGTGGAGTATTAAAACCCTCCAACACCCCAACTCCCATGCTAATAGAGCATCCAAAAGGAATCTGAAGCCTCTAGGGACTGAGGACGACCATAGCAACAACATCAGTAACCATTAGGGAAATGCACATTGAAGTCATAATGAAAGGCCATAGTCTGGGCTTCCCCAGTGGCTCAGTGGGTAAAGGATCTGCCTGCAATGCAGGAGACACAGGAGATGCAGGTTCGATATCTGGAGTAGGAAATGGCAACCCATTCCAGTATTCTTACTTGGAAAATCCCATGGACAGAGGAGCCTGGAGGGCTACAGTCCAAAGCGTTGCAAAGAGTTGGACATGACTGAGCAACTGACCACAGCACAGTACACTCATGGTCGAATAAATAAAACACATTGAGAATATCAAGTGGTACCAAGGATGCAGAAGTATTTCTTATACTTTACTGGTAAGGAGCACTCTGGTGCAGCAACTCTGGAAAACAGTTGAGCAGTTTCTTATGAAAAGCTATACTTACCTTAGGGCCCAACAGTCTATCCTGGGTATTTACCCTAAGACAATGAAAACTTATGTTCACATAAAATCTTATATAGGAATGTTCATAGCAGTTTTATTTGGGACAGCTGAAACTTGGAAGCAACCCAAATAGAATCAGCTTATCCTCCTATATTTGCAGGAGGCACCACCATCTACCCACTCCAGGACCCTAATATATTGTTGACTCCTCCCTCTACCTCACTTTTAAAACACCAAAGTTCTCCTTGTTTTACCTTCAAATATATGGCATATCTGCATTTTCTTCTCTATTTTTGCTCCTATTTGACATATGCTAGGTACCAATGATCTCTTTCTTGAACTTCTGCACAGTTCCCTAACAAATATAAATGGCAATTCCAGTATTGTGTGTTAGTCACTCAGTCACTGTCTGAGTCTTTGCAACCCCATGGACTGTAGCCTGCCAGGCTTCTCTGTCCATGGTTCTCTAGGCAAGAATACTGGAGTGGGTAGCAATTCCCTCCTCCAGGAGATCTTCCTGACCTGGAGATTGAAATCGGCTCGCCTGCACTGCAAGCCAATTCTTTACCATCTGAGCTACCAGGGGAGCCCAATTTCAGTATTGGACCTACCAAATTGATCTACCCCCTCCCCCCACCCACAACCGCTACAGCAACCAAAGAAGCTATGTAAAACACATGTTTGAATACATAAACATTTAATTTTTTCCCCCAGTATATGGAAAAAAAAAAAAAGAAAGCTCCTTTAACTGGCACATAAGACCTTAAAAATCCCTGGATTCTTGACTCTCCAGGCCCATTTCTTGCCACTTTCAAGCACCTATTTTAGGCTTCAGCAACAACAAATAGATGTTGTTTCATATGCAAAAGCGATTGAGTTTCTCATCTCACTCTGTCTCACCTCTAACTTCATTCATGCTGTCATCTGTGCCAGAGTTAACATCCTTCCCTCCCTCTTCCACTGACCTGTCCAAACCTTTAGGGTTCAGTTCAGGGGTCACCTCATTCTGACTTCTCCCTACAATACCCATACTCCTGCTCCAACTGGGAACCCACTTTCATGTTTGTAAGAATCTGTCAAAGGAGCACTAAAGACTGCTGAAAGCCTGTTTGGCTTTTCTGAGTATAACAGTTTCCTAGAATTGTTCACAGAAGAGATTTTAAAAGGCAAGAGTAATACATAGAAGTGATTAAGCCTTTCAAGTGTGCCCTTTGTTCCCAAGGTCCCATTAATGGCCATTTAGGGAAGGCTTATTTGCAATGTCCTCAATTACTTAGGCAACTAAATAGCATTTACCGATCAGATAGAGCAGCATTTGCTTAATAGAAAATAACAAATGCAGTGGCACAGTCCATTGATAGTCTCCTCCCAGAGATGGGCTTATTTAAGTTTGAGCTCCAGAGGGAAATTGCTTTTTTTTTTTTTTTTATTGGAGTACATTATAATTGTTCACATAACCACTTAGATCTAGAGACTGGGGTTTTTTTTTCCTTATTTTTTTTTTTAAAATTAAGTAAAAAATAAATAAATTTGAAAAATAAATAAATAAAAAATTAAGTAATAAATAAACCAAAAGAGCATATCCAAGTAACTCCAGTGTCCATTGCACTCATTCGAGTCTATTCCTGCCAGTAAAAGCTTCATGAAATTCCTATCTGATCAAATCACAACCCCGCAACTCTGAAGACCCTGCTCTCATCTGACCTTCTCAGCTAGAACACCTCTGACTACTCAGAATTGCTGTGAGATTTCTCTTCTCCAACTTTTTGGACAGTTTTGTGCTAGTTTCTATGTGCTTGCCAATGATTCTAATTGTTGTTACCTATAGAGAAACAAAAAGGAAGAAACAGGCAGAACACTGATGTTCAATATAAAAATGCCAGTTGGGGACTTGGCAAGGGGCAGGGAAGACCAGACTGTGGAAGGCTTTGATGCTAAACTCAGGGCTCAAACTTTATTAATGGTGAAGATTCAGATAGAGGTTTTCAGGTCCTTGACAGAGTGTTATATTCCATGTCTCAAGAAAGTGGCTCTAAGTCAATGAATCCGTCTTAAGTTCTAGTCCTATCCATTAATCAGCAGAAAATCCCTGAAGCACTGATTTGAGAATGATTCTGGATCACATAATCAATGAGAGATATCTGCATAGAGGTACGGGGAGAAGGAACTTCTAGACACATAGCATATTTCGCCATAGCTCTGGACATCTATACAACTTATATAGTCTGCAATTATAGAACTGAGCACAAAGTCTCTAACACTGGTCTCAGATTTTGGCCTCAATTCCTTAGTAGTTTAAAAAATTAAGTCAATTGATCATGCACTTGACTTTGTACAAAGAGGAAAGAAGAAGAAAGTAGAGGAAGAGGACCGTAACTCATGTAGGGCGGTAACAAGAAGTCCAAGTTGTAAAATGATGGGAGCAGAAATGAAAATCTTGAAAGGCTTCATGGGAATAAATGTTTGCCTTTTCTCAGTTTTGCCTTATATTGGTCCTCACACTGTCCTTGGCTTAGTACAGGTCTAAATATCTTTAAAACTCCTCTTCTGTGACTTAAAAGGTCAACTCTGTGATAATATTTCTTTTCAGTCATTACAAAAATCCTTCCTAAGTGGCTGCATCTGAGTGGTGACAGACTCTAATAATAAAATGTAACTCCTACCTTGCCTTACATTTTCTCTATTGAAAGTGAAAGTGAAAGTCACTCAGTTGTGTCTGACTCTTTGCGACCCCAAGGACTACAGTCCATGGAATTCTCCACGCTGGAACACTGGAGTGGGTAGCCTTTCCCTTCTCCAGGGTATTGTCTCAACCCAGGGGTCGAACCCAGGTCTCCCGCATTGCAGGCAGATTCTTTACCAACTGAGCTATCAGGGAAGCCATTTGCCACCTAATAAATCAGAAAAAAAAAAAGGCTCCAGGAATTCATTTCTACTGTAGCATAGCTGCAAATTTGAAAGAGACTGAAATCAACCACTTTTATGTGTTTTTGTTAGATTCTTTCACAGGACTGGTTAACATCTTGACAGATATCATTTGGAGATTCACTGGAGACTTCATGGCACCTGACCTGGTTTGCCGCGTGGTCCGCTATTTGCAGGTATGTATCACCTTCCAGATATGATGAGACAAATTGACACCAAAATTACCCCTCGGATTTCATAAGGAAAATAATATAAAACCCTGTACTCTGATGCAACAAATTGCTCACTTCTTCATAGTTGAAAGGACAAGCAAAATTTATAATATTTTTCATGTTTTTTGTTTGTTAAAAATATACATATATAAAGAAAACACAAGTAAGCAATAATAAGAACATAAGCATTCCTAGTTCAAGCATTAGGTAAAATTTATGGGTTGTTATTCTTTTTGACATATTCTGGCTGTCTTAGTCCAAGGATACTAATATAAAAATACCATTCTGACCTGGAGAATTCCATGGACTATATAGTCCATGGCGTCACGAAGAGTCAGACACGACTAAGCAACTTTCACAGAGTAGGTGGCTTATAAACAACATTTTATTTCTCACAGTTCTGGAGGCTGGAAGTCAAAAATCAGTGTACTAGCCTGGTCAGGTAAGGGCCTTCCTGCAGACTGCAGTCATCTCATTATTTCCTCACACATCATGACCAAAGGGGATTTATTCCAGTATGCAAGGCTGGTTCAACATTCAAAACTAAATTGATGTAATTCATAACATCAAAAGGTAAGAAAAGATTATATGATTATATAGATGATTATATAATATATGATTATATAATCATTATGTGATTATATATGATTATATAGATACAGAAAAAGCATTTGAGAAAATCCTATACCCACTCATGATAAAAACTCTCAGCAAACTATGCATAGAGAGAAACTTATTCAACTTGATAACAAAAATCTACAAAAAACCTACAACTAACCTCAGACTTAATGTTGAGAAGCTAGAAGCTTTCCTCTTGAGACTGGAAATAACACAAAGATGTCTCCTCTCACACTTATATTCAGCATCATGCTGGAAGTTCCAACTAATTCTAAATGACAAGGAAAAAAAAAAAGTTACACAGGTTGGTACAGAAAGATGAAATTAAAAACATCTGTGTTCATAAATAACTTTGTCTATGTAGACAATAAAGTGAAAACCAGCATGGTCACAGAATACAAGGTTAGGGGACGACAGAGGATGAGCTGGCTGGATGGCATCATTGACTCAATGGATATGAGTTTGAGTAGGCTCCAGGAGTTGGTGATGGATAGGGAAGCCTGGCGTGCTGCAGTCCATGGGGTGGCAAAGAGTCGGACATGACTGAGCAACTGAACTGAACATACAAAAGTTGAGATGTTTTTTCATATACCAGCAATAAACAATTTGAAGTTAAAATTAAAAACACAGTACCATTTATGTTAGCACCCAAAATATGAAACATTTAGGTATAAATCTAACAAAATATGTGCAATATCAATATGAAGAAAACTGGAAAAACTCTGAAAAAAAATCAAACAATATCTTGAAATGTATAGATATTCCATGTTCATAGATAGGAAGACTCACTATTGTCAAGATGATAATTCTGCCAGTACGATTTATAAATTCAATGCAATTCCAATCAAAATCCCACCAGGTTATTTTATAGATATGGACAAACTCTAAATTTTAAGTAAAAGACACAGAATAGTCAATACAATATTGAAAAGAAGAATATGGTTGGAAGATTGACCCTATCTGATTTCAAGAATTACTATAATGCTGCAAAAATCAAAACAGCATGATACTGGAAAAGAATCAACAAATAGATCAATGGAACAATATAGAGGGTCCAGAAAGAGATACACACAAAAAGTCTAATGGATCTTTAACAAAGGATCAAAGACAATTCAATGGAGAAAGGATAGCCTACTCAAGAAATGCTGCTGGAGTCACTGGATATCCATTTGCAAAAATAAATAAGTAAGAATCCAACCAGAGACTTCACACCTTTCACAAGAACTAACTCAATATGGATCACAGATTGGAATGAAATATGCAGTACTATAAAACTACTAGAAAATAACATAGGAGAAAATCAGGGGACTTTGGGTCTTTCTGTGATTTTTTTTAGATATAACATCAAAAGCACAATCCATGAAAGAAACAATTGAAAGTTGGGGTTTTATGAAAATTTAAAATTTATTCTCTGTGAAACACACTGTCAAGAAACTGGAAAAACAAGGCACAGAATTGGTAAAAATATAAAAAAACATATATTTGATAAAGAAACAAAAGTGAAAGAGAGTGGAGTTGCTCAGTCATGTCCACTCTTTGTGACCCCATGGACTGTAGCTTACCAGGTTCCTCTGTCCATGGGATTTTCCAGGCAAGAATACTGGAGTGGGTTACCATTTCCTTCTCCAGGAGATCTTCCTGACCCAGGGATTGAACCTGGGTCTCGCGCATTGTAGGCAGACGCTTTACTGTCTGAGCCACCAGGGAAGTCAAAGAAACAAAGAAATCCTCAAATAACAATAAGAAAATAAACAACCCTCATCAAAGTGCTCAAAAGACCTGAACAGATACTTCACCAAAGAAGATCTACAGATGACAAGCAAGCATATAGAAAGAATTTCAAAGTTCATTACTTAGGCATTAGGAAATTCCAAATTAAAACAACAAGATACCTATTAGAATGGCTAAAAAAATTTTTTTAAACTGACGATAGGAAATGGGACTGAGAATATGTAGCTATAGGAAGTCTCATTCATTTTTTGTGGAAATGCAAAATGGTACACTTTAGAAGACAGTTTGCAATTTCTTATAAACTTGAACATACTCTTACCATACAATATAGCAATTGTGCTCCTAGGTATTTACTCAATTGAGTTGACAACTTATATCCACATGAAAGTCTGCACAAGAATGTTTATAGCAGTTTTATTCACAATTGCCAGAAATTGAAAGCAAGATACTCCTCAGAAGCTGAATGGATAAATAAACCCAAATGAGCTATCAAGCCATGAAAAGTCATGGACGAATTTTAAAAGCACATTGCTAAGTGAAAGAAGCAAGTCTAAAAAGACTATGTTTGTGTGATTATAACTGCATGACATTGGAAAAGGCAAAACCATGCAGACAGTAAAAAGATCAGTGGTTGCCAGGGATTTGGAGGGATTAAATAGATAAGGCACAAGGGATTTTTAGGACAGTAAATCTCTTCTGTATAACACTGTAATAAAGGATACATGGCATTATGCATTTATCAAAACCCATGGAACTGTACAACACAAATAGTGACTCTCAATACAAGCCATGGACTTCAGTTAATCTTAATGTATCAATATCAGTTTGTTAATTTTAAAAAATTGACCACACTAATGTAAGGTTTAATAAGAAGAGAAAGTGTATGTGTGTGGGGGGTGTGGCTAATATGGGTACTCTCTGTTTTATCTGCTCAATTTTTTCTGTAAAACTAAAATTGTTCTAAAAGATAGAGTATATTGATTTTTTTAAAGTCAGTCCAGAGATTCTACTTTACATGAATCCAATCTGGCATTTTTCTAAATAAAAAAATTTAAGTTTTCTACATTTAAGTCTTTTTTACAAGATTTTTTTTTTTTTGGTTTCATATTTCCTAGGTCATTTTTGTCAGAATTGAGGGTGGGATAGTGAGAATTTAGACATATGTCCTCAAGCTTCCATCTGTTCTCCAAATGGTATCCCATATGTTGTTGACGTGTAGAATTTTCATTGTTGACATTTATGAATTGACTATAATTGTACTTTAATTTCCTTCTTGACTCAAGTTAATTATAAGGATGTTTAAATTTCCAAGTGGTATTTAAAAAAAAGTCCATGATACTAATTTCAGCTTTCATTGCTTGTTGTTTTAAATTTGTGAATTGCATAAATTCCACTTTTGGGAATATATTCAGGGTTTTTTTTCCTTGATAGCCTAGTTTATGATTAATTTTTGAAATACTGCTTAGATATTTTATAATAATGTGTATCATTCTTAGAGTTTGTTTAATTATTTCTACCTATGTATTATTGTACTTGTTTCCTTCGTAGAACTTCAAACATTTTAGTTACATATATTTAGTGTTACGCTATTGTTACATTTAGGTTTATTGATACTCTGTTGCCATTGTGGTATTGTATCTATTATAATATAAATGATCCCTTCAATCCATGAGTACTAATTGTTTTGAATTTAATTTGTCTAATAGTACTATTGCAATGAATGCTTTCTTTTAGTTTTCAGTTGCTCAATATGCCATTGGCCATCACTCTGTTTTTAAACTTTGATAATCTTTTGGTTTTAGAAGTTTCTCTTCTAAACAGTATACAGTTGGATTTGGGGAAGAGTTGTGTAAACAGTCTTTGTTTCAGTGGAGGAGCTCAAGCCATTCATTTTTATTTTGACAAATAGTGTTTGGTACTATTTCAGTCATATCATTTTAATCTTTCTGTGTTAATTTTTTATTCACTCATTTTTTTTCCTTTCTATATATTTGGTTATAATTGTGGTAGGCTGAAAAATGGCCCCTCAAACATTTCTAAATCCTAATACATGAAACCTATGTATGTTACCTTATATGGCAAAAAAGACTTTGCAGATATGATTAAGTTAATGATTTTGAAATGAGAACACTATTCTGAATTATCTCAATAATTATTACTATCGAGTCCAAAGGCAAACATACACATCCTTGTAAGAGGGAAGCAGAGATTTGACACACAGACAGAAGAGGCACTGTAACCATGGGCTCAAAGATGGTATTGGTGTGACCGCAATCCAAAGAATTCTGGTGGCCACCTAATGCTGGAAAAGACTAGGGAAGAATTCTCCCCCAGAGCCTCAAGAGGGAGAGTGGCCCTACCAACACTTTGATTTTGACCTAGTACAACTGATTCTGACTTCTGGTCTCCAGAAACACAAAAGAATAAATTTATGTTGGTTTAAGCCACAGTGTTTGTGGCAATTTGTTATGGTGGCCATAGGACTCTAATAAATCTTTTTTCTCTGTTTCTATTTTACTCTATCATAGCTTATCTTTAAAGTGCAATACATCTCTATCAAAGTAAAAACAACAAAAAAGATGTCTAAAATATCTGAATAAATATTTGATGAAATTGCTTTCCTTCTACTTTTTGCCCTCATCCAACTCACCAAATTTTCTCTGAAATATTATGTAATTATATTCATAGCTATTCTATAAACATTTTGTGTTTTTCTGGCTCATTGCTTACTATGGCTTTAGTATTCTATCCCTTTCCTCTTCTTGAGTACTTAATTTCAAAACAATTCTCAGTCAGCAGAAATGTTTCTTCAAGAAAGATTTTTTTCCAAAAGTAGGTGATGTTTTCCTTCTACTTATATGTAAGAAAATTATTCTGTGCCTTGGTACAAAAATATTTAACAAATTTTTGAATCACAATTTTTCTTTCAACACTTACTAATGTTTTTGTTCTGTTTTCTGGCATTTATTTTTGTGGTGAGGAGGCATGGCAATTTGAGGTATATTTCTTTCCGATAATCTTTAACATTTTTAAAAAAACAAAAACCCTGTCTAGATGTTTGAAGACTCCTGAAGTTAAATATTCTTTTTGACCATGTCTCAAAAGTAGATATCTTTTTATTAACTCTTCCTGCTTCTCTGGCCAGTCTGTTGTGACCTTTCCTCCTGCCCCAGGTCCTGAATTTGTGTGAGCCAGTCATCTCACTCAGCACAGCTGCAGATGCCATGATTCTCATGACTGTCTCATCACAATATTCTAACCCATGCAGTTCTCCCATTGAGAGTTCTCTTTCCCATCCTTCTCCTCAACTCCGTGTGGCCAGCATTAACAATTCTGAATCCATGGATCCCACAAAGAAATCCCAATTTTCTCTGAGGAGACAGTCATCTTATTTTTGTTGTTGTAAAAACTGTATGCCATTTTTCTCTCTGATCACTCATCAGCTTCTTAGCAAGATGAGAATTTCTTCTTATATCCCTCAGGGGAGGCTTCAATCTCTCGTCAGTATTCAGAACACCCTCTCCATGGCACCTTCTGCAACACAGATGCTGGGATGTATATGTGGTAGTGTTACAGACATAAAAATAGTAAAGAACATCGATGTAGCTGATTATTTTTCTGAGGCAGGGAATTAACAAAAAGGTACAAATTCAGACAAAGGTTATTAAAAAGTCATGTTATTCCTATTTCATCTTAGAAGAAATTCAGACACTCACCCTTAGACTTCAGTCTTCGAGTTACTTTCTACTCACTATGAATTTGACCGAAAGTTTACAAAGCAGTGATATGGCTAGACTCCAGGTAGAAATGAGGCTCAAAGTTATTGGAAAATTTTCCATCTTGATAATCCTTTCAGATATATTTCATTTAACTACCGTTTGAGTATGCTCTTCACAGAAGAGATATTAACCTCTTAAACCAAAATTTTCTTCTCTGCAAAGTATGCAAATACCACTGTACACAGGGTAATTAAAGGACATGGGTAAGCTTAATAAAAGAGGGTGGGAAGGCAGAAGAGGGGACCCAAAAGCTGACCCTAGTGGGCAGCTCTGCTGCAGAAGTGGATGAAGAAGGGGAGCTCTAAGAGTGTCAGCCCAGATGGTGATAAATGATTCAAAACAGCACCCGGGCTCCTTGAAGCCAGATCCCTCCTATCATCTCTCAACAACTCACATTGATAAAAGGCAAATGAACATTTGTTTCTAATTATTCTGGAATGTCAACTGTAGCAGAGAAAATTAGTTTAGCTTTAAAATTCAATCATAAACAAATTTACCGCGCAAATGTCAAGGGGGACTGATCCTTGGAGAAATGTGGAGTCTCCAAGAAACCAAGCGAAAGAGTGAGCAAGTGAGAACTGGAGGCACTCTCACCTGTCACAGCCAGCAGTGCAAAGTCCAGCACCAAGAAGAGCCGTCTTCTGCCTGAGCGGGAGTCAGGCATTCCTGTCCATACTCTAAACCTCATCCAGCTGTTGGTTTGGTGCCTAGGTTTCTAAATAGCACAAAATGCTCTTTCCATGATGTGCATTTCCTCACCTTTATGAAACCACTCACCTCCTCTCATTTCTGTCTTCAGGTTGTACTGCTCTATGCCTCTACCTATGTCCTGGTGTCCCTCAGCATAGACAGATACCATGCCATCGTCTACCCCATGAAGTTCCTTCAAGGAGGTGAGCAGGCTCAACCAAGTACTATCCTTGGGTGAGGGTTTGTGCTAATATTATCCTCTTAGTAATGGCTCTTTTCCTCTCCCTTTCTCCTCTTCTTCTCCTTCCTTCCCCACTTCTTGAGTCTACTTGTCAAAAAAGACACAGAAAAGAAACTTGGCTGCCTGGGAAAATGCTGACAGTTGGCCTGGATAGCCAAGAGCTGTGAGGAAAGATGTTTTGCTGAGCCCACTCTGTGACCATTTACCTTGACACTGATGTGTCCAGCTTTTTTTTTTAGAGTAGTGTTGACACACATAACTATCCAAACTAAGGAACACTTCCACTTCAACTTGTTTATTTTCCAGAAAGAAGCAGTTTGTCTTCCTTACCCCACAACCATGGAAATAATTGGAAAAATGTTTCAAATTGATAATTATAATGGAAACAAGGAAAACCCTCTTTGATCCAAAGAGAGTGAAGAATCCCTGAAAGAAGGAAGCAGACGGGTCAGGGGGAAGGCTGAAGGCACACAACCCACAGTACACACAGATGATGCTATAGCAATGAGGCAGAGGTCTTCCTAAATATATCGTGGAAATGACTGGAGCAAGACAGACTCAGGGAAACTGGCAGGGTGATTCTTGGAGTACAATGAGGACCTTTTATCACAGCACATCTCCCTTCCTGCTGTCCTTCCCCTTCCCAGATGTGCAGCAAGGATGAACATCTCTGCTTCCAAGTAGTGGGGACACTGGATTTCAAGAGACAGGGTGGGGCCCTGGGGAGCAATGACACCTTGGAGGGATGGTGGATACCTAGTCACAGGACTAATTGTCCACTGCTCTGCCCACAGGCAGAGGTCACTTACATCTCTGACCTCCAAAAGCAAATAAGAGTCCAAAGTACTTCACTTTTCCAAGCAGGCTGTGAAGCTGATAAAATGAAGAACCTAACATGAAATCTTGTCTACAAAAATGAGGTGCAATCTAATATCATGAAAAAGTGTGACAAAAGCCAAACTGTACAAAATAGATAATATGTTTAAAATACTATTCTTCAGAATTTACATCTAAGGAGACAAAATTAATAGAGCAAGCAGAACTTTAGAATAAATAGCAATAATGTCATCAGATACTATTAAATACACCAGGCAGTACTGACACAGATACTTTGGATGGCAATGTAGCAATACCTAATTAAAATGTAAAATGCACAGCCTTTTGATATAGAAGTTCTACTTCTTGGTATCTTCTCTGGACAAATGCTGACACATGTGCATATATACACATGTGTTGTGTATTGTAGCATTACTCAGAATATCAGGAATTCAATGCTCACCTTGGTGTACCTCAATGGAAGAATGGCTAGCACCCTATATATAACTTTTAATAGCTTAGGTTCATTGATTGTGTACTATGTACTAGTCATGATTCTAAGTTCTTTGTATATGTTAAATACTTTAATCCTCACAATAGCTCTGTGATATAGGTTCTATTATTATTTGCTTCTTAGTCTGGGCAATTGCAATTCAAAGAGTTAAAGAAGTTTGCCCAAGATAACAGTTAGTAGTTGCAGGGGCAGGATTTGAACCCAGATGGTCTGGGTTCAGCTCAGGTGCACTCAACTACTATATATCCTGTCTCTCAGTGAAGAGGTAGGACAGCCATGGAGAGAGATATGCATCAACATGAAAATGTCTGCATCATATTTTGAGAAATAAAAACAATATATATGCAGTATGTACATAATATAACATCAATACAAAGAAAAACTCAAAACAATACTAGATATTGTGTAGAGAGAGAGAGAAAAGCAGGAAAGAATGCAAGAAATAGGGAGGTCTCAGAATAATAAACAATTGCCCACAAAAATGCACACCAACTAGTACTTACCTCTGGGGGTGGGAGTTGGAATCTCCATAGTGACCACAGGGACTTACATGCCATTAGGTAATTTTTATACCAGCAACACATTAGTGTGATGTGAAACTAATTTTAAGATAAAATTGATATCTATTTCTAAGGCTTTTTGTAGGTTGCATGTGAGTGTGTGTGTGAAGGGGTGCAAGCTGCACTAAGCTTTCTGGACACTGTTATTGTCTAGTGATTACAGCAGAGAAGGAAGTAGGGGAGGAAATGGGGTAAATGGGAGAGATATTTTATGATATGTGTATGCAAAAGTATGATATATTTACTCATCCATCTACTTATTAACACCCAGCAAGCTCTGGGCAGGATTGCAGACAATGTACAAAAAGACATCTATACCAGTGTATTTCAAGGTGAAGAAATTGGAGAAAGAAAACATAAGTGTAAGAAAATGTGTGAGGGGTGCCCCAGGACATTTGCTAGAGGTAGAGGCTTTGCGATCCATAGCCAAGGGGGAAACATGGTGAGTTACATGTCTAACCATAGTCATTAGCTAAAAAACAAATCAGCTATTTAGGTTATGGAAAATACGACTGGTTCTGGGAGATACTGCCCAATATTATGGATTGGTCCCTAAATTACAGGAAAGACAGCAATGAATATTATAGTGTTCTTTAAAATATGGAAAGCAATTTATTTCCTCACTATAAAATTAATGGAGGCTTCATGTAGAGCACTTGGAAAATAATCATCTCTAATAACTTCAGGGAAAGATGCAAGCTTGGAAACAGAAATTAGCCACTTTTCCTTCCTCCGCCCAGTTCCAGCTGAAGTCATGGAAGAAGCATACAAAGAGGAGGGCACCTGCAGCTGGGAAGGGAGCTGAGGAAAAACGCCATCCGGAGACCAGACACTTCAAGGAATTCCCAGCACAAGGGGATCAGATTAAACATAGCACGGATGCCAAGCCCCCTAGGAAAGCTGCATGGCCTTGCAGGAAGATGAAAAGATCCTCACGGTTATAGGATGAGGTAGTCGGTGGAACAGGGTGGAGGCAACTGAGCACTAGAGCCATCTTGGTGCTCCAGCTGGTTGGAATATAAGGGGTGAGGGGCGGAACTGAGAAGGCAGGCAGAAGGAGACTCCCCACAGAGCAGCACAGAGCCCGTGGAGGCCGGCAGGCACTCTCCTGTGACTGAGTAAGCACATGGCAATGGCAACAACACCAAAGGAAGGAAAGCAGAAATGGGGGGGTGAACACATTTTACTGATGCTTTTCTGCTTTTTACTTAAGTGGTAGTTTCCTTAGCCAGCAACTCCAGAGGAGTCATCAATTTTAAAGCTCTTTAGTAAAATTAAATGTGAGAATATTTAGGAAAACATCAACCAATAATGAAGAGAGACATACAGTGCCAGATATTAAAATATAAAACTCTGTTAATTATAACTGTTTACTACTTAAAGTCACTGATATCAAAGAGCTTTCCTGAGTTTTCAAGCAGGAGCAGGAGAGTCCCCACCCCTACTGGGTTTCTGGATACATGTACGTTCTTTGTAGGTGAAGATGGAGAAGCTCTGTACAGGTAGTAAAAGCAAGACCTGGAGCTGACTGTGGCTCAGATCATCAGCTCCTGATAGCAAAATTCAGGCTGTAAACTAAAGAAAGTGGGGAAAACCACTAGGCCAGTCAAGTATGACTTAAATCAAACCCCCAATGAATATACAGCAGAGTTGACAAATAGATTCAAGGGATTAGATCTAGTAAACAGAGGGCCTGAAGAACTATGGTCAGAGGTTTGTAATATTGTACAGGAGGCAGCAAACAAAACCATCCCAAAGAAAAAGAAATGCAAGAGGCAAAGGGGTTTTCTGAAGAGGCTTTACAAATAGCTGAGGAAAGAAGAGAAGCAAAAAGCAAGGGAGAAGGGAATGTTGGTAAGACCTAAAAAGACTGTATTATAATTCCACTTTCAAGAACTCAGGTTGAGACTGAGTGGTTTGCCCAAGGTCAAAACATCACATCTGAAAGAGCCCAAATTTAGTGTGTGGGGTCAGAGCTACCAGACTTCAGGGCTTGGTTGAAAAAACTCTGCTCTCCAAACCAAGTCCAATGTTCTTTCTCTGCCTTACCACTCCTCCCTTGTTCCTTCAAACAAAAGAAGGCTGTTGAACATTTGCCAAACAGCTTTCAAACACTGTCACAGTGCTTCATATTGCTAGGTATGTGAGAAGAATAACAACCAGATTAAAGGCCCCATCTCTGCCTTTCAGAATGAGCAAGGCACCAGAGACAAGCATTTGCACAGCAACCTGTCAAATGTACGTGATACAAACTGAGCTCCATAGTACTGTAGGAATGTGTCAGCATCTCAAGTCAAACAGGTAAATCAGGGAAGAAGAAGAGAAGGAGAGATTGGGCCAAGCAGTGTTCTAGCTTCTGTGATTAAATTCTCCCTTTAATCCTTGCATCGGCCCTAGATGCAGGTCCTATTACCCCCATTTTATGCATGAGGAAACTGAGGCTTCGAGAGATCTAGAATTCCTCTCCCACCATGATCTTTTTCCACACCAGACTCCAAGTGTGCTCCCAGAGGCTGTTTCCAGATGCCCAGGCATCCCTCTCTTTTCTTTGAGCAGAAAAGCAGGCCAAGGTCCTCATCGTGATTGCCTGGAGCCTCTCTTTCCTGTTCTCCATTCCCACCCTTATCATATTTGGGAAAAGGAAACTCTCCAATGGTGAAGTGCAGTGCTGGGCCCTGTGGCCCGATGACTCCTACTGGACCCCGTACATGACCATCGTGGCCTTCCTGGTGTACTTCATCCCCCTGACAATCATCAGGTAAGAGGCCAGCAGGCCAGACACACACAGGGGCTTTCTCAGTTTACCAACTGCTGTTCTCTTTCCTTCCAGGACACTCATTGCTCCTAGTGTCCTTTGGGGAACTGGCTAGGAGACAAGATCTTATGTAAAGCTACCATATGCTAAGCTCAACTCCTCCAGTGGAATAAGGAGGAGGGAAATAACATTTTCTGATTATGTGCTATGGGGCAGGCCTTGTGAAAGGTGGCTAACAATTACCTCATCCAACACAACTCTATGAAATAACTACTATTATTCCCATTTTATAAATGACAAAACTCAAGCACAAAGAAGTCAAGTAACTTATTCAACATAACGTGGGATTTAACCCCACGTTTGTCTGATTTCATATCCTATTCTCTCTCCTGTATCATGCAACTTTTCAAATATAAGACCTAGTACCAGTTTCAGAAACCTTATAATTGAAAAGACAGACAAACTTGAAACAAAACTGAAAAAAGCAAAAACACAGTACACACAAAAATATGCTAGCATGTGTATTCAATGAAGTCAAACAATGGCAGGGAGCACTTCTTGGAAGTGTCCTTCAAAGGAGGGAAGCCTTCAGACAGGAGAAGGGGAAGGTAGGGAGAGCAGGTTACCTGGTGACTAGAGGTAAGAGTACGTATGGTAACTGGAAAGGACAGGGAGGCAGTGCCGATGGAAGAGAAGTTGGCAATAAGCTCTTTCTGGATGGGGTGAGGCTCACTGTGAAGGGCCTTAGGAAACAAGCCATAGGCTGTTCCCTTTGCCCTGCAGCCAATGGTGGGCCAAAGATGGTCTTTCAGTAGAGAAGATCACAACCTCCTGGACAAGACAGGGTCTCCCTTAAACACATCACAGGATCCTCTCTGAAAGGGTGGCTCAGCACAGGTTGGTGGGATTGGGAACAGCAGGGAGATAACTGGCTTGTTAAGTATGTACATGGAACTTGCTGATTCTGCACCTTTTGAGTGTTCCCAATTATACTATCAAGTGCCACATAAGTTGTCCTGGGCAAATGAAGATCAGCCTTTGTGTTTCAATATTAATAATATAAATAACGCTGTGATCTTGGTACTTAAAATTATTCATGAGTCCCTGATTATTTCCTCAGAATTCATTCTAATGGAATTGCTAGATCATAGATGAAGTTCATTTTAAGACTTTTGATGCATATTCATAACCTGCCCTATAAAAAATGTGTATTCCTGCCAACATCAAACAAGAGCTCTGATTTTTCTTCCCTTAACCCAGAGAAAGGTGATATCATTTCTTTATTAAATCTTTGCTGATCACAAAGGTTTAAAAAAGTATCTCATTTTTTCCAATATGCATTTCTTGGATTAAGTGATTGGGTATTTTCAAGTGTTTTCTGATGTTATAGGAATTACTTGTTCTTGCTCTTGGTTCATCTTTGTCTCATAAGATGCTAAAACTGGAAAAATGTTATCTATCACATAGTCCAGCCCCTAAACTTTTCACAAGTAGACCTAGGGCTTAAAGAAGTGAAATGACTTGCTTTCCATCAAAGGTAGACTGGAGCACAGCGATTCCCATGGTCAGCCTCTCAACCTTTCTGAGATTGGATATTGTCCAGTCATCTCTGCTGAATCCATGAGTTAACATCTATATTATGTTCAACTTACTGCTCTCCTCTTCACCGAGCAGGATCTGGAAGGAAGCTGGAAGGGAAGATGAAAGTTATTTAGACAGTCGATCAAAGGTAGGTAACAGCCACGTTAAAAGAAGCACAGAAAGAGGCCAGCTGCAATGGTAAGAAAGTATTCGGAAGGAAGCGAATCATGCTGTCACAGGCAACTGACACATAGATTTCAGTGGCAGCAAATATCCCTGCTTCTCTCCTGATTGTTTTCCCATCAGCTCCTGAAATCAGTCAAAACCCCTGTTCCACAGGGTAGATGCTGCCCTGAAGCACAGGCTCACAATATGTTGTCTGGCCAGATCTCTCACTCAGGGCTTTCACAGTCTGGAATTTCCCTCATTCATTCAAGGGGCCTCTTCTCCAACTAGCCTACAGGCTAGCCTGTGCATTTTTCTAGTGTCCTTGGAAAACGCAAAGTCTAACTTAATGATTAAAGGGGGTGATTTCAAAAGTTCGTTTCACTCAGCCCTTGTCAGACCAAGGCATCAGGCATCAGTAAATCCTGCTCCTTGATGCTTGCTTCAAGCCAGGGCAGGACCATGAAAATGCAGAGTGACCTTGCTCTGTACTTTAGCTCCCCTGAAGCGTTTCCTACCTACTCAGTCTTTATCTTCCCTCTTTGGTCTCTTGTGGTCAGCCTTCTGCAGGAGAGAGTTTCTCTCTGGGAGGATACACCAGAGCAAATCACCTGTTCTTGAACAAGGACCAGGCACAAATGAACTTTTGTGAGGCATTTGTTTTTCAACTAGTTTGAGGGATAAGTTGGTATAATTTCATCTGTCTCAGAGGTAAAGAGCAACTCTTTTTTATTGCTTTCTTTTTTTCTTAACCACACTTTGGCACCCTGAGCTTGATTCTGTTGCTAGTGACTCTTTCAGATAAGTTTAAGCTCTTAATTCCAAGACTGGATAGACAAAAGAAACAACTCAAGTGTTCACTAGTTTTATTAACCATGACTCATGCTTTATTGTCCCTCATGCACGATACATTTATATACAGATATATATACATATAAATGTATATTCTTACCAAAATGATTGGCAAAAAATACATATATATCGTTGTTTTAATTTGCATTTCTTTCATCACAAATGAGGTTGAACACATTGAATACCATTTCACTGAGTTATGCAAGCCCCTTTGCCATGACAAGGCTATGATCCATGAAGGGGAACGCATTTTATATGTTCATTATTTTTGGCTTTTTGCTTTTTATCTATTCATTAATTTTTGGCTGTGTTGGGCCTTCGTTGCTGAGTGCGGGCTTTCTCTAGTTGCCGTACAGCAGAAGCTACTCTCTAGTTGCGGTTTGTGGGCTTCTCATTGCAGTGGCTTCTCTTATTGTGGAGGATGGCCTCTAGGCAAAGCGCCCTACTGTAGCTGTGGCACGTGGGCTCAGTAGTTGTGGCTCCCGGGCTCTAGAGCACAGGCTCTTTAGTTGCAGCACATGGGCTTAGTTGCTCAGCAGCATGTGGGATCTTCCCAGGTCAGGGATTGAACCCATGTCTCCTGCATTGGCAGGCAGATTCTTTACCACTGAGCTACCAGGGAAGACCTATTTCTGATTTTTAAGTAACTTACCTATTCATCTTCTTTTTCTCCATTTATTTTATTCTCTCTCTTTAGAGATAGTTTTATATGAAAACTTTCCCTGATTTTATATGATTAGGATATTTCCCTAGTTTGTCCCTAGTTTGCCTTTTCATTTTGAATATGATTTTATTTTGCTTTCAGTTAATAAGACTGACATAATGAAGAGAAGGAGAGAAATTATGAATAACTAAAATTAGAAAGTCAAATGAATCAGTTTGAAAAAAGAATCACAGGAAAGTACTTGGCAAAAGTTTATATAAATGCATATGAAAAAAATGAATGAAATGTAAATGGCTTTTCTGTAATATATAGACATTTTACGTTTTAGTGTATTCACATCCACTCACACTTTACAGTTTTTATTTCTATTCTCTCTTAGGAAAGAATAAGTTCATTTCACAAACTTACCTATATTTTAACTTTTAAATGATTTACTATTTTACTTATTTGAAAATAATTTCAGTGATAAAATATCACTTTAAAATTATTTTATTGTGATCTCTGATTTTGAGGTTTTACTTAATTTTTATGTAACATAAATTAGAAATCTAAGTTAAAGTTGTTTTTTTTTAAATGCTGGGTCATTCACTCCAACATTACTTACTGAATAATTTACCTTTTCTCTATGGTATGAAATGGTAATTGTATCATATGCATATTTATATTATAAATGTTCTTACTGTTTAGGAGCTTTCTAGTCTCTTCACTTTACTTTGTTTTTTCTATTCTTTATCTTAGGAGAAGGCAATGGCACCCCACTCCAGTACTCTTGCCTGGAAAATCCCATGGACAGAGGAGCCTGGTGGGCTGCAGTCCATGGGTTCGCTAAGAGTCCGACACGACTGAGAGACTTCACTTTCACTTTTCACTTTCATGCATTGGAGGAGGAAATGGCAACCCACTCCAGTGTTCTTGCCTGGAGAATCCCAGGGACAGAGGAGCCCGGTGGGCTGCCGTCTATGGGGTCGCATAGAGTCGGACACTACTGACGCGACTTAGCAGCAGCGGCAGCATTCTTTAGAGAAACCTTTATACAATAACCTTTTTCTTCTTTAATATGGTGTAAATATTTCCCAAGTTTTTTCATTTGTTTCTTCATTTTGAATATGTTTTCCTTTTTCTCACATGAAATTATGCTTAATAGCATTTTTCTCATATCAAACTGGCAACATTTTTAAAAAGACTTGGGAGTGAGGGACACAATAGGAGGCAGAGAGTGAAATTTTTTACAATCTTTCTTAAAAAACAATTTAATAAAATACAATGAGAATCCTTCAAAAGTTTATACAGCAAAAGAAATCAATGGAGAGTTTCGGATTAGCAGATGCAAACTATTACACATATGGATAAACAACAAGGCCCTACTGTATAGTACAGGGACCTATATTCAATATCTTGTAATAAGCCATAATGGAAAATAATATGAAAAAGAGTATATATGTATAACTGAATCACTTTTCTGTACAGCAGAAATCAACACAACACTATAAACCAACACACTTCAACAAAATTTTTAAAAAATAAAAATTTTTTAAATAGAAAATAAATCAATCAAAAATGTCCAAGTGGAAGAGGAAATTACATGGTCCTGATTAAAAAGTACTCCCTTCTGAAGCACCCCCTTCTCATTAAAAAGTCCCTGGGAATATAAAATAGAATGCATGCATAATATTCCACAGTGTGGTTGAATATGCTTTCATTTTGTTTCCAGTTAGTAGAGATTGACACAATTAAGAAAAGGAGAGACCACACAAATAATTAAATTAGTTGTTTTTCTGCTACTAATATTACATTGTTTTAACGACTGTAGCTTTATATACATTTAATATCTGCTAAGACAAGATCTATGCCTTTTTTAGCTTCTAAGGCTATTCCTTGGGGAAGCTGCTCACACACTCTCCTCACACCCACTATTCCAGCCAGAACAAGCCATCTGAACACCCCACACTCCTCTCATCCCTGAGCCTTTGTGCACATCATCCCTTATGCCTGGGCACTCCTCCAGACTCACTCTGCCTCACTTCTGGCAAAATGATTCACATTCTTTCCATCTTATTTCAAAGACTGATGGAGCTGTCTCTGCCAATCCTAGGCAACATCCGACCTCAACCTGTCCAAGCTGCCATTAAGGCTTCATGGGAGTGTCATTGCCTGCTTCTGCAACTGTATCTCTTGAGAATGTGACTCTTGTCTCAATCTCTAGACTACAAACTCAGCACATAATGAACACTTTGTAAATGTTAGATTAAATAAACAATGCAGACCTGACTGCTGAACTTCGTCAATTAGACAGAAGTGTTATGTCACTCCATCTCTCTCTCTTTTACACACACACACACACACACACACACTTAGTATGGAAATTTCTGGTTATTTAATGCCTAGATCAGTTTCTGGCATATGGCAGATACTCCATAAATATATGTGAACGGAAAGAAGAGAGAGAGAGGAAGAAAGGCAGAGACGGAGGGAAAGAGGAAGGAAGGAGTCATATTGTCAGTGGCAAACTCTCCTGAGAGCTGTGTGTGGATAAAGATTTAGCTGTTCCATCACTAATTAAATCAGGCTCCCAGGACCTGAAACCACAGTGATTGACAATAAAGGCAATGCATTGTTTTTCTGGGTCACCAAAACTTCTGTTGTTTCAAAATTTACTTGACTTGGCTGACTGTTGCTGGGAAAGGTTTTTAGCCCTGCTGTAATTGATTTACTTTAGCTATGGTTATCTTCTTGCTACCTAATTGATTTCTCATTCTCCTATCATTTTTACTCTAGGAGATGAAGGTAGCGGCATAAAAGATCCATAGCTGACAACTGCAAAACAATAAGTGGAAAAATGCACATTGGTCATGACGCACTGATTTATATTATGTGAAAAAAAATCCATTTATGTTGCTGTGGGGAAAGCCCCATGCAGAGGTCAGCACAGGTCTGTGGACTACAAGGTCATGGTAGATAAAAGGGCCCAAGATATTAGCCAGCACTGTCCATGGCATGAGGTGTCCAAAGCCAAAGTATATTGTCTAAGGGACGGCAAGAGTTAGGTCTTTTGAAAAAGCCACCATTACTAGCCTGCTAGGTTACGGTAGATGCTTATATTTGAATTCCCCATATCCATTCCACTCTAAGCTGCTCATGGCAACCCCTCCCTATAGCATGTGAACGCTTCAGATCTAATTCTAGGCAATGAAATGTGAGGCAGTGTCTTTTGAAGAGCCTTTGGAAAGATTTCTCCATTTTAAGCAAACAAAACAGTATGAAATGAAAAATAAAAGTCTTCCTTCCCCTTTTTCCCTCCTCAGAAGCAGCAGTGTTAAGAACTTCTTATACACCCTTCCAGGACTGTTTAATTCACATACCAGCATATACATATGTACAGAAACAAATTAAACATACGGAAGGACATCTGATCTTTGAAAAAAAAAAAAGTTGATCAATCGCTTCACTTTCCTGTTTAGAGCCATTCAGTGGATTTCCATTGTTTCAGGACAAAAAGTCCAAGACGTCTAACCCTGTACTCAAGGCCATGTGTGACCTGGTCTGTGCCTCACTCTCCATCCTTGTCTTAGGGCAAACGAGCTGCCTTACTCACCATGCTTCAACCACTCTGGCCTTCTCTAAGATCTTCAAATGGGCCTAATCCCTCCTGTCTCAGAGACTTTGCACATGCTTTTGCACCATCTTATTATTTTTGCATTTAAAAAATCCATTTTATTCTTCAGATCTTAGCTGAAACTACATCTCTTTTGGAAAGGCTTCCCTGAAGCCTTTCAAGCCAAGCCTCTATTACATACTCTTACATCCCCTATATCTTATCTTCATGGCATTAGTGTTAGTGAAACTAATTAATGAGGAGAGAGACACTTTTGATCAGGGAGCATCCTTAAGTCACTAGTAGGAGAAGAGTGAAAAGGACCATGTGAAGCATGCCAAGTGAAGCATCAGCTCCCCCTAATCCTGCATCTACTCCCACTCATGCTTAGCTTCTAGTTAGATCTACAGAGCACAACTGGACCTCATACTCAGGCTCCCAAAATGAGGTAAAGGTGGAGACAGAGATGGAACTTGTGGCTCTAAGACTGTGATGGGCATCCATCAAGTCCCTGACCTGTGCTGAGTAGGAGTCATGAAAGGGGCACTTTTGGTCTGAATGGAATGTTCTCCCTGTATCTTGAGAACAGAGGGAAATTTTGTTTCCATTTCCTGACACTCCTCATACACAATCTAGAAGCAAGACTCAGGAAGTAGCCTCAGGCATCCTCTTAAGTAGTTAATGCCACTTGAAAAGTCTTCCTCTGGTTTGCACTCTCACACTCTTGCATGGCCAAGAGCTGCCTTCGGAAGGCAACGGAAGAAAATGGGTCTGTGTTTGGATCGTCTTCCATAAAATCAAGAAATAAAGCAGCCAGGAAGGGGATACTTTACTCAATCTTGGTGCCCCTTAGGTTTTCAGGTTTCTAAGAAGCTTGAAGTAAAGCTATGCCTGCTGAGAGAATGGAGATAAATAAAAGACATGGAAGAAGTTGATCCAAAAGGATGGAGATGCTATTCCTCAGCTGTTTCTGAGAATGGGCCATTTCTGGATCTGCTTAATCTTTAAGATATGACTGCCATAGACAAGGGACTTCCCAGGTGGCTCAGTGGTAAAGAACCACCTACCAAGTATAGGGGATATAGGAGACATGGGTTCAATCTCTGGGTCAGGAAGATCCCCTGCAGCAGGAAATGGCAACTCACTCCAGTATTCTTGCCTGTAAAGTGCTATGGACAGAGGAACCTGGTGGGATACAGTCCATGCGGTCACAAAAAGTTGGACATGAGAGTGACTGAGCACACATGCACAGCACAGACAAGAGTCAACATACCAAGTGTTATACCAGCCCGGAGGCCCCGAGGGAGAGGTAGCCAATTGTCACTGAGGAAGAGAAAGGGTTCATATCAACGTGATACATGGAGAATGGGCTAAAAAAAATGTATTTTCAGGAAGCAAAGGAGACACAGAGAAATGGAAGAAAGACATTGGACCTTATGTTCACCCAAAGTCAACTACATATTAAGCATGGAATTGGGGTTAGTTTAGTTGGCTACTCCTGTTGCTGACATGGAGGAAGGTGTATTGAGAGACAGTGGAGTAGAGGGAGGCAGGATGATTACGATAGAGGTGAAGAAGGCAGAGATAGATTATGGGAGGCTTTGGATGCCCTGCTCAAGAGACTAGATAGCATCATGTAGGAAAGTTGGGGCATTGGAGGGTTTTAAGCCAAGGAATGATTCTCTGTCCCAAAGCTCCAGTTCTGATGGCAAGTGGTATGGGCATTCCAGATGGTAGCAAAGTGGAGATGTTTATAAGACTATTGCAATAAATCAGGCAAGAGATGATAAGGAGTGTTTGTTCTGGCAGCACATATATTAAAATTAGAAGAATACAAAGAAAATTTTCATGGCCCCTGTATGAGGATGACACATTAATTTGTGAGTTCATGCATATTTCTGTGCTTAATGGATACAAAGTTTCAGCTGGGGAAGATGAGAAAGTTTTAGAGATGGATGATAGTGATAGTTGTACAGCAATGTCAGTATACTTAATGCCACCAAACTGTACACTTAAAAATGGATAAAATGGTAATTTTTATGTTACATTTATTTCATCACAATAAAGAAGGTTCCAGATACTAAACAAGAAGAGACTGTAAGGGTCTGAAGTGATGCTGAAGAGCAGAAGTGGAAAGGAAGGTACAGATGATGGAGACATTTTGAAGGGACAATTCACAGAATTTGCTGATTAATTAGATGAAAGGAATCAGCAAGAAGGAAATATATGTATTCACAGTTCTCTCTGATATATGACTGTTACATCCTGAGAAGTGGCCAGATTTGGGAAATAAAATAAATGGGCATCCTACTTATTAGTTTTCCTGGCTAACAGTAAAGCTGCTCCTGGCTTTCTACTTGCCTGACTGATCCTAGCGAGACACGGTAGGGGTGACTAAGGCCCAAACCCCTAACACATAAAACCTTTCTTAATTTTCCATTGTATATATGGTTGATAGTCAATAAATACTTGAATTATTCATCAGTTAAGCAGCAGGGTTGAAACTGTGGTACTCAATTACACCTGATGATATTGTAACCTTTCCTTTTATTTCATTTATCTGGGAAAAAGTTTTCCTGATCTAACCAATATTCAACTTAGGGAAAAGAATAGACTCACTAGCAATTTGCTTTCTCATTTTTTCTTTAATGTAGACAAACAATTTCCAGAAAAGTCCCTGGGCAGGTATAGGAGGGGTGAGGATGCTCCTCAAAGACCCTGAGCTTTCCTGGCAGACTCAGAGGAGGTTCTCTGAGCGGGGAAAAGCAATAAGGAGGGTTTACCACAGTCATTAATTGAGTTATATTACAGAGATCATCAAAAGCAATTAGTGCTTTGTCAGCTACTGTGAACTAGAACTCTGATTTTTTTTTTTAACCAAGTGATTCTCAAGAGGGATGTTAGTGCAGTTTTAAAATAAAGCAGTGCTTTGTCTCAAAGTTTTTAGTCCAGGTTCTTAGTATATTAAAAATGTCAAATAACTAATTAAAGAAGGGTATGTTTATATTTATCAAAGGGGATAAAGGATACAAAATTTGCTAATGCTTCTGAGTCATTAGTCCTTTTCTCCTGTTAGGTGCAGATTTTGCTGTCGTTGCTGTTGCTCAGTCGCTCAGTCGTGTCTGACTCTTTGCGGCCCCACGGACTGTAGCCCACCAGGCTCCTCTGTCCATGGGATTTCCCAGGCAAGAATACTGGACTGGGTTGCCATTTCCTCCTCCAGGGGATCTTCCTAACACGGGGATCAAACCCACGTCTCCTTTATTGCAGGAGGATTCTTTACCACTGAGTCACCAGGAAAGCCCCTAGGTGCAGATTACACCATGTAATAGTAGGTGTGATATCATATGAAAAATGAAGAAGGAGGGGAAAGAAAATGACATTCATTGAGCCTCTGATTATTTTAAAACACTGTGTATAGCACTTTAAGGGTTGTCACTTTTGATCCCTTAAAAACTCTTAAGAAGTCTGCATTATTAACTTGATTTGATGGTCTAAACTAAGATCCAGTCTTTTAGTGGGTTCTGGCTGCTATAATAGAACACCACAGAGTAGGTGACTTGCAAACAACAGAAATATATTTCTCACAGTACTGGAGGCTGGAAGTCTGAAATTAGATTGCCAGTTCAGTTGGGTGGGGCCTCCCTGGTGGCTCAGTGGTAAAGAATCTGCCTGCAATGCAGGAGATGTGGGCTTGACCCCTGGGTTGGGAAGATCCCCTAGAGAAGGAAATGGCAATCCACTCCAGCATTTTTGCCTGGGAAAGCCCATGGACAGAGGAACTTGGCGGGCTACAGTCCATGGGGTCGTAAAGGAGTAGGACATGAATTAGCAACTGAGCTCGAGGAGGAGCATAGTTGGGTGAGGGCGCTCTTCCAAGCTGCAGACTTCTCCTTGTAGCCTCACACGACAAAAGTGTCAAGAGAATTCTGTGGGAATATCCTCTTACAAGGGCATTAATCCCACTCATGAGGATGCCACCCTCCATATGACCTAAGCACCTCCCAAAAGTCCCATATCTTTATAACACCACATTGGACAGTAGGATTTCAACATATAAATTTGGGGAGGAGGGACACAACATTCTTCCTATTTCACTCAGTGAATTAGTTATCTATTTCTGGGTAACATATTATTATTTTAAGTCACCAGGTTCATGATAATCTATCTCTTACTGGGTTCGGGTTGCTATAACTTATTATCTCACAGTTTCTGTGGGTCAGAGTCTGGACATGGTTTAACTGGGTCCTCTGCTTAGGTGTCTGCCAGGGCTGGGGTGTTATCAGAGGCTCAAGTGAGGAAGGATTTTCCTCCGAGTTTCCCTGGACTCCTGGCAGAATTGATTTCTTGGGGCTAAAGGACTCACAAAAGCTTGCTTCTTCAAAGCTAGCAATGCACTAGAGACACTAGCAAGACAGATCCTACACATTTATGTAATCATAGACATCCCATCGCTTTCACCCCAATGCACTGATAAGCAAGTCACAGGTCTGGCCACACTCAAAGGGAGAGGATGACACAGTGATGTGAACACTAGAGGCAGGAATTACGGAGCCAAGGAAAGCCTGTTAAGGCCATACAACCAGCAAATAATAGAGCTTGTTACAAATCTAAATTTTTCTGACCCCAAACCCTGTGTTTGGATTCCAGTCTCAGCTGTACCTCTGACCATCTGAATTATCTTGGAGAAATCACTTAATTTCACCCCGTCCAGGCTTCCTGACTTAAAAAAAAAGAAGCAGCTGCCATCTATTGTGACTCTGTAACTAGGAAGAATGGGGGGCAGACCATGGTTGAGAGACCCTTGCCTCCGTATCTCACACTCTGGGAACTGGAGTGGTCCTCAGAGTGGGGACCCACCAGCCACTTTAATACTATCTTTGGTCCTTTCCACAGTGTCATCTATGCCATTGTGATCAGAACTATTTGGGTCAAAAGCAAAGCCTACGAGACAGTGATTTCCAACTGCTCAGGTAAGTCTTTCATCTGCATTACCAAATCCTTAGCTAACTTTGCTTCTGCAGAGGTTTTTCTCTAGCAAACATGAGTTGAGGTTTTACAGTTATAACAAGCCTGCTGTTATATCAGGACCCAGCTGGCAGGTCAGACCCCCCAAAAGCTGTTTCAGGCAGGCTTTGCCTTCTCCACATGGCTCTCCCAAAATCTGAGGAAGGAGGACTTTGGGTCTGGTTGAGCTGTGCCAGCAGAGCCCCTTGAAACAGCCTCTAAGCCAGGGTCTGAGGGTAACCCTATCCTGGTGGGTTTGCAGAGAGGCACCCAAGAGGACTCTGGGATGAAAAGAGAGGATGGTGTAGGGAGGAGGCCACACGCTCAGCAAAACATGAGGACAGACATTTCTACTTGGCTTAAACTTACAGAAAAACTGTCATCTAACCACAGAACAGTCCTGGGCCCTAGGACAGTCAAGGCAAAATACATGCCTTCCCAATGGTTTGAGCACACCCCACACAGCAGAACAAGCCCAAGACTGCCTGCTACAGCCCTTCCCCAAATCCCATTTCAGCAACCCTACACAATACGTACTGAGACTGGGAGGCCCATCTGCTTCTTAGGCAGACACTGCTGGGCCTCTGAGAACAACCTGGAGAGAACACTGCACACCAACATGCCCGAGAGAGAAGAGAAGGTCTCCTGGGTGTCTAGTTACTATAAAATGGCTAGTTCTGAAAGCGGAGACCATGGAGTTTCCATGGACCAAGAAGTTCCCATGGAGCTTCCATGCTTCCTCCTAGTCCTTGTACACACACACATGCACTTATTAACACATCCAGTCTCTCTCTCACACACACATGCTCATAATCACAAACATGTACCTACTCACTCACATTTACCCACTAGGGCAGTCAGGTATGACACTGTCCCCTGGAATAAGAAAAACTCATTTCTATTTTAGACATGCCACTAAGAGCTGTGCCACCTTGCAAAGCCAGTTAATCTCTATCAACTCCGAGGGGTTAAAATGAGGGGACAGACTAGATTCTAAGTCTTCCTTTTTCAGACTTTCATCTGTTATCTTTACTGGACCAAGACAGAGCTTTGTTTCCTCTGCTCTGAAGCTCCTTCTTTCAATGTGACTGTGAGAAAGTCAACAATGCATTATTGGGCTCTAATAATCTATATGCCTTTTCCTAGGAGAATTAGTAGAGATGTATAAGTCATGGTGTCTTCATCTGAATTCAGTTCAATTCTGCTGTGTTCCAACACATGTCAGGAGTGGTACAAAGGACAAAGAATGTCAAAGGAGTAAATAGAATCGTTCTTGATTGTAGTAAGTAATTCAAACTGATACAAAAATAGAGGTTAGTGTTGTTGTGAGAACTAACCAACTATTTGGAAATAGATAGGTGAATAAATATGTAAATACATGATTGCTACATCATATGCAATAAAAAATAAACTACTGATTAAAGGTTTAAATGAAAAAGAAAAGGAAAGAAAAGAAAATATAAGCATTATAATCAGGAAAAATTGAAAAATGTCTGAACATACTACAATGAGGGATTTAGTACATTAATTATACAGCCATATAATGAAAAACTACATGTATAAAAATTATTGTACAATATATTTATTGAAATAGAAAGATAACTCCAGTGTATTAGATTAAGAAGGAGAAAGCAGTATGGTATCATTTTTATAAATGTGTGAATATATAGTATACAATGGAATATATAAATTCCTGTACAGATAGATGATAGCTGGGTGGATATATAGACAGAAAATGCCAGGAAAGACAAATAGTGTTATAGTGATTTTCTTTGAGTGGTAGAAACTTTGCTGATTTTTATTTTCTTCTCCTTTTTTGCTTATCTGGGTGCTAAAAAATTTTAATTATAGAAACTGTATAATATAAAACAACATGTCAGTGGATTGTTAACCTAGGTAAATAGCCGTTATTATGCTAGCTGGATATATGAGATATTCACTTTTTTAATCATCAACTCAGTTCCCAGTGAGAAAGTACATTTTCAATGCACTTTTCTGTGTAAACTTCATGCTTAGACCTTGAGAGGTCTAATACTTAGACTATATATATATATATATATACATACACACACACACATATATTTACATACATATATATTCATTTTGCAAAAATTATCATCCATCTTTTACAAATGGAAATCATATTAATTTTAAATTTTACCTTTCTATATAGATATATCGTTGCATTGCCTGGGTAGGTTTTTGATTGAGTTGTCACTTAAAATTTCATGATCCTAGTTTGACAGCTCAAGTGAGGTGGGACCAGAGGGTTTTGGAAAGCCCAGAGCTTTAGGTTGGAGGAGGAACACAGGGAAAAGGAGGGTGTTTTAGTGTGCTCAGGCTGCCATAACAATATACCACAGCGAGTGGCTTAAACAATAAATTTATTTTATCACAGTTCTAGAGACTGTAAACCCAAGATGGAGGTACCAGTCAATTCTGTTCTGGGTAAGAGCTCTCTTCTTGGATTGCAGATGGCCTTGCTGGCTTCTTGCTATCTACTCACAAGGCATAGCGGAGAGACAGAAATCTTTCTACTGTCTCTTCTTATAAGGGCACTAATTCCATCATAAGATTCCTGTTCTCATCTAACTCTATTTCCCAAAGGCCTCATCCCCAAATATTAATACCATCACATTGGGGGGTTAAGTCTTCAACTTATGAATTTTGTGATGACACAAATATACAGTGCATAACAGGGGAACAGTCCGGGGAAAAAAGTGAGAAGAGAGAGAGACAGTGGAAATAAATATACAGCAACCAAATGAGAATAGACAAAGGCTATTTATTCAAAGCTTGCTATATAGCAAGAGAATCTGCCACCATCACTTGTCTTTTGAGAGAAACACAAAAGCAGTCAGAGGAGTGGTAAAGCCTCAGATGTGCCCTGATTGGGGGCTGCTGTCATGGGGAAGCTGTAAGAGTGCTGATTAGAAGCACAGCATCCTGTGTGATGGGTTGGGCGTGCATATTTGGCTTTCTCTAGTTGGTTTTAAGTTGACAATAGGGGCAAAAATTAGAGAGCTATCAGTCAGTAGTAAAGTCTTGGGTATTTGTGGTAGACTGTTCCAGGAGGTATTATTCAGTTTATGGACTCTGGGTTAGAAAGAGTGGTTTGACTTCCTACAAGTCTGACTTGCATAGAGCAGGTTGGTTTCCTTGACTTGTTACTGTAGATAATGGGTTGGTTTCCTGGGTTGGTTGCTGCAGAGTGTGGGTCAAAGTTCCGTCTTAAATATGATCTGGCTACCGTCCGTTTGTCTGCTTAGTCTGTCAACACAGACTGACAAGACAGAGAGACAGAAGTGCATCTACTGTCAGCCACTTCTGGGTCCTTTCCATACTTTATCTTCCTGAATCCTTACACAACTCTGTAAGGTGGTATCATCATCTCTCTCTTACAAATAGAAGACAGGCTCCAAGGTTAAGCAATTTGCTTGTTTTCATAGGTAGCTCATGACATAGCAGGATTCAAATGCACATATGACTGGCTAGAAAGCCTATGTTTTCTCTTCCACATCAGGCTCCCTCTCAGAAGAAAGAATATCACAGAAAGGAAGGTGGTGAATGACTGAAAAAAGAGCTCAATTAAAAAAAAAATTTTTTTTAATTATAAAACTCAAACTCAGGATTGTTGGCATGGCTGTCACCTGCCAGCCTCTCTGCTGAGCTCTGCCTTCAGAGCACTCTTCCAGAATCATCTCCCGAACTGTTTTGATGTATTTAAAAATCTAAAAGGTGACCTAATTTTGTGTAAGTAGGCTGAGGTCTTCCTGTACTTTCAGATTTAAATCAGATTGGTTTAAACCCTTGTCTGTGATTTCTGCCAGTTCTAGGAGACTGGTGTGTCCTCTCTCACTGTCCCTCTGAGATCTCATCCCATGGTCTCACCTCCAATAGCTCTTTCTGTTCCCTCTGCTCTTGGTCCAGTGAATCATGGAATCCATCTCATTTCCTTAGGCTTGAAGTGATGAAGAGTTCCCACATTCTGTCAGCTACCCCACCATCTGCGGGATCTCCCACTTTTATCTCGGCAGGCCTTTTACATCTGTGATTACCCTGTCTCTCTCCAGAGTCTCCCAAATCTCCCTGTTACTCAATTTTCTAGTTCCTGCACTCTTGGGTTCCCCCATCCTCCAGTCCCTGAGATTTTATAAAGCTGCAAAGAGATCCATTTTCCACTGATATATACAGTATGCCTCTCCTCTCCAAAGGTGGAAATGGCTACAATCAGTTTTTATTCTTTAGTACACGTTTATATGTCCATCCTATCAATTTTTTAGTTGTCTATATCTTTGTATCAGCATCACTGACCCTCTTCTGGAATGAGGAGCAGAGTAGTTCCAGAAAGCCTGTGTACTTTCTGTATCTTATTCATAAGCAGCTTGATTTTCAATCTCATTACAGCCAACTAACTCTAAAGTTGGCTAGTAAAAAGGGTTTCCACTGGTTTTAGTATTCCAGGATTATTGCCCATCAACAAGGGGGAATAAGCAATGATTAATGTGAACAGAAGCCAACTTTGTAAACACGGCTGCAAAATTCAAGTCTCAGAATCATTTTTCTTCCTGGCAAGTATGTCTATTTTCTTCCCCTCAAGTCTAACAGAAAGGAAAAGAAAGAACTATTTAATAAATGATCTACAGACTTTCCCCCAAACAAGTGCTTGGCAGGTGAGAGGTAGAGAATATGAAGTTTCCAATCCTGTAGTTTATCCTTTATAAATGAGCTTGTTTTTGATGCCCAGGGATGTTTACTCCTATAAAACAGAACATTTACTGCCTGGGGGCAGGAGATGGAAGAGGTGCACCTGTGAAATGGACAAAGTGTAACATATCTGTTATTGGACAGATGAAATGGACAAAGGGTAACATCCAACCAATATGACTTGGAAGATATGATGTGACCCATGCTATAGCGAAATAACGTGTTTCCAGTTAAATGGGGCAGAACAAGCTGAGCAGAAGTGAGGCGGCTGCGACGGCTCCGTGCAGAAGCATGGCCGAGAGGAGCTAGGCCGGGCCGGGGGCCAGGGGCCGGGGGCGGTGGCGAGAGGAGTTACCCAAGACCCAAGGAGCAGGGGCTGCGTGGGCACAGGAGGGCCGAGAGGAGGGGCCATCGTGAGTAGATACCCCTTGTCCAAGGTAAGGAGTAACGGCTGCACTTTGCTGGAGCAGCCGTGAAGAAACACCCTACATCCAAGGTAAGAGAAACCCAAGTAAGATGGTTTAAGTGTTGCGAGAGGGCATCAGAGGGCAGACACACTGAAACTAAAATTACAGAAAACTAGCTAATCTGATCACACGGACCACAGCCTTGTCTATCTCAATGAAACTAAGCCATGCCATGTGGGGCCACCCAAGACGGATGGGTCATGGTGGAGAGGTCTGACAGAATGTGGTCCACTGGAGAAGGGAATGGCAAACCACTTCAGTATTCTTGCCTTGAGAACCCCATGAACAGTATGAAAAGGCAAAAAGATAGGACACTGAAAGATGAACTCCCCAGGTCAGTAGGTTCCCAATATGCTAATGGAGATCAGTGGAGAAATAACTCCAGAAAGCATGATGGGATGGAGCCAGAGCAAAAACGATACCCAGCTGTAGAGGTGACTGGTGATAGATGCAAAGTCCGATGCTGTAAAGAGCAATATTGCATAGAAACCTGGAATGTTAGGTCCATGAATCAAGGCAAATGGGAAGTGGTCAAACAGGAGATGGCAAGAGTGAACATCGACATTCTAGGAATCAGCGAACTAAGATGGACTGGAATGGGTGAATTTAACTCAGATGACCATTATATCTACTACTGTGGGCAAGAATCCCTTAGAAGAAATGGAGTAGCCATCATGGTCAACGAAAGAGTCCGAAAGGCAGTACTTGGATGCAATCTCAAAAACGATAGAATGATCTGTTCGTTTCCAAGGCAAACCATTGAATATCACAGTAATCTAAGTCTATGCCCCAACCAGTAACACCGAAGAAGCTGAAGTTGAACAGTTCTATGAAGACCCACAAGACCTTCTAGAACTAACACCCAGAAAAGATGTCCTTTTCATTATAGGGGACTGGAATGCAAAAGTAGGAAGTCAAGAAACACCTGGTGTAACAGGCAAATTTGGCCTTGGAGTACAGAATGAAGCAGGGCAAAGGTTAATAGAGTTCTGCCAAGAGAACGCACTGGTCATAGCAAACACCCTCTTCCAACAACACAAGAGAAGACTCTACACGTGGACATCACCCGACGGTCAACACCAAAATCACATTGATTATATTCTTTGCAGCCAAAGATGGAGAAGCTCTATACATTCAGCAAAAACAAGACCAGGAGCAGACTGTGGCTCAGATCATGAACTGCTTATTGCCAAATTCAGACTTAAATTGAAGAAAGTAGGGAAAACCACTAGTCCATTCAAGTATAACCTAGATCAAATCCCTTATGAGTATACAGTAGAAGTGACAAATAGATTTAAAGGACTAGATCTGATAGACAGAATGCCTGATGAACTATGGACAGAGGTTCATGACATTGTACAGGAGAAGGGATCAAGACAATCCTTATGGAAAAGAAATGCAAAAGAGCAAAATGGCTGTCTGAGGAGGCCTTACAGATAGCTGGGAAGAGAAGAGAAATGAAAAGCAAAGGAGAAAAGGAAAGATATTCCCATATGAACGCAGAGTTCCAAAGAATAGCAAGAAGAGATAAGAGAGCCTTCCTCAGCGATCAGTGCAAAGAAATAGAGGAAAACAACAGATTGGGAAAGACTAGAGATCTCTTCAAGAAAATTAGAGATACCAAAGGAACATTTCATGCAAAAATAGGCTCGATAAAGGACAGAAATGATATGGACCTAACAGAAGCAGAAGATATTAAGAAGAGATGGCAAGAATACACAGAAGAACTGTACAAAAAAGATCTTCATGACCCAGATAATCACGATGGTGTGATCACTCACCTAGAGCCAGACATCCTGGAATGTGAAGTCAAGTGGGCCTTAGAAAGCATCACTACGAACAAAGCTAGTGGAGGTGATGGAATTCCAGTTGAGCTATTTCAAATCCTGAAAGATGATGCTGTGAAAGTGCTGCACTCGATATGCCAGCAAATTTGGAAAACTCAGCAGTGGCCACAGGACTGGAAAAGGTCAGTTTTCGTTCCAATCCCAAAGAAAGGCAATGCCAAAGAATGCTCTAACTACCACACAATTACACTCATCTCACATGCTAGTAAAGTAATGCTCAAAATTCTCCAAGCCAGGCTTCAGCAATACATGAACCATGAACTTCCAGATGTTCAAGCTGGCTTTAGAAAAGGCAGAGGAACCAGAGATCAAATTGCCAATATCCGCTGGATCATTGAAAAAGCAAGAGAGTTCCAGAAAAACATCTATTTCTACTTTATTGACTATGCCAAAGCCTTTGACTGTGTGGATCACAATAAACTGTGGAAAATTCTGAAAGAGATGGGAATACCAGACCACCTGACCTGCCTCTTGAGAAACCTGTATGCAGGTCAGGAAGCAACAGTTAGAAGTGGACATGGAACAACAGACTGGTTCCAAATAGGAAAAGGAGTACGTCAAGGCTGTATATTGTCACCCTGCTTATTTAACTTATATGCAGAGTACATCATGAGAAACGCTGGGCTGGAAGAAACACAAGCTGGAATCAAGATTGCCGGGAGAAATATCAATAACCTCAGATATGCGGATGACACCACCCTTATGGCAGAAATTGAAGAAGAACTAAAGAGCCTCTTGATGAAGGTGAAAGAGGAGAGTGAAAAAGTTGGCTTAAAGCTCAACGTTCAGAAAACTAAGATCATGGCATCTGGTCCCATCACTTCATGGGAAATAGATGGGGAAACAGTGGAAACAGGGTCAGTATTTATTTTTTTGGGCTCCAAAATCACTGCTGATGGTGATTGCAGCCATGAAATTAAAAGACGCTTACTCCTTGGAAGGAAGGTTATGGCCAACTTAGATAGCATATTTAAAAGCAGAGACATTACTTTGCCAACAAAAGTCCATCTAGTCAAGGCTATGGTTTTTCCAGTGGTCATGTATGGATGTGAGAGTTGGACTGTAAAGAAAGCTGAGTGCCGCAGAATTGATGCTTTTGAACTGTGGTGTTGGAGAAGACTCTTGAGAGTCCCTTGGACTGCAAGGAGATCCAATCAATCCATCCTAAAGGAGATCAATCCTGGGTGTTCATTGGAAGGACTGATGTTGAAGCTAAAACTCCAATACTTTGGCCACCTCATGTGAAGAGTTGACTCATTGGAAAAGACCCCAATGCTGGGTAGGATTGGGGGCAGGAGAAGGGGATGACAGAGGATGAGATGGTTGGATGGCATCACCAACTCGATGGACATGGGTTTGGGTAGACTCCGGGAGTTGGTGATGGACAGGGAGGCCTGGCGTGCTGCAATTCATGAGGTTTCAAAGAGTCAGACACGACTGAGCGACTGAACTGAACTGAACTGAACAAGCTGAAGAAAAAAGTTTCTGATTAGGAGCAACTGGGTTCAAGTCCTGATCACTTCCAGCTAAATAAACTTAAAATAAGTCCATTAAGTACTTTTCTTTATCAGCACATGAGAGTGAAATGGCTTTTCTGCAAACAGCTACCTTCAACAAAAGACATAAGGAACTTTATGGAAAAAAGAAAAGTTGTTTTGTCGCTAAGTCAGGTCTGACTCTTGCAACTCCTATGGACTGGAGCCTGCCAGTCTCCTCTGTCCATGGGTTTTCCCAAGCAAGAATACTGGAGTGGGTTGCCATTTCCTTTTCCATGTGAAAAAAAAATACAAATATAAAATAAATGAAACATATATATATAGCATGGTTGTGGATGGCAAGATTTAGTACTATAAAGATGTCAATTCTCCTCAAATGATTCACAGATTGATACAGTTACAATCAAAATTCAAATGGGATGTTTTCTTAAGCTTGATAAGCCAATTTAAAAACATACATGGAAATTTCAAGAGTCAAGAAAAGCCAGGAAGACAGTTCTGGAGAATTACAACAAGGTAGTAAAAGTGTTAGTCGCTCAGTTGTGCCCGACTCTTTGCGACCCCATGGACTGCAGCCCACCAAGCTCCTCTGTCCATGAGATTTTCCAGGCAAGGATACTGGAGTGGGTCGCCATTTCCTTCTCCAGGGGATCTTCCCAACCCAGGAATCGAACCTGGGTCTTCTACACTGTAGGCAGTTTCTTTACCGACTGAGCTACAAGGGAAGCCCAAGGTAGTACAGGTTTAATGTATAAACAGTGATTTATTATAAAGTCAGAGTGACTAATAGAGTGTGGTATAGACAGAATTCAATAGGAAAAAAAAAACAAAACAGCTCCCAAAGAGACCCACACATATAATATGAGCACTTGATATATGTCAGAAGATCATAGGGCAATAAATTAATTGGATCTTCACCTCAATTCATAGCATAATTAAATTCCAGGGAAATTAGAAACTTAGATATGAAATGTAAGACTTTAAAAATTTTTTAAACACAATGAAGGATGTTATCTTTATGACATTGGAATAAGAAAGGATTTCTTAGACAAGAGACAAGATGCATTAAACCAAAAAAGTGATAGATAAATTTGACTCTATTTATATTTAAAAGTCAAGCCAAAAAGTAGGAGAAGCTATTTGCAATACATTATCTAGGAAAAGATTAGTATTCAGAATGTATGAAGAATTCTTAAGAATCAATAAAAATATTTTTTAAAAAGATAAATAGAAGAAAAATGAGGAAGACACAAACATATTTCATAAGAGGGAAGAGAGACATGGCCATAAACAAGGTTCTCAACCTCATTGATACATGAGGAAAGTATACATTTAAACTTAAACGAGGTACAATTTGTCACTCACAGGACTGGTAGAGTTTTAAAATCTGGTATTTCTAAGTATTAACAAAGATATAAACCTCATGGTTTATCTAGCAATATCATTCCTAAAAATCTTAGTAGAATTCTGACTTATTTGCTTCCAGTCAGCTTCACATGCTGGCAACCATATCCAAACAGTCTTTCTGAAAATAATTCTCAGGTCTGACCAGTTCTTTGCTTCCTCATTCAATCCCCTTCTCTTAACTGAATAGAAGCTAGCTTGAGGTCATCTGAAACAGTAGATGGGAGGACACATACATCCTTAGTCTGACTTTCCTCTCAGGAATGATTCTGAATGGGTCATTGCTGGTATAAACTTCTGTTACAACTGAATTTGGATACTGGCTTCATTGGCATAAGATGTGCACAGTCAGAAGGTATACACATTTGCTTTAGCAGTTCGTTTGCATTTTCAATTTGCATTGGGCCATACAAAGTATGTAGTTGGTGCTATGAAGACCAGAAACAATCGAGCCGTGAATCTCTATAAGATTCCAAATTTTAAGGGGCTTCCTTGGTGGCTCAGTGGTGAAGAATCCATGACGTGGGTTTGATCTCTGGTCCAGGAAGATCCCACATGCCACGTGGCAGCTAACCCTGTGTGCCACAACTATTGAGCCTGTGCTCTAAAGTGCGGAGGCCACAACTATTGAGCCCACGTGCTGCAGCTACTGAAGCCCAGTGCCCTAGAGACCATGCTCTGCTATAAGAGAAGCCACTGCAACGCGAAGCCCAGGCACCACAACCACAGAGTATCCTCTACTTCCCGCCACTAGAAAAAGCCCAGTCCAGCAATGAAGACCCAGCATAGCCAAAAAATAAATAAAAAATTTTAAAAGGTTTCCAAATTTTAGGACTTTCCCTAACTTCCTTAATTTTTGTTCATACTCCAACCAACTCTTGTCTGAGTTCATCTCTTTTTTTCTAATACTTTGCTAAACACAGCTGGTGGCAATCAACACACACTATTAACATTCTGTTTACCAACTGTGATAGTTAATTTTCTGTGTCAACTTGATTGAGCTAGCCAGATAGCTGGTAAAACATTATTTCTAAGTGTGTCTAGAGGGCATTCCTGGAAGCATTTGAATCTTTACACTAAGTAAAGAAGACAGGCCTCACCAATGACAGTGAGAATCATCCAATCTACTGAGGGCCAGAATAGAACTAAAAGCAAAGGAAGGGCAAATTTGCTCCAGCTGGGACATCCATCTTGTCCTACTCTCTTCTTGGGACCTCAGACTAGGACAAAGATTTACACCATTGGTTGCCTGATTCTCCAGCGTTTTGACTTAGATTTACATCTTCGTCTCTCCTGGTTTTCATGTTTTTGGATTTGGGCTGAATTAGATCATCAGATCTCTTGGTTCTCCAGCCTGCAGACAGCAGATTATGGAACTTAGCCTCCATAACTGCATGCTGCTGCTGCTAAGTCACCTCAGTCGTGTCCAACTCTGTGTGACCCCATAGACGGCAGCCCACCAGGCTCCCCCATCCCTGGGATTCTCCAGGCAAGAACACTGGAGTGGGTTGCCATTTCCTTCTCCAATGCATGAAAGTGAAAAGTGAAAGTGAAGTCGCTCAGTCGTGTCCAACTTGTAGCGACCACACGGACTGCAGCCAACCAGGCTCCTCCGTCCATGGGATTTTCCAGGCAAGAGTACTGGAGTGGGGTGCCATTGCTTTCTCCATAACTGCATGAGTCAATTTCTATAATAAATTTCCATATATACATGGATATAGATACCGATATAGACATATATGTCCTCTTTCTCTGGAGAATCCTAACTCTATACCACCTTTGTACTCTCCCTGGGAGTACAGTCTCAGTAAGCACACAACCTACTTTCCCTTTATAACACTTCTATCCAGTGCATCTCTACTGTCCCAGCTTTCCCTATCAGTCTCCTCACTACCTGCTCCCTGCCTATAGGCCAATGCTGCATGCTGTAGGTTTGCATCAGGACCACACTGCATGTGAAGCTTCAATCTCTGCTTTAGTTAAGGAAGCACTAGCAGTTACATCAGAGAAACCCTCAAATATAGTAACCTTAACAAAATAGGAATTTGTTTCTTGTTCAATTAAAGTCCAGTTGACAGTAAAGGTCAAAGGGAAAGACACACAGTCATTCGGAAATTCAAGTAGATGAAGATGCTGCCACTCTTTAACAAATGACTACTAAGGCATGGCTTAGCATCAGTATCCAGCAGATTGGGAATGGGGGAAGACGGCATGAAGGATTTTTCAGGGAGTTTATATGAGCGAGGCCTGAGTTCTCTCCATGTTCCTATAGGCAGAATTTAATCACATGACTACCCCCTGCTGAAAAGAAAACTAAGATTATGGCATCCGGTCCCATCACTTCATGGCAAATAGATGGGGAAACAATGGAAACAGTGACAGATTTTATTTTCTTGGGCTCCAAAATCACCATGGATGATGACTACAGCCATGAAATTAAGACGCTTGCTCCTTAGAAGAAAAGCTATGACCAACCTAGACAGCATATTAAAAAGCAGAGATGTTACTTTGCCAACAAAGGTCCACCTAGTCAAAGCCATAGTTTTTCCAGTAGTCATGTATGGATGTGAGAGTTGGATCATAAAGAAAACTGAGCACTGAAGAATTGATGCTTTTGAACTGTGGTGTTGGAGAAGACTCTTGAGGGTCCCTTGGACTGCAAGGAGAACCAACCAGTCCATCCTAAAGGAAATCGGTCCTGAATATTCATTGGAAAGACTGATGCTGAAGCTGAAACTCCAATACTTTGGCCACCTGATGTGAAGAACTGACTCATTTGAAAAGACCCTGATGCTGGGAAAGACTGAAGGCAGGAGGAGAAGGGGACGGCAGAGGATGAGATGGTTGGATGGCATCACCAACTTGATGGACATGGGTTTGAGCAAGCTCTGGAAGTTGGTGATAGACAGGGAGGCCTGGCGTGCTGCAGTCCATGGGGTTGCAAAGAGTCGGACGCGACTGAGTGAGTGAACTGAAATGAACACCCCCTGCTGAAAAGGAGGCTGGGAAATGTCATCTCTCTGTGGGCCTTGGGGGCAAAGGAAAGAATTTGGTGGATAGCTAATCTGTCTGCCACAATTATTTTGGGTCTGCCAGGGTTCCTGGTTCCATGTGAACTGAGGAGCTGAGGAATAGACAAGGCTGTGAGTTAGGTGAGTTAGGTCATACTTCCTTGTATCTATGACCTTCCATTTTAAAAAAAGAAAACACACACAAGGAAAGGAAGCGGAGGTGGCCAAAGTCCTGAGCTAAGCAGCTGAGACATAATGCGCTAAAAATAGTTCACATTAAGGTTATAGTCATAAAGAGATCATCAATGGTCAGAAATTAAAAATAAATTTTAAGTTCAAAATTTTTAGAAATCAGGCATAATTGTTAAAATGTTCAATTTTTAAAATTAATCTGAAGTACATGAAGTTACCAACATATGAAAAATAATGATTTTAAAATATTATCAGGTAGACTTCCTTGTTAACAAACAAATCACCCGGACTCTTGTAGCTCCACTTATGCCTACCCCCAGCCCCAATCATACAGGAATAAATTCTGCTTCATTTAAAATCTCAGGATATCAGTTGTTCCCCCTTCAGAGGCTCAGCCCACAGGAAAAAAAAAAAAAAAAAAAAGGGTTCCCAGTGGCTCTGCAAGTGGCATGAAGCATGGGGAAGGAAAGGAGCAGCAACTGGCCACTTTAGATACATCCTTGAACTAAGACAGCCCAAGGCAGCATCCTGCTTCCAGTCCAAAATCTAATCCACCCACTGCCTCTAGGCTACCCCCTATTAATGCACAGTGACAGCTGAATTTAACTGCTTTTCACTCCTGCTCAGCCCTAAGGCCTGAGGGGAAATAATCCTTTTATCTCCCAATAAAGGAGAATTACTGGGATTTTGCAGCTCAGCTCATTTTGAAGAGTCATCTTCAGGAGCTGGAAGTTTTGCATTTCCTAGAGTGGTCAGATTAAAGATGCTTTTCACTAATCTTATTGGGAGATGGAATGGTAAGAGTTGATTATATCGTCACCCAGTTGCCCTGTGGAAAGTACTGCAAGTTTCCATTTTAAACAGATTTCAGAGCACAAATGTCATACTCAAAAAGTTTTCTGAAAAACTAAGTCTTCAGAGCCATGCTGTTTAGGAGCCAGCTGTTACACCAGCAAATGGAGATCCTTTGAAAAGATATGATTTGATCTGCTGTCTTTTTTACTATAATCCCATCCTGATAATTATCTGATGTATATAAATTCTATATACAGATAATATTGAATAGTAGCCTATCTAAATATAGTAATGAGTCTTTCCAAGTGATTCAGAGGTAAAGAATCTGCCTATCAAGCAGGAGGCTTGGGAAGATCCCTGGGTTGGGAAGATCCCTTGGAGAAGGATTTGGCAACCTTCTCCAGTATTCTTGCCTGGAGAATCCCATGGACAGAGAAGCCTGGTGGGCTACAATCCATGGGGTCACAGGAGAGTTGGATACGACAGAGTGACTAGACAACAACAACAACAACAAATGGAGTAGTATTTTCTGTTCACTTACATAAAGGCAGCTGTTAAAATCTCATTCATCCTGACTAATAAGGAAATTGACATTCTCACTGTGGGGCTTTGTTTAATCTTCAAAACAACTCTGTGAATTAGGTGTTTTATGCTTCATTTTTGAAAGTGGGAAACTGAGGCTGGGAAGAGTAGGCAATTTGCATGAGATGACACTACTAGTAAGTTATGGAGCTGGAGTATATATTCAGGTTTGATCTTGAAGTCTGTATCCTTACCAAGATACTACCTTGGAAATCAGGGCTTCAACCTTGGCACTGTCAGTGTTTTGAACCAGATAATTCTTCTTTTGTGTGGGACTGTCCTGTGCATTGAAGGATGTTTAGCAGCATTCCTGGTCTCTGCCCACTAGATGCCTGGAACACCCACCCCAACCACTGTGACAATCAAAAATGTGTCCAGTCATAACCTCAGGGGCAATACTTCCCCACCTAAAAACCACCGCTGTAAACACTCCTGAAGCATTTTCTCCCTTACACCACTGAAATTTTGTGCTTCTGTGAAATGCACGGAACAATCCGAAGGCCCTAATAGTGCCTAAGAGTGGCCTTCCAGGGTAGACATCAAGAAATAAAAACGAATTATGTAATTAAATATAGCATTTCAGTTCCCTGTACAGAAAAAGCCCCTTATTCCTATTATTCCTGCTAACAGCTTGTCTTCTCCAATGAGTAAGCGTTCAAACTGTGAAAACAGACAGAAGCTTCGATGGCTTGCAGCTGCCTCAGAAATTCAGCCCAAACTCCTCAGGGAGACAGTCAAGGTCTTCCCACTTTGGCCTCAGTCCTTCTCCCCACCCTCAAACCAGCTTTCTTTCAGGCTCCAGCCAAGCGAGATGACTCACCAAGATTCTAACACTTGCTACATTTTCTCATTTCCCCTTCTTGGCTGAGGACTTCCCCTCTGCTTCAGGCATCTTTCCCAATCCTACACCCCCTCTCCCAGCTTGACCTTGGGAATTTCCACCTCTGCCTTGTGGTCACCACTGCATTACAGTGGGGGAATGTAATGCAGAGTGGGGGAATGGCTTCCTTCTCCATTCATACTTGGTTTTTGGTTGTTGTCTCTCTCATCTCACCCAGCCTCATGCCGAGTGATCTTTCCTGCTGGATTGAAAGTTCCCAGAGAAGAGGAACTCTATTTTAGCCTATTTTGTTCAGTCGTTATCTCTTGGTGGGTTGGGCTGGATTGGATTGCAGACAGAGTAGAATAAACAGCACAAAGGTAAATTTTACACCAGTTTCCATGAGGATTTAAATACATTTCAAACGTGACATCTGAAGGTGTAGTGAGGACCAGTGAGCATGGTAGTTGGGCTCTAGGGTAGTCCTACCTCATATGACGTAGGTGTGCCGTGGGTGGGCCTCTGACCTCGGCCACCACTAGCGTTGTGTCCCTTGGGCCTTAATCAGTGGCACTCAGCTGAGGGTGTGTGGGGCTGGCCTTCTCTCCATGCCTCTCCCTCATGGAGGGTCTGCTTATGTCCAGAGGGAGGGCATCTTTTCCCAATTTTCACAAAGGCACCATGAGGGCTGGTGGAAGCCATGATAGTAAAAACTCTCCCACAGCTTCAAGGCACCCTGTGTCAAGTATCTCCATTCCCAAATGTATCATTTAACTACTCCTTCTACTAAGAACTACTGCACTGAATTCTGCCCATCCTAATCAGTTATTTGTTTTACCATCACTCCTTGACTAGAGACGGGTTTATATTAATTCATTCAATAAATATTAATCATTCACTAGTTTAGAGGATACAGGAGTGAGGAAAACAAAGTCTCTGTCTCCATCAAGCTTACATTCTAGTGGATTCCTAAATTTAATCCTCACATGTTTCGTATCAAACAACCCACATAAGATTAAAGTTATAACCAGGCTCTTATTTGGAACAGGTCTTATTATATCTCTGGCTTGAGCTTTTGTTGAGAGTGGAGTTTCTGAGTTAGATGAGTAAGTTCATCTGGGGTAAGATTTCTAGGGAAACGGCTTTGTCCTAGGTTGCTGAAGGGACAAGACCAATGTCTCAGCATCACCCCCTGTGGTCACCTGGCTCATTCCAGATTCAGTTGATTCAGGGCATCCAGCCAAGTCTCTTGAGAGTCTGGATGTCCCAATGCATTTGCATTTTATATTAAGCTGCAAACTGAGTAGTTTCTAGCATCCATCTAGCATCCACTATTTACTCTAAATATGTCAAAGGGCAGGGCTGGGGGGTGGTTTCTCCTGGGCATAGGTGAGGAGGATGTAGGTGGTCCCATGATAACTGTGGGTCTAACCTACAATGTTACTATTGGCAGAAGCAGCACTTTACTTTATGGTTTGCTTTTTGCATCTACAGATGGAAAGCTGTGCACCAGTTACAACCGAGGGCTCATATCAAAGGCAAAGATCAAGGCCATCAAGTACAGTATTGTCATCATTTTTGGTAAGCAACATCCCTTCTTGTGTTGTAAAACTGTGGACATTCCAAAAACAAATTTGTACTTGGGATCTGGTGACACAAAGTCCACACCAGGAAAAAATTTGACTATGGGAACTTCTGCCTTTTCCCGATTAGAAAGGAATGTGTGTGTGGAGCTTATCAGTGCCTCTGTAGCTTCCTCAAGGGCCAATATTTGGTTTCCTATATCTATCTTTATGAATATTGTTGTCCAACACAGCCATGGGGTGGATAATGTGGAGAAAATATAATTAAGACATTACTAGCTGAAGCTGAGGAGAAAGAAATGGCAACCCACTCCAGTATTCCTGCCTGGAGAATCCTGTGGATAGAGGAGCCTGGTGGGCTGCTGTCCACAGGGTTGCACAGAGTGGACACGACTGAAGCGATTTAGCATGCATGCATGCATAAATTAGGGAAGGAAATGGCAACCCACTCCAGTATTCTTGCCTGGAGAATCCCAGGGACAGAGGAGCCTGGTGGGCTGTCGTCTATGGGGTTGCACAGAGTCGGACACGACTGAAGCGACTTAGCAGCAGAAGCAGCAGCAGCTGAAGCTGATGCTTACCATCATCTAGTTGACCCAGTTGCTTTTCTGAAGGCATACACTCCCAAGAGCTGAAGTTCAACAACCAAGGAAGACAGAAGTGGCATTCCATTTCTTCTGGATATTTAATTTCAAGGTCGCCATAAATTCTTCCCTAATGGATGCCTTACCTTCCCTGCTCGCTCCTGTCATCTTCCCTTTTCTTTTGTTTTTTTGGTCTCTCTTAAGTCCCATAAAGTCACCTCATCCAAGAAAAAAAGGTATTTCTAGAGCACCTAATGTATGTCAGATTGGTGTTATATTCTTTGTTATTCCCAAACCTTCAAAACTTCCTCCCTCTTCCGTCCCCTCAGTTAATGGCCCAGATTCTTCTTTCACAAGGAAAACACTCTGTCAGAATAGAACTTCCTCATTCACCTGCCTTCATGTCCATGGACCTACCTGCATCTGTGCCTTTTCTCCTATTACTATGGATAAACTGTCTCTGCTCCTTAATCCAAAATGCACTTGAGCTCTGTATCCCATTCCTCTCTGCTAACTCAAGAATTCTCTCCCTGCAGTCATCTCCTCTCCCCCAGAGAAACCCCCCTTGACTAGATCATATGCACATACACATACTATAACAGCACCCTCTATAAACTCCCCAGTAACAGACCCTCTTCTTTAACACTCTCCTTTCTAGCAGACCTCCTGCCCTTTTCATCTCTCATTCTCTGGAGCCTATTTCTATTAGCCACAGTCTTCAAAATGTCTCTCCTATAGTCTTTACCCTATCTTATCATCTTTTTTCTTCAGAAAGGCCTCCTTGGCAAGTCTTCTACTATCCACTTTACTTCTACTTCCACTTGACAGTATAGGATATATATTGATCTGTTTATTGTCTATCTCCCCTGCTAGCAAAATCCCCACAAGCAATGACTTTTGCTTTTGTTTTCCTTACGTTATCACCAAGGGCTTATAGGGTCGATGCACACTGTGCTTAATTAATATCTATTGAAAGAACGAATCGGGGTATGCACGAAGGAAAAGATTTGTGCCATTTCCTTTTTTACTCAGCTCAAAATACTACCCCTCCCTACCCACTGTGTGGGTCTTAGGAGCTCTGGGAGCACAGCTCTCACGTTAGCTCTGCTAGTACATTAACTGTCCATCTCAGAACTGTCCATCTCACCTTTCTAAAATGCAACTGCAAAATGCCAAACGGACCACATGCCATGTGACTTAGCCAGGAGAATACAGTCACAAACCAACATTGCAGGCAGACCTGGGGATAGAGCATATACCACCCACTGGGGTTCAAATTCCTTTCCCAAAAGCTTCTGAAGTAGATCAGAGATTATCTTGCTTTCCCAGACAATCAAGAGCATGATACACATTCCCTGGATGTTGAGTCAGGAAGCATACCTTATATATGCTTTTCAGAGCCAGTACAGCCTTTTATAATCAGGAGCCATATACTTAGGCACTGGATTCCCTTAAGTTAGAGAGCAAGAAAGTCCACAAGGAGGTCATTCATGTCAACAGTCCAATCAGACCAAAATGCCCCTTCCTATAACAAATATTTTGTAATGCCTCTTTACCATTCTGAAAGGAAATGTATACAAAAACCTATGTACCTAACATAATCCTTAAAAGATCAATGTATAACATAAAGGGAGACTAGGAAGAAAATAATTTATAATAAAATAATAGATTTCAATATATAAATACTTGGACACAGTCCTTAGTAGAATAATGAAGTAATAATAATTACAAATGCAAACCAATGCAGGTGTGTTTTCATGGAGATATAAAAAATAAAGCAGTATTGCTGTCAGTGACTTTATTTTCCCAGTAGGTGAACAAATCCTGCTAAAGTTCCAAATCAAACAAACAAACAAACAAAAAGAGTAATCTTTCCTCTATTTGCAAGGGAATTGGACTTCTGGAAAACTCGGTATTTATTTAAAATATTGTGGTCGTACATAAAATAGAGTCAGGTTTCTAGACTGGGGTCATTATAAACAGATTCTCTGCTCCATAAATGTCCAAATGGGCGTTTGAAGGATGTATGGGACATGGATGGGACTGGCTTCATGATGCAGGAGGACAGGTATCCCTAGGAAAACCAGAACCAACACACAACACACACAAATATATACACACGCATTTTCAAAATTCCCCCAAACAGAAGCTTTGCCCCTCCATGCCCCAGAACCACTATCTGCGCCAATGCCAGTCTTTACCACCAGAGCCCAGAATGTTCAGTGGTCTCTGTGTTAGAACTGTTCCCTTTTAACAGATTGTCAAGGTCAAGGAGGGAAAAAGAAAAACATGTGTCAGTCAAAGAGTTATGGCGACAAGCTGATTCCTGCAGTCAGATGGCAAAAAAAGCCTGACTTCCCTGAGGAAAATCCTATGACTGCGAAAGTGAAGAAAGAGTGGAGAGGATGGGGCAAGAAAGTAAGAGAGAGCACATGTGGGTTCCAGTCAACCCCAAGAAGGTTTATCTCTGTGGTATTAATCTGCGTTCTCCAGAGAAATTATATATATATATGTGTGTGTGTGTGTGTATATATATATAAAGATATTTATTGTAAACAATTGGCTCATTTGACTGCGAAGCTGAAAAGTCTCCAGATCTCCAGATCCAGAAGAGCTAATGGTGTCGTCTCAGTCTGAGTCAAAGTATGAAGGCCAAAGAGGATCAAAGTCTTAGCCAGAAGACAGTCAAGCAAACAGAATGACTCCTCTCTCACTCACCCTTTTTATTGTATTCAAACCTATGGATAGATCACTTCCCACCCACATTGGAGAGGACAATTTACTTTTCTTAATCTACAAATTCAAATGTTAATCTCATTCAGAAATACTCTGAGAACACAGAAATAATCAGAAGTAATGATTAACAAAAAAATCTGGGCATCCTATGACCTAGTCAAGGTGGCACATAAAATTGGCCATCGCACTCTGGGTCTCCATTTCTCATCTCCTTCCTCTGAGGATTTGGATCCAAGCAGAATCAGGGTCTCACGCACACTAATGGACTTGGTAAGGGGTATATAGGGTGGGTGTTGCCTGGAGAGGCTGACTTGGAAATGGAAAATAAAATTGAGAATCTTGAGATTTAGCCAGGCTATGTTTTGAAACATTAGGTATCACCCCTTCGCCTCGCCTACCCCAAAACAGGAGTCACTATAAAGTGTTCCCTGTTCTGTCTTTTACCATAGAGTCTCCAAAGGGATTTGCTGAATTTTCTTTTACGGGCGGGCTATAGATGAGAAACTGAGAGTCAAAAAGTTTCCGCTAGTGTGACAGATTCAAATCCAGGCTCCCCGGCCATGGCTTATGCTTTCTCCTATACCACATCACCTCCCATAGCAATCATCCTAATCGAGTCACATATAGAAGATCCTTATTTTAGTTCAAAGCTTCTCCACACGAGTTGCCTCAATACAATGCCATGGAGATAGCAGGACACAAAGAATTATCATTTCACAGATAAACAAATTAAGGCTCACAGGTTAAGTGACATTATTGAGATTATATGAATAATTAGTTACAGAGCAGAAATTAGATCCCTCCCACAATGACTCAGTCTGCTGTTTTTCAGCTGGTTTACTGCACAAGCTATAGGGAGTAGGTGGAAAAATCTATAGGAGATGGAATCGTAGTAGAATTGCTTCAGGCTTGGGTTTGATGCCCTCTATTGAATCTTTCTTCCATTAGTTGACAAGAGCTTTCAAGTCCTTCTAGGATTATGGATGGATGGTAGCATTTCTCAGTGATCCTAAACATCATTGATATGTTAGAGTGGCTACCATCCATCACCTGCCTTGCCTCTGGCCTCTCACCCATCAGCCCCTCCCTGCCCCCCGCCTTTCCTCTTGTCTCCATGATAGAATTGCAGAATGGTTACAGGCTTGGGTTTGATGCTGCCATTGTTGATTCATAGCTATGTGTGACCTAGGGAAAGTTATTTAACTTCCATAAACTTCTATTTCCTCACATGTAAAAAGGGGCTAATAGCAGTAGCAGTGCCTACATCTTGGCCAGTGATGTCTCTGTCACTGGGCTCTGGTGCTGATCAGTAGGAAGGAGGGCTGTGAGTGGTAGGGAAGTATGGTGAGGGCTATTACATTAAAAGTGCTTAGCACAGTGCCTGATCCTTAATAAGTTCTCCACAAGTGTTAGCTCCTAACAGTTAAATTATTCAGGACAAATGATTTTTCCTTTTTGTTCTTTCTTTAGGGAGCAAAGATCACGTGATTCCAGAATGACATGTCGGGAGAGAACTGAGAAGCATGAGATGCAGGTTCTGTCCAAGCCAGAATTCATGTAGATCATGGGGCAGTAGCAGCACTGGGCTGAGCCCCATCAACTCTCCTGGGTTCCCGTTAGCACCTTGGGCCTGTGTATAAAGCCTAAGCCAACTTCTCTGCCCTGCACCTTTCATCATTCGGGGGATGCGCAAGGCAAACATCCTAAAGAGTGTGTGCCACCTGCCTCAGCAAGTATTGGCCAATAGGAAGTTACAAACTATTCACAGCAGCCAGGAAAGATACCCCGTCTTTCCCCGCCACTCCCAGCTGCCCTTCTCGCTGGTCAGCACCAGAATCAATGGACAGAGATATCGCTCGCCCAGGGCCCAGGCTTGGGCAAGCACAGGAGATTGACTAACGAAGCATGTTTGTACATATTCTTATAATTACAATTTAAGAAGTAAACAAAAGGCTTACCTGGGCCTAGATTTTCCTCCCATTTTTGGATTCAAATTTCAGTAGCTGTGGCCAAAGAGATGTTTGTCCTTGAAATGCCAACAAATTATAAATTCATTTCCAGGCATTGAGGCTTTGCGTCTCCTCTGCAGATGGCCATGGTTGGCAGATGGATGTGTTGGCAGCAGCCAACCTCACAGTCCCATTGTATCGACAGATGATTTGCAGAAAGAACATAAGTGCTGGCCCTCCAGAGCAAAATCGAAATTGAGGGGTACTTTATCTGGTAGGAAAAGAAATAGCGCAAAAAGTCATGGGGCTCTGACCTCCAGGCTCTGAGAGTTGGCACCTGGGGCTCACACATGTCTTTCCAGCTCTCTGAAGGCTCCTCCCTTTGCATTCCACATTTAGGCCACTCTGGGCTCCATGCCTCATACCTCAGGGACACTTCTCTCTCTCTAGTTGGGAGCTGAATGCCTGTGGCTTTTCCAGGCATAATGTTTCTGTAATATCTTTATCATTTTTGCACATTTTAGCCATTGTCTATCTAACATCTTGGCTGGGAAGCGCTCGTGGGCCTTATTTTGACAAGTCTGGAGTTTGATATATATAAGCATAATCCAAGTGAAATATGACTAAATGTTTTCCAACCAATTTTTGCCATCAGATTTTTCCATAAGTAGAAGTGGAATAATTTAATTTGATTATATATACATCCCCACCCACGGCTCTAGGATGCGCGTGAGCTCCTTATTTTTAGCCTCACATACATTCTTGACATCAAAATCTCCTTGGCAAAATCCTCCTTCCCAAAATTATCCTGAGCTTAAGTCTTTTTTCGTCTACTGCTAGTGGAGTTATTATTTTAATAGCACTCTATTCCTCATTATGGTGTCAACCCAAAGACTTCATGCTTAAGGTCACAGTGGCATTTTTCCCATAAAATCTCTTTTCAATTCCATCTGACCTTAAGAAAAGTATCTCTTAGGTAGAAATCAGACTCCTCCTCAGTCACCATCTCTCTTAGAATTACTTTCTGAATTTGAGGAGACTGAATAATCTAGTTGTACATCTACAGAACAGTATTGAAGGTTGCCTTCCTTTCTGTCCAACCAGCTAAATGTAAGTAAACCTGGAAGCTTTGAGTGGTTGAGAAGTGCTTTTTGACATTTCACTTTAAATCAAGATGTGCTACAGAAGACCCACATAATCATTGCTAAAATAACTGTCTGCATGGGAGCGAATTAACAGTGCAAAATCTGGTGGCTGTCCTTCCTACATGGCAAAATGGGAGGCCTGGGTTCTTTTGACAGATGCTTTCCATCTCTGTCAAGCTCTGGTCTGAAAAAGGCATTGCATGCCTACCTCATCCATCAATAGACCCTGAAAGTTAAGGAGAGAGTCAAGTGAGGGGCTTTGTGGGCTTTAAAAACTGTGAATGTGATTTTGTAGTTATTGTAGTGCTGAGACTCCTATTCTCAGTGAAGACTGGAGATCAGTAAGATAATGGTACAGGCTGCTGCAAGACAAGCTGCCAGTACAATGAAACTTGCTTTATATTGGTGAGGACTTTGGGATCCTCATTTTCATGTATTTTCTGAGCTTGAGGAAACATGATTTAAACACTAAGGAACACTGGTAATAGTTCCATAGTCTTATGACCTTGGAACAAATTATTTAATGTCTCTGAGCATCACTGTCTCATCTGTAAGATGGGAACAAAATAAGGCTGGAGCAGAGAGTCTTGTGGGTTCTTTACAGATACAGATTCTGAGATTATAATGGCTTAAATTACATCCATAGAGTCATAGCTTCTGGAATTTCTTCCCCAGGGGGGCAATGACTGTATGACTCATAGCTGAGTTATTTGCTCTTTAGAAGGTGTAATTTCTCCATCTATCACCATGAAGTCAGAGAAACATCATTTTCCAATCAGGAAATACAGTTTGAACTCTTGGAGAAAATGAGCAGCTTAGTGTTGTGATGTCATGTTTATAGCCTTGGATGCCCAAGTGGGGCCAGAGAAGCCAGCAGAGTGATATATAAAATTAAGATGATTACTTCTTTCACCAAGATGTCACAGACACCTATGATTGCATTATCACTTAGCTTCAGGCATAGGCAAAAATTTAGGATAATAAGGATAGATGTGTTTAATATATTTAGCCATGCTAGAAAAAATAAGTGTCTCTGCTTTACTGAACTAAATTCAATATGAATGGAAAAAACTTTGCTTCCAGGGCTTGTGTTGAGCATAATTTAATGGAAGTTTAATGAAAAATAGAAAATAGAAAATGAAAATAGAAATTTCCCATACCTTTTTAATGGCTTTAATTTGTGATTAATGATAAGAAAAAAGTATCCCTTCTCAACCAAACACACAGCTTAAACTTGCTTCCCCACATCATTATGACAACTCTAGACATCCATATACAGAAGGGACTTTGCCTCTCCCTTCTGCATCCACAGTGTCGGAAGGGACCACAAGCCTGAATCTGTTGGGGAAACAGAAAAACAAAAATATTTTTAGCAGGAAATAAAGTAGCTCTACTCTTCTAGAGTCATCTTAAGTGAGCTACAGGCCTTCTGGCAACTCTACTTTTTTTATGGTCATATGAATATACTTCACTTTATATACAGATCTAACAGTGTTTCTTGCAGCTTTTCAATTGCATTTGATTGAAAGTAGATGGTCCTGTTGAGGAGCCAACCTCCTTGCTTTTGAAAACCTGAAAAACACATGCCTCATTTCTCTGCAGCTGCATTTTAAGAATGCATTATCCTCAACAGGGATGGTTTGATTAATGTTTTCAAAGTGCAGTTCCATGCATACAGAATGTTAAGGTGGACAGAGGCTTGAGTCATGTAGTCTCATGGCTTTCTATTTGGGGACTCCCTAAGAGGTCCCAAAGAAGTGACTCAGTATTCACACTCTTATATACAACAAGAGTATATATATAAAGTCTAGACAAAATTAAGATAGTTAAATTGCTTAAAGTCCTTGCATTACCTGGAATGTTGGTAGAATATAGATTAGACATTGATACACCAAGAATGCATGTTTTCATTTCAAGAATGTAGGTTGTAATCACTAAAATAATAGAAATAAAGAACTATATAACTTTGAAACTAAAAGAGAAGAAAAACATGATAAAAGGACGCAAGCAGTCTAAAAGAAGGCAAGAAAAGAGAGAAGTAGAAATATGAATAGCTGGGACAAATAGAAAGCACATAGGAAAATGGTGGATTTTTTATCCAAATATATCAGTAACTGTAATAATGTAAGCAGATTAAATACTCCCGTTTTTGTTAGATTAGACTTTTAAAGAAACAACTATATGTTATTTGCAAAAGACATGCCTAAAACACAAGGACACAGAAAGTTTGGAAATAAAAGAATGGACAAAGGTATTCCATGGAAACAGTACTAAAAGCTGGTGAGACTATATTAATAAAGACTAAATACATTTTAAGGGAAAAAAAGCATTAGTGGCATTAAACAGGGACATTTCAAGTGATAAATGTTTTAGTTCAGTGAGATGATATAACTCTAAATTTCTAAGCATTTACAAGATGGCCTCAAAATATGTATTTTCAAAAGTTGTCAGAACTATCAAACAAATAGACAAGTCCACAGCCATAGTGGGGAATTTTGTCACACTTAATTTCAGTAATTGAAGGAGACAAAAACTAGGAATGATCTCAATAATTGGAACAACATGAATAACACAGGTAGAGCACATAATCCTACCACTCCAAAATAAATAGTCTTTTCAAGCACGTGTGAAGCAGTTACAAAACTTGACCATATGTCAGCCATAAATAAAATAAGCTTCAAAACAGTCAAAAGATTGAGCTCATAAAGACTGGTTTCTCTGATTACAATGCAATTATGCTAGAACTCAAGAGCAGGAGCTTAACTAGAAGATTACCAGGTTTGGAAATCAGAAAATATACTTCTGAGTACTTATAGTCAAAGAAAAAAGCACATTGAAAGTAGAAAACAATCATATTGAATGATAACGAAATTATATCAAAAATCTGGGATACAAACAAACACACTAAAAAGAAGAATTTTTCTTCTTTTCCTTTAAGTTAATGAATAAATCATCTAGTTCATGAAGTTAGGGAAATTCACCAAAACAAAGCCACAGGAAATACAAGTAAGAAAATAATGAGCAGGAGTAAATTTAATAAAATAGAAAACAAACACGTAATTTTAGAAGCTCAAAAGACAAAATTCTCTTTTTTGAAAAAACAATAAAAGCAATAAACCTCTTGTGAGACTGGGCAAAGGGAAAAAAGAGAGAAGGCACAAGTAAGCAGTATTATTTATTTTAAGGATATCTCTGTAGGTCTTGAAGTCAATAAAGAGATACTAAAAGGATATTATGATCAAGTTTATACTAAAGCAAACTGAGAATATAGATGAACAGCCAGCTTACTATAACTGACATAAGAAGAAACAGAAAAGTTGAGCAGTAAATATCATAACTACTAAAGAAAAAATATTCCTTCATTGGAGAGTTCTACCACAATTTAAATAAAAAGCAACTCCAATTCTATATACTTATACTCTTCAGGAGACTATAAAAAGAGTGTCTTTTAAAATTATTTGTTAGACTAAAAATGCCATAATGTCAAAACCCTACAAAGATATTACCAAAAGGAAAATTACAAGTGAAATTTTGTCATGAAAATAAAAACAAAAGTTCCAAATTAAATTTTAGCAAACCAAACCCAGCAAAATATAAAAAGACTAAAACATGTGACCAAATTGTACTCATTTCAGGAATGCAAAGTTGACTTAATATTAGAAAATTACTCAAGTAACTCATTATACTAATAGATTACAAGAGTTAAAAAAAACACATTAGCAGTGTAACAGATACAGGGGAAATGTTCAATAAAATTATTGGGCATTAAGGCACAATAAAAGATTTTCACAAATTTGAGTTAAAAAGAAATCCCTAACTCGAAAGATTATGTACCAAAAATCCTAACGATAAAACTTTGAGGTAGTCCCTTTGAAATAAAGAATGAATGAGTAAAGAATGCTAATATCATCATTTTATTCAACATTGTACTAAGATCCTAGCCAATACAGTAAAGCAAGCAAAAACAAAAAGATAAAAGGTATAAGGATTGGCAATGCATAATAAAAATCAATTTATTATTGATATAAATGTATAGTGGAATATCAAAATAAGATACAATTATTAGAATTAATAATTATATTATAATTGTAAATAATTAAAAGTAATCATAAAGCTTAGTATGGTTGCAGGATACAAAATCAATATATAAAAGTCAATATCATTTTCACACAAGAGCAACAAATAGAAAATTATTTTTCAATTGCAATTTATAATAGCCTTAAAAGATCAAGTTCCTAGGAATAAATTCATAAATGGTGTGTAAATCTCTATGGAGGAATCATAGTACTATTGAAAGGTATTAAAGAGGAACTAATTAAATGCAGAAACAACTACACAATGATTTATTATAAAATCATCCATTCTTCTCCAATCAATCAGTAAGATTAATATAGTAACAACCAAAGTTCCAGCAGGAATTCTGTAGAACTTTACAAGTTGCCTCTAAAAATTTATAGAGAAATGCAGAAGGCCAAAATTAGCCAAGACATTTTAGACTGAGAAAAAAAAAGTGGGAATATTTGATCAGCTAGATACTTGACCTTATTACAAAGCCATAATAATAAAAGTTATAGTATTGTGTCAGAGTAGACAAATTAACAAATATAACAGTAAAAAAGTTCAGAAAAAGATGTCCACATATAGGAAAACTTGTTTATTTCAGAGACAGCACTGCAGAGGAATGGAAAAAGGGTGCTCTTTCAATACATGATGTAAGGAAAATTGGGCAGTTACATGGAAAAAAATGAAAATGAAAGCCTGGTAGATCATATGCAAAAGTGCTTCCAGATGGATTATGGATCTAACTGCATGACATAAAACACCTTGAAGAAATAATGTAGGAGAATATCTCTAGATCTCTGAATAGGGCAAGAGCTCTTTAAACAAAACACAAAAACTGCTGCTTTTAAAGGAAAATATTAATAAATTTGATTACCAGATAATTAGAAAATCAAAAGACATCATAAGAAAGGGTGAAAAAAGCAAGCGCTAGAATGGGAAATATATTTGCAAATGACCAAGATCCAGTATTTAGGATATGTAAAACTCACGTAAATCACTGCTGCTGCTGCTGCTGCTGCTAATAAGTCGCTTCAGTCGTGTCCGACTTTGTGCGACCCCATAGCCGGCAGCCCACCAGGCTCCCCCATCCCTGGGATTCTCCAGGCAAGAATACTGGAGTGGGTTGCCATTTCCTTCTCCAATGCAGGAAAGGGAAAAGTGAAAGTGAAGTCGCTCAGTCATGTCCGACCCTTAGCGGCCCCATGGACTGCAGCCTACCAGGCTCCTCCATCCATGGGAGTTTCCAAGCAAGAGTACTGGAGTGAGTTGCGTAAATCACTAAGAAAAGACAATTAAAAATAGACAGAAAATCACTAAGAAAAGACAATTAAAAATAGATAGAAATTGATCAGGACTTGATTTCAGAAAAGAAATTTTCCCAAAGGCCAATAAAACACCAAATGAAAAGGTGTTAAATCTCACTGAAGTCAGGGAAAAGTGAATTAAATCACAATGAGATGCTAATATGCACCCACCAGACTGGCAAAAATGTAAAACTTTGACAACATCAAGTGTTGGTGAGGATGTGAAGCATCAGAAATTTTCATTGTTTTCTGGTGGTAAATATTTAGTACAACCTAAGGATCCAACCAGAGTCTCTCACATTGCAGGCAGATTCTTTACCATCTCAGCCACCAGGGAAGCTCCTACAACCATTATACCCTTTAACTAATATTAAGAATGTATATACCCTATGACTTTGCAACTCCATTCCTGAGTATAGATACTACAGAAGAGTATAATCATGTGGGCCTTAATATATGTGAAAGAATATTCATAATAATTAGAGAAGGGAATGGCAACCCACTCTAGTATTCTTCCCTGGAAAACCTCAAGGACAAGAGGAGACAGGTGGGCTACAGTTCATGGGGTCGCAAAAGAATCAGACACAACTCAGCAACTTAACAACAATCATAATAATACTGAATTATAAGAACCATAATTGGAGGCGAAACAAATGCCCACCAGGACAATAGATTTAAAAAATTATGGTATATTTCATACAATAAAGTACTTTATAGCACCAAAAATGAGCAAAAAAACCCCACCCCAGCTGCTTGTCACAACATGAAAAAAATCTTTAAAAACATAATATAAAAGTAAAGAAGATAAATACTAAAAGATATTATATGATTTCAATTATGTAAAATTCACAACCAGCCAAATTTTACTATTGTATTTAGGGAGGAATGCACAGGTGATAAAATCCTAAAGCAATGCAAAGAAATTACTTTTATAAAGTAATTTATAAAAGCCAAGAGTGGGGCTTCTTTGTGGGATGGAAAAGAGCTGTGTTTGGGAGGGAGCTTGCAGAAGAGGGGCTGGTAAGGTTCTATTTCTTGCTCCGGGTGTTCACTTTCTAATTATTCATTAAGCTATATATTTACATTTGGTGCGTTTGTGAATGTGTGTTACATTTCACAATCAAAAGTTTCTAAAACTGTAGCTTTTCAAAGCCTTTTAGGACCATTATTCTGGAAGCAGTGCAGAGAAGGCAGCCAGATTGGAAACAGGAAGGTGATCAATTGGGTCTCAATTACACACAAGAAACAACAGAGATGAGATGGCCCAAAGATGCTTCTGGGTTCCTTCTCTGCATTCTGAGCCAGCAATATATCACTCACATCCAGTAACAGGAATATTGATGCCAACATTTTTCAAAATCTGTAGAAATATCTTGCCTCCTCCATAGAGTCTTGAGTGTCAGTCCAGTGGAAATCAATATCTACCTTCTGTTCTCTTGTTGCCTATTGAGGGGTCCTGGAGTCCTAAAGTTCTTACTCATAACCCCAACCCCCATGTCCTTCCAAAGAGTCTCCTTCTCCTTTCTGCCCTTTCTCATCCCTCATGTATAGCAGGTAGATAACACACCTGCTGTGTTGCTCCCCAAGTACAGCCACATCAGCATTCCTCCAGAGAGGATTTCATGTAAAGAGGGAATATTTGAGGCATTGCTGCCGTATTGCCAAAGAACTAACTGCAAAAAAAAGTAGATACTTTGAGCCTGCAGGAGGTGGCCAGGAGAAATATTTGGGGTCAAAAGCATGTTGACTCATCTCCATGATGATTTGATAGGGTTTAAGAAGGCTGATCAAAGGGTCCCAAATCTTGCTGCATCACAGAATCACCCAAGGTCTTCGGAAAGAAGTACAGATCTTGAAATCTCCAACCGCATTCTGATTCATTGGTCTCTGAGTACGGCCTGGAAGTCTGTATGTACAGCAAGCAACTCAGGTGATTCTTGTGCAGGGGTTCCTAACAGCATGCCAGGTCTTTAAAGCCCAAGTTTCTCATGGCCAGGAAGGGTGTGGGCCACCTTGGCTTACCTCTGTCCAGTTGCCCTGCGTCCAACCTGAGGACAAATGTTCTTCTACGAGTCCAACTTCATCACCTTGCAACTCTCCAGATAATGGCAGGTAAACCCAGGACTAAATGTTCTTTCTTCTCTCCACTCTGGACTAAATGCTCTTTCACCACAAGAAGATAGACCTTAGTATACAGTGTTATACATGCAGGTAGATACCCAAATGAAGTCAAGTGGGGAAGCATGGCCATGAGTTTATGTGATATCTGAGAAAAGGAAGGATGCCTCTGAAGGGATGTCTGGGGGCTGTAAAAACATGCAGATAGGGTATTACACTGAAGCCCTTGAGAGCAATCTTTCTTAACCTTTTGAGTCTCAGGACCCCTTTATGCTTGTTTATGGACTTCCCTGGAGGCTCAGATGGTAAAGAATCCACCTGCAAAGCAGGAGACTTGGGTTCAGTCTCTGGGTTGAGAAGATTCCCCTGGAGTAGGAAATGGCAACCCATTCCAGTATTGTTGCCTGGAGAGTTCCATGGACAGAGGAGCCTAGCAGGCTACAGTACATGGAGTCACAAAGAGTCAGACACGACTGACTGACTTTCACATGCTTGTTTATGTGGATTATACCCATAGATATTTACTGCATTAAAAATTAAACATGAGAAACTGTTTAACATTTACCTATGAATTCATTTATAAATAATAATAAACTCGATACATAGCAACATAAATATCTTCTATGTGGAAAGTAACTATTTCACTCTTCAAAAAATAATTTAGCAGGAAGATCAACTTGTTTTAACTTTTTGTAAATCTCTTTAAGTTTGGCTTAATAGAAGACAGCTGGATTTTCAGATCTTCTGCATTCAATCTGTGGCAATATGTTGTTTTGATAGAAATATGTAAAGAAAATCAGGCTTCACACAAATATGTAGTTAGGGGGAAAAAGGAGTATTTTAATCTGCTTCTGCACTCAATCTGTTGTGCTATTCCATGCCATGTGACCTCTGGAAAATTCCACTGTACACAAGAGAGAAAGAAAATGAAAAAGGCCCAAAAAACATTCTAGTGCTACTATGAAAATAGTTTTGATCTTACAGACCCTCCCTAAAAGGTCCTCTCCACTCATCAGGATCTGGACCACACTTTAAGAATTGCTGCCTTAAAGAAAAACAGTGTGCATATTTGTTTGCCAACAGCAATGGCTATTGCTTTAATACTGCTGTCCTGGCTGCAAAGTGGAGGAAGGATGAGGTGGGTAGGCTAACAGACCACGTGTATCTGTTTGCAAAGCGGGGTAAAGCACTAACTGTAGGCAATTATGATTTTGGCTTTGCTCCAAGACAACACCTCAACAGGTAAACCTAGTGATTAAACCTACCTCTGCTGTGGGCCATAGCCCATAGTCCTACTCAAACAAGATACTCAGGGCATGTCCAGGACTGGGGGCAAGTGGTGGTTGGACTGAGAAAGAGAGTGATCAATGCATGTATGTATGCTCAGTCGCTCAGTCAAGTCTGACTCTTGCAACCCCATGGACTGCAGCCTGCCAGGCCCCTCTGTCCATGGAATTCTCCAGGCAAGAATACTGGAGGGGGTTGCCATTTCCTTCTCCAAGAATGGTCAATATTCACCTCTAAAACTATGGCGTTTACAGGGTTCTGAATGTGAGCAGACAAATGACTAACCTCACATGTTCAAATGGACTTGCTAAGTCAGCCTACCCAGACCACTTTCTTTAACACTGTGGCTGCCAATCCAGCAATCCTGATCTCCTGCACTGTGTTTTTTTGTTTTTTTTTGCACCAGCACCTATCATCTTCCAATGCGCTGTATAATGTGATTATGATTATGTTTACTGCTTATTGTCCACATCTCCCATGAGACATGGATCTCTGCCTATTTTGTTCACTGCTGTATCCCCTGGGCCAGAACCATGCCTGGAATAGAGTAGGTGTTGATAAATGTTAGTGAACTAATAAGATTTATGGATAAAGGGAAAGAGGGGAACACTAGCATCCTGCAAGCAGTTTGCACCCAGGAGAGGAGGAAGGCTGAGCTGAGCATGCCCAGTTTATTGTCTCCAAATTCATGACACAGATAAAGCCATTCCTTCCTCTTCGAACAACTGAAGAGCAAATAAAAGTTGAAAAATGTGACATCTCTCCATGAAAGGACACAACAGAAATGAAGAAGCATCATCCACCACTGACTTTCCACAATTATTTGTTCTTCACTCTTTATGATTAAATATTAAGCCTATGGTCAGCCAGGGGTGTGGTGATCCTCCAATGAGGAGATCAGAAGTTCTATCAAGACCTTTCTATTCCTCTTTCATCAGGTACTCCCCCAATGCCACCCACTTCATCTGGACCCTTTATGCCCCTACTGTTTCTTTGCTCCAAGCCCACCCTCCACTCCATTTGATGCTGAAGCTGAGGCTGGGATTCTGCAAACCACATTTCCCAATTCCTTTGTTAGTTGTTTTTTGTTAGGTAAGGTCTGCCAAAGGGAGAGGGGCAGGATATGGAAAAAAGAACACAATTTTGGGAATATAGAGGGCTTCCTTTCTGTATTTCAATCATCAGCTTCCCCATCATTTCCTCAGGGTTACCAGCAGGATTCAGATCACACCTCTCCTCAGATGCATGGAGCTTGCCCCAGAGACCTCAGCATCTGTCCTGGGGGCCCTCCTCTGAACTCCTAGGGTAATGCCTCCTTCCTTTTGTTCTCCAGTCTTAGGTGTGGTAGCTGCTGTCTGTAGTTATTAATCCCTAGGCTACCATTCTTTGCTATTTCAGCTCTCTAGCACCTGTGCACCCAATTCTGCAGTAAGTCCCTTCTTTCTGAAATATCTACCATGGCTCCTCTTTCCCTTGTTTGGCCCCTGACTGGTACAGCTCCCCTGTAGACCCTCCTGGGACCACTGATGGACAAGTTAGAATTGATCCCCACAGGGCTCTTACGTGAGTCAGAAAATCTCCGTTAATTAAATCTCTATATTGCTGTTAATTAATTCTCTATTCCATTTCTCTTTCCTAATGTTGTCCTTCCATACTATCCGATAGAGCTAGAGTGATCATACAGCCCAGCTCAACCCAAACAGTATAGGTTCACGACTGTGGTCCCAGCATAATTATTAACAGAGCCTCCTTTTTCTCTCAGAACTATCCTAGTTTGGGTGATAAATTATATTGTCACTCTAATCATTATATGCTCTACAAAGAAATTAAATCATGTTAAGATATTCCAGCAATAAAATACCAATTACAAGATGTTCCAAGTTTGAATATTAACACCTTCTCATCATGAATTTTCTGGGAAGAAATTAAATTTCAATGATTGAAGTCAATGATTAAGTTAGAGTTCAAATATATTAAAGTCCAAAGGATTTAAGGTCCAAAATCATATTCTTTACCCATCTGATTTAAGGTTTGAATAAAATTAGAGTCCAATTCCCTCCCAATTTGTTAGTCAACTGCTGTGTTTTATTTCTCAATGTTCCAAGAACCTGCACCAAATGTTGGAGTTGAGGGGTCCAAAAAATAGCCTCTGTTCCCCACAAGAGCTTTGAATAGATTATGAAATCAAACAAAGGATGACAGGAGGGAGATTAGAACAACACCGTTATTACTAACAAATGTGGCTTGTACCTGTAGTCAAGAGAGCCTGCTAATAATGAACTCTAGAATTAGGCTTCCCCACTGTGGTAAATAGGCTTCCCTGGTAGTTCAGCTGGTAAAGAACTCACCTTACAGGCTCCCCAAGAGACCCCAGTTCGATTCCTGGGTCGGGAAGATCCCCTGGAGAAGGGACAGGCTACCCACTCCAGTATTTTTGGGCTTTCCTGGTGGCTCAGATGGTAAAAAGCCCACCTGCAATGTGGGAGAACCTGGGTTCAATTCCTTGGTTGGGAAGATCCCCTGGAGGAGGGCATAGCAACCCATTTCAGTAATCTTGCCTAGAGAATCCCCATGGACAGAGGAGCCTGGCAGGTTGCAGTCCATGGGGTCACAAAGAGTCAGACATGACTGAGCAACTAAGCATGCATGCATGCACTGTGGCACATAGAATTACTGCTCACTAATATCTGTATTTACCCTTTCTCTTGGGCACAGCTGCATTATGCATTTCTCAGCCTCTCTTACAGGTAACTTTGGCCATATGAATTTTAGGCAATGGATCATAAGAAAAGTCATGCGTTCTCTTGTATAGCGTAATCCATAAAAACTTCCCTTGAGTATTTCTCATGCTACCCCCAACCTCATCTGCAAGCTGAGTGGAAAAAACTCTGAGGACTTAGAAAAGAGCAAAGCTAAAGAATTTCTGGAAGTTGTTTCTTGAAGCCCTCAGGTCACCCTGCCTTTTCTACCCTCCAATTTCCTGGAACTGACCCAGGACAGGTTCTCCTACAGCAGTCAGTTAGCAACTCAGGGGAGACATAAAGGAGCAGAAGAAAACTTCTATACCCTGTGGACAGCTCAAGCCCAAGAGAAAGTGAGAAGAGCTGAGCTGAGCATGCTCAATATCATCCTCCTGCCTTCAAATCACTCAGATTAAACCTCACCAGGTAGGACTGAGGGAGCCTTTTTCTAGAGAAAGATGACCACACCTCCCCAGGGAAAATTTCTCCCCATCAAAAGAGTGTTTTATTTTTTGTGCACCCCCTGTTTTGACTTCTAACAATCTTTCTTTTGTTTCCCATCCAGATTATATTAGCTCTTTCTCAAGACATACCCACTCCTAATTTCCTTGGTATAAAACAGAGGAGAATTACCTTTGCTTCTCTCTTGTGACTAGTCTGTGGAAGGCCAGACAAATGGGCTTCTCTAGACAAAGTGAAAGTCACTCAGTCATGTCCAACTCTTTGCGACCCCATGGACTGTACAGTCCACGGAATTCTCCAGGCCAGAATACTGGAGTGGGTAGCTGTTCCCTTCTCCAGGGGATTTTCCCAACCCGGGATCGAATCCATGCCTCCCACATTGCAGGAGGATTCTTTACCAGCTGAGCCACCAAGGGAAGCCCCTGGACAAAGTTGAGTGAAAAGTTAGAGGAGAAACAGCCCTTCTTGACCTCCCTCTCCACCTACTCCTGACTGCAGAGTCCAGAAAAGGTCATTCTTAGTAGACATAACAGGGAATCCTTAGCACATTCTTTTATTGTTCTTTGAAGATTAGTGGTATTTACTTACAAATCACCAGGCGCTTTCTGAAAGAAGTTTGTACCCTTAATAACTCCCTGCCTCAGAGTTCACCTGCTATGGAGACCACCTTCCTTTTCTTGAAATAGAGAGATGAGTTCAGATTCTCACCACAGCAGGAATAAGGCTGGCATGGGCTCCCTTCAGTGCTCTTTCCACACCCCACAGTCTTTTCTGAAGGACACTGTCCTGCCTTTAATACTCAGGCCAGTGCTCGGTCCCATGTGGCCTAGTACCTTCTGGCTAAAGCAGATTAGACCAAGGTAGACCACCAACCCATGGGGGCTCATCCAAAGACTCGTCAGCAGACTGTGGCCAAGAGAATGAGTCATTTAGTGGGGACTGACACCCAAATTTTATACGATCAAATGGGAGAGGTCACAGTGGACCATTTCAAGCTCATAAGACAGTAGGGCCCATGAATAAGCAGAGAAAACTGACTGATAGAGAAAGGACAATGGTGCAGCTGTACAGAGAAACACAAGTGGAGAGAAGGGGTGGGAGAGAGAGCAGAGAGAGACAGAACAGTTCAGAGGAACTCATTTATGGCTGTATCTTGGACCCTGACAGTTGTTCGATTCCTTCTAGCCCCCTTTTTCACTGTGCCTTAGGTGACTAGAACAACTCATTTCCATAACTGTTATCAGAATGTGATGAGTGATTCCCGAGAAAACCACAAACTTGTGAGCTTCTTCTTGCCTACTTGTCAGATGGCTTGAGCAACTACATTTGAGAATAGGTGTGAATAAATAATATAGAGTTTGGCAAGATTGGCACTTTGGGAAGAAAGGAGAGTAAGAGAGTGAATCTTTGCTTTATTCTTTAGGTTAGTATGAGGTTCAGAGGGTAAGGTAAAGGAGAAGATATCCACAGCAAAACTCATGCCAAATTGAAGAATTCTCCAGGCCATAGGAGGAAATAAAGGTGGTTTCTTCAAGGACATTTGGTGCTGGACATTGTGTGTGTGCATAGCCTCGCATTCAGTAGGGAGCTCAGTTATGAAAAGGAGGTGCTCTGCAATTTGCAGAATGCATAAACTAATGAGGCATGTCTATCCCAGATGGAGAAACCCTATCAGCTGTATTAAAATTTTCCAACCCTTAAAATTTATAACATGAGAAGCTGTAATATGTTGAATTATCTCAATCCTCTGCTCCCCAAACAAAGAAGTTAATAAGGAAGTCAAGTGAGATGAATCTAAGACTGACAGTTCAAACAGGTCAAATAGCCAAAATATCTGGGGTATGTTAGAATACTATTAAATAAGCCCCTGGTGAATTACCCTTATTAAAGAGCAAGGAGTCCTCAGAAAGGAAGTTTTTCGACCTGCCAGAAGTAAAAGTGAGGAGAAGTCTAGAACCCCTTATCATCCTGCAGCCCCCTTTAGTGCTCCCCTGCCAGCACCCCCCAGCATGCCCTTATGCCTGTCCAGCCTATCCATCTCCAAGTAGCTCTGATCCAGCTGGGGAGAACGTCGAAACCGGGAATTTCAGCATCCTGACCAATGAGAGTTTAAGGTCCCTCAGCAGAGAGTAATCCCCCAAGTCAAAGGAAGGGAATGAGATATGAACATACAGCTACACTCGACACCCAGTGTAAACCCCAGCAGAACCCACCTCTGGTACACAGCAGCACTAGCACTTGTCCAGAGGATGGGTGGGTGTGAGCCCGCTCTTGGCACAAGAGAGAGTGAGCTTGCACTAAAGGGAAGAGCTGGGTGCCCAGCACAGCCCAGGAAGACAGGCCTGGTTCTTCAGGGGAGAGAGGCAACTTGGTGTCCTATGGTATCCATCACTGTGGTGGCCACCTTGGCAACTCCAGTTCAGACCCATCAGGGCTGCTTTGTCCCCTTCTGTTAAGGTAGAATGCACATGGGGAGAGAGGCACTGCCAGCCCTCAACCTGCCAAAGGGCTGGGTAAGGTGGCCAGGATGAGGAGGGGCCCCGGCTGCAACATCAAGCCGGCTTGAAGGAAGCAGTGGCACCAGGGGGAGTGGAGACCAACCTCTCCTGAATTGGGACAACTTCACAGGGAAGCTCACTTGATGTAGCATTAGGGCCAGGGTCCTGAGGAAGGGAATCCCATAAAGACCACAGAAAGAAGACCGGCCTCCAAGACCGGGCTGACACAGTATGGTAGCGGGCAGGACTGTTCCTAACCAGCAACCTCTGGAAACTGCGAGCAAGGAGTGGTCCTCCATTACCAGGTGAGGGCAAGAATGAGTGGAACAGGGATTGGACAATGGGACACTTTATATGAAACAGCCCAATAATTCAGGGTAAAAACACAGGCCAGGTCACTCAGAGTGCCTGAAAGTGATTATTCTAACATGCAAATTTGATGACATCAGATCCTGTTTAAAATTGCTGCCTTTTCTCCATTCCCACACGCCCCGCCTTAGCTCAGACCATAACTAATGACCCCCAGGACACTTGTCATGGTTCTCACTGCCACTAGACTTGCCTCGTCCCCTCCCCCCACACTGCTTTTGGGGATCAGGTCTTGAATCTTTTTTAGGGTGTGGAACTGGCAGGGCTGGGGGCGGTGGTCTGTATTAGGTGACAGACAAGAGAAGGCGACATTTTCTGAACTAGAACTTATGATTTTTGTGCCAAGTAGGCTAGCTACTTTTTCATGCTCCATTTCATTTCATTGTCGCATCCCCTCACGAGGCAAATGTCAGTATCTGCACTTTGCAGATGAGGAAAATGAGACTCAGAAAGGACACGCAAAATGCCCAAGCCACGCAGCCCTAAGTGGGGTGTGGGGCTTGAACTTGGGCTTCCTGACATTATGTCTCATAGTGTGAACCACTGGTAACATTTCTCTGTCCTCATCTTTGTTCTCCTCAGAGCCCCAGCACATTTATTGATCTGCCTACCAACATCTCTTCCTTGATCTGCTGTGGTCTGACTTAACCAAGCCTCACTGTCACCTTTTGTCCACCTGTCTTTTACCCCTGCATCTCCCCCTCCCCACTCACCCTTGGAAGACTCCATCAGGATTTGCTGTAGCTTTACTCTCATTTTCCTGAAAAGAGCTGAATAGACCTGGGCATGTCCAAGGTCTACAGTATTTCTGAGGAAGGTGGAGGGGCCCAGGCAGGGGCTGTGTGAACAAAGGCTGCTACAATAGTGCTTTCAGGGTGACGTGCACACAATGCCTTGTATTTTGTCTCTTAATCATCCCCTGGTCTATCTTGCTGGTGTCTGACATTGAAATCCTGCAACATCCAGTGAATAAAGAGCCATTGTGCTTTTTCCCAAACAGAATTGGGCCTGTCACTCCAGCCACAGAAAGGAGCCTGGTCTCTTTAGTCAGTATTTGTGGTGACACTGTCCCTGCTGGTCCTTATTCTCCCCGAACAACAGCAGCCAGGTGTCACCAGGATCATGAACCAGCACAGCTGCAGGCCTCCATGAAGTGCTGAGACTTGACACCCTCTTGGAGAACGGCTTGAATCCTCACCTTAAACTTGGGGAGCTTCTGGCCAATCCAGTGACAAAGCTGCAGGGCCAGGTTCCTTCCTGAGCCTCTTGGTGGCTTGCCTGAACATGCAGCCTCTGATGTCACCCCTTGAATCAGGTCCTTGAGGGTAGGGCACTGGAAGCAGGTGTGCTCTTTGGAAGATGTTACCTGTTAGAACAGGGCTTCTGTGTGTATGGGAATCCCCTGGGATCTGGGGGAACTGCAGGTTTGGATTCAGCCTGAGATTCTGTGTTTCTAACAAGCTTCCAGGTGAGATTACTATTGCTGCTCTGGGACGATGTTTTCACTCACAAGGGCTTAGAGCCTCTCTCAGCCCCAGGGAGGGACTAGAGCTGAGATCTGAGGGGTGTCTATGAGGCTGTGAGGAAGCTGCTCAGCTGGAGTGCCATCGTCTCCTCAGCAGACACCCAGACACAGCAGCAGGGACCAGCCCTCAGGGAAGAGTTGAAGAGGATCAAAGTAATGATCATAGATGCTCACAGGAAAAAAAAAAAAAAAACTGGTGGGGGACAGATATCTGTGGTGGTCTTATTGGAAGATGAGATACAGGGTCGAGGGTGGATGATATGTCATGTGAGAACTTTCCAAAATGAGGTCACACACAGGAAGACCCCAGTCCTTCTGCATTTCGATCATCCTTTCCTCTTTCCCAGAGCCCTCTCTTCCATTTCAGCCTCAGGACGCTGACTGTGTGACGCTCTCAAGGAGAAAGCTGGAAACCCTGCCGTGGGCCCTTCCTGGCTCCTCTGCTCTCACTGTGTGCCGCAGCTGGTCCCGGGCCCTCTGCCGCTTCGGATTGCTCACGACGGCACACGGACACCGGTGGTTCTGAAAATGAGTCTCAGTAGGCTGGGCTGTGTCAGAACCTCCAGGGGGGCTTGCGAAAAATGCAATGTTCAAACCTAGAAATTCTGACACAGTAACATGTGGGAAAGAGCCCTGGAATTTACAAAAAAGGTTTAAGGTCCCCAGGTTATTATGAAGCACAACCAAACTTGAAAAGTGCCAATTTACGCAAAATACTACTACCATCCAACTATACAAAATGCTGCTAACAAAAGGTAGCTAAATGCCAATATTATAGTGTAACTCCATTTGCTTGTATGGTATATGTATATGCTTTATAGTAAATAATAAACAGTATACCTCCAATTTGGTAAATATACACACACATTAGATATATATACATATATACCTGGGAGGTAGGATGATAGGATTATACCACTTTCTCTCCTTTTATTCCTTTCTCTTCTTTACTCCTGCTCTCCACCCCCACTGCCCAAAGGACAGGGGTGACCCCAGGCTCCCTTGTCCCTGTGACACAGACAAGACTGTTATAGAAGGAATTTATAGTCTAGGAATTTATAGATCCCTAGAAGCAAGAGGCACACCATGCCATGCCATGTAAGGCCACAGAGGAGGTAAGGAGGCGGAAGAGGAGAGAGAGGAGAGCAGGGCCCAGAGGTTTTTTGGGGTCTTCCCCAGAAAGGATGGGCCAGGCAAGATAGGTATAATCAGTAAGCTTAGGGTGGGAAAGTGTGAAGGCATTCAACATGCTCTGGGATGTGTGGGTGGTCTCTGGGTGTTTGAGACCTGGCTCTGGGGTAATTGAGGGCAGGAGGAATACTGACTTGTTCTGTGTGAGTTTGATAAAGCAGATGATGTAGGTGTGGGCTCTGGGTTGGTTGGTTTGTATATCACAGGTGCACTCTTGGGAAAGTCATTCACTACCTTCAGAAATTAGCTGGCCCTGGGAGGGGCAGTCTCTCCAAGATCAAGGCTCCAAATGTCAGAGTATCAATAATACAAAAATGTTTAAAAATACCGTCAATTTTGCTTTGCATAATCAACCTTCAAAAATGCCACTGAGTTCTTTAAATGACACAGCGCTCAATCAATTGCTGGGTAAGAAGTTTTGTGTATTTTTTAGAATTCTGTGAGCTGGACACAGACTTCAGGGCTTTTCCACTCTCCTGTTTAAATGATGATCCTTGTAATTTTAGCATCAACTTTTACAAAGCACTTTCTTTCACACATTTTACTTTATTTAATTTCTATAACCATTCTAAGAGATAAGCATCTTGTTTCTATTTGATCCATAAAGAAGCAGTTTGGTGGGGTTTGGGGTCCGGGGAGTGAAAAACAAGGGACACATTAACATGTATTAAGTTCTCCTAAAGGGACATACTAACACATGTTAAGCTCTCCTAAAGGATTCCCTGGTGGCTCAGATGGTAAAGAATCTACCTGCAGTGTGGGAGACCCGAGTTTGTTCCCTAGGTTGGGAATATTCCCTGGATAAGGGAATGGCTACCCATTTCAGTATTCTTGCCTGGAGAAATCCATGGACAGAGGAGTCCAGTGAGCTACAGTCCATGGAATCCCAACAAGTCGGACATGATTGAAAGGTAGTGTTTTCCTTAGGTTCAGAGAAGTTAAGTGACCCTAGGTGAAAGCCAGAAGCTGAAATGTCTCCCTGGGTTAGGCAATGAACCCACATTGGTTTGTTCTCAAAACCAATACCCTTTCCACTATATTCACTGATTCAAGCAGTAGTGGCAAACCCCCATTTGTCCCAGATGCTATTCTGGATGTGGTATAAAGCTGGATATACAAAGCTAAGCAAAATAGATGGCATGTTTCCTAGTCTTGAGGAGTTTACAGAAGAGTAGGGAGAAAGATATTAATAAATTTATCATCAAAATATAAAATGAGAATGGTGCTTAAAAATTTGAAGGAACACTTGTGAGGCACTGAGCTCACCTCCAAAATCCTGGGCCAGGAGCTGGGTCTAGGACCTGTTTTACCAACCCTGCAGCCCTGCTCAGGGCATTGAAGCTGTTTCCTGGTCCATGATAACTGCCAAGCATCTCCTTCATAACAGGTACTGTCTGACCCTTCACTGCCCATCTTTTCCTCTAGCAGGTCAGGAGAGTGATGGCCACTCAAACCAGATTCCAACAGTATCAGAAGACAAGGCAGAGAAGAGCCAACAACACGTTTTTTAGGGTGGTTAGGAAAAATCCCAGAAATGTGAGTTTGCCTGAAACAGCTTTCTTCTTCAGAAGGAAGCTATGGATAGCATTTGTTACCTACATAAAGATACCAAGAATCCTTCCTTTTCTTTTAAAATTCTGACTCAGGGAGTGTGAAGGGAAGACTTTTTTAAGCGGGGAAGCTGCTGGGAAGGTTCCCGTGCTCTGTGGGGGCGCCACAGGAAGAGACACTCTGAGTATCGAGGGGTCTGACAGTGATGCTTCAGTGTGGCAGCTGACACAGAGGAGGCAGTCAGCACCCAGAGGGCCTGAGCAGACAGTCAGACCTTGGTCCTCAGTGCCATCACTGGGCCATCAAAGCAGCTGTGCCTGAAGTCCTCCTACTTCAGATCTTCCTAAAACCCAAGATAATAAAATCCTTGTTTAACCCAACTTGAGATGGGGTTTCTTCAAGACAAATATATTTTAACTGATGCATAAAAACTGTTTTTAGTATCATGAAGTTTACTTTCAACTTCATGGGGGCAAAGTCATTGATGTTTTCTACCTAGATCAAAGGTATCTTTTTAAGTAAATATTTTATTGAAATATAACTACCTGATACAAAGAGCTGATTCACTGGAAAAGACCCTGATGCTAGGAAAGATTGAGGGCAGGAGGAGATAGGGGACGACAGAGGATGAGATGGTTGGATGGCACCATCAACTCTATGGACATGAGTTTGAGCAAACTCTGGGAAGGACAGGGAAGCTTGGTGTGCTGCAGTCCACAGGGTCACAAAGAGCTGGACAGGACTAGGCAACTGAACAACAAGCATACATTTGAAAATTTGTACAAATTCTAGATACACAATTTGATGAATTATGATAATGGAAACACACGCATGCAATCATCCAGGTTAGACCTAGAAAAAACTGGAGAAATTTGAATAAGTAGAAGTTAAAGGGCCAGCCAGGCATGGTATGTAAAAGGAAAAACATGAGTCTAAGTCCCCAGGTAAGACCTTACGAAGGACAGAAGGGAGACTATGAAGATACAGCTTGACAAACATGGATCATTAGGATAAAGAAAGTCCATTCAGACTCATTCATTACGTGAATTTTAATAGACTTGTCCTGCTGATGGACCTTGTTGTTGGGACCAAACAATTCTATTCCTATTAGGAATATAAAGGGGAAGAATCCAAGAAATATCCAATCTAAGGTGAACAGCCACTTAGAAAAACATAGGTTAGTAAATACACATATATTTTCTTGCTCTTTCAGCTAAGAGGGACTAAAAGCAGTGACACTCCAGTAGCAGTGAGCACTTAGCGATTTCTAATACCATTCTTTAATGCAAGACGTCAGGGTTTATCTAGAGCTGATTCTACTGCTGGGGCAGGAAATACAAGTTGAGCATGAAGCATCTTGTAGATGCACTTTTCTCTAAGAATGTCAGGCTCATCATCCTTGGCACTCACCGTGTGACTGATTTTACAAAGGTCACAGCTATGATGAGAGACCGGAAATGTCACTGTGGTCACTTATCTCCCTTCTTCATCCATGGCCATCGACAAGGCTGGTGTAAAGACAACCCATGGTGGCATGGGTTGGAAATCGGTCACTCAGATATAACAGGTTTTAACTACTGAAACTTGTAAATGTTATAAAGAAGAAGAATCATTGTAGGTGTGACTAAATCAAGGATCTTGACATGGGGAGATTATCCTGGAATATCAGGATGGGCTATAATGTGATTACAAGTGTCCTTATAAAAGAGCACAGTGACAATTCACACAGGGAAGAAAGGCAATGTGACTGCAGAAGCAGAGACTGAAGTAGCCACAAGTCAAGGAAAGCCAGCTGCCACCAGAAGCTGAAAGAGGCAGGAAGCAGATTTTCCAATCTGTTGCTCTGACCCAAAAGGAGTGCCATCCTACACCTTGATTTCCGCCCACTGATACTGATTTCAGATCTCCAGAACAGTGGGAGAATAAATTGCTGCTATTTTAAGACACCAAATTTGGGGGAATTTGTTATAGTAGTGGCTGGGCCAAAGCGGAAATGACACTCAGTTTTGGGTGTGTCTGGTGGTGAAAGTAAAGTCCAGTGTTGTAAAGAACAATATTGCATAAGAACTTGGAATGTTAGGTCCATGAATCAAGGTAAATTGGATGTGGCAAGAGTGAACACCAACATCTTGAGGAATCAGTGAACTAAAATGGACATGAATGGGCAAATTTAATTCAGATGACCATTATATCCACTACTGTGGGCAAGAATCCCTTAGAAGAAATGGAATAGACCTCATAGTCAACAAAAGAGTTTGAAATGCAGGAAACTAATATCTATGGCAAAATATGCATTCCACTAATAAGTGAGAAAACGCACCCTCTGAGGTTCCTGATCTCTTGTTGGTGCAGGTCTTATCTTGGGTTCTTAGTCTGTCCTCTTGGGAACAACTGCCCCAGCCCCCGCCACAGCTACCCTAGGCAGTGACTGTCTCCTCTGTTTTAAGCAGGTCTCCTCATGAGGCACCCTCACCTATGACAAATCTCTCTGCTTCCTGCCCCCAAGTTGTCCCACTGATTCTACTTCTTCTCTGCCCCTGCTCATCATGCCTGATGTTCTGCTCACAAGAGACAAGGAAGCACTGAGACCTTATCCCTGTTCCCATATGCTACCCTCAGACTCTTATCTTTGGCTTCAAGAGATAACATACCTCTGCATTTCTGCTGTAACACTAATGTGCTCAGACTTCACAGGACGTGTTAGGCCATGGAAAGCTTTCTGGGGAAAATGTTCAATTGAGTAGGGTCACAAGGTGCAGAAGCAGGACATGAATAAGAGAATCCAAGGATAGAAAGAGGGAAGTGGCACAACCTGATTGCTCTAGTGATGAAGAAAAAGCGAGCAAGGAGGGGAGGAGCTGCAAGGTCACTTGCAGGTGACGGGAAGATGAGCAGCATCAGGAGAGAGGTTATGGGCAGTGGCTGGGGTAAGCCTATCCTTGCAGGTGGAGTCCAGAGCTGCCCTTTGACCTGGGATCTGGTGCCACTACCCTGAAGGCACTGCTAGGCTGGATGGGGCAAAGGTTGGATGTGGTCTCCCCATCCCACACCACTAACTGTGGTTCTCCTATACTAGTAGGTTGAGAAATAGCCAGCCCCCCCTCCCAAAAGACGTTTGGCTCTCAGTCTCAGAATCTTTACCTTACAGTGGAGGGAACTTTGCAGATATGATTAAGTTAAGGATCTCAGGATGGGGAGATTATGCACGATGTAATCACAAGGTTCTGACAAGAGAGACATGGGAGACTCAGAGTCTGTAGCATGAGATGTGATGACAGAAGCAAGAAGTTGGAATGGAGTGGAGTACAGGTGGCTTCTAGATTTTGAAAAAGGGAAGGTAACAGACTCTTCCTGAAGCCTCCAGAAGGGGCACGGCCCTGCTGACCTCTTGGTTTTGGATTTCTGACTTCTAGAACCGTGTATAGTTTTCAGTCACTAGGTTTGTAGTAATTTGTCAGTGGCTGTAGGAGACGAATATACTCCCATATAGTCCAGGGAGGGCTGATGGGTGCACATGAGGCTTTGGGTTTTTGCTGAGACTTCAAGGAGCAAGATACACTGCAAATGGCAATATCAGCACCTTCTGAGGTCTCCAGTTGAGAGTCAGGAAAGAAGAACAGAACCCAGCATCTCCACAGTGCCAGAGTGAAGAAGTCACACTTCTGGTGACAGATGGAATGGCTGTGCCCCGCTGGCACTAGCATATACAATGCCATCATCTCCGGGTCATTCACTCACTTGATAGAATGATATTTATGTTGCCCAAAAGGTCATCCATCTAGGTTGTGAGGCCAGTGTCCACCCAGAGCCCCTGAATCTTTCTCCAGGTTGATGGCATGTATGTGCTAGTGCCAGCGGGGCACAGCCATTCCATCTGCCACCAGAAGTGTGACCTGCTTCACCCTGGCACTGTGGGGACACTGGGTTCTGTTCTTCTTCCCCGACTCTCACCCAAAGAGAAGAAAGGGAGCCAGCAAAAGCGAGTATGGGAAGACTGTGGGATGCAAGGAAGGCACTTCTCCAGCCCAGCCAGCCTGCCAGGCCAGCACCAGCGTCATCACTCTGCCAACTGCAGCTGGCATCCCAGACGCTTGTAAATTGAAGTTGAAGAAATAGGGGACCTCTGGCTTCCTGCAGGCTCCCGTTCTCCACTCTGTGGTCCATTCCCTTCATACAAGCAATTTCAAGCTACCTCCCTGCAGAGCATTAGTGTAATAGGCTGAGCCCTGGCAGTACCATCCTGATTCTTTCATTTGAAGCACGTGTTCATTATAGACTTTCAAATAAATCATATTGCTGGCTCCAAAACACAATGTTCCTCTGGGCTCACGTGCAACTCAGGAAAAAACAGGACCACAGTCTCTGTGACATGCCAGGCATTCGGGTTTGACTATCAAAGGCTAGAGAGTGCCTGAAATTAGAGCTATGTTCCTACTGTGTTCTTTAAGTAATGACCACCGATCCACTGGTGCATTTTCTGTAGGGAAAGTAACAGTAATAATAGAATAGTAATAATTTGCATGCACCTGCCCTGCTTGAAGGGGGCTGGAACACCAGGCTGTAGGACAGCAGCAGGCAGTGGCTTAAATCCTGGAAGGCTATGCAAGGCAGACTTTCCAGGCAGAGTTGAGCCGGCACCAGCACACTGAAACTTCTGATTCCAATACCAGTACTCTCTCCACTGCCCATTCTGTTCACTATTGGTAACCCCAATCTTTTTGCTGAAGCCCCCTGAATTCAAATATGCTTCCTAAGGGTAGTGCAACTCTCCAGTAGTCCACCTAAACTCATGGTAGCTTTTTCTTAACTTCATTTTTCAGGTTGACTTGTGGGAGCAGACGATGATTGGTCCTCATGCACACTGTCTTGCTCTCTTCAGCAGGACCTCCACCTCTGGGCATGTCCATCTCAGATTCTTTCTCATCTGCCTGCACTCTGCCTATAACTGGATAGGAGATTTAGGCTGATATCTTACATTTTCAGGGAAGGGGAGTGAAGTCTCTGGGATTTCTCTCTTTATACTGGGAGTTGTTGCGTCTGGCACTTAATGAAAAGGCATATTGATTTCCATTTGGCTATTGATCCTCATGTATAAACCTCTTATCAGGTAATGACACTGGGAGGCCAGTGTGGTTGAGTCCAGAGTCCTTAACAAGTCCTATAGTTCAGGAAACAAAGCCATCGGAGGTCATTTTGCAGGTCTTTGTCAGTAAGTAACTATAACTGAAGGGGAATGAAATCAATTATGTATCTTGATCAGTCAACACTTAATTATTTCAAAATCATATCATCGTATTTGGGCATTACTTAAATGACTTGCAAACTAGTTTTGATAAAGCCAGTAAATGAATTTGATTTAGGATTGTGTAGTGCCAACACTTGTAGGACAAGGACAGACCTCTGTGGTAGGCAGAATAATGGCCTCCAAAAATGCCCACATCCTAATCTCCAAATTTAGGAGTATGTTAGATTATAGAGCAAAGGGGAATTAAGGTTGCAGGTGCAATTAGGCTTGCTAATCACATGACTTGAAAATAGGGAAATTATCCCGGTTTATACAGATAGACCCAGCATAATCAGGGGTCTGAAGTGAAAGAGGCCCTTAAGTGAAAGTGGAAAAGGGTCAAGGCATGGCCCCAGAGAACTTGGCCTGACATTGTTGGCTTTGAAGGAGGGCAGGAGGAACAAGTCAACAAATCTGAGTGGCCTCTAGAAGCTGGAAAAAGCAAGGGCATGTATTCTCCCTTAGAAACTTCAGAAGGAACATAGCCCTGCTGACACCTTGATTTTTAGCCCAGTGAGACCCATTCAGACTTCTGACCTCTAGAACTGTAATAAATTTGTGCTGTTTTAAGCCACTGTGTTTGGGAAAATTTGTTGCAGCTGCAATAGGAAACCATCTCAATCTGAATTTTTCATCTTTAGTACTATTGACATGTAGGGCTGGAAAATTCTTTGTTCTGGGGGCTGTCTCGTGAACTGTAGGATCCCTCACTTCTACCCATTAGATGCTAGTAGAGCATCCCTCCCCAAGTTAAGACAACCAAGAATATCTCCAGACATTTCTTTGAAAGGGGAGAAAAAGGGGAAAATCATCCCTGATTCAGAACCTCTGCTCCAAACCTACCATCCTGTCCATTTTAATATGTACTTGCCCTCACACACATGGGATTTTGGTCATCAACCTTTTCTTTGTGGATGCTTCTGGAGGAAGTCATTGATGCCAATTGAAAACAAACTACCACACAAAATTGCTACTAGTCTCTGATGCCTCAGAATGAGTTTCTATCATTTCGACCAAGCTGGTTTGGAGTAGCTAATGAGTTTGTTGCTTAGTCGGTAAGTCGTGTCCCACTCTTTTGCAACTCCATGGACTGTAGCCTGCCAGGCTCCTCTGCTCATGGGATTTCCCGGGCAAGAATACTGGAGTAGGTTGCCATTTCCTTCTCCCAACAAGCTGGTTTGATAAGGAGAGAGAAAAATGAATCTGAACACACTATTAAGTAAAGAAAAGGACATAAAACTGACATCTAGATGGATACAAGGCAAACTCTTCTCATTCCATGCATTGCTCTTTATCAATTAACCCAGACTGGAGCATGCACATGAGTAAGATGTGATTTCTACCTGTAGGACCTCACTGTCTCATAAGGGAGACTCACAGGCAATTAAAAAAAAAAAACTTTAAGTAGAGATTAGAAGGACTGTATACACAACATGGTCACATATTTTGAATTAAGACTCTATGGCCTGAACACAAGCTCTGAGAAAGTATAGCAATAGAAACAAATATTTGAAATCAAGACTGCCTCAGAAAGTATGTCCATGCCACCCATAAGAGGTATATTCAGCAACATGTATGGACCTAGAAATTATCATACTAAGTGAAATAAGTCAGAAAGAAATAGACAAATATCATACGATATTGCTCATATGTGGAATCTAAAAAAATGATACAAATGACTTACATGCAAAACAGAAATAGACCAGGACACAGAAAATAAACTTTTGGTTACCGAAGGGGAAAGAAAAGGAGAGGGATAAATTAGGAGATTGGGATTAATATATACACGCTACTAAAACAGATAACCAATAAGGACCTACTATATAGCAAGAGGAATAATGCTCAATATTTTATAATAACCTACAAAGGAAAATAATGTGAAAAGAACATATATGTATCGACATATACATATATATGTATCCCCTTCATGGATCACTGCCTTGTCATGGCAAAGGGGCTTGTATAACTCAGTGAAACTATGAGCCATGCCACGCAGGGCCACCCAAGACACACAGGTCATAGTGGAGAGTTCTGACAAAATGCGGACTTGGGCAAACTCTGGGAGATGGTGAGGGACAGAGAGGCCTGGTGTGCTGCAGTCCGTGCAGGTTGCAAAGCATCAGACATGACTTGGTGACAGAACAACAATATATATGTATGAACATATATCTGAACCACTTTGCTTTAGACCTGAAAGTAACACAACATTCTAAATCAACTATACTTCAATTAAAAAAATTAAATTAAAAAATATTTAAAAGAGGTATATGCATATTGCAACTGGAAGCTTCCAGAGCATGGATTCACACAGGCAAAAAGAAGGAGGAGTGACCCACAGCCCACACAGGAGAAATCCAAGCACAAAGAGGCAGGACAGGAAAGCATATGGCATGTATCTAGAGTCAATCAGCAACTCCAAATAGATGTGGCTGCTTAAAGGTAATTCCAAATATGCATCATACTCAAGTTTTAAAAAATAGATGACATAGGAATGATTTTTATTTAAAAACATATTATCAGTCAAGAAATTTTTCAAGAGTAGATGCTAAGTATTTAACCTAGATTCTTCTCTCTTCCTAATCACCCATGAGGCAACCTTGTCCAAGGTGCTTCTCTGTACCTGTTTCCACATCTGTAACATGGGAAAAATACTGTCTACCCTGAGGGTCACTGAAGGAGTTGCATATCCAGACTAAGTGCTTTATAATTGTTCCTATGAAAATCATTGAGTGTTATTGCCAACAGAGGTTAAATAATGGATGGACTACAGTTCACCTGTAGGACTCCTTGCTACACGGCGGAGTGTTGGGTTTGACCCCATGGAGGCACTGGCGCACGCTGCTGGGGGAGACACCTAGGAGTGGGGAAAGCAGCCGTGGCATGGGACACTCCAGGGCCAGCAGAGGGGCAGAGAAAAGGGAGCGGGGAGACAGTCCAAGCTTCCTGGACCAGAGAAGGATGACTGTGTTTACAACCTCACCCACGTGCCCTGGGGTCTCAGACTGAGAAGTCCCTGCACATACTGCACAAGAGACCATGTGCAGAGCAGTCACTGAGAACTTTCCAACTTTCCAGATGGACATTAAGGAGTGGTGAGGCCCCCGGTGAACTGGAGTCTTTGGAAGGAGAGGGTCACCCCGCATTTCCAGTCAATAGTTGTCATGAAAATGTCAGCAGATCTCATTTTTAAATAAGAGAAGCTGGAAATCAGAAATGTCATGGGGAACTTCCCATGTTTTAAGAAGATAGCTCATTGGTCTGTAAGTAGATACAGGCTACAGACCACCCTTGTGAGACTCCAGGTTAGAGGCTTATAAAATAACCTTTCCTGCTGTGTCTTTTGATGTGAGAATACCATCGGCAAGAAGCCTGGGTACTTTTCTTGTAAGATTCTGATGAGCCCCAGAGGAAGAAATTATTTCCAAGTTTCTCTGGAAGAATCTATATATTGATTAAAGTAGTGTTATTACCTTAACACTGCTTTACTGCTACTTTCACTACCTCAGCTGGCAGCTTACCAAGCTCTTCAAGGTCAGGAGGGTAGGAATCATTTGCTATTTCCTCCTGGCGCTTACAGCCAGGTCTTATAAAATGGGTCTCTTCAGTATCTCATACTGTTCATGGAATTCTCAAGGCAAGAATACTGAGGTGGTTTGCCACTCCCTTCTCCAGTGGACCACTGTTTGTCAGAACTCTCCACCATGACCCGTCCGTCTTGGGTGGCCCTATACGGCATTGTTCATAGTTTCACTGAGTTAGACAAGGCTGTGGTCCATGTGTATAGATTGTATAGTTTTCTGTGATTGTGGTTTTCAGTCTGTCTTCCTGCTGGTGGATAAGGATAAAAGGCTTATGGAAGCTTCCTGATGGGAGAGACTGATTGAAGGGGATACTGGGTCTTGTTCTGATGGGTGGGGCCATGCTCAGTATATCTTTAATTCAATTTTCTGTTGATGGGCAGGGCTGTGTTCCCTACCTGCTATTTCAGTTCAGTTCAGTTGCTTAGTCCTGTCTGACGCTTTGCGACCCCATGAATCGCAGCATGCCACACCTCCCTGTCCATCACCAACCCCCGGAGTTTACCCAACTCATGTCCATGGAGTCGGTGATGCCATCCAGCCATCTCGTCCTCTGTCGTCCCCTTCTCCTCCTGCCCTCAATCCTTCCCAGCATCAGGGTCTTTTCCAATGAGTCAACTCTTCGCGTAAGGTGGCCAAAGTATTGGAGTTTCAGCTTCAACATCAGTCCTTCCAATGAACACCCAGGGCTGATCTCCTTTAGGATGGACTGGCTGGCTCTCCTTGTAGTCCAAGGGACTCTTAAGAGTCTTTTCCAGCACCACAGTTCAAAAGCATCAATTCTTCGGCCCTCAGCTTTCTTCACAGTCCAACTCTCACATCCATACATGACCACTGGAAAAACCTTGACTAGATGGACCTTTGTTGGTAAAGTAATGTCTCTGTTTTTTAATATGCCATCTAGGTTGGTCATAACTTTCCTTCCAAGCAGTAAGCGTCTTTTAATTTCATGGCTGCAGTTACCATCTGCAGTGATTTTGGAGCCCAGAAAAATAAAGTCTGACCCTGTTTCCACTGCTTCCCCATCCATTTTCCATGAAGTTATGGGACCGGATGCCATGATCTTAGTTTTCTGAATGTTGAGCTTCAAGCCAACTTTTTCACTCTCTCACTTTCATCAAGAGGCTTTTTAGTTCCTCTTCATTTTCTGCCATAAGGGTGGTGTCATCTGCATATCTGAAGTTATTGATATTTCTCCCGGTAATCTTGATTCCAGCTTGTGTTTCTTCCAGCTCAGCGTTTCTCATGATGTACACTGCATAAAAGTTAAATAAGCAGGGTGACAATATACAGGCTTGATGTACTCCTTTTCCTATTTGGAACCAGTCTGTTGTTCCATGTCCAGTTCTAACTGTTGCTTCCTGACCTGCATACAGGTTTCTCAAGAGGCAGGTCAGGTGGTCTGGTATTCCCATCTCTTTCAGAATTTTCCAGTTTATTGTGATCCACACAAAGGCTTTGGCATAGTCAATAAAGCAGAAATAGATGTTTTTCTGGTACTCTCTTGCTTTTTCAATAATCCAGCGGATGTTGGCAATTTGATCTCTGGTTTCTCTGCCTTTTCTAAAAACAGCTTGAACATGTGGAAGTTCACAGTTCACGTATTGCTGAAGCCTGGCTTGGAGAATTTTGAGCATTACTTTACTAGCGTGTGAGACGAGTGCAATTGTGTGGTAGTTTGAGCATTCTTTGGCATTGTCTTTCTTTGGGATTGGGATGGAAACTGACCTTTTCCAGTCCTGTGGCCACTGCTGAGTTTTCCAAATTTGCTGGCATATTGAGTGCAGCACTTTCACAGCATCATCTTTCAGGATTTGAAATAGCTCAACTGGAATTCCATCACCTCCACTAGCTTTGTTCGTAGTGATGCTTTCTAAGGCCCACTTGACTTCACATTCCAGGATGTCTGGCTCTAGGTGAGTGATCACACTACCGTGATTATCTGGGTCATGAAGATCTTTTTTGTACAGTTCTTCTGTGTATTCTTGCTACCTCTTCTTAATATCGTCTGCTTCTGTTAGGTCTCTACCATTTCTGTCCTTTATCGAGCCCATCTTTGCATGAAATGTTCCCTTGGAATCTCTAATTTTTTTGAAGAGATCTCTAGTCTTTCCCATTCGGTTGTTTCCCTCTATTTCTTTGCACTGATCACTGAGGAAGGCTTTCTTATCTCTTCTTGCTATTCTTTGGAACTCTGTATTCAAATGGGTATATCTTTCCTTTTCTCCTTTGCTTTTTGCTTCCTGTCTTTTCACAGCTATTTGTAAGGCCTCCTCAGAAAGCCATTTTGCTTTTTGCATTTCTTTTCCATGGGGATGGTCTTGATCCTTTTCTCCTGTACAATGTCACAAACCTCCATCCATAGTTCATCAGACACTCTATCAGATCTAGTCCCTTAAATCTATTTCTAACTTCCACTGTATAATCATAAGTGATTTGATTTAGGTCATACCTGAGGTCTAGTGGTTTTCCCTACTTTCTTCAATTTAAGTCTGAATTTGGCAATAAGCAGTTCATGATCTGAGCCACAGTCTGCTCCCGGTCTTGTTTTTGCTGAATGTATAGAGCTTCTCCATCTTTGGCTGCAAAGAATATAATCAATCTGATTTTGGTGTTGACCATCTGGTGATGTCCACGTGTAGAGTCTTCTCTTGTGTTGTTGGAAGAGGGTGTTTGCTATGACCAGTGCGTTCTCTTGGCAAAACTCTATTAGCCTTTGCCCTGCTTCATTCCGTACTCCAAGGCCAAATTTGTCCATTACTCCAGGTGTTTCTTGACTTCCTACTTTTGCATTCCTTTCCCTTATAATGAAAAGGACATCTTTTGGGGTGTTAGTTCTAAAAGGTGTTGTAGGTCTTCATAGAACCATTCAACTTCAGCTTCTTCAGCATTACTCTTTGGGGCATAGGCTTGGATTACTGTGATATTGAATAGTTCGCCTTGGAAACGAACAGAGATCATTCTGTCATTTTTGAGATTGCATCCAAGTACTGCCTTTTGGACTCTTTTGTTGACCATGATGGCTACTCCATTTCTTCTAAGGGATTCCTGCCCACAGTAGTAGATATAATGGTCATCTGAGTTAAATTCACCCATTCCAGTCCATTTTAGTTCTCTGATTCCTAGAATGTCAACGTTTACTCTTGCCATCTCCTGTTTGACCACTTCCAATTTGCCTTGATTTATGGACCTAACATTCCAAGTTCCTATGCAATATTGCTCTTTACAGCATTGGACCTTGCTTCTATCACCAGTTACATCCACAACTGAGTATTGGTTTTGCTTTGGCTCCATCCCTTCATTCTTTCTGGAGTTATTTCTCCACTGATCTCCAGTAGCATACTGGGCACCTACCGACATAGGGAGTTCCTCTTTCATATCCTATCATTTTGCTATTTACCTGGGGCCAAACTATGGTGGAGGTAATGAAGATAATGGTGACCTCCTTCAAAAGATCCCATGCATGTACTGCTACACTCAGTGCCCCCAACCCTGCAGGAGGCCACCACCAACCCACCCCTCCACTGGAGATTCCTGGACACTCACAGGCAAATCTGCATCAGTCTCTTGTGGGAATGAGGATGAGATGGTTGCAGAGGATGAGACAGTTGGATGGCATCACCAACTCCACGGATATGAGTTTGGGTAAACTCCAGGAGTTGGTGATGGACAGGGAGGCCTGGCGTGCTGCAGTCCATGGGGTCGCAAAGAGTTGGACATGACGGAGCGACTGAACTGAATTCAGTATTTCGTAGATCTCCTATACCCACTGACACTTCAGGTGATGCTATCCTGTTGTGAAATCCTGCTGACGCTTCCTAACAGGTTCTCATGCATCCACCTGACCAGGTCCTCTTGCACACTCCACTCTGAAAAATAACCATCCAAAGCATACATCTTATGAGCTTGTGTCACTACTTTACTTTGAAACCACTCAATGATTCTATATCACTATTGGCAAGTCAAAACCTGAGCTCCTGGGCATTACATACACGTCCAGACAGCACTGAATATTTGCATGTGTCTGAGTGCTGGGGGCAATGAGAAGCTGGGACTGTCAGGTAGGGGCCATATTGTAAAGAACCTTGAATGCCATGCTGAGGAGTTGGCTCCATTACATAAGCAGTGCAGAGCTATGGATGGTTTGAAGCAGAGATGAAACTCATCTGGTCTAAATTTTCTACTTTTCAATATTGTTTGTTCCCTTCACAGCACTTATTATAGTTTGTAATTATTTCACTGACTTGTTTATTTTTTCCAAATTTCCCATTTAACTCAAGACTATGAGAGGAAGGAAACCATATATGTTTTGTTCACATTTATTTCTCTACTACCCTGTAAGTGTTTCGCATATAGTAGGAATTCAATTAAAAGTTGTTGAATAAATGAGTAAGTGAATGATGCATGCAGGAATGAATGAGTAGAATGAACACAAAATTAACCATGGGTTCCATTCAACCCACACCTCACCATTCTCGTTTATATAAAGACCTTTCAGAACTATGTCAGGACAAGCTGTGCATTTTGATGAAGTTTTGTAACGCAGGATAGAGCAGCAGTGACTGGATGTTAATGATATGCATTTTTATTGACTAAAGCACAATTCAGAGCAGCCAGTAATAAGTGATTAGAGGAATAAGACCTTCAAAAGTGCATACATGCCATAATTAACTGAAAAGCCTGCTCACTGTTACTAGGAGCATAAATGCCAAGATTTGGTATTCAACTTGGTCTATAAACATGAAAGACCAAGAGAATTTGCAACAGACTTTAGTCAGGTGTGCCTTCTTTTAATTCAAATAGATCAAATTCTTTAACAGTTTGGATATTTGCTGAAACATTATCAGAGGTCTTCTTTGGGCGGTTAGATTTTCTCAGATATCTAAATTTTCAGTAATAAATATGTATTACTTTAAAAATTATGAAAACAGGATAAACAACAAGGTCCTACTGTATGGCAGAGGAATACTCAATATCCTGTGATAAACCATAATGGAAAAGAATATGAAAGAGAATGCATAAATATGTATAACTGAATTACTTTGCTATACAGCAGAAATCAACACAAAATTGTAAATCAACTATACTTCAATAAGAAATTTCAGAAAGGCAATAAAACCTTAAGAAATGCTTCCTAAGAAGGGAATCAATTTCCTGTGTGTTGTCTGAAGCCCTATAATTGATATTTTTCAAATTCTTTCTATACCTGTTTTGACCCTCACAATCATGAATTTTTAGAGTAGGTGGAAATCTTATAAGATCATCTAACTTTCTCATATTTCACAGGTAAAATTTTGACTACCCAGTATCCTTTCCCCACTGCATGTAATTCTAACAAAACTATCAATCATGAGGATGAGTAGGGTAGGGGGGAATGTAGAGAGGCTAAGAAACAATATCCAAACTAAACAACCAGAAAGTAATTTAAATAATTTCTCTAGAAACAATAAATAATCCGGTAGTGTTCACATGACTCAAATGGCCACCCTGATTATTTCTCCTGGGGACAGGTTTATTCTTTTTGTGTTGGCCCTCTAGTTAAGAAAAGATGTGGACCTGGAATGGCACTCAAATCTTGAATGACATGTGCTTGGTCCAACTCCTTGGGTTTCCCAGAAAAGTATTAAGCCAATAAATTACCTTTTCTTTTGCTGAAGGTTGAAATTTATGTTCTGTCACATACATCAGGGAGAAATCTTAATAAATAACCACCCATTACTAATGCCATTTGTACTTTTTGTTTATTTAGTTTTAAAAAGAAAGGCAAGCTGCCATATGCAGCACCTCATTTGGGTGTGCCTGCAATTTGGTAAGCCTGACTACCCTACACTGTCCTGCAAATGGACCTGAAGAGATTGATTGACGATCCTGGCAGGGGAGTGCAGCTACTCATGTAGGCTTGACTAAAGGCTGGTTCTACTCTACAAGTGAAAGTTGTCCTCTTCAACTAAGTGTGTAGCTTCCGGAGGGATGCGCATAGGAGCAATGAGGGAGGAAAAGGACTCTTGCCTAGCCAGCCAGATCAGCCAAATCACCCTTGTGATCAATGGGGTGACAGATATCACAGTCAGATCACCCTCATTGCGGTCAGGGAGCCTTCACGCCCTGTCTTCTTTATTAAGGTCTCAAAGATGAGGACTCCAAGATATCCCTGAGTCTCCCATCTCTATGATTTTTTTCTAGTAGCAATAGAAAAAGATAATTATTTATGTTCAACTTAAACTTTCTGCTATAATTTTCAGTTAGAGACTTTTGCTTCCACGGGAGATAGAGTAACAAGAACTGAATTTACTTTCCTATTGAAATAACAACAACAAAAAACAAAATATGTGAAAAAAAGATTTTGAAGTCACTGGATATTAGGCAATGAAGGGCAGTGATCCTGGAAATAGATAACTAATGAGGTGACCCCTAGCACTGCCTCTGATTATTGCCTTGAGAGCATTTACAGTCTACAGCCTATGAAGGGGGGAGCCAGATAGACCCTGATGGACTCCCTGAATTGAGAGTCTACGGAGATGAAAGGAGCTTGAGCTTGCAAGGCTGAGTACCAAGAAGGGGACAACTTCTCAGAGAGTGATCTGAAGAGGTTCTTGGGGTACTCAGCACAGTACTGATCAGCATATGCACTTAAGGAAACTACCCAATTCTGGGTGCAAACTACCTTGAAGGATTAGAGAACAGTGTCCAGTGCTCACACAGGATAGTGAATAGTGCCTGTTTCTGCCAGTCAGAGAGAAAAACACATAGTTCATACACACTGGGTAGTGCCTAGGAAAATTATGTAGTAGAGAATAAGTGGTCTTAGCCGAGCACAGTTCTGAACCCACCTAAAAAATATCATAAAAGCAGACATATAAGATCTGTTTCAATTCCATCCCAGAACAAAGTTCAAGGATATTTATAGGAATATAAAAATGCTCAGCACGCAAAAGGATAAAATTCACATTTGACATAATCAAAGACTATCAGATATGCAAAGAAGAAAGAAATCATGACCCATAATGAGAAGATGAATCTATTAATAGAAACTGATCTCAAACTAACACAGATAGTAGAATAAGCAAAGAAGGACATTAAATCTTTTTTAGAACTGTTTTTTATCCAGTATGTCCAAAAGTTATGGAGAGACACAGAAATATTTAAGACCAACTTAGAACTTCAGGGCATGAAAACTATCATGTCTAAGATATAAAATACACCGGATGGCATTCAGAGGAGATTAGACATTTCAGGGGGGAAGATCAGTGAACTTAAAGGCACAGCAATAGAAATTATCCAAAATCCCACGTGGCACAAAGTGGTAAAGAATCCACCTGCCAGTGCAGAAGACATAGGAGATGTGGGTTTGATCCTTCAGTCAGGAAGATCCCCTGGAGGCATGGCAACCCATTCCAGCATTCTTGTCTGGAGAATCCCATGGGCTGAGGAGCCTGGAGGGCTACAGTCCATAGGGTCACAAAGAGTCAAACACGACTGAAGTGACTTAGCACACACACACAAAATGAAAACCAGAGAGTAAAAAGAATCCCTTCCTCTTGCCCCACCCGCACCAAAAACAATCAGTGAGTTGCAGGTCAATTACAGGCAGCCTAAAGTGTATGTAGTTGGGGTCTCTAAAAGAAATAATAGATAAAGGGGTATGGACAGAAAATGTATTTGAAGAAATAATGGCTCAAAATTTTCCAAATTTGACGACTACTAGAAACTCATGGATCAAAAAAAGCTCAAGGAAGCCTGAGGATAAGAAACAGGAAGAAAACTATACCACAACCCATCCCAATCAAACTGCTAAACTTATTGACCATAGAGTTCTAGGAATATCATTTAAAAATCACTGTTCCCATTCAATGTCCTCATTTTATAGTTAAGGAAACTAAATTTCAGAGAAGTAATTTGCCCAGTAACATACAGAATGTTAGTGTCAAAGTCCGGTGTTTTTTCCTCAACATTCAGCCAGAAACCTTGTCATTCTTGAAACCTTCCTTAGGGACGTGCTATCTTTCTGTAACTGAGCAGGATCCTATGGGGCCTTTCAGGGACAGACCCCTCCCCCATATCTGCTGATTTAGTTTTCCTCTGAAATACCTAGATAACAGTATCTGATGCACATTTTCTGAGTTATTTTACAGATGCTATAACCTCTACCAAATGGAGGAAGCTAACTACTTGACGATCATGGAGTACCCAATCCCCAGACCTGCTGGTGCCTGAGGACTGATAATGTAACCCCCTGGGACACCACCCTGTTACCTCACCATCAACCAATCAGACAGCTGTGCATGAGTTGATCACATACCCTGCGATTCCCCTCCCTCACCTTGCCTTTAAAAATGTTTCCCTGAAACCCATCAAGGAGTTCAGGTTTTTTAAGCACTAGCTGTCCTGGACTCCTTGTCTGATACCTTTCAATAAATGCCACACTTTCCTTCACCACAACCTGATGTCAGTAGAGTGGCTGTACTGCAAGGGCAAGCAGACCAGGTTTGGTTTGGTAACACTTCCAAAACCAATTTCACAGTCTATAACATTGCCTTTCACACTCGAGGTTTTCTTTCAGCACAAACTCGCCAACTCTAAGAGTCAGTGAGTGCCTGGGCATTTGGACGGGAATGAGACTAAACAACAAAAACAAAAATCTTCAGACCGTAAGCCTCTGCAGGGAGTGCGAGCTCACTGCGAAACGCCAGGTGAAAAGACAGTGCTGTGTATTCTGAGGTGGCAACTCTACTTGGAATGGTAGCCATTTTTCTGTCATCACTTAAGTCATTTTCCTGTTCAGCTCAGAAGGCAGCCCTGGCTCTGCTAGGAGTGACAGATGCTATGCTGAGCAGAGCCCCCAGCCCATCCCATCTCAACAGCCAGGCCCACTTCAGCAACTGCTGAGTGAAAGGGGCAGATGTGGAGCCAGACTGTTTTGACAGGAGAGTGATTTTCTCCTCTCTGCCCTGCCCCCTCAAGCTTTTTCTCTTTCCTTATGGATTGTTCCTACTTTCAACTAAAAGCAAAGAGGAACAGCAAGAAAATTATTCTGGAAGGGTTGGGGAGACACCTGGGAGGAAAAGCACAAAAAGAAAACCTCAGAGATTTTCAGTGTTAAGAATGGTTAGGGATCAGTCCACCCTGATTTGCTTGTCTGTGGCTGCTGGTATGATTAAGGGAAGAGAAAGGGAGGGAGACTTTTTTTTTTTTTTAAGTTATCTTGATACAGAATTCATTTCAAAGAGATTCCTGATCCTCTGGATGGGAAAAATAACCTAAAAGAAATTTTGATTATGAATGTGAAGCCCCCTGGGAATAGATAACCTAGATAAGAAGGTTACAGAAAAGAACTGAAATCAGGTTTTTTTCAAAGAGATACTAGCACTGCCATGTTCACTGCATTCATAATAACCAACTTGGGAAAACAAACTAAATGTCTACCAACAAATGAAAGGATTTAGAAAAGGTGGTAGAACATACAACAGAATATTATTTGGCTTTTTTTAAAAGAAGGAAATCCTGCTATATGTGACAACATGGATGAAACTTGGAAGACATTAGGCTGAGTGAAATAAGCCAGTCATAGGCTGAATATTGCAAGACTCCACTTAACGTAAGGTATCCAAAATAGTTGAATTTAAGAAAACAAAGAATAGAATGGTGGTTGTCATGGGCTTGTGGAAGGGGGAGGTGAGGAATTACTAACCAAGAGGATCAAAGTTTCAGTTAAACAAGATGAAAAGTTCTAGAGAACTGCTGTATAACTTGTGCGATAGCTAACAATATATTGATTGTTTTCTTAAGATCTGATAGGAAGGCAGATCACATATTCTTATAAGTTTTTTATTAAAAAAAAAGGGGGGAGGTGGTAAGACAATGAGGAGATAAATTGTTCTGCATAATGAAAGGGAATTTAGGATTTGACCAAAGGGCCAAATCTAGGGTCACTAGTGGTTGCAAGCCTGGGGCTGTTGACCAAAGGAGGAGGAGAGTGAAGGAGAGCAGGACTGAGGCCTGGAGCCCAGCAGAGAGCAGGGCCAAGGGCAGTGGATGGGGAGGCTGAGAAACTTTACATACAATACCTCATGTCATCTACATAAGAGCCATGTGAGACTGGCATTGTCTCTTATCCCATTTTACCCAGGGGGAAACTGGGCATTCCAGATGTAACGGGCTTGTGCTTGTAGAGCTGAGTGTCATAGTCTGGATTCCAAACTGATTAACTGTTCCCGAGGCCAAGTTCTTTCCACCACACCAAGGGAACGGGGTGGCTTGGGCTAGGACCTGGAGAGCAAGTTTCTAATTTCAGATTTACTACTGAGTACTGGGCTTCCCACGTGGCACTAGTGATAAAGAACTGCCTGCCAATGCAGGAGACATCAGACACCGAACTTCAATCCCTGGGTCGGGAAGATCCCCTTAAGGAAGGCGTGGCAGCCCACTCTAGTATTCTCGCCTGAGACTCCATGGACAGAGGAGCCTGGCGGGCTGCAGTCCATAGGGTCACTAAGAGTTGGACATGACTGAAGTGACTTAGCACGCACACACACGCCCGGAGTACTAGCATGAACTTGGGCAAGTTACTTCCCCTTTCAAAGCCTCTGTTTCTCCATTTACATAAAAAAAAAAATATTGATTTCAGCCTTGTCAGCAAACCCTTTCTTCTAATAGCCTGTGTTTTTGGAACCCAGCAGAACCCTGTGCCCCAACCCTCTGCAAGTAAGTACAAAGCAAAGACTGCTCTCTGTTTCCTGCCTCTCCTTTGTAGAAAAGCTGCAATCTCCCAGGCCTCCTTGAGTCAAAAAAGAGCAGCCTTAAGCAGTTATGGATTAGTACAACGGAGTCACAGACTCAGTGTCTGATGCAGTTGTTTTACAGATACTATAACTGCCTTCAGCAGAACCCCTTTTGCCTTGTCACTTTAGCAAATCTTCACTGTAACTAAATGTGATTTCAGACACTCCTGTGCTCTGCTTACCTCTGCCCCAGCACACTTTTCAAATCTTTTGATCACACAATACTTTGCCTAACCTGTTGGTTCTCTCTGTAGATCAAAGAAATAGAAATGAAGACTAAGTAATTAACAGATGACCAGATCTCTTCCCTAGCTTTCCCTTCAGTACTCTTGTGAACAAACTGTGCGAACAACATAATGTCTAGAGGAAGATCACAAGAAGCTGAGAAGCTTGTATGCAATGGGTTGGTGGCGGGGATGACCCTGGCCCCTATCTCAAAGACTAACTGAGATGACTTCCTCCTTTCCCCTTAAAAGGTTCATGACCAAGAACAATCTTCACAGTTGGTTTTGGGGGAACTAAGTCTGCCTTCTCCCAAGATCGCTGACTCTCTGATTAAAAGCAACTTTCCTTTCCTCCAACAACTGCCTCTGGGATATTGAGTTTTGAGTGGTGAGCATCTAGACCTGGGATCAGTAACACATTTTATCAACCTAAGTGGCTGCTGCTGACCTTTTAAATGAGACGCCTGTCTCCCTACTCCCTCTGTTCCCTTTACATTGAACTGAGGGCCCATCGTGTGCCAGGCACCTAGGGAAGTACCACTTACAAATTATGATTACTGGAGAAATTGAGGGTTTTCTCTCAACCACCTGCCACATCTATGGTGGGTGCTTCTTTATATGTGTATTAGTATCTGAGAGTGTCTATTTGTTTTTTTAATATTGAATGGAGAATAATTATAATATATGCATAAAGTATCCATTTATTATAAGTAATTATAGTTAAGTCACACTCAGTTGAGTTCAGTTCAGTCACTCAGTCGTGTGGGACTCTTTGCGACCCCATGAATCGCAGCACGCCAGGCCTCCCTGTCCATCACAAACTCCCTGAGTCCACCCCCACCCATGTCCATCGAGTCGGTGATGCCATCCAGCCATCTCATCCTCTGTCGTCCTCTTCTCCTCCTGCCTTCAATCTTTCCCAGCATCAGGGTCTTTTCCAATGAGTCAGCTCTTCACACTAGGTGGCCAAAGTACTAGAGTTTCAGCTTCAACATCAGTCCTTCCAGTGAACACCCAGGACTGATCTCCTTTAGGATCGATTGATTGGATCTCCTTGCAGTCCAAGGGACTCTCAAGAGTCTTCTCCAACACCACAGTTCAAAAGCATCAATTCTGCGGCGCTCAGCTTTCTTTATAGTCCAACTCTCACATCCATACATGACCACTGGAAAAACCATAGCCTTGACTAGACGGACTTTTGTTGCCAAAGTAATGTCTCTGCTTTTTAATATGCTGTCCAGGTTGGTCATAACTTTCCTTCCAAGGAGTAAGCATCTTTTAATTTCATGGCTGCAATCACCATCTGCAGTGATTTTAGAGCCCAGAAAAATAAAATCAGCCACTGTTTCCACTGTTTTCCCATCTATCTGCCATGAAGTGATAGGACCAGATGCCATGATCTTAGTTTTCTGAACATTGAGCTTTAAGCCAACTTTTTCACTCTCCTCTTTCACTTTCATCAAGAGGTTCTTTAGTTCTTCTTCACTTTCTGCCATAAGGGTGGTGTCATCTGCATATCTGAGGTTATTGATATTTCTCCTGGCAATCGTGATTCCAGCTTGTGCTTCCTCCAGCCCAGCGTTTCTCATGATATACTCTGCATATAAGTTAAATAAGCAGGGTTGACAATATACAGCCTTGACATACTCCTTTTCCTATTTGGAACCAGCCTGTTGTTCCATGTCCAGTTCTAACTGTTGCTTCTTGACCCGCATACGGGTTTCTTAAGAGGCAGGTCAGGTGGTCTGGTATTCCCATCTCTTTCAGAATTTTCCACAGTTTCTTGTGATCCACACAGTCAAAGGCTTTGGCATAGTCAATAAAGCAGAAATAGATGTTTTTCTGGAACTCTCTTGCTTTTTTGATGATCCAGCAGATGTTGGAAATTTGATCTCTGGTTCCTCTGCCTTTTCTAAAACCAGCTTGAACATCTGGAAGTTCATGGTTCACGTATTGCTGAAGTCTGGCTTGGAGAATTTTGAGCATTACTTTACTAGCGTGTGAGATGAGTGCAATTGTGCGGTAGTTTGAGCATTCTTTGGCATTGCCTTGCTTTGGGATTGCAATGAAAACTGACCTTTTCTAGTACTGTGGCCACTGCTGAGTTTTCCAGATTTGCTGGCATATTGAGTGCAACACTTTCACCGCATCATCTTTCAGGATTTGAAATAGCTCAACTGGAATTCCATCACCTCCACTAGCTTTGTTCGTAGTGATGCTTCCTAAGGCCCACTTGACTTCACATTCCAGGATGTCTGGCTCTAGGTGAGTGATCACACTACCGTGATTATCTGGGTTGTGAAGATCTTTTTTGTATAGTTCTTCTGTGTATTCTTGCCACCTCTTCTTAATATCTTCTGCTTCTGTTAGGTCCATACCATTTCTGTCCTTTATCGAGCCCATCTTTGCATGAAATTTTCCCTTGGTATCTCTAATTTTCTTGAAGAGATCTCTAGTCTTTCCCAATCTATTGTTTTCCTCTATATCTTTGCACTGATCGCTGAGGAAGGCTTTCTTATTTCTCCTTGCTATTCTTTGGAACTCTGCATTCAAATGGGAATATCTTTCCTTTTCTCCTTTGCTTTTCGCTTCCTGTCTTTTCACAGCTATTTGTAAGGCCTCCTCAGACAGCCATTTTGCTTTTTTGCATTTCTTTTTCTTGGGGATGGTCTTGATTCCTGTCTCCTGTATAATGTTACGAACCTCCATCCATAGTTCATCAGGCATTCTGTCTATCAGATCTAGTCCTTTAAGTCTATTTCTCACTTCTACTGTATAGTCATAAGGGATTTGATTTAGGTCATATTTGAATGGTCTAGTGGTTTTCTCCACTTTCTTCAATTTCAGTCTGAATTTAGCAATAACCCCCACTACCCAACTTCAAACAACACATAACCTTCAACTTTGAAGACCCTTCTGTGTCTCCAATCCTCTGAAAGACAGTCACTAATTTTACTTAAAATTTACTTGTTTTTCTTTATATTTTACCACACTTTAGTCCCTTAAGAATGTGTTTAACTTTACATGTTACTGAACTTTTCTCTATATGAACTCACATCACATGTATTCTTCTACAAATTAGATTTTTTTTTTGGTTTAGCAATATTTCCTAAGAGTCATGCATGTTATTGCCTACAACTGTTTTACAGTTCTACATATTAAATGGGACACTGCAGGATGACTATACCTCAATGTCTTTATCCATTCTATGGTTGACTCCAGACACACGGGCAAGTGATTTTCTGTTGTCTGCTGTTGAGAACACTTGGCAGTGAACTTCTTAGATATGTCTCCTGATGCACATTTGTTTTTTTCTGGGGTATAAACCTAAGGAGTGGAGAAACTAGGTCATAGTATGTACAATCTCAAATTCATCAGGTAGTACCATTTATTTCCAAAATAGTTACCCTCCACAGGGAGTGAAAAAGACTTCCTATTGTCCCACCCTTTACCCAGTACTTTAAAAATCTAATCAATGTTGTGAATTATAAATGTTGTCATTATGGTTTCATTTTGCATTTCTCTGATTATGAACAGGTCGGATATTTTTTTAAAGATTATGAGCCATCTGCATTTCTTTTTTAGGAAATGTGATGCTTTGGGCCAATTTTTCTTTTATGTTTTTACTCTTTGTAGGATTTCTTTATTCTGGATACTGATCTTTTTTGTCAGGTAGAAAAATTGAAAATACCTTCTACACATCATGGATTGCTTCACTTGTTTTATCGTCTTTTGGTGAACAGAAGTTATTAACCACAACACATGAATCATTCACTCCTTTCCTTTTACAGTTAGTTTTAGAGTTTTAGGAAGTCCTTCTTTGAGGAAATCCTACTTGAGGCCACAAAGATAGTATCCTATATTGTCTCCTAGACTTTGTAGCACATTCTCTTTAGGTTTTCCGTCTATCTGGTATTTTTTTATGTATGATGTGAGGTATGGAAATAATGTTTTTCATATAGATAACCAAATGTCAGCTTCATTTATTACATATATGCACATGCTTGTTTTGGTCTATCTATTCTATTAGTCAATTTCAATATTCCCGTGCTAATACTTTTATAGCTGTTGTGGTAAATCTTTCTAGATGGTAGGGAAAAATGCCATTATTTCATGTCATTCAGATTTGTCTTGATTATTCACCCATGAAAATTTTACATTCAGCTTCTCAAGCTCTATAAAAAGCCCTACTGATATATTAAAATGCAGGTCAATTTCAGGTGAACTAGTATTTTTATATCTTAAGTTGAGTTTATTGCTCGCTTCTTGTTTGTATCTTTGTTCATCAATGTAGTAGACCTGTGATTTTCCTATCCTGCCTTCATCCTACTCTACTCTTGTTATTTAATGTTATAGTTGCCCCCAAATTGGGGTTCTCTTATTTCCTATTCTCTAGGTGTTTGTATAGGATTGACATTATCTGTACCTTAAATGTTTGGTAGAAGAAGTCTGCAAAACTCTCTGGATTTATTGTTTTCTTTGAAGAGTGATCTTTAAAAATTATTGATTTCTTTGCTAGGGATAAGACTACTCCTAATTTCTATTTTTTCTCAGATTAATTGCATTTCTCTAGGGATTTAACCATTTATCTAAGTGTTCAAATTTATTGACAAAATTGTCATAACTTCTCCTCCACCTACTCTCTGCAGCTTCTGTAATTCACCGTTCATAATTTTTATGTCTTGTTTTCCTCTCCATTAAGAATTTTTTCAAATAACCAAATTTGGTTTTTTTGATATCTTTATTTCATCAAGTTCTGCTTGTATTTCCTTCAGTTTGGGGATGGGGTATTCTGCTGTTCTTTGTCTGTATGCCTGACATTGATATTTGAATTCATTTTTAGTTTAATATGTGCATTTTAGACTACATAGGAAAAACCCATATTCCTAGATTTGCTTTAAATATACCCCACAAGCAGTTTGTAGTATTTCATTGCTCTATTTTTTCCTCAAATTTTCATCATAGATTCTTCATTGATTTATGGATTATTTAAAACTGTTTAAAATTTTATATTGATTTCTCACATTAAGGGGTTTTAATCACTAATTCTTTTGAGAATTGCCATGTGACCCCATTTAGGACCACTTTTTTCATTTAAACAATATTGAGCACCCATATAAGCCAGGTATTGTTCTAGCTGCTTGGGTTACATCAGTGAAATAAACAGATTGAAAATGTTTGCCTTCCTGGAGTTCATGCTTTGTCAGTTCTTGGAAATATCCCACATGCTGGAATAGAAGGTGTATTCTTCATTTGTTTACTGTGGTTGTACTATATAGGACCATTACATCAAGATTCCTTTATTACTAAAACCACATACATCCCTAGTGACTTTTTTGCCTGCTTATTACATCAATTTCTAAGTCACATTTGTTATAATTTCCTTCTGTTTGTGGATTTGTCTACTTCTCGTTTTTAATTACCACCCTAGGAGGCATATCCTTTTTAAAGGTAAGAAGAAAGAGTCTCAAATAATAACATGTCTTATCTTACAAAGTTTGCAAAGAATGGATTCAGGATTCTAATTTAGTTGTCTCAATTATGGTAATATGAATTGCTTGACTGCTGTCATATGTTTTGTCTAATATCCTTATCTAGTGACAACATGGGGAGAAGGCAATGGCACCCCACTCCAGTACTCTTGCCTGGAAAATCCTACGGATGGAGGAGCCTGGTAGGCTTACAGTCCATGGGGTCGCTAAGAGTAAGACACGACTGAGTGACTTCATTTTCACTTTTCCCTTTCCTGCATTGGAGAAGGAAATGGCAACCCACTCCAGAATTCTTGCCTGGAGAATCCCAGGGATGGCGGAGCCTGGTGGGCTGCTGTCTATGGGGTCGCACAGAGTTGGACACGACTGAAGCGACTTAGCAGCAGCAGCAGCAGCAGCAGTGACAACATGAGTCTCTCCCCATCCTATGGGCATCTCCTCCTCCCAGACTTTGACTGAACTCCTAATCAGAGTTCCCAGCTTCCTGGCCAGCAGTGAACGTACACAGCACTGGCCATCATAGTATCTGGGCCACACAAACCAAACTAGGCCAAAGAGAGTGCTTCCTTTAGAGACAGACATATCCATCTTTGCCATATTGCTTCCAATAGTTATTGGGTTACCAGCCATTTCTGAATGCATCAAGGTAGCTAGCTAGGATATGGAGAAGGCAATGGCACCCCACTCCAGTACCCTTGCCTGGAAAATCCCATGGACGGAGGAGCCTGGTAGGCTGCAGTCCATGGGGCCGCTAAGAATCGGACACGACTGAGCGACTTCACTTTCTCTTTTCCCTTTCATGCACTGGAGAAGGAAATGGCAACCCACTCCAGTGTTCTTGCCTGGAGAATCCCAGGGACGGGGGAGCCTGGTGGGCTGCTGTCTATGGGGTCGCACAGAGTTGGACACGACTGAAGTGACTTAGCAGCAGCAGCACAGGCAGCTAGGATATGTTAATGATGTTAATTTTTGTTTAATTATTTAAACAAGAAATTTTTCTTCTGCATATGATATTAATCTAATCTGAAGAGATCCTGCATTTCCTTATTATATCATCTCCACAGTTAGGATACAAAATCTTCCATTTCTTTTAGTTTAAAAAATAAATTACAGTGCCACCTAGAATTTACTGCAGTGTTGAATAAAGCATGTTTTATTTTAAAAAATTATTAAGCATTATCACTTCCTAGGCACTGTGTTAGGAGGAACTGTGGATTTGAAATGGAATAAGACATAGGTCCAGTCTGAAAGGACACAATGCAGTACAAGTCATATTAAATGCGTGGAATTTAGGAGTGATAGGAATGTGGACAGTGGGGACAGTTCACTCTGTCAAGGGGAAGGCAGTTAGGGAAGTCTTCACAGAGGAGTAGACATTTGAGTTAAACTGCATCTTGAAATAAAAACCGATCAAGAAAGCATATTCCAGGAAAATGAAAAAAAAAAAATCAGCAAAGAGAAGAAACAAGATTCTCCACAACAAATATTAAATTGTCAAACTGAATTTTAAATTAGTTTATTTTTATTCTTTTTTTGCTTTTGGCTCTTATATTCCCATTTCTCATTGGCACTCAAATCAGGGTTTATAAATATGTGGTATCTATGCTGTCACTATCCCGCTTCTCATACCCACCATGGCAATTACCTCTGCTGCTGCAAAGTCACCTCAGTCGTGTCCGACTCTGTGCGACCCCATAAACGGCAGCAATTACCTCTAACTGAACACAAAATTCCTTCCTCAGTGAGTCTACTCAACACTAAGTTCCATGATTAATAAAGTATCAATAGAAACAGTCAACAGTTATTAATAAAAGAGTATATATGAAAGAAACTTGCTTACCATTTCTAATTCGATTGGGCAGAGACATGGGAAGGATGGACATCCAGAATAAGGCAGGGAGGCCTGCATTCTTTAAAGGTCCAAATCTTATGACTCCTCCCAGATTGATTAAATCCTAACTTGTGGAGATGGGGGAAAGGCTTCAGTATTTTTGAAGCTTCACAAATAATTTCCAATGTATTGAAAAGTTTGAGGATGATTGCCATAAAGGGTCTGTGTTAGAAAAAGTCAAATTCATCACAGATTTAAAAGAGCTGGGAGGATTACTGAATTACAACTCCCAGGAAGAGAATGTTCTAGGGCAAGAGGGAGGTCTCTGAATCTGGACTCTGGTTAATAAGGAGATACCAAGAGTGAAGATCCAGGGGGACAGGGCCAGAGATGTGAGCTGTGTCTATAAACTTGAGCTGAAGAGCTGGTCTTCAGGTATCTTTTTAAAAAAATCAGTTTTCATGACCTGATGCCAAATCTTAGAAATGGTCATTTCTTATTTTTATTTCTAATTTTATTTTTTTAGAAATCAGAAAGCACTAAAGCTTTAAGAGCAGTCAGCATCACAACTGAATGAGCTGAATTTTGCTAAACTTTCTTCCAAGGTATTAAATTTTGCATATGGGGGGAAGCCCAGATAATTAAAAAAATCAAGGAAATTACTTTATGCTGAATTTAAAAGAACATGTCTGCATAAACAGAGTACTCCATAGTGCTACTATTTATTTGAAAATTATTTTGACAATTGTTTATTTAAGGTAATTAGAATTTTGGGTTAGATAAAAAGAGTATAGAAAGCATTGCTTTGAAAGTAGAGCCAGTATCAATACTATCTGAATTTCTTACCTTTAATTATGCTACAATGACTCAAAATCTTAAGAGAGAGAAGTCTTCAACTCTCAAGTTCATTCAGAATTTTAAAATCGCTCTCATGGCAGGACAGGTAGGATGAAAGAGTTCTCAAGACTTTTCTATATCTTAAAATCCTTTTTAACTTTGAATTTAAAAGCATGTTTGTACTGATACAGCACTGTGAAATAAGGATCAATTCATGTATGTAATGAAGTTCAAAAGCACTTCCTCTTTTTCTGCCCAGGTAACAATTTTACTGATTAAAATTAGAAACTTCTAGTTGTGGGGAAGGAGAATGGGAAGGCAGAAGAGAGAAAACAGGTGATCTGTGAACCAGAGCTGATCCTTAACTGCGCCCTAATAGAGAAGACTGAGGATTTCTGGAGCCAAACAAAAGTAATGAAGTGGAAAATGAAGTTTTAAAATACACACACATCACTGAATTTATCTATTTTCTTTTAGGCAAAGTAATTTTACAAAAGTAAATTTGATCTCACATGACTTCACTTTTTTCAATCTCGGAACTGAAAAGAAACAGGTCTAAGCCTAGTCTCTAGCATACAAGTTCAAAATGCTTAAATGGTCCACACTACCTGTTCAGCACGGTGCAAGTGAGCTATATTAATGTCTGGTTAAAAATTACCTTATCTGTTCTTGGTTAAAAAGCACATTATCTGTTCTTTGCTCCTTGCAAGTTCCACTGAAGCATGCTCCCTAAGAGACAAAGAAAGAACTCCGTAAAATTCAGTTCCCAATATAGGGACCCTCTAGCCTATCCCGGGTGGATAAGAACTGTCAGGAATGAAGTGCCCCCTACAGGCCAGTATTCCAGCTAGTCTCTTCCCATCCATTAGAACAGCTTTTCTCAAGAAAACTCCCTGCAGGAACAGCATAGCATTACCTGAGACCTAGTTAGGATGCAAATTCTGGGGTCCTATCTGGCTTACTACTTTTGGGCTACTATAACAAGATACCACAAACTAGGTATCTTAAAAAGAACAGAAATTTATTTCTTACAATTCTGGAGGCTGGAAGTCGAAGATCAAGGTGCCAGCTGATTCAGTGTCTGGTGGGAGCCCACTTCCTAGTTCATAGGCTGCATCTTGTATCTGTGATCTCACATGGAGGAGGCAGCAAGGGAGTTTTCTTGGGCCTCTTTTATAAGGTCACTAACCTCATTTATGACAGCTCCATCCTCATGACCTAATCACCCCAAGTGCCCACCTCCTAGTATGATCACCTTGGGGATTAGGGTTTCAATATATGAATTTTGGGGACACATACATTCAGATCATAGCACCACCTTAAGCCAACTTTTGTTATGAGTCAGAAACCTTTGTGGTGAGGTACAGTAGTCTAACAAGCCCTCCAGGTGATTCTGATTCTCACACTATCTTTGAGAATCACTCTCCTCAAACATGTCAGAGAATGAAGGTGTTACTGTGTAAAAACTTACAGAGGCATGAATTAAGCTAACCTGTCTTGCCTCCTAGCACATTAAAAAAAAGAAAAAAAAAAACTAAGTTGATGCTTGTATCAAACTAATACAAGAAGTTATAATTTAGAAAATGTCATGAGGCCAGACGGTAGTTTAATGTACAGAAAAAAGCTTTCAGCAATTCTGGAATTACCCTGAAAATATGACTTTAAAGAATGATTGTGTCCCTTGACATTAACAATAAAGGAATGTAAGTGTATATAATGCCATAAACACAAGAAGAGTGTGGGCAGCCTCAACAGCTACTCCACCACTGATGAAGAGGATCGAGCAGCTCCATGGGCCTTTAACCCTTCCCCTTACTCAGGACTGCAATCTGCCACAGACCAGTCTGTGGTTATCTGACTACAGAATGAGGCTAGACATTTGTACAGCTAAGAAGGAAATGAAAATAAGAATTAAAAAAAAAAACACTTGCCATATTTTTCATGATCTTTTTTATTTAACATACATAGTACATGTAAACAACTGGCATAAAATTCATAAAAATACAATTCCCCTATGCATTATCAATTTACTCCTGATACATTCTTTCATTTTCTCCTTAGTATCATTGTCCTATTTTAACACTACACTGTTTCTGCTAAGCACTTTTAAGAGGTTTATCTTTTTTTAGGAATACTGCCCCAACTTTTTTTTCCTTTCCTAATGTCATAGCAATAGCTATTTTTATCACTGCCTTGCCCATCCTAACCTTCCTCACACTAAAGCAAAAATATTACTAAATGCTAAAAATGCATAAAATACTGAGCTCTAATACTGTTTATCATGTATATCGAACCCACTACTACTCTGTGTTGCCATAAAAGATATTTATAACCTTCAGTACCGGCTGCTACAGATGTGACCAAGGCTGAGTGTGCAGTGTAGCCCAGGGCGTCTGTTCTAAACTGACTGGCCTAAAACATAATCATAGCTTGCTGGTGGAGCTACATGAATAAATACTGCTACGAAAGGAGTCTTCTGAAAATAATTAAAAAAAAAAAAAACAACCTAATTTGACTACTTTTATCTTTTCCCAGCATATAAAACAGTTATAACACTATTTTAATGTTCTTCCTACGTGGAATTTCAAATAAGTACATGTAAACTTACTGGGAAGGAATTATTTAAAGGTGGGAAAAATAGAGAATGACTTTAAAAGTAAAATTTTGAAAAAAATAGTAACTGCTGGATGTACAAAACACATTTATGTGAGAAACAATGGGAAATAAAGCAGAGCATAAAGCAGAGCACACACTTTTCTCCCCACCCATGGTGGCTTTCATCCTGCCAGGCCTCAAGTGCCCATTTCCCATTTTTCTGTGTTGCTGCATCACTGCTTAAATCCTACTCCTAATCCAAACTCCCCAGATGCTTCCTTGTTTTCTAAAACTGGCTAAAGACCAAGACCCAGAAATAAGTCACCCAGTGAGCAAGAGAGGGAGAGGCACCTGAAGTCACTGACCATCTCGTCCAGAAGGAGGTTCCCTGGGAAAGACGGGCTCTGGGGCAGGCTGGGGGCTGCACGTGCCTCAGCCTGGGCTGTCTGGGCAGCTGTCTGTGCTAAGCAAGCTAGTGCTTCCCCCAGACCAGGCTTGTCCTTGGGCTCTGGAGAGAAGGCAGAAAGAGAACAGCTCTTAGGTGGCTCCCCGAAGCGGGCACCGGAAACCAGCCCTGAGGACTCAGGTCTCAAGGACAATCCACAATGAGGTTAATCTGCCTGCGGTTAATAAAGAGAATACTGTGTAATTAAATGTGTAGTTTGCCAGAGTCATGGTTTGCTTAGAACGTTAAATCTTAAAACCATTTCTCAGAACTATGAGGGTTCACTGTTTTGTAGAATCTCATTTCACACAAATTAACTTCTAAGAAACAAAATTTCATACTAGGAATTTAAAGCAGGTTGGAAAAGTTTCAAGATACAAATAAACAGATAAGAAAAAAGTAAAGAGGAAGACTGAATATATTAGTTCCTCATACTGAAATGATGGTTTTTGAAACCAAAATTATAACATAAGGTTTAAGGCTTCGTCTTATTAAAGACAGGCAATTTTAAAAGTAAAATATAAAAACTCCATTCATTAATCATTATTTATTTACTGTGTGACCAAAAAACTAGTCATATTTTATGGTATCTTAATAATAAAAGAAAAATTACCATATACTACAGTCTTCCACTATAAATTATATCTACTCACATATACATTAGTTGCTAGATGCATCTGTGGTTGTTCAAAATAGCTTTTCTTAAAACAATTATACATGAAAAATTTTAAGTGGTTTAAAGTTATTAAAACATGAACATTCGAATAATACTAAAAATGAGAAAAATACACAATTGTCATTAAACTTTTTAAACCAAGAATAAGTAGCTGATAAGCAATTAAATGAGTAAATAGCACTTATTTGACAAAGAATATTGAGAAAGAAACAGACAGGCCAACATACACTAATGCCACATGGTGGGCAGTTATAGGAATCTGGTCCTAACGACTAGGTCCAAGAACTTGGATTTATAATGGGCAGGAAACGCTTTATTAACAAGAGCAACAGACAACAAAGAATGTGAAGAAGGGAAATAAATTATAGGTCTACATAGTAAATATCCACGTCTGCCCCAGCTATTCTTACTGAAATTGATGACAGGGGCTGACATGACTGAGGAGCTTACAATAATCACTGAAATGTTCGAAAGACAAGAGCAAAAGGCAGAGAACAAAGCAAGGGGCATCAATAGTCCACAAACTGTAAAATCAGCCCCTACACAGTTCAGAAGACCCTATATTTTCACATCACCCTTGTTATGACCCATCATATTTTTTTTATACAGGTAGCTTTGCTCACTTTAGGACAAATATTTAAGTCAAGTACAAGCATATACTCATTTGCATAGCAAATTTTAAGGGGTGCATTGAAATAGTAACCAACTAATAAAGGTATAAGTATTTTTACATTCAGACTGACCAAATAAGACGTTTTCTATTTGAAAACAGTTATCTATAAAAGTTTTGGGAACCTGAATTAAAAACAAGGCATGAGTTATTAGCAAAACATGGAAACCGTTACTGGTGGAATTCTCTGTAGGCAGCAGTCACTCCTCTATAACTTCTAAGACTTTGTAAACACTGTTCTGGAATACAGTGGTGAAGTGAGGCTTGGACTCCTTTACTAAGAGGTTACATAAGGGAGGTTTCCCAGCATTAGCAGGATCTTCCACATCCCAGATTTCAGGCATACTGCATCCAGGCCTAGAAAAATTAATGTGCAGATTAAAAAAAAATCACTGTACATTACATAATGGAAGATAAAGGAACACACTTTTTATATTCCTACCCTCATTTTTTTTCCCACTTAAAATAAATTAGCTTTTAAAAAAACCAAAAACACCCTATCATAGTTATTTTTATTTAAGCTACCATAAATCCTTTCTAGAACAAGGTGAACACAGCAAAGGTGACTATAAAGAAAGAAGACGACATATAATGTATGTGAATTCAGGTGGTGGGGTAAGAGATCTCAGTTGAATTCTGCCTCAGCTATTTACCAACATTGTGGTTTTGGGTAGTTCACTCAATCTTACTCTCCATATTGGTAAAATGGGACATACCCATGATGTAAGGGACTAAGGGAGAGATTGTATCCAGCATGATGCCCAGCACATAGTAAGAGGAATACTGATGCAGATTATATACTGCATATACTGATGCAGAAAATTATGCAGGATACCTCCAAGAGATCCCAGGTTTGGTTCCATACAACCACAATAAAGCAAATATTACAATAAAGTGAGTACCCAAATTTTTTAGTTGTATTGCCAAGTGCATGTAAATGTTATGTTTATGCTGAATTCTATTAACTGTGCAATAGAATTAACATATCCTAATTTAAAAATTCTTTAATGCTAAAAAGTATGCTAACCATCATCTGAGCCTTCAGTGATAAGGCTTCATAATCTTTTTGCTGATGGAGGGTCTTGCCTCAATGTTGATGGCTACAGATCAATCAGGGTGATGGCTACAGATAGCTGGGGTGGCTATGGAAATTTCTTAAAATAAGACAATATAATGATGCTTGCCACCTTAATGGACCCTTTCTTTCATGAATGATTTCTCTGTAGCCCACAATGCTGTTTGATAGCATTTTACCCACAGTAGAATTTCTTTCAAAATTGGAATTAATATTCTCAACCCTGCTGCTGCTTTATCAGCTAAATTTATATAATATTTTAAATCCTTTGTTGTTATTTTAACAATCTTCACAGCATCTTCACCAGGAGTAGATTCTATCTCAAAAATCCACTTTCTGTGCTCACCCATAAGAAGTAACTTCTCATCTGCTAGTTTCACCATGAGATTGCAGCAATTCAGTTACATCTTCAGGCTCCACTTCTAAAGCTAATTGTCTTGCTATTTCTACCACATCTCCAGTCCCTTACTCCACCTCAGTCTTGAACCCCTCAAAGTCATCCAGGAGGGGTGGAGTCAGCTTCTCCCAAGCTTCTGCTAACTCTGAGGCTCTGACCTCTTCATATGAATCACAAATGCTCTTAATGGTAATTAGATTGGTGAACCCTTTCCAAATTGGTTTTCAATTGACTTTGCCCAGATCCATCAGAAGAATACTGGCTGTGTCAGCTATAGCCTTACAAAGTGTATTTCTTAAGTTATAAGACATCGCAATGGAAATTACTTGAACTGTGGGGCTGCAGAATGGATGCTGTCAGAAGGCATGAAAACAACATTAATCTCATTGTACATTCATTCGAGCTTTTGGATGACCAGGTGCATTGTCAACGAGCAGTCATATTTTGAAATGAATCTTTTTTTCCCCAAACAGGTCTCAATAGCTTATCATAGTCAGAAACCACATTGTAAATGGTTGTGCTGTCATCCAGGCTTGGAGCACAGGCAAAGTAGGTTTATCATAATTCAGTAGGGCCCTAGTGTTTTCAGAGTGACAAATGAAGCACTGGTTTCAGCTTCAAGTCACCAGCCGCTTTAGCCTCTAATAAGAGAGATCAAGCTCCAGGAGTCGGTTATGGACAGGGAAGCATGGCATGCTGCACTCCATGGGGTCGCAAAGAGCTGGACACAACTGAACTAACTGAAGAGAGACAGCCTGTTCTTGGAAGATTTGAAGCCAGGTATTGACTTGTCCTCTTTAGTTATGGAAGTCCTAGAAGGCGTCTTCTTCCAATAGAAGGCTTTTCATCATTGAAAACCTGTTGCTTAGTGTTCAGTTCAGTTCAGTTCAGTCGCTCAGTCGTGTCCAACTCTTTGTGACCCCATGAACAGCAGCATGCCAGGCCTCCCTGTCCATCACCAACTCCCGGAGTCTACCCAAACTTATGTCCATTGAGTGAGTGATGCCATCCAACCATCTCATCCTATGTCGTCCCCTTCTTCTCCTGCCCTCAATCTTTCCCAGCATCAGGGTCTTTTCCAATGAGTCAGGTCTTTGCATCAGGTGGCCAAAGTATCGGAGTTTCAGCTTCAACATCAGTCCTTCCAATGAACACCCCAGGATTGATCTCCTTTAGGATGGACTGGTTGGATCTCCTTGCAGTCCAAGGGACTCTCAAGAGTCTTCTCCAACACCACAGTTCAAAAGCATCAATTTTTTGGCACTCAGCTTTTTTTATAGTCCAACTCTCACATCCATCCATGACCACTGGAAAAACCATAGCCTTGACTAGACGGACTTCTATTGGCAAAGTAATGTCTCCGCTTTTTAATATGCCGTCTAGGTTGGTCATAACTTTCCTTCCAAGGAGTAAGCGTCTTTTAATTTCATGGCTGCAATCACCATCTGCAGTGATTTTGCAGCCCCCCAAAATAAAGTCAGCCACTGTTTCCACTGTTTCCCCATCTATTTGCCATGAAGTGATGGGACCAGATGCCATGATCTTAGTTTTCTGAATGTTGAGCTTCAAGCCAACTTTTTCACTCTCCTCTTTCACTTTCATCAAGAAGCTTTTTAGTTCTTCACTTTCTGCCATAAGGCTGGTATCATCTGCATATCTCAGGTTATTGTTATTACTCCCGGCAATCTTGATTCCAGCTCATGCTTCCTCCAGCCCAGCATTTCTCATGATGTACTCTGCATAGAAGTTAAATAAGTAGGGTGACAATATACAGCCTTGAAGTACTCCTCTTCCTATTTGGAAACAGTCTGTTGTTCCATGTCCAGTTCTAACTGTTGCTTCCTGACCTGCATACAGATTTCTCAAGAGGCAGGTCAAGTGGTCTGGTATTCCCATCTCTTGAAGAATTTTCCACAGTTTATTGTGATCCACACAGTCCAAGGCTTTGGCATAGTCAATAAAGCAGAAATAGATGTTTTTCTGGAACTCTCTTGCTTAGTGTAGCCACCTTCAATAATGATCTTAGCTAGACCTGGATAATTTGCTGCAGCTTCTACATCAGCACTTGCTGCTTCACCTCGTCCTCTGATATTATGGAGATGGCTTTTTTCCTTAAACCTCATGAACCAACCTCTGCTGGTTTCAAACTTTACCACTGTGGCTTCCTCACCTTTTCAACCTTTACAGAACTAAACAGAGTTATGGCCTCGCTCTGAATTAGTCTTTGGCTTAAGGGGATGTTGTGGCTGGTTTGATCTTTCATCCAGACCACTAAAACTTTCTCCATATTAGCAATAAGGCTGTTTCACTTTCCTATAATTCATGTATTAACTGGCGTAGCACTTTCTTTCAAGAACTCTTCCTTTGTATTCACTATATGGCTAACTGGCACAAGAGGCCTAGCTTTTGACCCATCTTGGCCTTTGATATGCCTTCCTTACTAAATTTAGTCATTTATAACTTTTGTTTCAAAGTGAGAGACATGGAATTCTTTTCACTTGAACACTTAGAAGCCACTGAAAAATTATTAATTGGCCTGGGTTTCACAGAATAGGGAGGCCCAAGAAGAAGGAGAGAGATAGGGGAACAGCTGGTTGGTGGAACAGTCAGGACACACGTAACAGTCACCCATCAAGTTTGCCATCTTACATGGTTACAGTACAAGGTGCCCCAAAACAATTATAATAGTAACAGTCACAGATCACCATAATAAATATCAGAATGACCTCAGATATGCAGATGATACCACCCTTATGGCAGAAAGTGAAGAAGAACTAAAAAGCCTTTTGATGAAAGTGAAAGAGGAGAGTGAAAAAGCTGGCTTAAAGCTCAATATTCAGATAACTAAGATCATGGCATCTGGTCCCATCACTTCATGGCAAATAGATGGGGAAACAGTGGAAACAGTGGCTGACTTTATTTTGGGGGGCTGCAAAATCACTGCAGATGGTGACTGCAGCCATGAAATTAAAAGACACTTACTCCTTGGAAGGAAAGTTATGACCAACCTAGACAGGATACTAAAAAGCAGAGATATTACTTTGCTAACAAAGGTCCATCTAGTCAAGGCTATGGTTTTTCCAGTGGTCATGTATGGATGTGAGAGTTGGACTGTGAAGAAAGCTGAGTGCCTAAGAACTGATGCTTTTGAACTGTGGTGTTAGAGAAGACTCTTGCGAGTCCCTTGGACTGCAAGGAGATTCAACTAGTCCTTCCTAAGGAAGATCAGTCCTGGATGTTCATTGGAAGGACTGATGTTGAAGCTGAAACTCCAATACTTTGGCCACCTGATGGGAAGAGCTGACTAATCAGAAAGACCCTGATGCCTGGAAAGATTGAGGGCAGGCAGGTGGAGAAGGGGATGAGATGGTTGCATGGCATCACTGACTCAATGGACATGAGTTTGAGCAGACTCCGGGAGTTGGTGATGGACAAGGAGGCCTGGCGTGCTGCAGTCCATGCTGTCGCAAAGAGTCAGACACGACTGAGTGACTAAACTGAACTGAACTGACATGGAGACACAAGGTGACCCTTTATTATTTACCGAATCCATTCTTACCTCCACTAAACAGTAACTGATATATTATTTTCAAATCTATTATATTACCTGTTTTATAATCACCAATGTATTAATAATAACTGATTCAGGAAAGTATAAGAAGTGAATGAGTAGATGCAAGAACGACCTGGTGAAAGGCTATTGATTATAAAGGACATTTGTCTCCTTAAAATGGAGAGAGCTGAGGACATTCTTTAATCAAGTTATCAAACTTACCATCACCAATAACAAAACAAAGTGACAGGTATCTCCCAAAGTGACATAATGGCAAGTACACAACACCATCTATGCAATGTTCTTGACAAATTTTGCCAGACTGAATCTAATAATGTGGAATAAGTTAGACAAATTCAAATGTGGGACAGTCTTGCAAGACAACTGGCCTGGACTCTTCCAAATATCAGTTAAAAACAAAAAAAGTGAAAGGGATTTCACAAATTTTACATTTTTAAAATGTTAACAGAAAAACCAAGGAAAAGTTATAGAGATTTGACAACAGCTGTGTTTTGTCATAGTTGCTTCACTTTTCTTTACAAGACAAAACACCATTTCCAACAAGTCCCTCCAATTCCCAATGGTAGCCCCATGAATCTGCTCTTTACCACGAGGCAAGCACTAGACAGGAATGCACATGCTTTCTCCTTTTCAATAACATCTTTAATTTAAAGGGAATCTTCACTCAAAAGGTGTCAAAATATAAACCTATCAAAATAAATGAGTAGAAGCCACTGTCACCTCCAATGCCCTTCCTCAGAGGTGCTTCTATAAACAATCCAGCATGCATTCTGCTCAACTTTTTTATTCATGTTCAGACATACAAGGACACAAAAACATAGGCACAGACATTTATACTCACAGGTGCTCCTGGGTTGCTTTTACAAAACTGAGATTAACCTGGGACTCCTCACTTAGCAATAAAAAGTGGTCACTGTCCCATTTCATAAAGACCTACCTTAACTCTTTTTCATAGGTGTAGTACTGTTATGTATTATTTAATCACTCTTTCACGGATAGATATCTTAACTGCTTCTCATTTTTGTCATTATAAAACAATGCTGATATAACTAATTTTGTGCCTGTATCTTTCTATAAGCTAAGTTTCTAGAAGGCGTGCTATCATCTGTCACAAGGCTATTCAATTTTCACTATGTGTCTATCAAATTATCTTCCAAAAAGATATTACCAGTGAGTGTTTCCACAAAAGAGTGTTCAGTGCACACTTTTCTTCACACCCTTGCTGATATGAGATTCTATTAACCTATGAAAATATGACTGGGCTTGGGTTTTCTCTTTTAATTTTCTCACACATACCAAGAACAAACTGTTGTTATACTGCAGACCAATGACAGTAGAGAGTGAGACACACATGAAGCACCAGCTACTGAGTTCAACTGCTTTCAGGAAAAGAAGAGGGCAAAGAGCACTTTGTTAGCTCTAAGTGTAACATCCTTTAGTACTTGTCTGAGTTTTCTAAAGTTTCCTGAGGCCAGTCAGCTATATCTTTAAAACAGCATTAGTGAAAATCTCAATAATTTTCTTTTGAATTAATGTATTTTAATTTTATGTCAACTCTATTATGGGAATTAATGAGAAAGAGCAGAGAACTGAGAATAAAAAAGGAGCTAATTAAAAACTGAATCTATAACTTGTATTTGAGTATATCTTCCTACTTGTATTTGAACACAGGGTATCAAGTATTTCAAGAATAATCAAGCACACAATTAAGCACTTTGTAAATGAGAGCACATATATATATAGTGCCCACCATGGCAGATATTAGCTTAAGCTCCAGGTGGATATTAGTCCCTCTTCCTTTTCTTCTCCTATACTAGATCCCCGTTTGCTCCCCCTGTTTGGGCATATTTTTCTTTTCCAATCACATACAACTGTCTTAGACTGGCATGACAGAATTGGAGAGTGGGGCCAAGGCAGTAAGGAAGGTTCCAATTCTGGCTGACAGCTCTGGCCAGAAACTCAGTTTCTTCCTACTGTGAAAGTAAGAGTAGCGAGTATTAGTCCTTCTTTCCTTTCCTCTTCTGAGCCCTCCATTTGCTTCTCTGTCAGAACAGAGAGTACAGCTGTGTTTTGTTTTAAGCTTTGAGCAGAGTGCACCTGTCTAAGACTTCCTGAGACTTATAATCCTGTAGAAGATGAAGAGTATCATTACTGAGGGGGAAACCAGATGAGAGGAAGCCACTTCCTCTTATTCCTCTCTCTCCACTCCTGCTGCCCCAAACAAAACAAGGGCAATCAGTGCAGCAGGGGAAACCCAGCACAAACTTCCAACCCACCTGACTCTCAGCCTTGTGCCTGGAAGTGAGCTCCAAATGAAGATGATCAGAAGCCAGTTAATTCACTGCTGACTTTGTGCAGTGTGCAAGATTTATTGCCATACTTCCTAAATTTGTCTTTTGATCCTTTCTTGTGTACAGAAACCAATGCTCTGCCCAGCAGAACATGAGACTACTACAATTATGCAAATCCAAGGAGCTCCATCAACATCTTAGAATAAAGAAGCTAGCCTCTGCAATTTTCACATATTCAATATGCATGGGTCTAGGGAAAAATGAAGACTCTTGAATCAAGGTTCATCATTTGCTTGGGGAAGAGAGCTCACAAAACAATTTTTATGTTCCAGTAACTTACAGGTGTTTCAGGTTGGTATCACTGAACTGGATAGTCAGAAAGTAAACCCTGAGACAGTAAAGATCCCAATGCTGGCAGAAATCTCTGCCAAGAAACTGAGTCCTTCTGATTGCAAATGTCAGCTCAACATTCATTTATTACAATGTCTTCATCAAATTGTTATGAGAGATACTTACAACATTTTATCCTAAATTTATATAACAAAGTTAAAGGTTATGTATATAAGTTTCATACATATCCTTATGTTCATAAAGACATGGAGCATTTTCTCAATTATGACTCAATAACATTTTCTGTAGATCTTGATTAAATTCCAGTTGCTTGGGACATATTCACTGGAAAATCATTCAACAATAAACAATTATTTGAGTTTCCTTGTGGGCAACACTTGATAGATACTGCCTCAGAACTATTTTTACTCCTGAGTCAATATTTAATCATTTTATCTTAACACCTTCGTGTATCACTGAAATACATGGTGAATGAGACTAAGCCACAGATATAGCAATCTCCTGAAGATTTCTGTTTACTTAAAGAGTAATGAAAATTAAAAAAAAATAATAGTGTTCCATAAAATATCCTTGATTTCTGATAAAAACTACTTTCTATATTCCTTATGGGATGATGCTTCAGTATTGCAAGCTATCATCTGCTATCGAGTCACCCAAGTGCAACATTTCTAAATAGTCTACTTTAGAATTCACATTTGCTTTTAAAATCTTACCAACTCTTATTGCTCTAATCTGCTTAGTGAACTTCTCTGTGGAAATAGAAAAAATTTAACATATAAACCCAGGAGAATAGGGGTTGCTGTAATGCTAATCATTTTCCCACTCAAGTAAGATACAAACAGTAAGATAGAAGCTTCACTGTAAGTCAGAAGTTTGTTAACTCTTTTGGCACCAGGGACCAGTTTCATAGAAGATAATTGTTCCACAGAAGCGGGGCAGGGGAGGGTTTCAGGATGATTCAAGTGCATTACACTTATTGTGCACTTTATTTCTATTATTACGAAGCTCCAACTCAGATCATCAGGCATTAGACCCAGACGTTAGGGGATCCCTGCTCTAAGGTGAAGCTGGGAGAGGGTCCCCTCTATCCCAGGATATATGTTGCAGAGATGTGGCATGGACAAAGCTGCTGCACTTCATTACAGTGAGACTCTCCATTACTTGGTATCAACTCTACAAGTCTTTTGAAAGAAAATACATCCAACTTTAAATAACAATTTTTCAAAAAAACATCAAAAGCAAGTATGAACAATTTGGGAAATTATCAATAAGTGCACATGCAAAGGTAATGTACACATGCAAATCATTATACATTAAATAGATATTTATAATGATTTGAAAAGAAAAAAACTCCAAATAATTATCAGAAAGGTTTTTTGGCTTATACTTTGCTAAATATTATATATGTCTCATACATAAAACTAGTAAAGCACTTGCCATGAGACTGAAATAACTTTAATGTCTTATGAACATAAAGTACTGTTGCTGAGTACTCACTTGGATCTTCTTATACACCATGATTCTTCCAGAATGTAGTAATTCACTTGTAACTTTATCAATTCTCGCTTCACTTCTTCAGCTGCTTTTCGACTATACATTGAATATACTATTTTCGTTCTGGCTCTTTAAAGAAAAATAATTGGGCAGAAGATTTTCAAGATCAAAAGAATGCAATCAACTTATTTGGACAGAAGCACTGAATGGAACTAGAAGAAAGACTCTATAGAAAAATCAAGTCAAGAGAACATTCCTCACAAGAATTCCTGGCTCAGGGCCATTGGGGAGGTCAACCAAAAAAGGCACAAGTAGCCCAAGAGCCCTGAGAGAAAAAATTCAGTTTAATGAATCCTTTCATCTCCAAACCTAGTCTTTTGGTTTGTTTGATTGCTTGTTTTAAATTTTCTATCACTCTATCACAAATAAGAGTATGAGCTACACAAAGACAACTACAGGACTACTTTAAAGGTTTGTTGTTAACTTTAAAGGTACGACAGTCCTAATTTTGATAACCAACAATTAGTACTAAATGGCTCTCCATTTTATTCATAATTAAAACAAAAAAACTAAATTTATTAAACACAATTGCTCCAGAAATTAGTTTGCTAAAATTGATTTTTTAATGAAAAAGCTTTTTATTTATAAAAGGAATGTCCCACTGTTACACAAAATAATATATTAATAAGATTCACCAATCACTTAGGAAATGACTAGCTGACCAACCTAGAAATTACATGAAAATTTAATCTTTTTCCTTTTCAGAGAGAGCATGGGCTTCCCTGGTGGCTCAGACAGTAAAGAATCTGCCTGCAATGTTGGGAGACCCAGCTTCGATCCTCGGGTTGGGAAGATCCCCTGGAGAAGGAAATGGCAACCCACTTCAATATTCTTGCCTGGAGAATTCCATGGACAGAGGAGCCTAGTGGGCTATAGTCCATGGGGTCACAAAGAGTTGAACACGACTGAGTGACAAACATTTTCAAAGAGAACACAACATTCTAACTTATGAAAAAATAGTAGAAACAAAAAACACGATCATTCCAGTAGGGCTATATTGGTGAAAATTAGGATAAAAAATAAAACCTCTCCTTGAATTAGATACCATTTCAACTGACTCCTCAGAATTCAAGAAAAATATCCTATGAGAAAACCTTAATAAAACTATAGGCTAATGAATTTTCTGGATGAACTTAAAGGTGATGATAACTAATAAGGACATGGGTGTTTTGGAGCCCTGTATAACACAGACACTGTGTGATTACTTTTTGCTGCCAAGGAGAGAAGAGAACCCCAAAGACTGTAGCTTTATTGTCCAATGGGGCCTTAACAGTTTGTACTGAATTTAAGTGTTATCTCAGTATTCTTTGTCCCCAACCTCTACATACTCCAGTTCACCATATCCTTTTTGAAACACTTCTTGTTATGCTGCTGGTTCCCTCCCTCATTTTCTATTTGTATGAAAAACTTGTTTTCAATAATGTGATAATTGTGCACTAACCTTAAACCTGCATCTTCATAATGTGGATGATTCACAATGGGCCGAAGTGCGGAGAGTTTAACACTTGCCATTGTGGGCATGGCACCTGCAAACACTGCATCTGCAAAGCAGGAACGAAGGTCTTAGGAAGACACCTGGGGAACGCGACAAGGAGTCTCCCTCTGGTCAACTCAGTTACTTCCCATGTAAAAAAGTTGAGGCCTGATTCATGATGTAAAGATTCAGTATACAGAACCAGAATGAACTGGGTAGCTGACAAAATGGTGGTCAGCAACCAAGTCTGGATAAAATATTTTCCTTGCAAGACAAAGCCTCATCACTGAAGATTTCTGTTTCTTTTGGTTGTTTGTTTTTAGTGTCTTTTCCTGATTCTAAGAAGAAGTAACACATTGATTATAGAAGTTTTACAGCACCAAGGAATTCTGGAAGATGATTTAATATTCAGTCACTTGATATTCAGATGACAACAGAAAGTTCCCTTTGGATACATGAATCAAGTATCATATTCCTTGAGTTCATTTCAAGAAGGAATGTGAAGGATTGAGATTAAAAATTAATCAGGAAAATAAGCATACCATAAATCATTTTAAACTGTGCCATGCAAAACTTTGGCTATATTTTGAAAAAATTAGAATTTATGGAAAACAGAGAAATAAATTATTAAGAAAATACTTACAACATTTCTTTTGCAAATTTCATAAGCAAGATTAACATCTCTCACTTTCTGGATAATCAAGAAACAGGGTTTCTTAGAAAGATTAAAACCATTGGAAGTAACATCAGTTGAGGATTGTGCAGTTGTATATAAAACCATAGGGAAAACCACAGCTAAATAATAAGACTTTTTTTACCTGGTTTAGTACTATATTTAATCCATTCTATAAGTTCTTCTTGTGGCAAATTGCTGAATTCCCCTACAATATTCCACTGGGTTTGTAAATTTGCAGAACCTTGTATTGACATTGCTGCTAACACAGCAAAAACAACAGCACCAGGATGCACTTTGCAAAAGAGCCATCCAAATAGCTGAAATCAAATTAAGAATACATTGACAATGGTTAGTACAAAGCAGCCTGCATCCTGAAATAAGCAAAAGTTCTTCCCAGAGAAGAATACAGCCTCTGCTAGCGTCCCAGATACAGGACTAATAATTCAAAGGAAAAGTTCCAGAAACAATAACCTGAGGGGTCAAAAGAATTCTACCATTAGCTTTATATAGGTGGGACATGATTTAAGAAATTCTTTTCTCAATTTGCTCTCTCTGCTTCCAGGTTCCAGTGTAAGGTCAGGCCTACCTACTTAATTTGCCAAACTCAGTGCAAAATAAAAACATGGGTTCCTTGTCTGTAATTTTTAAGAAGTTCAAAGCAGCAAATAGCAATGCATCAATTTAGGTGCAGAGTCCTTCTGAGTGTGGGCCCCTGTGCAATCACTGCTTTCTGTCAATATCTACATAGTTACCATTCATGAGTTTAGCCTGCACTGAATGAGTGTTTGTTGTATGCCTAGGACCATTTTAGAAGTTAAAAGGATAAATGATCTGCTTTGGCCCTTAACCTTTGGAAAGATTATAACAAAACCTTGAAGAACTTTAATTATAACAATTTAAAGAACTTTGGGCAATTCAATATTATTTTAGAGCCACTTAATAACAAAAGCTAGGGTAAAATTATCATAGCAGCTATAATACCAACATAACAATCATCTCACCTGTCTTGAGCAGATCAAGGAAGCCATAACACACATGTGTGGGGTCAGGAAGAGTTTTAGTCTCATAATTAAAACACCAAGGGCTGTATATGCTAACAGTTGCAATGCATGATAAACCAGCTGAAAGACAGAAAACATATTTTTTACTCCTAATATTCGTGAAGTTTAAGAATATATTGTTAAATTGGTGAATATACTAGAAAAGAGTAATTTTTCTTAAAAACATTATTTTGATTTTTGATAAACAAGTCTTAAAATTCACTTTCAAACTTCCCCATTTTATTAGAGGGGTAAAATTATAAAATCCTTAAGGCAAGTGGACTTATAATTCCACTCAGAATCAAGGCTTGGGTTAATAAAGCCTACACTTCTGAACTAGGTGGAAATATGAAAAACAGTATCATCAACTATAGTCACCACGCCATTGCTAAGAAAGAGGATCCTAAAAGTCTTCACCAAAAGAAAAAAATTTTGAGTAATTATGTATGGTAACAATTTTAACTAGACTTACTGTGGTGATCAATACACAAGGTATGCAAATTCAAATCATTATGTTGTACATCTGAAACTAGCATTATATGTCAATTATGCCTCACTTAAAAAGAAACAGGCTGAATCACCAGGAAATGGGAACAGCAACCAGTCACATCTCTGAGGCCTCTGGGCAAGGTGAGCAGAGAGGAAAATGATCTCCAATCATGTGAAAGATACTCTGCAAAAGTGCCTAAATGGACCCCAGCAGTGAACTGCTATTACCTTGACGATGATCAGAACAGACCAAGTGAGTTTCCTAGCTACCTACTTTAACAAATGAATGGTCATGTTTGCAGTATTCTCATAAAAACGCATACAGGCCTATTTTGATTAGTGACTTACCAATAAAGTGAGAAAATGAACTAGAAAGAAAAGTCCAAATATATACAAATATTAAAACAAGGCACATTTTGGTAATAGTAAGTCTTTACCTCTCCATGATCAAACTGGTGTTTTCTGAAATGGAAAAAGAAATACTACCATTGAATCATCATTGAAGCACTTCAATCATGTGCATTTCTACCTGACAAATGTGAGTTTTACAACTTCTATAATATTCCCTCAGGACACATACGTGTAAACCAAAAGAACTAAAAGTTATAAACCAAACTGGTGCTACAGTCTTTTAAAACAGTTTATTTTGCACATCCCACATATCTGACTACACGGGTATTTTTAGGCCAACAAGACTCCCTGGCTGCCATGCATCACATACCTCACGGGTAATATCCTGACAAAGCAGGGAGTGGAAAGAAACTCGGAAGCCCTCACAGTCCCATAGCCCTACTTCCTGTCCCCAGCGGTCCCTCAGCTCCCACATAAACTTTAACTGCCACAGAGACAATATAGGAAGCCACACACAAGACTTTTTTACAGCAGCAGTTCTGAAACAAAAAATAGCCACAAAATGTTTTGTTAGTTTTGTTTGATGGCTTTAATTTCCTAAGAAAGGATATATCTTTATAGGCCCATCCTCCTCACATCTCACTCTGGTCCCCTTCCCAGCACCCCAACCCTGTGTTGAGTCTCATCACAGCACTGAGAGCAAATTTCAAAAATGGGAATCCAGATATGCCATTCTTTACTTAAGACTTTCTAGTTGGTTGTGGGTTTTTTTGTTTTTGTTTTTGGTAATTACACATAGTCTTCTTTAGATGGTCCCCATCTTTCACCCCTGAAATTCACCTTTCTACTGTGTTTCCTCTTGACCAACTGTGCTCCATCACATTAGACTCATTTTAAGCCTTAAAACATCAGACAGCTCCTTTGATTCCCATATTCAGTGTCTCCCACCTTGATCACTCACACTGCATTTCCTTGTTTTATCTTCTCAGAGAAAATAAAATGTTCACTTATAGGTTTACTTGATTATCCTCTGGCTCTCCCTACTGAAATGAACCCTTCAGGAGGACTGGGTACAAATCCATCCATCCACTCAATTTCACTGAACACTGAAGACACAGCAGTAAATAAGATGGGGGGAAAAATACCTATGCCCCAGAGTTTACATATAAGTTGAAGGAAACAAACAGAAAGCAAATAAGCAAACATTACATGGCAATAAATACCGTGCAGAAAAAACGAAACCAGGGAAAAGATGCAGGGAGTACTGGGTGTCCAGGGTGGTGTATATTAATCCGTGTGGTCACCAACTGAGTGAACTCTGAGCAGAGCCTTGAGGACCTGAGAATTTGAGCCTCAGGATCGCCGGTGGAAGAGCACTTCAGGCAGAGAGAACAAACATGACAAAGCCTCATGGTAGCAGGCTCCTTGGCAGGCTGACAGTAAAGACAGCATGATTAGAGAAGAGGGAGCCAGGAGGAAAATGAGATGAAGAAGATCCAGCAGAAGTGTGCTGACAGGGAAGCACATTCAGTGACTCAGTACTGCGTTCACAGAATTTGAGATTCTCACCAGACACCCCAACAGAGATGACAAACAGTGAGTCTATGTATAAATCTTAAGTTCAAGGGAGAAGTCTGGATCAGAGATACAAATATACAACTTGATAACACATGGCTTCTCTATCCTAAATACTGAAATATATCAAGACCTAGAACAATGCCTAGCAAATACAATTCAATCTTTTTTTTTTTTGAATGAACAAATGATTCAATTAACCCCTAATCTAGGTAATCTCAGTTCAGTTGCTCAGTCGAGTCTGAATCTTTGCGACCCCATGAATCGCAGCACGCCAGGCCTCCCTGTCCATCACTAACTCCCGGAGTCTACCCAAACCCATGTCCATCGAGTTGGTGATGCCATCCAACCATCTCATCCTCTGGCAGCCCCTTCTCCTCCTGCCCTCAATCCTTCTCAGCATTAGGGTCTTTACCAATGACTCAACTCTTCACATGAGGTGGCCAAAGTATTGGAGTTTCAGCTTAAACATCAGTCCTTCCAATGAACACCCAGGACTGATCTCCTTTAAGATGGACGGGTTGGATCTCCTTGCAGTCCAAGGGACTCTCAAGAGTCTTCTCCAACACCACAGTTCAAAAGCATCAATTCTTCGGCGCTCAGCTTTCTTCACCATCCAACTCTCACATCCATAGATGACCACTGGAAAAACCATAGCCTTGACTAGACGGACCTTTGTTGGCAAAGTAATGTCTCTGCTTTTAAATTTGATCTCTGGTTCCTCTGCCTTTTCGAAAACCAGCTTGAACATCTGGAAGTTCACGGTTCACATATTGCTGAAGCCTTGCATGGAGAATTTTGAGCATTACTTTACTAGCATGTGAGATGAGTGCTATTGCGCGGTAGTTTGAGCATTCTTTGGCATTGTCTTTCTTTGGGATTGGAACGAAAACTGACCTTTTCCAGTCCTGTGGCCACTGCTGAGTTTTCCAGATTTGCTGGCATATCGAGTGCAGCACTTTCACAGCATCATCTTTCAGGATTTGAAATAGCTCAACTGGAATTCCATCACCTCCACTAGCTTTGTTCATAGTGATGCTTTCTGAGGCCCACTTGACTTCACATTCCAGGATGTCTGGCTGTAGGTGAGGGATCACACCATCGTGATTATCTGGGTCATGAAGATCTTTTTTGTACAGCTCTTCTGTGTATTCTTGCCACCTCTTCTTAATATCTTCTGCTTCTGTTAGGTCCATACCATTTCTGTCCTTTATCCAGCCCATCTTTGCATGAAATCCAGGTAGCATAAAATCTGATTGTACGATTAAATAAAATCAGCATAAAATACTGATGTACTAGCAAAGAGTAAATATATTAGGCATATGAAGAAAGCAAATGGGTCCTCTTTTATTCTTCTTTCGTTCCACGTACAAATTATCCATTACCATTTATTAAGCACATAGAATGTTAATATGACCATTAACATTACATTAACTCTGATCTTACAACTATTTATTATCCCAACTGACAGCTAAGGAAAGCAAGTCACAGAGCTAGTAAGCAGCAAAGCCAGGTCTATATATTTACTGGTTTCAGAATCAATACATTTTCTACTTCATCATGCTGTCTTTATCCTCCTTTAACCCCTTTATTCAGTGTCCCTGAATAAAGGAGACACTGGTACTCACATCTTGAGAATTAAAATGTGTATCCTACCCCTCCCCTTTTTATATTGGCATATGACTTTCGTACTTAATGCAAAACGAAATGTCAATGTGCCTTTCTCCTTTCCAAAAACCTCTGATCCTAACTAGATTGAAAGCCCCATGAAGCTCAGTGTTTTTCTATAATTATTTCTATAGTTGAGTTATTATTGAAAAGACTCTTGTTTCTGTGAAAAGTTCCACCTTTCTCTTCCAAATGCATACTATAGTTATAACCTTTAGCCCTTTTCTGAGCTCTTAAAGATTTTTCATCTCAATCGAAGATAAATTTTGGCTTTATGTACTAGAAGCTTTTTCCTTTTCCCCAGCCCTCGAAGGTGTCAGGTAGAAGCAAGGGTACAGTTACAATAAATTGTTTCTAAATGAGAACAAGGATCGTCTCAAGAGTGCATGCAATAATTTATCACTGGGTGGAGGTTAAGGAACAATATATAAGGCTGTGTGTGTTATAAAAGAAAATATATAGACACACAAATTCAGCAATCTCTACTGCTCCCAAAAAAATCCCACAAAAGAATGAAACTAGAATTAAAACTTCCTTTACTCCATCCTCTAACCCCATCCCCTACTAATAATTACAAGTTTTATCTTTCCACATCCCTGTGTACTAATAAACATATAAAATCTTCATCTTTAAAATAAAAGTATAATCATCCTTTATATGTTTTATAATTTTTAATTCAAGGATGCATGATGAAATATCTTTGTAAAGAATTCTACTTTCTGACTGGGTATTAATTAAACCAATCCTGTACTACTGAATACTTTGGTTGTTTTCAGTCTCACATTACACACACCACCACAACGGGCATCTCTATACCATCACCTCTGCATTTCTATGCGAGTTTCTAGGGGACACATTTGCACTGGTGAAACTGCTGGGTTAAAGGACAGGCCCACCATATGTTTTGCTTTATTGCCAAACTTCCCTCCCACCCTTGCAAGCACTGGGTATTAATTTTTACAAACCTGGCAAGTAAAAGGTTTCCACGTTATCACGGGACTGAGCACTGTTTCATGTATCTATTTACTCATGCACAAGCCTTTATCACTCAACTACTATCCTTTCCTCATATGCCAGGCACTGCATATCAACTGCTGAATTGAACAGAAATGGCCATCTTCCCTTTCAGGAGATACAGGCAACAACACATCAGCTTGTAAACACATGGTGATAAACGCTGAGAGAAAGAAAAAGGGTGTGATGGTGGAGAATAACAAGCAAGGAGACAAGGGATCTACTCAGAGATGATAGGTAGAAAAGGCTTCTTATAGGAGGTGACATTTAAGCAAGGATTAGAGAACTGAGTCATGCCAAGACAGGCTGTGGGAAGCAGGGGGCACAATTACAGGCTTAGGGCACAACCACTGCAAGGGCAGGAAACCAATTTTCATGGTCAAAGAGCACAAAAGAGATTAGTGGGACATGAGTGTAGTGGGAAACGGAAAATGGGAATGTGTTTTCTCAACTGCCTGTGTGTACCTTTCACTCATTTTTCAAATGGGTTTTTAGCATTTTTCTTGTTAATTTATAGAAGTTCTTTATATGTGATGGTCATTATTACCTTGTTATGATCTGCAAATATTTCCCCCAAGTTGTATTTGCTTTGAATAATGCTTACAGTATTTTACCAAAGAATTTATCTGGTCAATCATATCAACCTTTCCTTCTAGCTTACTGGTTTTATGCCATTCTTAACAAGGCCTCTAACCCTAACATCATAATAAACTCTTGGTTTATTTGGGAGTTTCATTTTTCTCTATAGTTAAATCTTTGATCCATCTGGAATTTATTTTATGTAAAAAGTGAGTCCACTTTTACATTTCCCTCTTTTTCTGTCAAAAGGCTGTCCATTGGTCCTAAAACCATCAACAGAGTAATTTGCTTTATCTGCCAAACTGAAGCACAAAGCTGTGTCCTTCAAGTAGAAATGAGTGTAGGGCTATTGTCAGAGCATACTGGATGGGACTTAGAGACAGGTAAGTGATGTGCTTAGCACTGTTAAAGAGAGGGAATAAGGATAAAAGCAGAGAAGGGGAATGGCAACAACTGAAACATCAGTTATCAAGTGTTGCGTGCACAACACATAACTATAAAATTAATACACTGTAAATACCTACTTAATAAACTGGAGGAAGTAACAAAGTCATTAATGCCATATTTACCTTATATGTTGTTTAGTTAAGACAACCCACATGTCACTAATAACCTGCAAATAGATTTTTAAACACTTTATAACAGCTGTATTGGAAAAAAAAATTCAAGTAACATATTTTCTAGACTTTTAAACTTTTACTTATTTTAAAATACAGAAGTATGGAGATAAGAAGTAACTCGGAAACAGTAATTATGACAACAAAATCTTACATTTGTATAGTACTTAATCATATCTATAACCAACCCTGTTCAGATAGGTTTTATTATCATGTTATAAATGAGCAACAGGCTCAGAAGAATTAAATGATCTTCCTGAAGGTGGGCAACAACCAAGAAGGGTCTTGAAACCTGACCTTTCAGCTTCTAAGTCACCTTACTGGATTCCACTATGTTCAGGTTCTTGGTAGTGCCTCTACTTAACTATACACTATACAGGAATAGTAACTATGATGCCCAAAGAGGAGGTGCCATCTGATTCTCCCTCTTCCCTTGCTTTTTAATGGAGATGATGTGAGGCCAGTAACAACCTCTCTGACCTTCCAATTTTGCATTTGCCAAAATGGAAATAATAATACCTGTACCCTAGAATGTTACTGAAGAACCAACTGAAATAATGTATGTGAAATATTTAGAGAGATTATAAATATATGACGTGAATAATAATTACAATACAGATATTCCACAAATACATGACATTGTACTAACACAGAAATAATAGCTCTGAATGAGAAAATCTTTAGGGTCTATCATTTATTTTTCAATCACAGACTAATCCCAAGTCATTCACTTAAAACACCTGTAGTTATAAAGTTCACTAACTCTTATGAAGAAAAAAGAATATTACACCACTCTTTGCTAAAGATTGGAATTTCCTTGGCCTGATTTATATCTGGACTTAAGATTTCAATATCAAAGCCAAGTTGGGAGTCTAACTATTTCATTGAGCTTAGTAATATATTGTTAATATTCTATTTTTCCTTTTGATTAATAATAAACTCTATCCAGAAGTTAATGAATACTACACAAATGACTTAGAAATGCATATGTTAAACATTTTAATAAAATATTACCTTAAAAGTTAAAAGTGAGTCAGTAGTAATTTACATAAACATAAACAATTGTATGTGGGTCAATATGATCTCTCTGATCCTATCTTTCAAAATACCTGACTATCAAAATGTAAGTGTCCTTTTCTTAGGTTTACTTTATGTTGGTAACTAGCACAATATTTTTTAAGATTTATAAATATTCATCAAAGGCTATCAGTAAGAAAACACAGAATGTGTTTCAATAAATCTATATAAGTATTGTGTTAGATTAACATGTAGCCTAGTATATGTAACTACTGTGAAGAAATAAGAAAATGTTTTCTTATGAGAAAGTACTCGTAAGGTAAAGCACGGACTTACCTTTCTAATGATTACAATAAACACAAAAAGAACAACTGGAAGCAATAATGTCTTTGTATACCTCAAGGGAGTCTGAAATTCAAAGAAGTGTTTCATTAGAGAAAAATGTTATTTCAAATGAAATTGCAAATCATGAACCAAGTGAATTTTAAAACATGTTAAGAAACTTGTGCATTCACCAATCTACCCACTGATTCCCATCATAAAAATGAAGATACATGTCCATAGAAATGAACTTCCCCAAAATGCTGAGTTGAAAACACTAACAGATACAGTTCCTAAACACCTGTAAGTGTAAAATGCAACTAGAAAGATTACTATCCACTTTTGCACAGTACTATTCTAACTAGAGAGCCCGACATTCAACGAGGGTCAGCAGAATGGCATGAACTTTACTGTGCATTTTATCTGGAATAAAAATCACAAGCATGATGTCCAGATACAAACACACACACAATAATGATCAATGTTTATAAAAGGAGTAAAAACATTTTTACATTTTCTTCAGTAACAGGTAAAAAAGCACACACAAAAAAATTTTTTTAAGCTAAAAAAGCCCTACACATTGCAATCCTATACACTTCTCAATAATCTCAGATAACAGTCTCAAACAATTCTCAGCCTGAAATTTCTAAATTGCAATTGATTTGCTCCTTATCAACACATTTCCTCACAAAAGTAATCTTTTATTATTACATGAAATTATGCATGCTTTCCTCAATATGTTTATAAACAGAAGGCTAGATTCAACCATATTAAAAATACTGGTATATTTTAATTCTACAAAGCATAAGGTAAGTAGCATTTTCCGATTTCCCTCTCCTTAGTCCAATTTTCTCACTTTTTGTTCTGTATTAGATGAGCAATTTTGATAATTTATACAAAATGCAGTCTTCATGAGTTAGAAATCCCATTAAAAACAGGATTTTTACATTTTTATTTTACTATTTACCTTTATAAACATTTGCATGTTACTATTTTAAAGTATATAAGTATACTTCTCTTTTGTAATTTTTAAATTATGATTTAACATATGTAAAAATTATATAACTGAAGCTATTTTATTATTTCAAAAATTAGACAGTTGCTAATAATAACTAACAATAAATATAAGAAAAGTAGTAACAGTGATGTTTTCTTTAAAAGGAAGTATTTTTAAAAATTGTGTTAAAAATACTTAACAAAGTTTAATAGAGCTCAAACAATTTTAACATTATATTCCAAAAGTTTATGAAAGTGAAGTAAGTCAGAAAGAGAAAAACAAATATCATATATTAATGCATATATGTGCAATCTAGAAAAATGGTACCTATGAACCCATTTGTAGGGCAGAAATAGAGATGAAGATGTACAGAACAGACATGTGGACACAGTGGGTGTGAGGAAGGGAGAGTGGGGTGAGCTGGGAGATTAGGACTGATATATATACACTACTATGTATAAAACAAATAGCTAGTGGGGAACCTGCTGTAATAGTAAAGAGAGCTCAGCTCAGTACTTTGTGGTGATCTAGAGAGGTGGGATTGTCGGGGGAGGTCTTACAGGGAGGGGATATACGTATACATATAGCTGATTCACTTTGTTGCACAGCAGAAACCAACACAATGTTGTAAGGCAATAATACCTCAATTAAAAAAAAAAAAGAACAAATGCAGAGGAAGAAAACCACAATGAGAGATGTGTGCACATGCTTGTTCTATTAGAATTATAAGTTCTTTTATTTTAATATTTCTCATAATTATTGATTTTATTCTAAGCATAAAAGTTACATATGCTCATTGTGAACACTAGAAAATGGAGAAAAAATAAAGGAGACAATGAATTTCACATTTTAATCAGCTATCAGCATTTCCTCCCTGATGGATTGTATATGTTCACCTCCTTCACCCATTTCTGCATAGGTGGTTAGGGGAACAGCGTGGGGCTATGCTTTTGGTGCTGAGAAAGAGTGAGGGTGATCGATTATTTTTTATTGATTTGAACAATCTCCTAAACTAATTAATCTCTAGTTTCACTGATTTTATTTATCGCAAGAATCATCCCAGTTAGTCATTTGATTTTAATTTTTATAACATTTAATGTACATATAACAGTTTTAACTTATATGCAGACAAATCTATTCATCATTCTCATATGCACTTTGTACACTGTGTGTATTTAATGATGCTCATTAAAATATGAAGTTAAGAAATATTTCTCAAATTAATTCTTCAAGCTTCATTTATATTTAAGACATCAACTGAAATGAAGTTTGGTGTGTGATACAAAGCTTTAACCTGATTATCCACCCCAATTCAATTTTTCAAATAATATTCATGAAACAATGCATCTTTTATCATTTAGCTGTGGTGTTCTCTTCATTTCATACCAAGTACGTACACAAAAACATAGTTAAGTACATACACATGGGGTCTACCCAGCATTGTCTATTTTTGGCCATAATGTTCCTGTTTTGATATCTGTGTACTTTAAATACTGTTGCTTTCCATTTTCATATCTAAAAGGCAAAGATCTCCCTCACTGGTTTTTACTATCTTTCAATAGTACAATTAAAATATGACTATTATAGAAAATTTAGAAGACGCAAATTACAAAATAAATATAATCACTAATTACCTCTTCACCAAAAAAAAAGAAAATTAGTGTTAAAATTTTGCTGACACTTCATGTGTGCTAATTATAGCTCAATAAGATCACAGCATGTTGCTTACCCTATTATACATCTTAAGTGTCTTTCCGTATCAGTATGATATTGTGTTAAATTGTTCCCTCTTCCCAACACGCAACAGATGCCCTCTCTCTGAACCTGCACTGTACTCTATCTCTACAGCACAGTTCCTGTGAAGATACCTATGGAGATGAGGAATGGCAGGCTAACACAGCTTTGCCATTTTCTTCAAATTGGCTGAAGCCATGCTATGCCTTAGTAAGCTATTTCTTCTGTTACACAACTGATGATTCATACTCTCAAGGCTATGTAGTGGACTGTTTATTTTCAATAATGTTAAAGGATTTACACTGAGCCCTAATTTCTCTGTTGATGCCTATACTTCCTTTACCATCTCCTTGAAGGAGTCTTGATCTGCTATAGGCATGCATTTTAATGTTTTTCAAGATACTTTTACCTATTTTCTTTCAGCAGGCTCAACGTTATCACTTGTACACTTTTTATCAGCCATTATGTGTCAAAACCACTTGCCAGAACACAGGAAATGAAGACTGATAAGTCACTGGAGTAAAGAGTCATCTGCCATGTGGCACACTCTTCCACTGGTCTGCAATTCAGTGGCTGACCCAGTGGGGATCAGGGAAAATGAATGTGTCAGCAGAGGACTGTTGGCCAGTTCCATACACACAGCTTTGAAGAAAAATGTCTCAGAGATAATTAAATATCCTCATAAATCAGGATTTATTTATATATATAGATATATATATATAAATAAATCCTCAAAATATATATACACAGACACAAAAAAGGCACATATATACAAATGTCTGTTGAACCAAACTAGCTCATAAAATATTACAATAGTATTTAATGTGAAACATCTTAAAATATCAATGGTATTTCCTATGTACCTCCTTTCATCCTCACAGTATCTGTTTGTAGCACACTACCAGAAACTAGTAAACTACAGTCCAAAGAATGAGAGTCACTTGATCAACAACGTAAGTAATATTGCAGACTTCTGGCTCACAATCCACTAAACTACTCTCAGATTTTCTTCTAAACACAGGAGAACAGTTTTAGAAAGACAAATGTTGATGGAATGAAAAACCTGTATTCGATGATATTTCAAATCAATGAGATGGCTCAAACAAACAATCACAAAGCAAGTGGAAACTGGAAAGCTTGAGCGTTTCACTGAATCAATGCTGTCCTTGAAAGGAAGCAACTTGAAATGCTTCTGTGTTTACTCATCCTAAAAACTATTGCTAGACTGAATGCATGTTTCTAAATTATCAAAATGAGAAGAGATCATATATTTCATGAGGCTGTGCTAATGTAAATAGGAACATCTTAGTTCAAGCTGCAAGGTTTTCCTTTTCCTTCAAACTGAGACAAGAGCACAGAGGTAAGAATCTGAATAACAGGAGCACCCTTTATGAAAAATGAATGGACCAAAACCTAAGGAAAGAAAAGGATAAATCCCTTCTTACCTCCTTCTCCATAAAGTCAAACTCTGCTGCACAGGTATACAGTAAAGTGTCAAAATCCTTGTAACTGAAGAATTTTGATGTTAATAAGTTGCCAATATGGGCCTAGGAAGGAATAAAGGGAGGCACCATTAGATTATGCCATACATTGCTATAACTCATTTCAATCTTAACAGTACCTAAAAACAGCTTCCATTGCACTGCAGAACTTGCTGTTCTAACACCGAGCTGTTTTTGGACCCTCCAACTTCACAGTCTCTGTTCTTTGGCTGACAAGTGATAGCTCCAACAACATCTTGCCTTCCACGCACCATCAACAACATCCCACAGGCTTTTACCCTTGGGTTTTCCCTGCTCAAGGTGTTAAACCTTGTGAAATACATTATAAGGTATCCAGTGGGCTTGGTAACACACACAGGCATCCATCAATCACAAAGGGACATCATGTTTTAGAGTAGAGAAAAACAAACATAATTCAGAATTTCTGAAAGGCAGACTGAAAAGACTTTTTGAAAGAAGCAGACACCGGGCAGACCTTGGAATAAAACACACCTTTTGACTGACAGTCAGCATCTGTGTATTCTTCACATATCACCAAGTGCACACACATCACCTCACTTACTTCCCACAACAAGCCATGTGAGGAAGCTGGAGTTATTTTCATTTAACAAATGAGAAAACACTTGCCAAAGTTTCAATTCATTATTGTCTAAAAGAGCAAGAACCACAGGAAAGGGGATAAATTATATCCAAAGCAAATCATGACTAAAACGCTAAACGATACATAAATGAAGGGGGGCGTGGTCAGGGAGTGAATAAGAACTCAGTGGCGATGGGATATCCTGAAGAGTCTCAAATGCTGTGTCTTGTGGGGAAGAAATGTATGCTAATAAGTTTAAGAAACCAGTAGGGAGAATACCTTGGCCTAAAATTGCATATGCAAACCACCAATCCAAGGAAAAGGAAAATGATCTAAAAGGAAAGTAAAATGGTTGGAAAATCTCAATAAAATGAAAGAAGTCCCAAAATAATGATAACTGCCATAAATGTAAAGACCTTAAGTTCACTAATTAAAGACAGATGCTCAATTAGAGTTAAGGGGAAATTTTCAGTATCATGTTGTCTACAAAAGATATGCTTAAAAGTTTGCAGAAAGGCTAAAAGCAGAAAAAGAGAACAAGATATACCAGATACAATGAACCACAGAAACCTGCATTAGCAAATGTAATGTCTCACAAAACTAAATTCAAACAAAAACATATGAAAAAGACAACAAATGACATTATATGCCGATAAACAAACAACAAAGCAAGATTACACATATCATAAACATCTTTTCAGTGAATGGCATAGATTCAAAGTGTATAAAAGCACAATTGAAAAAGTCTCTAGGAAGAAAAACTAAGTTGACAATATTTGTTAGATATGTGAATTTCTACAATGCAAATATTTTTTTCTAAATCACAAATGCAGCAAAACTGGAACACAGTAACTAAGAAAGACTTTAAAAGTCCTATCAGCTAGAAACTGAATAACATAAAACTTATCTTTGGGTTAAAAAAGAAAATCACAAAATAGTTCACTTGTAAGACACAAAAAAGGTACTACTTATAGGGAAATTTAGAGATTTAAAATGTGTTTATCATAACACAAGAGAGGTGAAAACAAAAGAGCCAAGCACTTTCCCTCAAGCATCAGAAAAGGTTCAGAGCAATCCCAAAGAAATAAGAATAAAGGAAATGAGGATGACAGATTTCAGTTACAAAGAGAAATACAATAAAATCATGGAGAAGGAAATGGCAACCCACTCCAGTATTCTTGCCTGGAGAATCCCATGGACAAAGGAGCCTGGTGGGCTACAGTCCATGGGGTCGCAAAGCAAGCAGAGCATTACCTTGAAACTAAAACCAGGCAAAAACATTACAAGAAAATAAAACTACAGATTAATATTCTTAAAAATCAACAAAAGTCCTGAAAAATATTAGCCAACCAAATCCAGCAATATTTAGAAAAACTAATACATTGTAAACAAGTGAGGTTATCTGAGAAACACAATGTTGGATCAACATTCAAAAGTCAGTGAACGTGGGGACTTGCAGATACAGCAAAGCACAACGTTAGTAAATACCCTCCTCCAGTAACAACTAGGAAATTGGACAAAGCTGTCAAAAATCATACTAGGTTCAAGAAAATGATCAAAAGGAAACAAATGTAGAAAATTCATTTATTTAAAAAAACGAAAAAAAAAAAGATGACCTCTATGTGGAAATAGTGGGAGTTTATGGCACTGTTGCTTTGGCCACTGGTTTAGTGGCTAAGTTGTGTCCAACCCTTGTGAGCCCATGGACTGTAACCCGCCAGGCTCCTCTGTCCGTGAGATTTTCCAGGCAAGAATACTGAAGTGGGTTGTCATTTCTTTCTCCAGGGGATCTTCCCAACCCAGGAATCAAACCCAAGTCTCCTGCATTGGTAGGCAGTCTCCTGCCATGCAGGCAGATTCTTTACTGCTAAGCCACCAGGGATTCCCACTTTGGCCACTAACACCCAGCATTACATTACCACTGCTTCCCCGAGCTTGGGCAGCCCAATGGTCTCGTAACCGGATGGGGCTGACCATGAAAGCAGAACATCTGCTACTGGAAGGAGCTGACTTGTTTGGGGGCAGAGAGCAAAAAAGTCTGTGCACTGTCAGTAAAAGCAGCAAAGGGTTACAGTATCAGTTTGGTGAACAGCAGATTTACAGACTAGCTAGAAATGTTAGAGATTCTGCAAAAGAGACAATCCCTGAGGGGTAGATAAGTTCTCCCATCCCTGGCGACTGGAAAGCTGTCCACAGATGCTAAGGGATCTAAGAGAGCCCAAGCTCTCTATAAATCTATGACCGTGTGGGAGGTGGTATGCACATTCATGGAAGATCCAAGAAGGTGGGCAGGTACGGCAGAAAGGAAAAGAAACATTCAGATCAGAGTTACCAGAACAGGTCTGAAGGGTATCCTCTGAAAAACCTGCTTGCAAGGTTGACCCCTGGCTGACATCAGGGAACTTGGATTCTGTAAGGCCCCACCACCCTAAACGATACTAGTGGCTTATACTGAACACCTATATTGCTTCTATATTTTGATATGTGTGAGGCAGAGGGTGCCTGTGTTACCAGTCCCCAATAAAAATCTTGGGGCACTAAGTGCTAAACTTCCCTGTTGGACAACATCGGTTTTTATCAAGGATGAGAAATCTAGGAAAGGCCAATAAATGCCTCCTTGGATTCCTAAAGGACAGGGAAGTATGTGTCTTACCATCTTAACAGAAAAAAACCAATGCTTCTCAATAGCTATATGGCCTTGCCATTCTCCTTCCTCTGACCAATGTCAAAATTAAGAATTTATGAGCTGATATTCCTGATCAATGTTACATATTTCCAGAAATACTAATGCTGCAACTAAATTATTTCTGATTTAGACATAACTTTTTATAATACCTTTTTTTTACCCTGGTTCAACACCAGGCTGTGAAGGAAATGACAACAGTCACTTTAACCTGAATTAACAGTTTAACTGGATTGTCTTCCCCCAGTGAGTAGTCAGATTCCATAAACCTAGGATTTGAGCTATTTCCCATTTCTTCCTGCTCATTTTTTGTATCCTGGCTGACTCAATCACCTTTTAGCGCTCATCTTCACAGCTGACTGCTAGGAGCCTTCCTTGACTCCTCCTGTGTATTCGTGCAGCACTCTGTACCTGTTTTTTTTTTTTTTTTAATGAAGTTTTAAAATACATTTTGCAGTTTTTTAATTTTTATTTATTTATTTTTGGCCATGCCACATAGCACGCAGGATCTTTAGTTCTCCAACCAGGAATTGAACCCATGCCCCCTGCAGTGAAAGCTCGGAGTCTGGACTGCCATGAAAGTTCCACTCTTTTTATCACGGCTTCTATTACACTGTTTTACAGTTGCTAGAAATTGACCCTATGCCCCACTAGACTGTGTCTTACTCAGTTTTGTATCTCTAGGATGCATTCTACTGCCAGGCCCAGAGCAGGTACACTGAATGACTGAAAAAATGCATTTTAGGCTATGCTTTTAAACTTTTAAAATATCTTTCCACAGGTTGTAGACTTCCCCTTTAATAGTCCAGTGGTTCTCAATCTTTTTTAAGCAAACAATTCTGATGGTCATATGAAAACCTGTATAGATGTCTACATGTAAGAGATTGAAGCTAGACTATCCTGGATGAAGAGAATCGACGAGGAGACTGGAAAGTAGATGGACCTCACCAAAGAGCCTGTGAAATCCCAGAACTTCACAGAACTCAGTTTCAAAACCACAACTTAAATCTATTATAGGAGGAAGAAAGACAGTCAATTAAAATAAATTACAGAAAAAAAAATATGTGGTTTACTTTACTCTTTCCACGTTGGTTAGTGTCCTCTTTTAATTTAATTAATGTGCTCACCAGAATATCAAAATAAAATAGACAAAGCAAAATTACAGATAGGGTGAAACTTTTGCAATTATAAAACAGAATTCTTCTCATTTTATTATCTCTCCTACCCAAATACCAAAGAAAGTAAAACCAAACAATAATAAAAATGTCTCTAGCAAGACGAACTCGGATTAAATCATCTATAAAAGCTTATAAATACACCTTTCATAAGCACTGACCAGAAAACTGGAAGAAAAAAAAGGAATGAGTCTATAATATAATTTATTATTTAAGAGGCTCTGAAGGTGGTGTCTTTGTCTGTTGCAAAAGGGGATTGTAAAGAAACCAGAGGAAAATAACTGCATAGGTTTTAAAATTTGAGCTTAAGTCTCTAGAGCTTTCTTTAAAATTTTAAAACCTTTGTGATATAGAAAGACCAATAAAATAAGAGACTGTGTCAAAAATTAATTTTGAAGACTAGACTATATACTTAGTCAAATTTACTTTCTATTAGAGTAGCTAGATACAATAACAGGTGAATAGACCCCACCTTAGAATTTAGCTTAAATAGTGGCACTTGGCAACTCTCGTAATTCATTCTAAGCTTGTTTATTTCAAGTCTTTCAAGTTTAAGCAAAAACATACTTACATCATCTGCAATACCAAAGATTTTAGATGTCAAATACTTCAGTATGACAGTTCCAAATAACCAAAAACATCCTTGGATAACCTACAAAAGAAAAATATAGCAAAACAAAACTAAACCAGTGCATCATATAGCCTAGGAAGAAATAAATACATATATAGACATAGCCTAGGAAGAAAAAAATAAATGCTTTAATCACATGTGAAGTAATTATCTCTATAGACAAGAGAAAATGCTGAAACACATGCACCTTAAAATGAAGAATGTTACTTCAAAATCAAGGGCTGTCACCAGAAAGAAAAACATATACAATCTTCTTATCAAAGTTTATATTTTATAGGAGATTTACACAGCAATTGCAGTTAAATTCCCCTTCTACTAAAAGTTTCTTACACATGTGCTGCTCAGAAAAAGCATAGGTAATAAAATACAAAAATTGAAATTCTTTAACTACCTATCCAATATTAATCTTGCTTCATGAAAAGAGTAATTTGGCACATTAAAATTGAGCCCTAACATGTTATAAAACTGTTAGACCTCCTGCATTATATAGATCAATTAAAACCTAGAGAAGGAAAAATGTATACATTCAAATAGATTGATTCTTACCCATAAACTAAGTTCAGATACATTTATTTTCAGGAAATATGGTTTCATTGCCAGTAAACCCTGCATGGAGAAAATAAGTTAGAGATCAAAACATAAATACATGAACCCAAATTAAATCTTTTCAGAAGTTTCTGAATATCTGAGAATACAAAATGTGTTACGATTAAGGTTTCAAAGTGGTAACTAGAAATAAAAATAGACAAATGTGCATTTATAGTTAAATATACAAAAGCATGCTACATTCTGTACCTGTTGCCATCATTTATTTTTATACATCAAAATACTGATACATGAAATATGCATAATGCTTAATCTATACCTGAGACACACCTCAGTATCAAGCACTTAGTAGTAAGCCTAACACACTGCAGGTGCTCAATAGAACTGAAGAGAATTTCCTGCAAAATGTACTTAAGATTAGACTTTATTGATAGGCAATCTTCCATTCAATGGCTTTCCTGTACACAAGTACCAACAGTCATGTACTTTACCCTGAGTAATACCAGGACTTCCCCGTGTACACATGTAAAAATAGAATTGAGTCCACTGTCACATTTCCTCATTACAAACAGAATTCATGATTGTAAGAACTATCACTAATATCAAAGCACAGCAATTCAGTTAATGAGGGGTGTTTTTTAGTCATTATTGAAAACAGAGCATCAACCACATGCTAATTGCTAATTTCTGTGCCGGAGTACGCTCAAGGCACACAACCTGAAAAGGATGGTGGTCCAGACCGGGAAGAGGTATTTGGGAAACAGAATCTTAAAAAAAAATTTACTTGTAAAACTGGACAAAGAAATAGCAGATTCCAAATTTGTTAACGGGTTCTAGAAATCAAGAAAGACAAAATGATATGACTTACTTAAATGACTATTCAAGAAGTAGAATATATTTCAGTTAAGACAGTGCAATATGCTTTCATCTCCAAGAAATCAGTCTAAAACTAAAGCACGTGTATGCTAAACATAAGGAACAATTTCTTTCCTCTTAGGTATGCAAAACATTGTAATAGAGAAACCCATGGACAAAAAAAAGGAGTAACCACCTCTGCAAGTCTTTACATTTAGAGAGGCATATTATATTTAGAAAGTCATTCTATCAAAAGTGGCAGAAGGTGTTAGATGACCTGTTGCCCTGTAAGACTGTCTCTTAATTCTGTAAGACTGTCTCTCCATAATCTACATCTGCTCTTAGTGATCTAGAAAAATATAATGAATCATTACCTGATTTAAATTATCTGAATAAGTCATACAAATAGACATGAAGGGAAAAAACTAAAAAAAACAAGTCCTCAAGCCTCTCTCTGATCACAGTGGAACAAGAAGGAGAGACTGCTGTGAGATGCCAAAACAAGGAAAGGGAGTAACAAAGTGGGGAAAGAAGAGGATAAACACTGGAAAGACGGGAGGAAACAAGAAAAAGAGGAGAGCATAGAAACCATTCTAAAATAAACCCTGGGCCAAAAGTTAGGTGACATAAAAGATGAGAGAGAAAGGACAGATTGAGAGTACAAAGCAAAGCACTTTGTTTTCAGGCATTAATTTTTGTTGTGTTTCTTTGGAAGTGAGAACTTAAATATATTATCACATTATATGTATTTAGTAAGACACTTGAAACAGTTCTTGAAAGATAATCCCTCATGAATCTCAAGCCAGTGATAAACTGGTAAACCATTAGTTTCAAAAACAGACATTTATTTAAAGAACACTTACCCAAATAATTACCAAAGAGGAAGCATAATAAGAAGTTAATAACATTGAGTTTCCAAACATCAAAACAAAACAAAGTGCAAGGGAAATCTGAAAAAAATCCAAGAAAAATATAATTAATATACAGAAAACCAAAAAAATAATGATTTTTATTCTGAAAACTGCACATGCTCCTGATACATAAAATTTGAACCATTCAAAAGGGAATATACAAGGAAAAGAGCCTGCATTCTATGCCCCACTTCAAAACCCCAGAAATCACCACCACCACCAATTCCCTGTGCATCCTTACATTCACATATACAAATTCTAGTTTATAACTTTTTAAAACCACAAATGAAAAGTTGGCCCAGAAGCTATGCTATTGCTTGCTTTTACTCTTAGTTTGTTTCAAAGAGCTTTACATATCAATTTAAACCTATTTAATTCACTCTATTGAATAACTGAAAAAAGTACTCCACTCTAGAGATACGCTATAATTTATGCAACCAGTACTTTGAACACTTAAGTGCTTTCCAGTTTCGTCTTGCTGTTAGTTTTCTTTTTCCTATTATAAACACTGCTGAGAAAACATCCTTATGTATCTATCTTATATATTAGTACATGTCAACACATTTATGGGATAAATTACTATCGTGGGTCAAGGATACAAACATTTTAAAATTTGAGAAAATATTGACAATTTCCATACAAAATACCATCCTCTCCACCAGTAGGATATGCGAGTTCCTGCCGATACACACTCCTGCCAATATCGTGCATTATTCTTTTTAAATATCTGCCAATCTAACACACAAAAAAAGGTTGCTTCATTGTTTCGGTTTTTTTCTATTCATCTTTCCATTCTTAGGGATGAGACATAAAGCATCTTTTCTTCTATTTACTACTTACATTGTTTTGTGTGTGTATGAACTGCCTACTCCTAGTGCCCATTTTTCTATTGGGTTTTTGTATTTTCCTAAGCACTCCTTCATATATTATAGAGCATAGCTCCTTACTAAGCAAACATATTATAAATATTTTCCCAGTTCATTTTTATCTTTGTTTGTGGTAACTGTTTCCTAAATTTTTACGTTAGTCAGTTTATCATTCATTCCCTGTAAGACTTTAGAATTTAGGCTTTACCTCCGTTATAAGAAAAGCCTTTAAAAATAAAATAATCCATGCTTTCTTTCAGCAGTTTTATTCTTGATCCACATACATAAAATTTACATAAGAATTTTATAATCAGCCTAAATTTGAAAAACTGACATTTGTATTAAAATTGCTCTATTCTATAATGTGCATTACACTATATTTTAGCTACATCTGCCCACTATCAAATCTTCGGATTTGAAAATAGCGCACATTGTTTCCATTTCTTTAAGTTTTCTTTTACATATAATCAAGGGTGTAAAGTTTTCTTCATACAGATCCTGCCTATTAAGTTTATTTCAAAGTATACTATCTGTGTTGCTATTATATCAGAACTCTTTTCATATTTTCTGATTTTTTTATATTTAGAAAAATTATGTTAAGTATGAATAAATGAATATAAACTTCCGTTGTTTCCAGTAGTAATTACTTTATTAATTTGGGTTTTTTAAGTACTCAGAAGCATATCAATTACAAACAATGATACTTTTATATTTTCCTTTTCTATTTGAGACTTATTATTTAGTCAGTTGTATTAGTTAATATTTATGCAACAATGTTAAGAGTGGCAAAAGACATTTCTTAAATTTCTGGCATTAATGGGAATAGTTTTGTTGATTCATCATGTTGCACGATACTAGCTTTTGGCTTAAAGTATATGTATGCATCAAAAGTTCAATGAAATATCCATCTATTTTCACTTAACTAAGATCTTAAAAATCAGAAACAGATGTTGACTTTATCAAATGCTGTTATAATATCAAAGGAAAAGGTGTTCAATATCACTAACCATTAGTAAATGCAAATCAAAACCACAATGAGACATCACCTCATAATCTCACACCTGTTAAAAAGACCATTATCAAAAAGCCAAGAGATAAGTATTGGTGAGGATGTGGAGAATAAAAAGCCCTTTTCCCCACTATTGGTGGGAGTGTATCGGTAAGTTGGTACACTATGGAGGAAAGTATGGAAGTTCCTTAAGAAATTAAAAACAGAATCATATGACCCAGAAAACCCACCCCTGGCACATACCCAAAGGAAACAAAAACAGGATCTCCAAGAGATATGTGCACTCCCATGTTCACTGCAGCATTGTTCACAATAGCCAAGACATGGAAATAGTCTAAGTTTCCATTGATGGATGAATGGGTAATTTTCAATATGAATAGATAATTTTCAATACCCATTCATCCATTAATGGAAACTTAGACTATTTCCATGTCTTGGCTATTGTACACAATACACAATAGACCAAAACTCAGCCATAAAAAAGAAGGAAGTCCCTGCCATTTGTATCAGTATGGATGGACCCTGAGAACATTTATGCCAGATGAAACAACCCATTCAGGAAAAGACAAATACCACATGATTCCACTTATATGAGGTACCTAGAGTAGTTTAAAGTATAGACATAGGAAGCAGAATGAGGGTTCCAGGGCACTGGGGGGGAGGGGAGGAAGAGTATAGGGAGATATAACTTTATAGGGTATAGAGTTGTAGAAACAGATGGTGGTGATGTTTGCACAACAATAAGAATGTACTTAATATCACTGATGTGTACACCTAAAACAAGATGGTCAAGTTTATGTCTATGATATTATTTTATCATAATAAAAAATTGAAAAAAATTCATTTTGGAGGCAATTTCATATTTTTTTCCTTTATATAACTATGGAGATTTTGGAGTTTGTAAAGCAAAGATAGTCCATAGTATGTAACTGGTTCCATAGTTAGTAAGTGACATGATAAAGCATATATCATTTACCCAAGATAGGTTCTACTATAAACTAAACCTGTGTCATGTTAGTACTTTTAAAACTGTATCTTTAAGTCAAAGTCCTCATCCATAGCTTCTTATGTGATGACAGACTAAAGGCTTAACAATTATTCCAATTTTTACTGCAATATAAAAAAGAAAAACATATTAAACACTTTTGGGGAAAAAAATCAAGTGTGAAAAAGGATAAGTACTGTCCAATCCCACAGATTTGAAACTCTAACAATAGTAAATGAATCCAGAAATATAAGTTCTGCTTAGCTCAGAAAAGCAAGGTTGCTTAATGTAGAAAATCAATCAACGTAATTCTTCATAGTAACATATTAAAGAGGGAAATATACACAAGATCTCTAGACAGATGTACAAAAGCATTTGATGAAACTGTGCCTTTACTGATTTCTTCGAAAAAGTACTCAAAGAGAACACAGGACAAAGAAGCCAGCAGAAAGTAGCTGGTCAAATCAGGAACAATTCAAGCATCAAAATAAATAACGAAAGTAGTGGATTATACTGCAGTGAATACAACAAATGACGTTTTTTCTTGGACATAAGCGAGAAATTGATGAAAATTTTGGATAGGAATGACACAGAAGAGAAAATACAAAGGGCCTATAAACATACCAAAACACGTTTACTAAAAACCAGAGAAAATGTAAATTAAGGTCATAAGATACCATTTTATAGTCTTTAGATTGACAGAATTAAAAAAGAAAAAAAGATACAGAATAACAAGGAGTGTTACATGTTATTGTTCAAAGTAGTCTAATCATTTTTGAAAAGTAATGTAATATTAAATTGTGAAATTGAACATGTATTTAATTTACCACCTAAAAATTCTACTACAAGGTAAATAGCTTAGAGAAACTCTATATTTATGTCGCAGGAGGTATGTAGAAAAATAAAAATGCACAGCATTATTCATAAAAGGACAAAGAGAGGAAAAAAATCTAAACATCTTTCAACAAGAACATGGATAAATAAATTGTGCTTAATTTATACAGTAAGAAACATAAAGCAAAGCAAATGCCCAAACTCCAGTAACATACAAATTTCAGAAATCTGAGTGAAAACATATTTCACATAAAAAGGAAACCATTTTATAAACCTCAAAAACTTAATTATAAAAATATATTATTTATGCATAAGTATATGTATATGGTAAAGTCATAAAGGAAAACAATTATAATTTGAAAGGTCAGGCTCGTGGTTATCTCCAAGAGAAGTGAGCCAGCTGTATTCAGGACACAAGGGCTTCAAAGTAAGGATGGTTCCAGTTTTCAGCTGGAGAGTAGGCTCATGATTGTTCATTTTATAACTCTGTTCATAATTTTTCTTTATCTTATAAATGTCCTTTTATATGTACCAATTATTAGAGAACAAAAAATATATGGCTATAGTATAAACCTTGACAGTTGGGATTTTTTTTCTTTTTAGTAATACAAGTGCCTGACTCAAGCTTTTATTGCAATCCACTTCAAATATGGCTATCTGTTGAATAAACATACTGCCAGCCACAGGACTAGATAAAGTCAGGCCACCTGCCCCTACTGAGGTTCCTTTGTTTTAGAGCTCTTGGTTAATTTCAATACCTGACCTCTGGGCCAGTCTTTTCCCTTCCTGTGATTTAAATTCCCACTCTTATGTTTTAAATCCACCAAAAAGAATGAGCCCTCAAAACCCTATGCCCTCATCCTAGATGCCAACAAAGGCAGAATCCCAGGATGCACGCTTGTTCCCTACCTCTTCTATACCTCCCCTTGTCCCCATGACCTAACTGCATGGTCCCAGATGTGCTGTGTAATTTCCAGGTCCTGTAAGTAATAAATCTTGATTATTTTTTCAAAAATTCCTGGTAATTATTGCTAAAAGGCATCTTGTAATAATAATAAGACCCACAAGTACCTGTCAAACCACAAAATCAGTTACCGATAGGCTAAGACTGGCACAAACCCATGGCATATTGTACTTACATTAAAATTATGGGAAAAAGAAAACAAAATTGTAAGAATTAGTGACGGAGAAGGCAAATGTTTTTTAAAAAATCAGTATTCTTCAAAATCAACCATCCAGCCCTAAGACCTTTGCTCTATTTCATCAACCTGGAATATTCTTCTCCATGATATCTACTTAACTGATTCCCTCACCTCCTTCCAGTCTTTGCTCCACTCCCTCCCCTCTTCTCGGTAAGACCTCTCCTGACCACCTCATTTGGCATCTCAACCTCCTATCCATTGACAGTGGGCCCTCTTGACCTCCTCGAGGTATCATGGCTTGTCCTCTTCTATAGTCCATACCACCTTCTAAAATACTATATAATTTACCAATTTACTATGTTTATTATTTATCTTCTGTCTTCTCTCCTTCCTCTACTCTACTAGGATGTAATCCACATACATGCTGGGATCTTTGCAATTCTCTTCACTGATATGTCCCATGTGCGTCAATAGTTGGTGCTCAAAAAATGGATATTCCACTTTATTTTAACAGAAGGTTCCTGGATAATATATCATTCCATGTTCTCTTTCACGAATTATCTCTTTTACTGATAATATATAAGTTGGGCACAAACTCAAATCAGATAATATGACCCAAAATAAAATTTTCAGGGTGGCCTATTTAAAACAAGATCTGTTAATTATATCACAGTTTTTGAGTAACACTTGTTTTAGTTATGGAACTATGTTAAAACTAGCTTCAGCCATGAATAAATCTTAAGGTCAAGATATATGGAAAAAAACAAATTTAAAAATCATTACCATGTGCATATAAATGATCTTCCGTAACTTGCTTATGTCAATGTATCCCACAACATAGACTGCAAATAATGATGCAATCTGAAATTTAAAAAGTTATGTGAAAATTTAAAATTATATATATATAATGAATAGATTAAAAAATTAAGAAAGGAATTACCTTTATTTTGCCTCAAATTTATATTTATATAGAAAGTTCTTTAGTTTCCCTCTTACCTGCTAATTTATTATTAAACATGGTGACTACATTAATATAGCAAATATTGGTTGACAATTCTCTTCCATTCACTTCTCTCTCAATTAACCATGTAAATTATCTGCTTTGCAGATTATCCAAAACAATACTCCTTTTAATGTCAGAGTGACTCTACTGCCGACATGTACAATTACAAAGTGCCTTGCTCAAACAATATGAAAATGCAATTATAATGTGACAATTAATTCATAATTGGGAAAGATACATTAAAAGCCAAAAAATAATTATTTAATGCATGTGTGTGTAAAAATATATTAAGTTCTGCTTGTTAGTCACACTTAAAAAGTATCTCCATTTGTGTTCTCCTTCATACTTGTACAATATTTCAGTGTTGGCTATAATCAAATTTATCAAATTTCAAGCTAGAAGTACTTGTATTACAACGGTATTAACTTTTTTAACAGTTTTGAAGAAAATTGTGAATGTATTTTCCAAGAATTCTAGGAGTACTGGAGTTATTCATATGAATTAATTTATTATATGAATAAATTGATTAAATAATGTACCTCTTAGTAAAATGGCTCAGCTGGTAAAGAATCCACCCGCAATGCGGGAGACCTGAATTCAGTCCCTGGGTTGGGAAGAACTCCTGGAGAAGGGAAAGGCTACCCAGTCCAGTATTTTGGCCTTGAGAATTCCATGGGGTTGCAAAGAGGTGGACACAACCAAGCAACTTTCACTTTCACTTTTTTAGTAAAATAGAGAGGTATTCAAACAGTGTCTTTCCATCTTTCTTCATGGAAAAAGCAATTCAAATTACATTCCATGCTTCTCTTACTACACAAATACGTTTTAGACAAACAGCAAAATAGCTGAATGCTTATAAACATGTATCTTAAGTTCTATTCATCAAGTTTTTAATCTCTAAGTAATCTACAATAAATTTTCCTAAAAGCAAGAAAACAACGTTTCCCTTTACACAGATTTCTCCACAGGGAACACATCATTGCTGAAGGGTGACTGATATGACACAACAACTGTGGGCAAGTGTGTTGTTATTCAGTGTAAGCCCCACAGAGAAGCATATTACTACCTCCACTCACTCCATGCAACTCCCCCCATTCCCCACCCCCGAGATAAAAAACATAAAGCTGGCCATCTCCACCAACTGGAGGGTAGGAACTCTCCCTTTCCATTCTAGGGGTTAAGCAATACACAACAGGCCTACTGGGTTTTAAGGAGTGACCCTCAGGGACATTTTAAACCAGAAACATTTAAAATGTCATCAAACTACAGAAGACAAAGAGTCTAAAAGATAAGATCAAATAAAGAATTAACTACAAATAGAGCCACCTGCAATGCAGGAGACCCAGGTCTGATCCTTGGGTTGGAAAGATTCCCGGGAGAAGGAAATAGCTATGCACTCCAGTATTTTTGCCTGGAGAATTCCATGGACAGAGGAGTCTGGTAGGCTACAGTCCATGGTGTCACAAAGAGTCAGACAGGACTGAGCAACTAACACTTTCACTTTTTCAAAGCTTCTCTTAAAAAAAAAAAAAAGATAGAAACAGCTAACCTGACATGCTGTTAAGTAGCGGTGATGTGTTAGGAGGCTTATAATACATACATGAACCCATCTGATCCTAATCACAATCCAATACAGTAGGTTATTTCATTTTCTCTACTTCATACATGAGAATACTTAAGCTAAGAAAAGTTAGGCAGTCTGTCCAACTAAGAAACTAGTGAACAGAGTTAGGTCTCAAATCTAGGTTTGACTTCATTTCTCAAGCAAGACATTTCAAAGGACATTAAAAAACAATGCAAGCTGCTTTATATGAATAGGAATAAGGCCAGTATAAGAAAGAATCAAGCAGTGGGAGCAGGGAAAAATGAGCACACATTCTACTCCCCCTCTCAACACCCATTAATAAATAAATCTTATTTATTTCCCTATCTTGAAATTACTTTCAAAATATCAACTGAAAAAAACTTTTTAGGACTGAGAATCATGTAACATTATCAGTTCTATAATTTTAGATAAATAAGTTCTTATAATCAAATATACTAAACTTAATTCAGTTTAAACATATAAGCACCTTACCTGAGTAAGAAGTACAAACTGAGCAAACTGCCAGGGAAGCATAAAAAATACATTGGAAATGCAGAGTGCAATCAAGCTTCCTCTGTAAAGTTTCGTAGCCCTTAAAAAGATAAAATAAGTTTAACCAGAAAAGATCCCCTGGAGAAGGAATGGCAGCCCGGTCCACTATTACTGCTTGGAGAATTCCATGGACAAAGGAGCATGGCAGGCTCTATAGTCCACAGGATTGCATAGAGTCAGACATGACTTGAACAACTAACAGACACACACAACGAGAAAACATTCTAGCAGCATGGCTCCAAACCACTGCAAATTAGACTCTCTAAACACAATCTGGTTATAACATATAAAATGAGCCAATGGATTAAAAATTATGCCTACTGACACCCAATTACAACAATTTCCTATGAAAAGTAAATACCCAGTGTAACTGTAACAAGGGCTTCCCAGGCGGCTCAGTGGTAAAGAATCCACCTGCCAATGAAGGAGACACGGTTTCAATCTCCAGGTTGGGAAGATACCCTGAAGAAGGAAGTGGCAACCCACTCCAGTATTCCTGCCTGGGAAATCCCACAGACAGAAAAGCCTGGTGACTACAGTCCATGGAGTTGCAAAAGAGTCAGAAAGACTCAGCGACTAACAACAGCAATAACTGTAAAAACAAAGTTTCCAAAGGAGAGAGGGGGAAATCAGAGTCAGTGCATCCACTGAGTTTTTTCAAACTATATTTTGGTGAATTCACAACCAAACATATAAAGCTGCATTCAATAGATTAATTTGGAGAGATAGATGATGTCTATGAAAGAAATCACAGAAGTAGCAGATTCTAAGGAATAAGTATTCTGTCAATAGAAGGGGAGGGAACTGTTCTCCTTTAAACTCTCTTTCCACCAGTGTGGTGCCTGCATCTCTATTAGGTCTCTAATTGAAGGCCAGAGAAACAGGGATGAGCCCAATCCAATCCTAAGTTTCTAGGAGGAATTCTCCTAGCATATCTTTATCTACTCAGAAGGTTTCTTACTACTCCTGCTATCCAGTTCTCAGGGATGCTAAACAAATGTAGAAAAAAGAACTACACATATGACAGTTCCTGACCAAAACTATTCTATGAACTGTTCTTGTGTAGGATACACTCTACTGCCACCAGGTTTCCCACTTCTTTCTATTTTTGGAAGGCTGTTGTGGTGGCAGAAAATGACTTGGGAAAGTGGAGATGGCAGAAGAAGTGGAAGCAGATTTGTTGCTCCTCCAGCAGTATTTGTGGACCATTAATTAAAGGAAAGAAGACTAAAAGGCAGATTAAGAAAATGTTTTGGGTGGCAATATATCTTGAAGTTATATTCTTAAAATACCTTTATGAAATCAACCTAGCAACAGCATCATCTTAATTATTTTATTACATTGTTTTTATAGCAGAAGTTCAAAAAATTCCAGCTTAAGTTACTCAATGCAAAACAAACAACAACCTCTAAAGATAAGTCAAAGTTACCTGAGAATATGAGTCACAAGCAACATCTGAAGTACAAGGAATGGATATGAGAAGCTTTCACGGAGAGGAGGTGTCCACATCACACGAGTACACTGCAAAAAAAAAAACCCCACAAATTCACAGTGTATGGTACCTTTGCTAAATGTGTTGAGTAAGACATACCAACTGAAAGTTGCTATTAAGCTTTTCTCACAATGTAATGGTGTGCCAGAAAACAAACTATTGATACTAACATTTTTACCAACAGCCAAATTAGGAGAAAGGCACACATGGCATAAGACCTTGTGAAATAGTAACATCATGAATTGTCAACAGCAAAGTCCTAAAAAGCTTCATCTGTAGCTTAAAAGGAAAAGAGGGAAAGCACCAGCAAGAAAATGTTCTGCCAAAACTAAAAACACTACATTTGAGTTGGCTATGAAAATTAACTATAGTTTGTCTTCTTTCACATGAATTTCAGCAAAACTATTCATAAGTAGTTTAATAACCTCATATTTAACCTCAGATATGCAGATGACACCACCCTTATGGCAGAAAGTGAAGAGGAACTAAAGCGCCTCTTGATGCAAGTGAAAGAGGAGAGTGAAAAGCTGGCTTAAAACTCAACATTCAAAAAACTAAGATCATGGCATGCAGTCCCATTACCTCATGGCAAATAGATGGGGAAACAATGGAAACAGTGAGAGACTTTATTTTCTTGGGCTCCAAAATCACTGCAGATGGTGACTGCAGCCATGAAATTAAAAGACACTTGCTCCTGGGAAGATAAGCTATGACCAACCTAGACAGCATATTAAAAAGCAGAGACATTACTTTACTGACAAACGTCTGTATATTCAAAGCTATTGTTTTTCTAGTAGTCATGTATAGATGTGAGAGTCATACCATAAAGAAAGCTGAACGCCAAAGAATTGATGCTTTTGAACTGTGGTGCTGGAGAAGACTCCTGAGAGCCCCTTGGACTGCAAGGAGATCAAACCAGTCCATCATAAAGGAAATCAGTCCTGAGTATTCATTGGAATGACTGATTCTGAAGCTGAAACTCCAATACTCTGGCCACCTGATGCGAAGAACAGACTCACTGGAAAAGACTCTGATGCTGAGAGAGATCAAAGGCAGGAGGAGGAGAAGAAAGGATGAGATGGTTGAATGGCATCACTGACTAGATGGACATGAGTTTGAGGAAGCTCCGGGAGTTGGTGATGGACAGGGAAGCCTGGCGTGCTGCAGTTCATGGGGTCACAAAGAGTCAGATGTGACTGAGGGACTGAACTGAACTGATTCATAACTAATATTTCAAAACTCTCTGAACTGATTCATAACTAATATTTCAAAACTAACAGACATCACTGTTAGTATTTTTATTGACAATACTGCTTAAAAGGAGCACTCCATTTTTGTTTTTACTTGTTTTACCTGAGCTGCCAAGTATTTATAAAAAGTGGTACAGGAGATCAAATAAAATAACAGAAATTCTAAAATAGTTATCAGCCTTTTTGAAAGCTAACTTTGGATTTGATTAAATAATATAATAGTCCAGTTTTAGTACTCTGTCATGTTTCTGCATATATATTAAATATATTAATAAGTCCATGTTTCAGTCTGAAGAAAACAGCACTGGATTAAATGTAAAACAATTTGATATTACTACTACTAAGCTAGTCACACTAGAAGAAATCATTGCATCTTTCAAGTCAAGCAGGGTAAATTTAAGGAATTAATAGGATGACAAAGATCATGATGGAAACAAGCCTTTATTTTAGCCCTTCCTTAGACTATTAGATATCTCTACTACCCCTATAGAAAGTTTGAGTCAATTTATTTCTCTTTTTCTACCAAATCTCACCATTCCCTATGAAATTAACAGAAATATATATTTGTAAGTGAACTTACATGCAAGAGAATATGAAAAGATTGAAAAAGTCATTAAAAATGCATGTTTGTTGTTGAGATGCAATTTTAAAAAATCTATTAGCTTATTAAATTAGTTTATTAGAGATTTCATTATGATTGGTAGAAGAAATACATAACCAAAATTTATAAAGCTACCAATCTCTATGCAAAAACCAGTTAAGAAAATATTTAAACTATATAATACACAATTTGAAAATTTTCCTTAGACTGTTCACCCACATTTATTTCATTACTAAATTCAATTATGTTGTCATCTCTTAGAAATTCATTTCTCTTAATAGCAAAAGTCACTCAGTTTGCTAAAACTCAATTATATCCTCTGTAAAGTATGGATAAGAAAGCTCAATTATAACGAAGAGCAAGGTTTTCCCCTTCTAAACTGTTAAGAGTGAATAAATTCAAATGTATGTGAAAGTGCTTTTTATTGTTTTTCCAATAACACAGGGTGCTTTTCTAGATCTGATACAAACATAACTGCTGATCCAAATGATACCATATAATATGAAAATTAAAAAAAAAACAGATTTGTCTTAATCATACCTTAAGTTGCAATAAATATTTTTATTTAACTATAATTTTAAATGGAAAATAAAAATCTATAATTCTCTTTGTAGGTTGAAATGTAAGAATTAAAGGAGGAAATATACACGTGAACTGCTTCAAAAAGGATTACAGAAATGTATTCTGCACTCTGACAAAGAATAAGGAATTCTTTAATTGTGAAAATAAATTCAATTAAAAAATCTTGCACTGTTTAAACTGTCCTCATCCACTACATAATTTTTAATCTATTTTGGTTTGGTAAGGGCTAAATCTTTTAGTCAAGTACTCAAGAATCAAAAACAAAGGAATTTCAGCAATATACAGCTTCACTTTTCAACCTCTCCTTTCAAATACTTGACTTATACTACTAGAGATTGGAGCATAATCTAACATTTCTTTTCATGGGTTTGGCTACTCCTTTTCTTAGAACGGTATAGGTTTAAGGTTTCAACTATCCAGATGTCAACCATAAAAATGCTGGATGCAACAAAAATGCAACAGCCACACAACATCATCTAGCTGATGTTACATGGGCAGTCCCATTGTTTAGGTAGACCCTCAGCTTGGCATGGGCTTTATGAGCTGATGAGACTGCACTTTTATAAGTCAGGTAGGTTTCTTGGAGCTTCTATCTCTTTCTGTACCATGTACTGATACGCTGCCCAATTAAACTGTCAGTTGACACATACATCAATTTGAATTTGTAATACAATTTTGGCTTACACAAAAATTAATGCTTCAGTGACATATAATTGCTATTAACAAGCTTTGTGTGTTGTGTGCTTAATCGCTCAGTCATGTTCGACTTTTTAAGAACCTGTGCGCTGTAGCCTGCCAGGCTCCTCTGTGGGATTTTTCAGGTGAAGTTTGCCATTTCCTCCTCCAGGGGATCTTCCCAACCCAGGGATCAAGCCCATGTCCTCCGTGTCTCCTGTATTGCAGGAAGATTCTTTACCCACTGAGCCATCGGGGAAGCCCTTACTATCTTAATCAAGTATTTCTACTGATTCTATGGAAAGAAATGTTTATCTGTTTTTGTCTCTGCTCTTCCAGGATATCAGCATATTTCACCATAAAGTTTGCAAAAAACTTCTGTGAAATGAGTCAGCTTTGTTGGATAAGCAATAACTTACATCTTCATGACTCCATCCTTTGCAGCAATAACTCAAACCTGACCTTTCTTTACTTATTTAAACATAGAAAAAATGTCTGACAAGGTGTTATCAACTCTACCACCTTTACTATGTGGTTGTAAACTAAACTACTCAAGGTTATCAACATGCTCAGTATTCTGTATGCAGTATGAAAGTATTCGTCATGACAACAACAATATAAATATAAACTGAAACAAATGATTCCAATTGCAGTAAATGGTAATCTAACAGAGAAGCAAAAATAACTTAGGTATATATAGGGCTGTTTTGCTTTTGAACTCTGTACTCCTTAGCAGAATATGATCTTAGGAAACAAAGAACAGCAAAGAAATCCAGAAGTTTACTTAGTAGGTTTGTTGTTAGTCATCAAATTAGTGTACTAATTCTGAAATTATTTTGTATATACTACAGAATAAAGCAAATAAGTAAATACATTTAGACTATGGGGAGGGAGAAGATACAAATATGGAGTCGGGGAAGGCAGAGTTTATAATACTGGATAACTAGATTAGAATTAATGGAGGAATCAGTGTGAATTAATGATTTTTGCTGAAAGAAGCTAAAAGTGATTACATCCAAGCAGATAAGCACACCAAGCATCCTGCTTTTGGTCTCTAAATACCATTTTCCACCAGCAGGACCTAAGATTCCTTGGAAAACAGCTGATTCCAAATCCAGGGACAGGAAAGTACTAAGTGATTTTGAACCAACATTTTGTGCAAGAAAGTAAGTGTTCAAAGAACACTGAGGAAAATAAATAAAGAACACTGGACATATCAAAAGGGCAGAGAATAGTACCAAAATACACGTGTGCCTACACACACATACAACTTAGGAATTAGTCTAACAAAAAACTGCAATATCTAAAACATTGCTGAAACAACTGAAGAAGATTGATATAAACAAAGAATAGCTATGTTTACAGATGGGAAAATTTAATATATTTACAATGCCGCTTCTCCCTAAATTGATCTAGAGATCAAGGCAATAACTAGAGTTCCAGCAGGTTGTATATGTGCTGAGGGAAGGAGGAATCATGGAAAACTGACACTAAAATTCATATGGAAATACAAAGAACCTGGACTAGCTAAAGCAACACTGGAAAAAAACAGAGTTAGAGACTTTTACTACCAGATACCAAACTTTTAAAGCTACAATATTTAAGATAGTGTGATACTGACTTAAAGATAAACAGCCAAACTGGAACAGATTTGAGAGTCTAAAAACAAATCTACTGATATTCAGTCACTTGATTAATGACAAAAGCATCAATACAATTCAATGGAAAAAGAATTGTCTTTTCAACAAACAGTACTAAATTAATTTAATATTCAGATTAGGGTGAAGAAGCAGAGACAAACAGGGACTTTCCCTGGAAGTTCAGTGGTTAAGACTTTCACTCTCCAACGCAAGAGTGCAGATTCTATCCTTGGTTGGGGAACTAAGATCTCATCTGCCTCACGGTCAAAAAACCAAAACATAAAAACACGGTCAAAAAACCAAAACATAAAACGGAAGCAATATCGTAACAAATTCAATAAAGAATTGAAAATATGGTTGACATTAAAAAAAAAAAAAAAACCTTGAAAAAAGAAGAAGCACTGAAAAAAACAGGAGGCAGAGAGAAGTCACAATCTCACGTTGTGCTTAGCTTCCAGAAAACTGCTGAAGTTGAGCCCAGTGATGGACTGATACTAAAAAGCTAAAAACTAACCTCCTCCAAATTCAGTTGCTTGTAAGACCAAAGAGATCATACCCTGGAGTGAGCATCTGGGAAACTGGAGATTGAGCCACAAGGCAGAAATCTCTTTCATTTATTTGAAACTGGAGGAAAATTTAAATTAAAACTACAGCACTGCCCAGCTTAGCAAGACTCATGGCGGGATCCAATTAATTGCTTGGCCCTTACCCTACATGCCCAACACAGGAAAAGATATTCCCTCTCTGACAGGAAAAAAAAAAAAAAGCAAGCAAAAACAATTATTTAGTTCAGGCTTTATCATTCTGTTATACAAAATATCTGACATTAAATAGAAACCTAGGAGACATGTAAAATCAAATATATAACCCACAATCAAAAGGTAAAGTCTAGTCAGAAAATTTAAATCCACAGAGAACATTAATGTTGGAATTAGCAGACAGGGAATTTAACTATAATCATTAGGTTTAAAAATTTACAGAAAAAGATGGATAAAATGGGTGAACAGATAGGAATTTTCAACAGAAAAATAGAAGCTCAGGGAAAAACTGAAATTTATACTATCCAAAATAAAAAATTCACTGGATGGGCATTAAAACAGACAATGTATCAGAATAAAGTATCAATGAACTCAGGGACATGGCAAAATAATATATCCAAATAGAGACACAGAGAAACAAACAAAGATGAAGAGAGTACCAAAAACCTGTGGGGCAACATCAAAAGCTGAACATACATGGAACTGGAATCCTCAAAGGCAGTAAGAAAGAGAATGGGGAAGACAAAATATCTGAACAAAAGATATTTGCTAAAGTTTTCTAAAAACTGCTTTAAAAAATCAACCCACGGAACAAAGATGTTCAGTGAAACCTAAGCAGGATACATACAAAGAAGACCACATTTAAGTTCATCACCATCAAACCAAGAGAAATCAAATACAAAAAGAAAGCTTCCAACCACTATAGAAAACATTACATTCAGGGAAACAATAGTAACTGTGATAGATGACTTTTCAAACAATGGAAGCCAGAAGACAAAGAATGACATTTAAAGAGCTTAACCATAACGCTTTCAACCCAGAATTCCTATCCAGCAAAAAAAAAAAAAAAAAAAAAAACACTTAAAAAAAAATGAAGGAAAATAAGGATGTTTTTAGAAAGGCAAAAGCTAAGAGAACTTATTGGCAGCAGATCTGCACCACAATGCTAAATAAAGTTCTTAAGACTGAAGAGAATTTATACCAGATGGAAACCCAGATCTGCAGGAAGAAATGAAGAACACTACCAAAACCCAAATTGAAACATCCAGCTATGAAAGATGACTAGGAGTTAACCAGGCATAGATTAGGAGCCACAGGGAGAGGGAAATATGCAGGACACAGGAAAGAGCATGTGCAAAGGCCCTGAAGCAGGAAAAGGAGCAGTCCTTTCTGGGAACTAGAGGAAGGAAGGACAGCAGAACTGAGGCAAAAAGAAAATGCCATAGAGTGGAGAGACCCAGAAGGGCCAGTTCATGGAAGATGTTGTAAGCTAGCTTTCTACCACATTAGAAGCTATTACTAGTCTTCAAACTACATCAACAGATTCATCTCCAACTAAGACTATCACACACTCTGTTTTTGGACTTTTGGAGTTAAGTTTCACAAATACACACAGCACTCAATCGCCTGAATAAATAATACATCTTGCATTTACACTATCTACCAAATTATTGTAAAAAATATTTAAATCATGTCACTTGTCTGCAGGTAACCCTCCATGGCCTTTCCATCTGCTCCAAATGAGCCTTACAATGACTGATAGGACTAGAGAATTGGCTCTTTCCACACCCCACCTTCCACCTTTCACTGTCTGGCCTTATACCTTCCACTCTCTGCTCCTCCAAAATGGCCTCCATGCTTCTCCCCAGATAAATCAGGAAGCCCCCTCTACCCCCCACCTTTAGCAGAAGACTGTTCCATCTTCACATCCTTTGTTTTACTAACTGAAACATCTGCAGCCGCTACAGGTCCTGACATAGGGTAGGCCCCTCAGTATATGCTGTTGTTGTTTTTCCCTATTTATTTTTTTGAAGTATAGTTGATTTACAGTGTTGTTAATTCCTATTATACAGCAAAGTGATTTGGCTATATATGTTGTTTTACATGAGCTGAATAAACACAAGACCCAGAACAAATGTCCTTACCATTATTAGAAATGAAAGGGAGGAAGAAAGAGGAAAATAGAAAAGGTTCCTTAAATTGGCAAGAAAAGATCTCATCATAAAAAGCTAAACAAACCTATTTCACATAAAATGAATTTTTAACAGTCAAAAACTGGAGAAAAGTACTGCATTTAGGTTTTTTTAATGTACCCATATAAATGCTTTTCAATAAGCATGCTAAAAATCAACCAATGCTATACACATCTTATAATAAGAAAACATTTTAAAAGCAAAGCAAAACTGTTAGTTTTATCTTAGCAAAAATTCTCAATAGGAACAGAATTAACATTTAATTAAAAAGTTTGATAACTAAAAACATCTGCATAATTTTTATTATAAAATAAAAATTTTATACATAGCCTCAATATTACTGATCATTACTGTGAGCCACTAATAGCTTCTTTATTGTGTTTTCACATTTTTCAGATTTGAGGGTTTTAAATTTTCCTTTTAAATAATTTGATTAATCATTTATGCTACATAATTTGTAGTTCTTCTATTAAAGCAAAAATTTCCCCTTGTAAAACCATCTGAGAAAGTAATACTTCAGAAAGTACATCATATAAAGAAATGGCAACCTGCTCCAGTATTCTTGCCTGGGAAATCCTGTGGATGGATGAGCCTGGTGGGCTACAGTCCATGGGGTTGCAAAAGAGTTGGGCGTGACTTAGCAACTAAACAACAACAATAATGAAAACAAAAATACTACCTTAAACTCAATTATAGAGCAAATTAAATAATGGAAATAGAACTTGAAAGGAGGAAACAATTCACAACCGTAATAAACCACTCACTCACATGATTTAAATAACTCTTCTAAGAAAGAAGGGTACCAGTTAGAAAACGGCCAGATATTCCAGTGGGACACACACTGTGATTCTCCAGAAAAGTTCACTAAATACATGAATAGTTACAACCAGAGTAGATGCTGTGCCCCCCCAATATAAAAACTATGTACTTTAAATAACACTTTAAAAAATCAGAAGAAAAAAAGAGTCTGAAAATCTTACAATCTGAACACCAAAATAAATAAAAAATTATAATAAAATAGTTTTCAGTTACTTGGGCTCTCACAATTATTTTATCCAAAACTACAGTTTATGTTCTCAATTAATGTCATTATTCCAAATGGTCACTTATATACTTTAGGGCTACAGTCATTGATATAAGTACAATTATTTACTGAACTAATTCAGGAAAACTAGTTTTAATGCTCTCATTTAGTTAATCTTTTCCTAAGTAGAAAGTAATCCCTAGGTATGTTTCAATATCCCAAGTAGCTGAAAAGTGTTAAAAAAAAAAAAAAACTGAAAAGACTTTGCTAAGAAAGATGTTCATGCTACATGAGTATCAAAATTATTAGAAAAACATACAATCAAAAATTAATAACCCCTAATGTCTAGTCAAGGCTATGGTTTTTCCAGTGGTCATGTATGGATGTGAGAGTTGGACTATAAAGAAAGCTTAGCACAGAAGAATTGATGCTTTGGAACTGTGGTGTTGGAGAAGACTCTTGAGAGTCCCTTGGACTGCAAGGAGATTCAACCAGTCCATCCTAAAGGAAATCAGTCCTGGGTGTTCATTGGAAGGACTGATGTTGAAGCTGAAACTCCAATACTTTGGCCACCTGATGCGAAGAGCTGATTCATCTGAAAAGATCCTGATGCTGGGCAAGATTGAGGGCAGCAGAAGAAGGGGACGACAGGGGATGAGATGGTTGGATGGCATCACCGACTCAATGGACATGGGTGTGGGTGGACTCCAGGAGTTGGTGATGGACAGTGAGGCCTGGCGTGCTGCTGTTCATGGGGTCGCAAAAACTCAGACACAACTGAGCGACTAAACTGAAGTTACACTGAGAATAACACAGTAGACCTTTCTGCTTAAGAGATGGTAATATCTAAAACTGTGCCTTGGCTTCGAAATTTTCAATAATCTCTTTCTTCTCAACATCTCACTGTGAACACCCAATGCTCCTTTCTTCCACTGTTAAGCAATTATTTCCTGTTTCTTAGGGCATTCTCACAGGTCTGTGCTTCCAAATGTTTTAGGGTCCACCCCAAGGCACTAAGCAGCATCCACAGTCAAAAAGAGCCAAATAATTCTTTTATTTCTTTGTTTAAACTTCAGACCAAATCTATTAATTGATGTCATATTGCAATCAATTGTCAAATAATTCTAATCTATAAGTCACTTTAGCTTTAAATTTCTGTGGTTTTAAATACTATGCATGTGCTAGTTTAAGTTTCATTAGTAATCCACTGAATAATAAGAAAAATAAGTTCAACCCTGAGTCTACAGTTTAGTTTTCGTATGACTACTCTCAGAGCTTTGTAACATGTATATGTTCAGATATTGTAGACAGTGTGGAAACACTTAAAAGGATTAAGTTACTTCACACAAAGCAACCTGACCTTTTATATGAGAATTCCCCTCATAGAAAACTTTCATGAAAGAAAACTAAATACATACATATAAAACTAGAAATTCATTTATAATTATAATTAAGTTGGTGGAAGGATTTCATTGGCATCTTGAATTTATATTAAAATTAAACCTAAGTTACCAATAATAATATAAACAATTACACAAGCTAATAATTACTTAGCAGCAACTATGTGTCAAACAGTGTTTGAGACACATTACAAATATGAGCTCATTTAATCGCCCAATAATCCAATGAGATGGATAACATTATTATGCCCATTTACAAAGAGAAAACTAGGGTGGGTGAGATTAAAGGGCTTGCCCAGGTCACTCAGTCACTAAATGGCAGAGTCAGGATTTGAATACAGGTAGCCTGGATGCAGAGTCTATGCTTTTTACAATGTTATTCTCTTTGGAAAGAACTTGGATACATGCACAAATTTATAGATACAATAAAACATTCTGCAAAGGACACTTAAAAGTATATCAAGGTTTAATATAAATGCATTAAAATAGAAACATATGCTATAGCTCCTACATCAAAAAGTTACTCCCCCATAAGAAGTTAATGAATACATGGCTAGCTTATTTTTAATGTATGGCAAAAACCACTACAATACTGTAAAGCAATTAGCCCCCAACTAAAATAAATAAATTTATTTAAAAAATTTTTAAAAATGAAATAAAATAAAATAAATTGAATGCTCGATATAAAAAAAAAAACAAGAGTTTTCACAATTTTAAATTATATAAAGAATTAACACAGACCCACTATTTCTTTAAGCCACTAAGAGATATATCAAAAGATACAATGGTTATAAAATTTAAGATAAATGCTAGTGTTTAAAATTTGAATCAAAATAAGATTAAACATTTAAAGACTGCTGCTGCTGCTGCTAAGTCACTTCAGTTGTGTTCGACTCTGTGTGACCCCATAGACGGCAGCCCATTAGGCTCCCCCATCCCTGGGATTCTCCAGGCAAGAACACTGGAGTGGGTTGCCATTTCCTTCTCCAATGCATGAAGGTGAAAAGTGAAAGTGAATTCGCTCAGTCGTGTCCAACTCTTGGCGACCCCATGGACTGCAGCCTACCAGGCTCCTCTGTCAATGGGATTTTCCAGGCAAGAGTACCAGAGTGAGTTGCCATTGCCTTCTCCGATTTTATAGACTGCTACTATAGATTAAATTTAAAGAAATTAAAGAAATTTAAATATATATTTAAACTTCTATATATTTCTATATTTTATATTGGTAAAATTTTCTATTAGTAAAATGTCTTAAAATTTTAAAAAATACTTAAATGAAAATCGTATTTCTAGAAGTAAAACCCCCTAATAGTTTGAAAATATTTGTTTACTACCTACCTCTCCATGATTGAAAAAGAAGCACAACACTGTAACCAAGCCTCCTAAACGGCTGCCGCTGGAAAAGAATATAAGAAAATGTAACTCCAGTAACAGAAACCAGGTCAATCCTAATAAAACCTTGAAATAACATAGCATGATAATCTGTTAGTACTACAAAAAGTTTTGGCCACACTAGAACTCTATTATTTTCAAAACAGCTTATCTCCTCTAATGTATCATTAGTTTAAAAAAAAAGTTCTTGTTTTTTTAAAAAATCATTTTCCATCCTCAAAATGTACAGAAAAACAGAAACTGACAAGGAATAAAAAATTCTTATTTATCATGTTACTGTGCACCATGCAACCTGATCTTTCTTTTTTCATTTTTTAAACTTCTTTAGTACTAACTATTTTTCTTTGCATATAGTATACATTCAGGAGAGAGGATGGAAGCTAGTACAGAAAAGTGCTTTATGGTCAGAAAGCTGGAAATCACCACACTGCCTCCTGCTCTTGGAAATTCACAAAGTGTGTTAGCATGTTCAAGATTTAACTAATTCAGTACTTCCCAAATCCCATTTCCAAGCTACCTTTATACATGCTTGGGAAACACTAGTTTACAGATTAAGTTTTATCATTTGTTTGTTTTCAAAAAATTGGGAAACATAACACAAACATCAAAATATGAGAATCTGGCTTATACCTCTAACTAAGAAACCACGATGGTCTTGTTTGATAGTCCTAACGTTAAATCTTCATTTGCTCAGGTAAGGGTGAAATACATCCCCATTCTTCTCTGACCCTGACCAAAAGCATCTGGGCAAGGGAAAGGTAGGCTGTTTTCAGGTTTGTTTCATCATTTCTTTCATCTCTACTCTTGAGGTCTTTGAGTTCTCTTTAGCTCATGCTGCTTTCTTGTAATTTTACCCAGATATCCTTCCTTCCTTCTATCCACCCAGAAACATGTGTATATCACAGAAAAGCAACAAAGAATCAGACACGGGTGTTCTAGGCCATTATGTTTATTCTTCAGGGTGTATGAATGAGGAGACACAGAGGAGATACGTGAAATGGCAGGGATAATTCATGTACTGAGAACATACAACCTCCCCAACACCCCCAGAAGGAAACAGGAAGGGCTGGGATCTCCAGCACATAGGGACAGTCAGCCTCGGCTCAAGAGGGAAGTGGAGTCTGCATGTTTAGTGGCAAGCAGTTTACAGAGTTGCTATTTTCCCCACAGAGTTAGGGCACAGAGCCATTTGCTGCTCAAGAGAACAGGGAGCAGTGCTAAAGATCTGAGGAAAGGGGAGGAGGAGGTGTCTGAAACACCACTCACACTTAGGAGAGAGGTAAGGAGGGAAAACAGAAGGGCTGTAGAGCCCTCTTTAAGGGATCAATGGAAGTTCAAGATCACAAACTGTCATAGAGACACAAACAGTAAGGCTGTGTGATCTTTCTCCACTGGTTATTAACCTGGACCAGCACAAATGAAATATAAAGGGGCAAAGAAACAGCAAGCTGGCCAGACAGTAGTGAAGTGATGGATTACAGAAATAAGAAAGGCAGATAAAGGAGCTAGAAAGGGTACAGGACAGGGCTTGGAAGTTGGGGTTCTCTCCTCAAGAAGCATAGCATGGCTACTTCAAAAGACCAGCAAACAGGCAAACTCCAAGCTCACTGCAAGTGATGAGACTGTAGGAAGCCTAAGAATGCATTATGGGGACTTCCCTGGTGCTTCAGTGGTTAAGAATCTGCCTACCAATGCAGGGGACATGGGTTTGATCCCTAATCTAGGAAGATTCCACATGCCACAGGGCAACTGAGCCCGTGCCCTGCAACTACTGAAATCTGCCCATCCTAGAGCCTGGGCTTTGCAACTAGAGAGTAGCCCTGCTCGCTGCAACTAGAGAAAGCCTGCGTGTGGCAATGAAGCACCACTGAAAATAAAATTTTTTAAGAAAAAGAATGAGTTACGGATTTAAATAATTAAATGTTTAAATACTAGGTATTAAAGGGACAAATATATTTTAACAATTTGAACATATTCTAACAAGACAAAAAGCCATAGATCTATATATTTTAAAAAAATGGTTTCCTGCCAGCAACCTTCTCCAATTCTATTCACCGAAGATAATCAGTAACAACATTTGTTGTGTCCATCCTTCCAAATCCTTCTCTATAACCATACAAATACATATTTTAATGTTATTACACTATTAACATCCCTCCAAAATGTTCCTTTCCTAATTAATCTGTTATTCCTAATCCATACATTTAACTCAAAGCATTCTTTTCAACAGATGTCATATACTGCACAGAACAAACACTTTACAATTTGTTCTGCCCTTTCCCTGTTATTGGACATACAGATGTTTTTCAGTTCCTTGTTATAATTTTTAAATGATAAAATAACATCTTTGCACATGTAAAAAATAGTGTTTTTACTTCTATCAGATAGACCTGCGGGTCTGTCAAGTCAGAGAATGCGGACTTTCCAGAAAAGCCACTCCAGTCCACACCCTCACCAGTGTATGAGGGGTTGATTTCGCTTTAACACAGAACCCAATGTGCCCAGACCCTTTTACATTTTGCCCATACAAAGAGTGGAGGTTTTTTCTCCCTGTTATTTTGATTTGTTCTTCCTGCCTGTTTGTACAAAGCATTATGTCAGTGGGTTGTTTCATTTTGCTTTCATTTACTCATCTGTGAATTGTTCTGTTCACATTCTTATCTGTTTTTCTATTGGATTCTCTGTTTCCCTATTTAAAGTTTAGGGATATAAATTTTTTCCTGTCATATATGTGACAAAATCTTTTGGTATAACTTATGGTTTACAATAAAAAATTTAACTTTATGTAGCTAATTTTATAGTAAAATGTCAATATTTTTTCTTTTTTCTTTCTGCATTTCCTGGCTTGTCTGTGAAGGTTTTCCCCATCTCAAAATTATACAGTGTTCTCCTATAATAAGATTATAGTGCAGCATCTTTTATGATTACAGACAGCTTTGCTTAACCAGGCAGAGAGGCAGATTTTCTGGTATATTGAGGCTCTGCATAGCCAAGAGCAGAGAATAAACTTTGCTTATCTACAAGGAATGTTCTAAGTTCCAATCATTAGGAAATGATATGACTTGCAATAAATCCAAAACAGTGTTCCCAGCGTTTAACTTCCTACCCTCTGATGCTTAAAGACTATCACATAGGTCATTTTATTGTGCTAAACAGAAAAGATGCAGCAATCAGAATATTTAAAATTAATTTTTTTCCATTACAGTTGATTAGTTGATATTTCAGCATTCCCTAGTGGTAAAAAAAAAAAAAAGTTTCTTCTGCAATATTACCACCAACTGTCAGAAAATATGAAAGCTCCTATTGTGCAAATTTTAAAGCATTCTAAGCTTGGTAAACATTTACCACAGTTATTCATATACCCCAATTAACCTTTTGGACCTTAATTTCCTTAGATACAAAATAAAGTGATAAGAATATAAAACATCTTAAAAATACTTATCAAGTCTAATGTTTAATAATCTTATAATTTTCTTCTTTCCCAAATCTCTCTGTGAAGTGGATTTAAACCAGTCATCACATTTTGGTAGGCTCTGTTAATCATTGCAGTTTTTACCTCTATGTACCAAAGAATTATGAAACACGCAAAGTTCAAAATAAACAAAGAAACAAAAGTAATCATTGTTGTTGTTTAGTCACTAAGTGGTATCCAACTCTTTTCTGACCCTATGGACTGCAGCCTGCCAGGCTCTTCTGTCCATGGGGGTTTCCCAGGCCAGACTACTGGAGTGGGTTCCCATTTCCTTCTGCAGGGGATTTTCCCGACCCAGGGATCAAACCTGCATCTCTTGCATTGCAGGCATATTCTTTACCTCTGAGCCACCAGGGAAGCCTGATATTAAATTACCCTTGTGTAAATGCTTAAGAAAGAGAATATGAAAGAGTAATTTAGAAGCAAATCAATCAAGAGGATTTCAAGTCTCGAGTTTGAGATGTAAGCCTCAGCATCTGCTAGCCCACCAGACCTGACTGAGAGCTGAGGATCCTCCCTTGAACTTTTTTATTGTTTAGTCACTACGTCGTGCACGACTCTTTGCAACCCCATGGACTGTAGCCTGCCAGGCTCCTCTGTCCATGGAATTCTCCAGGCAAGAATACAGGAGTGGGTTGCCATTTCCTCCTCCAGGGGATCTTCCTGATCCAGGGATGGAACTTGCGTCTACTGTTTGGCAGGTGAATTCTTTACCACTGAGCCACCAGGGAAGCCCTCTATTAGGAGTAGGGATATTTTGAACATTAAGAAAAGAGAAAGTAAAAGGTGAGAAAGAGAATGAGATTCAGGAGGGCTGAGAAAAGTTCTCAGCTTGGTCCTGCCAGCCTGTTATAAGCAAATAATCAATGCCTTTAATTTAACTCTTTGTCTACTAGGACCAAGAAAACGAGTTTTATTTACAAGATTGTGAACTTCTTGATATATCACTGGAACTGTTGTAGTGCCAAATACTGAGCCTCTCCTAAGGCAGAGATTCAAACGGCATCTTTAGAGTAAGTGAAAACATAAAAAGTCTTCAATCAGAACACTGTTGGCATTCATTTTGGGGAACCTTGTGGTTAAACATACATTTCCTGTCATTGGTACTGGGACCTACATTCCATGATGCACAACTTCCTCCCCATCAGCTCAGCCTCTACCCAGATGCTCCCTTCCCCTCCTGCCTTGAAACCTCACTCTGCTGAGAGAGTCGCTCTGTCAGGCTCCTACACGGCTCTAGGCCCAGAAATGAGGCCAGCAGCCTCCTCTATTGTCATCTTCATTAAACCCTGCTCATCAGAGCTCATTCCTCTCACATGCTCTCCTCAGAGCTGTCATCTCCCAACACTCCAGCTCATTCCCCATTATTCACAGCTTTCTCCTACCTCAAAGGCACACCGAGTTTCTTAACCCTCTGCTGAGCACCAGTGGAGAAAATTATACCAATGTGCAAATCTGTGCTGTCCTAAAATTATGAAACAAAATTTTAAAAACCTGTCAATCACAAACCCTCATGAACTATGCCTCCCAAATATCTCAGAGACCGTCTGCTTCTCTCCATCCCACCCCTACTACACTAGCTCAGGCCACCACCCTCTTCCTCATGGACAAATGCAACACCTTCCTGCACAGCTTCATTAGGCTGTGCAACCATGCTCACTCCTCCTACAATATATTCTCTACATTATGCCATCGTTACAAATAAATGAATACAATCACACTAACTATCCACTCAATCCTTCACTGGCATTCCACTGTTCTCCGGAGGAAATTCAAACACCTAAACATGTCTAGGATGCTGTGTGGGATCTGGTTGTGCATATACCTCTAGATTTCTTTCACTATTCTTCCTTTTACCCTAAAATCTGTGCTCCAGTTGCACTATACTTGTTACAGTCCCTCAAATGAAATCACAATGACTGCAGTGTGTAAAATAGCCTGGTGGGGAACAGGCCTGATGGCAGAAGAAGAGATTCTAGGAAGAGAGATGCCTAAGAAGAGAAAGTACCATGGAATCCTAGTAAGAGTGATGCTGGGGGGTCCCAGAGAGAGAGAATGTCAGACTATCCCAGGGAGACAGAATGCTGGGGGGCAAAGAAAGAAGTACAGGGATGCCAGAGATATTCTGAAGGAAGAAACTAGTGGGATTTTGTGACTACCTGGACGTCAGAGGAAACAAAAGGGGACAGTCATGGATATCTTCTCAGGCTCAGACTTGGGCAACAAACAGTGTGGTTAGTGTCATTTGCTGAGATAATGGCACAAGAAGAGACAGATTTTGTAGAAAAGACACTGGTATTTTCAACTAATAACTTTCATCAATTTATGCATGCTAAAGAGAAATACTTATCTTTTAAATATTCATATACAACTGTTATACCAAATGATTAAAGACATGCTAGCCCACCAAGTTACTAGAACATTCAAAAAAAAAAAAAAAAAACAAAACCAAAAAAACATGGAGCTGGAAAAGTTTGAGCTGATACAATTCACAGCCTATTTAAGACACGTTTTTAACCAAAAATCCAGCCTGTGTAAACAGTAAATGCTGATTTATTAATGAAGAACAAAAAACACCAAGTAAAACAATGAAAGCAAAATTAGCATAAAGGATAAGAAATTCAACTTTTCCTTAAATCAGGTGAAAGGCTAGGGAGGAGTAAAATCTTGATATAAAAACTTAGTTCTGCCACAGAGCCTAAAAAGAAAAAAAAAACAAAACACCAAATCACTTCATAGGTGACTTGGGTTGGATCATGAGAAGGACATGTATGAAAATTGGTTATATTAACTATGACTATTCACTTCAGGACAGAAAGTGAAAGTGAAAGTCGCTCAGTCATGTCCAGCTCTTTGTGACCCCATGGACTATACAGTCCATGTAATCCTCCAGGCCAGAATACTGGAGTGGGTAGCCGTTCCCTTCTCTGGGGGATCTTCCCAACCCAGGGATTGATCCCAGGTCTCCCACATTGCTGGCGAATTCTTTACCAGCTGAGCTACCCGGGAAGAAAGGAGGGCATTAAAGCAAAATTAAAAGGGAGGTCTGACATACAGACTAATCTTCCAGGTCCTCAAAGTGTCTAGAACCTATTTAGAAATAAAATATTTCAAAAAAAAAAAAAATTCTAGTATCAAGGAAGCCACTATGAATCTCCAATGGCCAAAGAAGATAACAAAACAACAGAAAACCAGAAGAGGATTTTCTTTGCACTCTGTGACTGGTTGGCTCCTCATGTGAATGAAAAGGCATTTTCTGATGAGTAGCTATGGTCTACAAAAGAATGGCCAGGCTTTTCTCACAATACAAATTGAAGGAGGATCTGAAGGTGACAAACAATGCAAAAAACATAAAACTTCAAGCTCAAAACTCTTTAGAAGAGCTGGAAATTTCACAGAAACTACAGTAAAACATAACAGGTAAAATAAGGGAAGGGAAAAAAAAAACAGAAAATTATATTTCAATCGAAGAGTCCCCCATCCAAACAATAGGATTTTGAGGAAAAGAGAGACAATGGAGAGGAGAAAGTCATCAAAGAAATAATATAGAAAGTTTCCCCCAGAAGAATGTACATGTCCAGAGGAACAAAGCCTTTAGAGTATCTGATATAAAGAATGAAACTAAATCTACTACATCATGACCTTTACTTAAGACATGGAAAAAAGAACCTAAAAGCTGCCAGAAAGAAAAAATGAACCAGGTAGAAAAGGAAGTGATGGCAGAACAGCACCTAACTTTTGAAAAGCTATAGTGAATCTTAGAAGACAGAGGAATAAAGTCTGAAGAAAACTAAAGTACTGAGTTGGCCAAAAAGTTTACTCAGGTTTTTTAGGAAAAACCTAAATGAACTTATCTAAAACCAGTCAAACGAATGACCAGCACAGTGTGGAACCAAAAGACACAGGGTTCCAGGAGAGAGGCCCCAAGGTTCAGGAGTGAGAGAATTGAAATGGTGAATTTTATATATTTGGCAACATATAAATTGTTTTACAGGTTACTTGTGGTTTATAATTAATCAGTATACAAAATGTGAAGGAAAACAAAATAATAGATGACTCATTAACTACAAGAAAAAAATTGTTTCCACGTAAACAATTATTTACCCTACGAGACTCAGGGCTTCCCAGGAGGGACAGCAGTAAAGAATCTGCCTGCCAATGTAAGAGACACAAGAGATGCAGGTTTGATCCCTGGGTTGGGAAGATCCCCTGGAGGAGGAAATGGCACCCCACTCCAGTATTGTTGCCTGGAAAATTCCATGGACAGAAGAGCCCGGCGGGCTGCGCTCCACGGGGTCACAAAGAGTCAGACATGACTTAGTGGGGCAAGCACAGCACAGCACTTGACTAAGCAGTGCGCAATATTTATGTGGTCATAATAACATAAATATGGACTACTGTCTGAAAGTGATTTCTCTGGACAAAGAAATGCATGGGCAATGGGGAAAGACAGGGCAAGGGACTGGTGCTTCATTTCATCACAAAAGCCAACACAGAAAATAACGACAATTAACTTTAAAATCACACTAATAAGTCTCATACCCAGCTGTAGAATAGAATAAAAACAACAGCCCAATAAACTTATTTGCGAACTTGCTGATTTTCAGTGGACAAAGAACTATAAGTAAAACAATCATAAAAATTTCCCAGGTAACATGAAAACAGACATTCTTATTCATCACCAAAGGAAATAAAATACTACATTTTATTATTTTTTTAAGAGAGGATAGTGGGTACTATAGTAGATAATCACAGAGGTGCATGAAACATAAAATAAGGGGTTTCATATAGCTGTTTCTTATAAAGCCCTAAAAAGTAAAGTTCAGTAGAAGTATTTTCCAGGGAGAACAACAAACAAAAGCCCAGGCAGACAGCAGGGTCTGGAGAGGTAACACACAGCATAGGTGGACTCAGAGTCAACTTGACTCACTGCTCACTGATTTCTACAGAAGACCTGCTCAGGTGATGCTTAATCTAGAATAGAAAGCCAAATGCTGAAAGAGCCTCAAAACCAAAAGAGGTATTTTCTGGGCACCTTGGAGAACACTGAATGGAAAAGGGCTCAAAGACTCTATCAGTCAGTTCAGTCGCTCAGTCGTGTCCGACTCTTTGCGACCCCGTGAACCACACAGCGTGCCAGGTCTCCCTGTCCATCACCAACTCCCGGAGTCCACCCAAACCCATGTCCATCGAGTCGGTGATGCCATCCAGTCATCTAACATGATCTAAAAATCATACTCAAAATTTCTTGTCTTATGAATTGTGGGGAAAGGATTTTTATCCATCCTTCAGCTACAGTTTCTATACCTCTCTACAGAAACTCTAAAGATGGTAGCAGCCATAATCATAATCAGTGAGAGACTAAAGAAAAAGTCAAGCACAAAAGTGCTGGGCACAGCATTTCTCTGTGAAAACCTTGAATGGCTTCATGTCATTATTTTACCATCCTTAGCCTAAAACCAGACAAAAGAATGGCTTGGCCTGGCTGCCAGATAATCTCCATAGAAGGGGCTGGTGGTACAGGTGGATGGGGCCACATTCTCACCACTGGTGAGACCAGATTGCAGTAGAGGAAGGAATAGGAGTTTTAAATACTAGACTTGGGGGTGACAAGGATACCCAAGCAGTAGTCCAATTAAAAAATTTTGTTTCTATTTTGTCCTCTGAGAAGAAAATGAAGAGATGTTCCTTGGCAGAAGGGAAGTAATCAAGAAAAAGACAGACTGAAGGATAGTGACAAATAAAGGATAACTACTTCATACAAGTAGGGATGAACTCTATAAAACCAACAGGAGGATGAGCCCTAAAACAAAAACACATCTTCTAAGGGACATCCCTCCTTCAGGGCTAATTCTGTCCTCTATTAGTTTTCCACTAATAGAAATATTCAAGGTTTGTTTTGAATTCCTCTAAATTTCAAAGGAAGGCGAAATGATTAAAGCCAACAAACTTGCGAAACAGATGTACTTCTGGAGCGCACACACACACACCCAGACAGACACCTCTATCAGAGAAGTAACAGAGACAGAAGACAAGTCCAGTAGGAGTGAAAAAGAGAGTGAGATGATATGGAGAGGCCAGGCCTCCTTGGGTAAAAGCCCTTACAAATTCCCAGTTTCAGTTTTTATAAGGCCCAAATAGTTGGTTTCCTGTTCCCTAATTCCACAAGACCTCTGTATCCCAGGACCACATTCTTCTTTTATTTGAACTAGTCAAAGTATCTCTGGTGAGCTATTTAGAAAAAAGAAAAAAGAAATCCTGTTTAGAAACTCTATTATTTGTACACATCCTTTATATCAATAAAATTTACAATAAATTTTATTTAATATGTATTTTTTTCCAGAGAGCTGGCTGTTAAACATTTACCAGTACACCATAACTTCAGGGTGAATAAATAGTTATATATACCATCCAATCTATTCTTACTTAACAATCTCAATCTCCAGAACAATACGAAAATCAAATAACAAAGAAGAAAAGGATTAATATTACTTGCATGGCATCTGCCCTTCAGGTCCAACAAGAAAAGTTTTTGGCATTTATCAATAAGAGAATTTCATCTCTCAGGAATGAACGAATTTTCCCAACATGCAGTGAGGACTTTCCTAACTGCCTGCTAACTACTCTCACATGTTCCAACCTCCCTGCAGAAGAGAGACATGTGGGGTCTTGAGAAACTGGCCCCCAGAAACTGTTAGTCTGCAGCTGAGAAATATCAGAGTATCTTATGAAATACATAACTATAACTATGACTTAACACAGCTTGTAGAAAATAACTAACAATAGGCATTTTGAAGAAATACTAAAATACTGAGAATTCCAGACAAAAAGGTATATTATGAATAGGTCATGTTTGCAAAAACATCTTACTTCATCTCCTCAAGTCAGAGCTTGGCAGCCCAGCTCCATTTCACAGCTTGTGTATGTTTTCTGTTTTCCCTTCCACTTCCATTTCTGGTGAAATGAACTGGCTTACTTGACTTCAGAAAACTTTTATATGTATTATTTTAAAACAAATATACTTCTGGATTTAAAAACATCATACTCAATTTGCCTATAAATTTCTAACCTGCTCAAGAAATTTCAACTTTCATTTCTCAATAGAAACACAGTTTTTATAAAAAGATTCTAAATTCAATTGAAGATACCCTCCTGTTTATTCTTAACCCACATGTTAAGAAGTCTGCAGCTTTATCCCACTTTATAAAATTAGAAGGGTGACAAACCTAACAATCAAGGAAGAAAACATTAAGAACTACCTAGTAATTTGAGACTTCTAAAAACATTCATGTCAAGAACATTTAAAAATGCAATGAAAAAAAAATGATAGAAAAGGTGATAGAAGACTTGATTCACCATAATATAAACCAAGGTCACTACCAGAGTATAATTTACACACCTGGGCCCCCAGGGTGCAGTATAACTGTCAAGAGAATAAAAGTGACTCCACAATGCTCATTTGGGGATGGGTGAGGCTAGGAAGCTTCTAGATTTTAGGATGTGTTTGGACAGGACTAAAGAGATTATGCAGGGAAATGAAAATGTGTGACACTAGTGTGGTCTCTTTACCCAAGCACAGCTCCAGAGGGTAGGCCACCGGGTACAAGGGTCAGACAACACCGAAGGGGCCAGCTTGGCTCACAGCAGTAAAATGGGTGCGGCTGAAACAGGTTGCAGCACTGAGAGCTGGGAGAAGAACCAGAGACAGCTATTTGGAAAGACCCAAATCCTCTTAAGGTAAAGTCACTCCCTCCTGCTACCCTAAGCAGTGAGTGGTCTACAGATTTTTTTTTAGGCTAAAACTACAGTAAGAAATAAGACTTTACACCACAACTCAGCACACATACATGTATACACATATATACAATAAGCAACAAACAGAAGTTTCTCTAAATAACACCTATTTTATAAAGTATGGTATGCGTTATTATTTACATTTGTATTCTTTTTTCACGTAAGTAGGAATTGCTGGTCCCAATTCACTAAACTGATCTTAAAATCCCCTACGAAGTAACGCCCTCCTGTTTGACAGACTACTGAAGTGGTCACTGGTTGACTTTGGGGTGAGGTGGGTGTCAAAGGTCACATGAGTTCATAGCTCAGCTTTGAATCTTGTCCCTCTATTGGTCACATTTCTGATTTCCTTCACTTGCTTTGGAAGAGGTTTCCAACCAGTCTGGCATTAAGGTCACTCATCAACCAGCCCATCTCATTGCTCCAATCTGATCTTCCACAATGCCTCCTCAGTCATTTGTATCCCAGGAAAACTGATCTGCTTTCTACCCATTCCCTACCCCAAAATGTCCACCTTTGCTTCTCCCCAGGGTTCTTTTGTTCTCCACCTATCTAAAATGCGCTGATCCTCCAAGACAGAGCTAGATCGACTGCTCCACACAGAACAAATTTCTCCTGCCTCCAGAACTGAAAGCACTTTATCCTTGTTGTCTATCTTCTACTGACACACGCCCACCACTGCTGCCATCTCCAGCCTCACCCCACCACCATGCTCTCAGAACCCAAACATTCAGTCTCAAAAAGAGACCACTTAGTATGCACTTCAGGTGTAGACTGAACAAATGAACATGGAGGGAGAATACTGCTCTCTGCAGACTAAAAAATTTCTGGCCGGGCCCAAAGCACCAAGAATCCCTCAACCAAAACCAGAGCCTCATATTCTCTGCAGCAGATATTGTGTCTTCTACTTTTGAAATAATTGTTATGCTGCTGCTGCTAAGTCACTTCAGTCGTGTCCGACTCTGTGCGACCCCACAGACGGAAGCCCACCAGGCACCCCCGTTCCTGGGATTCTCCAGGCAAGAACACTGGAGTGGGTTGCCATTTCCTTCCCCAATGCATGAAAGTGAAAAGTGAAAGTGAAGTCGCTCAGTCATGTCCGACTCCCAGCGACCCCATGGACTGCAGCCCACCAGGCTCCTTCGTCCATGGGATTTTCCAGGCAAGAGTACTGGAGTGGGGTGCCATTGCCTTCTCCGATAATTGTTATAGTAAGCATTATAAGAAAATGATACTGCATGCTTACTTTTAATGTTTAGAAATTCTTCTTTCAATTAAAAAAACAGCATAACTATAGGTTAGCAATTTAGTAAGAATGTCATGTTCCATGTTTTAACTTCTCTTAAAGTCTGATTTCCCAAATGCAATAAAGACAGCTGGGTACTACTCAGCAAAATGAATAGATCTCTCCCAAACTCATCTAACTTTGGCTCCTCATGAGACAAAGCACCTTGGCTTTTCTTTCCTTCAAAAGTCAGCTTCCTCTCCTGCTTACCAGATACTTCTGTTCAGTTAGTTCTGTGTATCTTGTTTCAAAAACAAAATTTTTCACATCATCTTTTAATCACGAATTTTCATTTTAGTCTCCCCTAATTATATAATTCAAAGAACTTACTTAGAGCAAAGTCAGAAATATTAGCATCAAAGTATGTTAAATATTTATGCAAATATATTTTAAGTTGATCCTCTAATAGCTTCCTCATTTGACAAATATTTATCAAGCAACTGGTATATACTCAGACACTGAGCTAGGATGCAAGAGATCTTTGAGGTACTAAACTGAAAATGCTACACTTTCAAAGCAAAGAAAACAACAGGATAATAGCAGATTCACGTGCATTAACCCAAATTGAAAATTACATACATACGCTATACTCCTGGACCTCAAAGAATCAGGAAGAAGTGAAAAAAGAAAATTCTAAAGATACTCTGAAGCTAAAATAATTCAAACAAGTAGTAGAAGGAATGGTCAAAAAAAGGAGAAATAGAAACACAAAACTCAGAAAATATGCTAATCTTTTAGTTTTAGAAATGTTGCTCAACTATGAAGAAATGAAGTCAGTTATTAAATATCTGTATAGACTGTATTTCTATTTAACATTAGCAGAATAGTCACTAACACCATTTGACAATAAATGGTCCTTTCCCTTATGTTCCCAATATTTTATGTAACCAATATATACTGCTTATGTACAAAAGCCCACGAATATTTAATATTTATCAAATATCCCTACCCTGCTCTACTTAAGCCTTTAAAATTATTTTAAATGTGGCTGGCTATGCCAATGGTGAAATTATTCAAATGGGAAATAATTTTGTATCTACTAATAGATATATTAGAAATGACATTGTCATAAAACTGAACTATAAGTCAGTCATTATCTCACTGTTCTTCCTATTCTAGTATACAGTATAAACTATACATATTAAAAATGAATAGTCTTACCTTAAATATGTGCCATATATGAAGAACAATGCCATCATTAGTCCATTTAAAATAAAAATTACAGCAACATAAAAGCAAGCAGGATCTCCCAATCCTTTAAAAAAAAAAAAATGCTTTAACTATAGATTACTTTATGTGTCTGACAATTCACACTAAAACGTGACTATTTTGAAAATGGTTGCCTTGGTTCCCATATGAACACATGACACTAGTGTGGAACATAGGTAAGACCAGAGAAATAGCTGTAGTGGTTATAAAACAGGGCTGCAAATTCATGGATACTCCTCCTGTAGAGGTCTGGGGTCTGTGCCCGTGCCTTTAAGTCTGGCTGGGCTTGTGACTGCTTCAGCAGACCATGGCAGAAGCCATATGGAAGAGGCCATGCAGTATCCAGCTTGGAGCCCTGAGCTACCACATAAGAAGCCTAACTACCCTGAGATACTATGTTACACAAAAGCACAAGATGCATGAAAAGGGCACTTGTAGGTGTTCCAGTGAGGCTCAGCTGGGCTCAGCCTTGCAGGTACCCCAGTCAAGCAGCCAGAATGTAAGTGAAGTAGCTCCAAGTTAATTCTAGTGTTCCCAGCCATTTGAGTCTGGCAGAGTTCTCTGACATCGCAGAAACAAACCAACCATTCCATACCCTGCCCAAATTCCCTACTAGCAGAAGCCATAAACATAATAAAATGGTTGTTTACACCACCAAGTTTGCAGCAAATTTATTATACTGCAACAGACAACAGGACAATATCACAGAAACTTGCCTTCACAGCTTTCAATAGGGCTGAGTCCTTCTCCTCTGGTAACTGTCCAACATATCTTGGTTTGAATACCAATCAAATCCATTATTCTGGTATACATCCTGTACCAGCTGGCTAAGATCACCTAATTGAAAAAGAGAGGGAGACATAATAAGAAAAAAGTATCCTCAATAGTTTCCTTACTAGAATATTTTTGAGACATTTTGATAATTGACAAATTTTCCCTTCCTGTACCATCCCCATCTGGGTCTCTTTAAATCTAGTAAAAGGAGCTTCACAGTCCCCTATGTAGATTCTTCACTGGTCAGTCTTCACCTGTTCACCCATGGCTAAGAATATAATATAACAAAAGATATACAAATCTGTAATCTTAAAAAGCTATAAAATTAAACTAAGGGACATAAAACAAGAGTTGAACAAACAGAAAGACATTCTATCTTCCTGAACAGATTTAATTTTTCAAGATGTGAATTCTTCCTCAAATTAATTCATAAACATAAAACAAAGCTAAGCAAAATCTCAACTGTCTACTGAGATGTGTTATATGGAAAAATGACAAAATGGAGATACTGAAGAAAATGTCCTAACAGATAATAAAATTTGCTACTTATATAATTAAAGTAGTGTGATGCTGGCACAAGAATAGCCAGACAGATCAAAGTAACCATGGCAGAGGCAGTGGAGTGACACAGGTCTCTCTTCAGGGCTGAGGCATTCATTCCCTGAGCAGCTGGGAGGGGTGGTGGCTGACAACCCTCAGCTGGGTCTCTCTCTGGAAGCTACCCTCTGCAGTAGAGAGTAAATTCACTAAAGGTCACCTTCCCCAAGGGTAACTGCAGCCATAACTAGTCAACAGGGGGGAATATAAAGGCCAGAGGCCCTTGCTTCAGGTAGGACAACTCTGTAGGGTCATCCCAGTTCCAGAGCTTCCCCAGAGACTGGCTGAGGCCTCTGCTGTGACTGTATCACAGCTCAACTCCTCCACCTGCCTCCTGCTAATTCCTTCATCCCCCTGCAGATACTGCCCCCATGGGAGTTCCCCTATATACTTCCTATGTACAGATCTCCATCTTAAAGCCTATTTCCCAGGAACTCAACCTAAGGAAACACTGAACAGAAAGTCCAAAAGTAGTTGAAAGCATATGTGTATAATAATTTTGGAAATAATAAAAGCAGGCAGAAGATGGACCACTCACTCAAGTGTTAGGTTACAAAGAAGACCATTTTCAAAAAAAATAAAAGGTTAGATTCCTGCCCCAAAACTGAGTATTCAAACAAATTTCAGATAAATTAAAAATGTAAATCTCAAAAACATAATTATAACAATTAAGAATGAATTATTTTTACATATATGAATGAATAAAAAACATAAATCTAAAAGATTCATAGACAAGATAGCTCCGAAGAGAAAAAATACATTCACATCATACTGTATCAAGCTAAAGGGCAAACAAAAAGCTGGGGAAAATGTTGTATCCATATAGCATAGTATTAACCTCCTGCATATAATGAGCTCTTACAAAACGTCAATAAAAATATAGACAAAGGACATGAATAAGCAATTGTTTTTAAAAGTGAAAATGCATTTAATACATAGCACTGAAAATGTACATGTACATACACAAATACATAGCAATGAACAAAACGCATCATGTGATCTTAATTTTTTTAGCCATTAAATTAGCAAGGATGAAGAGAAACAAGCATTTTCAAAAACACTGCCCATGGTAATTTTCATTAATAAATCCTATCTAGAAAGCATTTTGGCAACATGTACCAAAATCCTTAAAGTCTATATTCTGTTGAACTAAACAGTTTCACATCCACAGATTTATAGTTTAAAAAAACGTAAATATACATGTATCCCCATCCACAAATTTAGAGTTTAAAAAAACATATGGATATGTGTAAAGATTTTGCTTCAAGGATGTTTACTGCAGCTTTAGGATATTTTAAAAGTTGAAAACAACCAAAATTTTCATAAAAGATGGACTAAATAAACAACGGCAGATTGTATTACAGCCATAAAAAATGATGCTATTGAAAAAAAGATGATTTAGGAAGATGGTTTTACATATTCTTAAAAGACAAAAAGCACTTAGAAAAAAAATGTTGTGTGATCCCATTGCTGGAAGAGTAAATGGAGACATGCATAGAAAGTACTCAATAAGCACTTTGGTGGTTATTTATTGGTCTCTATCTCCTCCATAGTTAAGCAGGCTAACTCAGTTCATCTGGAAACTAGACTCCTCTTGCTCAATGGGAAATGACCAAGAGCCCTGCTTAGTGCTGACACTGAGCCCAAGCTTGAGATCTCACAGCACCAAGGCAGCCATGGCCCTGCTGCATCAGGCAACACACCTTCTAGCAGCAACAGCATGCTATGAAGCGGGGGCCAAGGGGAAGCATGCTTAACAGGAGAACCTCCAGAAGGATGTCACTGAGGAAGTCCCATCCCAGGTAGGTCCTGGAGAATGCCTAGAGATGCATTAAATAGTTACTGATAGCACTGCCTTCCTATCTCAGCTCCTTTCTTCCACTCCCGCCAGGGGAAAAGCGCATCCAATTAAATGAAAAATCTCAGATGAGGAAGAAACAGTATTCAGCAAATGACATGTAAAGGTAATGTAATACCTATAAACGTACCAAATCGAGTTTTCATATTTTCTAAATCATGCAATCATAATACTCATTTCCATAAAATCATTAAAGACCCCAAAAATTAATAATGATTTTTTTCATATTCCTTTCTAAGAAAAGATACCCATATATTTTTTTAAAAAAGATAAAATTTAATATATTGAATTACCTCTTGTATTTAGAATCACCATTAAATATAAGTAATACTATATAAAGTAAAAAAATCATAATTGAAAAAGTATCTTACCTCAGGGTAAAGATTGAACCTTTTTAATGTATTAATAACAAGCGGATATTCAGTCAGTTTATCATTCATAATCATCCATACTCCATTCAAAAATGAGGGTGCTTCCACAATAGTCTTAAAGTAGGAATAATACAGTCCCTGAAACAAGCACATGTTATAATAAAAAGTACAGAATTACTATGCCTCTTATTAGCTTAAAATAAAACTTAAATACACTGTTTTTGAAAAAAAAAAGCAATCACACATGTAACAGCTACAATTAATTTCACAGGTTTCTGATCACTAATAAATGCTCAGGTTGCAAAAAACTTACATATTTTAGCATAACCTTGTCTTAATTGAACAACTGATTTCAAAACAGCTTCAAAAATAGCTTTAATATTTAAAAAGTCATATAACTCAGAGAGCATGCTCATTTAGGAAACCCCTATAACCCATACTAACTGAAGAGTTAGAAAAGGCTTCTTTCAGTGTTAGAAAGGGTTCTTCTCAGCTCAGCGTAAGATAAGAACCCTACAGAACCAGGGCTGTGAAGACAGAAAAGAGGAACAGTGGTAGTACTCCCATTTTGAGGAAAAATGTTTTACCAGTAGTTATGTATGGATGTGAGAGTTGGACCATAAATAAGGAAGAGGACCGAAGAAGTGATGTTTCTGAATTGTGGTGCTGGAGAAGACTCTTGAGAGTCTCTTGGACAGCAGGGAGATCAAACCAGTCAATCCTAATGGAAATCAATCCTGAATACTCCCTGGAAAGACTAATGCTGAAGCTGAAGCTCCAATATTTTGGCCACATGATGGGAAGGGCTGACTCCAAATGCAATATAACTGGTATCTTAATAATAAGAGGGAAATTTAAACAGAGATATAGGGGGAAATGCCTCATGAAGACAGAGGCAGAGATTGGAGTCATGGTACCTACAATGCAAGCCAAGGATTGCAAGAACCATGAGAAGCTAGAATAAAGTCTCAGAGAGAACATGTTCCTGCCATCACCTAGATTTTAGACTTCTAGCCTCCAGAACTGTGAGAAAATAAACTTCTGCTCTTTTAAGGTACAAGTACTTTGTTATGACAGCCCTCCAGGAAACTACAACCTACCTGTTTATAGGCTTGATTTTGGAATCATATAAATATCTTATATAACTAAAATTTAAAAACAAAAAATTTTATATTTCTAAATATCCAAAAAAATATATAAGAATTATTTATTAAGTTGGGAAAGGATGTCAAACAAATTTCAGATATAGGAATTTTACTGTACACTCCTAGTTGAATATACATGAAAGTCAAAAAGAAAACCACAAACAAGTTTTAAATTATTTCTAGTAATCATTTTTAACAATATATTTGCTACTTTTATTCCTCAAATATAGGTAATGTGAAACCAAGATTCTCAGGCTAACAGAAGAGATACAAATTTAATATCAAAAAAGTAATTAATCCTAAATTTGAATTTAGAGTTATAAATTAATAATTTATTTTTTCTTTGTAAAAAATTGTTTCCTAATTCTATCTACTAAAAAGGCTTAGACACAATGGCCAATCTCGTATAAAATACTAGCAATGTGCACCTCTATCACTGAAATTGTGGCCTCTAAATACCACTTGCTACTGGAAGCAATCAGGGCTCCTTAGAATACCGGATGATTCCAGATCTGCAAAGGAAATGTCTTGCAGTACCAGAAAGTAAGGAAGCTACAGAATACTAGTGAGGTCCTATCAAGGAGAGTGTGTGTGTAAATGTGTGTGTGTCTATGCACATACGCTCAATCACTTCCAACTCTTCGCAACCCCATGGACTATATATAGCCCACCAGGCTCCTCTGTCCATCGATTTTTCCAGGCAAGAATACTGGAGCAGGTTGCCATTTCCTACTCTAGGGGATCTTCCCTAGAAGGAAGGGACAGGGATCAAACCCATGTTTCTGACATCTCCTGCATTGGCAGGCAGATTCTTTACCACTGAGCTATCTGGGAATCCCATATCAAGAAATCACAGAGCCAACTGCAAGGGCTCTCACCAGCGAAAGACAGATAAGTTCAAGAAATCTGCTAAAATCTATCGGGCCGTAAAGGTACACCCAAAGACAAAACTCTGCTTGTCACCATTAAAAGATGCTAGAGAAGCAACTGATTTTTCTGAAAAGTTGTAATAGAAGGCAAGCATCAAGTATTTTCCTGTCTTTCCTGTATAAAGTGTAGCTCAGAGAAAAAAGTCAAATAAAGAAGAACACCAAAAGTTCTTCTCTATGGAGTTATTACGGTTAGTAAATGCCTATTCTCCCAGGTCATTCAAACACTGATTGATATTTGATGATATTAAGTAACTGTTCTTCAATATTTTCAAGTGTGACAATGATACTGTGGTTAACAAAAAAGTCCTTTCTTTTGAGACACACATAAAAAACATTTACAGATGAAATGATACGGTATCTGAGGTTTCCTTGAAAAAGAGATAGGTATATGAAAATGTAGATGACAGAAAAATGGCTATGTGTCCTCAGTTGTTGAAGCTAGAGGAATGGGTAGGGGGAGTTGGGTCTACTCTTTCTACTTTAAAATATCTTTGAAAATTTCCATGATAAGAAGCTTAAAATATTTAGATTATTAAACTACTACAATAAAATACTACATGAAAACTAACCATTTCAGTGCGAAAAGCCATCTCTCTTTCCAATGTTGAGAGGTGAGAAAAATGACGATCATTTTCAAAGAGGTGTGTTATATGACTCCTGTAAAACAAAACAGTAACAAAGCAACAGTGCTGAAACTTATACTAAGTATAATTTTAAAAGAAACTCTAAAAGCAAAAATAAAATATTAATACTCAACATATTTGCACTTAATTTTGTGATAAAACTCAAACACAACAGTATCCATATTTGCTCTTCCATTCAATATATCTTATATTTCCACTAAAATTTCTAAAAGAAAACACATTCAAATTAGATTTTAAAATTAGAATGAACCAGAATAATGATATTATAAGCCAAATACAATAAAATTATAGATTAAACTATAAATGTCATTGGGTTACTATTTCAGAAATGTCTGATTTATGAAATTCATATCTCTTTCTATCCAGAAGATTAAAAAACTTAATCTTCTCAGTATGAACACTATATTAACGTTAAGCAGAGTTTCAAATATAACCTCGTTAATAATAGATCTTTTTTATTAAAAATTGCATTATTCTGGCTCTGATTTATCAATTAAATTACATTTTCATACTAGTTTACTGCCTGTAATATATATTCATCCTTATACTGGAATTATTCATATATATACATATATATGAGAAATAGGATGATAGGCTGTAAACATCTGCCTAAAATATACCATAGGAGAAAAACGTTCTTACCAGTGCAACACTGCTGCAAAGGTAGCTGCAAGAAAAAAGAAACGTAAATCATTATTTTAGCATTAAAAGTGTTTTCTCCTTACAGAAAAGCATTACAAAGATAAACATGATGAAGTCTGGGAACTGTAGATCCTGAACTCTTAGGGAGTGGATAAAGAATAGGGACTCTTCAAAAAAAGTCCCAGAGCTCTGTTTAAAATACCAATGTACTAAATTATAAAAGAATTAAGCATATAGCTATAATTTTCATTCACTCAACAAAATAAATGAGGAGCTATTAATATTATTTGCCAACAACCATACAAGAAACCTTCGGATGGAAAGTTCCACAAACTCAACAGCAAGGACAGAACCAATGGTGAGAGGCAAAAGAATAAAGATATGGTAAATTCAGGGAACAGGACTGGAGAGGGATAGAAAAAAGGAACTATCACTTTGATACATGCTGCAATATCTGAATTTTTATAATAAATTTTAATATTTTTAAACAAATTTAAAATAAAACAAGAAGGAAGAAAAAGAGGTGGAGAAAGAAAATAGAAAAACTGGTAATAAAACCAGTCTCATACAAGAATCAATAGTTTGCTTTCTGTACAAGGAACACATTAGAAAGAATCCAGAAAACACCATTCAGTATTCTTATATCACAAGATTCATCTTATTGTAGGCTTCTGATTAATAACTACAAGGAAATCAACTATGAAATACTTAGAAATGAAAGACAAACAGCTCAGATTTTATTGTCTTATTTTTATAGAGGTATTTCTATTTAAAAATTTTAAAATTCATTTTACCTAGAAGATACTAATGGTTGCAAAAGACACAGTGTTACTCTTTCTAGATCATTGAAACTACAAATATTTAACTAGGTTTGTCATTTGACATTTGTTTGTAAAGGGTTCTTTGATCTTTTGAAACTCTGATTTCTTGTTGAGCAATCTACTATCCACTTCCTTTAAAGATGTCATACCACCATAATAAAATTTGGGCTTTATTTTCTTAATGATCTAACTATTATGTTCTGAATAAATCATCCTTCTACCATAGAATGTAAATACCACCTTTATCCTACTGAAGAATTATTACACTTATACTTTGGTAATCCCTTAGAGATTATAATTTTGATTTCATTGATAAATATGGGAAGAATCTACATGTTTACAGCACATATATGTTATTATTCATAAACATATAGATTCAATTATTCCAACTCTCTTTTCAATTGCCCCTGACAAAACTCTTATCAGTAGAGCTAATAATATAAACTTAACTCATATTTCTTATTAAGTCTTTCCTGGGAGTTTTAACACTTTTTCCCCTGCTAATAAACATGAAATTGTGTTTTCATAATACTTCACTGGATATTGTTAATGTATTTATTTTTGAAGTGTATTTATTTGTAATATATTTCCTTTGCTATACAATTGATTCTTTTAGTTTTTTTGCTTATCATCTCTAATTCTCCACTTTAAGTAATATTTTAAAAGATAATTTTGTTCCTGTTTAATAATTTTACTATTAGTTTATTCTTCCCATCTGACAATAATAATAAACTTCTATAATAATACTAAGTAATTCTGGTAAAAGAGGGCAAACAGTATTCTGGTGACTTTAACAGAAATGCATTTTACATTATGCCTTTAAATTAGCCTCTAACCTTCACAATTCTGCAGTAATACATATGATTTTTCAAGATCATCAGGTCTCTGCTCCCTCAGAATACTAGAATTTCTCAGAAGGAAGACAACATAAAGTCCTTTTGGTGCCTTCCTTTAATTCAATCCTTGCATCATTAGACAATTCTTGGATTTCTCAGCATCTGAATGACCCTCTTTCAGTTTCCAAGGTTGATTCATAATCTGCCCAATGTTTTAAATTCCTGTTTTCATTTCAATTTAACAATAACAATAGTTAATTAGTAGCAGTAGTAGTAATAAAGCAGCTAACATTTGAATTCTTATTACCTGCCAGGTATTTTTAAGTGCTTTACTTGAACTAACATAATAAATCCTCACAAGCATCCTATGTGTTAAGTACCAATACTTCCCTTATGTGTTAAGTACCAATACTTCCCTGGTATACAAACAATAAGGGCTTCAGGTGGCTCAGTGGTAAAGAATCCACCAGCCAATGCCGGAGACTCAGGAGGTGCAGGTTTGATGGGGAAGATGCCCTGGAGGAGGAAATGGCAACCCACTCCAGTATTCCTGCTGGGAAATCCCATGGACAAAGGAGGGCTACAGTCCATGGGGTCACAGTCCACGGGGTTGCAGAGAGTCGGCAGGACTGAGCAACTTAGCATACAGCACACATATAGATAATAAGTTGATTCTCAGGGAACTTTAGAAACTAGCCCAAGAAACAAAGTGAATAAACAGAGAAAGGGAAGTTGGAAGCAGGAATTCTGACCTAAGACCCCTGTACTGTGTGGCCTCTTGTGGAGGATGGAGGGGCTGCAACAAAGGCCTCCTTACCCTAAAGTATCTTATTCCCCTTCCATCTTTCTTCTATCATTCTAAAGAAAAAAGAAAAAAAAGCTACAATTCATCTGTTGCCAAGGGCAGTATATTTTATAGAAGCTATTTTTATATAAAAGTATAGAATTATGCTTTAATTTATTCAATTGAGATAAATTCTATGTGTATGTCACCTGAAAATGAAACTCCCAGTAAGTAAAGCAGATACTGCCTTGTGAGCACATAATTTAAGCATAAAGACATAAAATGACAAAAACTTCTTAAAGCATCCCCAAAGAGCTTTTCATGCCTTCCTGCCTACAGAAAAGATTATGATTTTCTCTAAATATATTCTGGTGATTATTAATCCCGTGTATAGTCTTTTGGGAATGTCACAAAATTGATGACCAATTTTTCCAGTTTAACACATGTTATTTTTGTCATTCTAAAAATCAGAACATAAAAAAAAAAACTTTCAAAAAATCCTAAACTATTCTATAAGAAAAATGGTGTTCAAAGAGTGAAGGTTTGCTTTGTAATCTAACTCAAAAGACTGCAATCCTGTGGCTGAGAATTCTGTAAGGCTCTTAAGTTTTGCTGGAAGCACACAAATTACCAATACTCTGAAACTAAACTGGCCACTCCTTCCACTTTCTGTTTAAAGAAATTTCGTACCAGATTATATGTCACATTACATCAATTTTCAGCCTTACAGGATTTGAGCTGCTTCTTCATTGAAAATTATTCTTCTCCAGTTATTAGAATCTTGTTTAAACAAAAGAGAATGTAATTCCCTGAGGGGAGAAACAATGTTTTACTGAATTCTACCATGGTAGTACTTAGCAGAAGGCTGAAAACAAAGGCTGACTCAAATGCTGAATTAATGCATATAAGTAAGGGGAAAAATTAAATAATCCTAAATCATGTCCATATAATAAACCAAAGTTGAATATACTTTGATGGCTAGCTACACACATACACAGTGTGCATGTAATTGTTTTGTTTTCAAAAATAGAGTCCCTGTGATCAGTGCAAATCAGACCCTTTGCCTAGGTGCAGCCTGCTGCCTAAGCCTCCAGGTTCTCAGCCCAGCACAGCGGAGTTCCAGAGGTCCCGCCCCAGCTCTACTCCCACTGACACCCCTCTGTCCAGCCACAGCTCAGCAAGTGCAGAGGCGGTGCCCCTTGTTGCTCCCCACCCCATGCATGGCCTGCATCATTTCACTGCTGTGAACGGAGAAAGAACAGGAGGTTATTCCATGCTGTTCTGCTCAGTCCTCAAGGGCTCTTAAATCCCATCCCCTCTCCAACCAGCGGATCCCCCAGATCTCTCTCCCCAACTCTCACAGTCTCTCCCTTCCTCCAGATCGCCTTGCCCTAGCAGGTGACTCAGAAGTCCTGGTCTCTTCCACATACCCTCCCACCCACCCACCCAATTAGGATTCCTGAGAAGTGGAGCTCCACGACCTGCTTGCCTAAGGTTCCTCAGCCGAGTCTTCTGCATGCTAAAGTTGGACACCCACCGTCCTTTCTCTCTTCCTCCTTCTCAAGGTAGAAAGCAGGAACTGTGAAGCTGTGAAGCCAGGGTTCTATGGCTCCCTTCACTCTTCCGTGATAACCTGCCGGCCACAGAACTCCAGCCACAACTACGGTTGCCCACCTACCCTACACTGAATCCCTTACACGTGGACTTCATAACTAGGACTTGCCTTAATTCTCAGAATACCTTCACAAGCTCTCTCAATTTGAGTTTCACAACAATCTTGTATTTATTCTCATTTTACAGATGAAAAACTGGGCCTCTGAGAGGGTATTTCCCCCAAAGCAAGAACCTGGACCCAGCCTCCCTCCCGAGCCTCAGTTTCTCTCCACAGTGACAGAGCTGCCTCCCTTTCCATCTGCATGCATTTGATGACTTCATCTTGTAACAGTATTTATATGGAGAAATACACTCTAAGTCCAAAATGACTTGCAAAATCTAAAAATACAACTTATTCCTAAATTGAGGTTAATCCGTACTTAAAGCATCCTGCAGTTTTGGCCTCCCTAATGCCCAAGTGACAAAATGACATAAAAAGAAGTTAAGAACTCTTCTTAAATCCACTGGACAAGATTTTCAAATCAATCTTGACAAGTTCCATACTCAACCTCTTCCTAATATTACTAACAGGTGTTTTCAAGGGACCATTCAGAGTTTAAGTTTCTTTTCAGAAGCTGAAGTCACTAGGAAGCAGTCTATCTGTTTCACACCAACAATCTTTCCTAGAGAAGGAAGTCGATTTCTAAACATACAGATTTAAGCATCTCCTCCCCATGTCTGAAGTCCCATTAGCTTTTCCATGGCTCACACCATGGAGCCCGCATTCTGGCCTCTTTCTGGTTAACCCTACCACACACCCTTCACATAGGCTGCATAGGGCAACAATCCTCTGAAATACCTAGCGTTTTAATGATGCTTCCTGATAGCTCAGTTGGTAAAGAATCCGCCTGCAATGCAACAGACCCCAGTTCAATCCCTGTGTTGGGAAGATCCCCTGGAGAAGGGAAAGGCTACCCACCCCAGTATTCTGGCCTGGAGAATTCTATGGACTGTATAGTCCGTGGGGTCGCAAAGAGTCAGACATGACTGAGCGATTTTCACTTTAATTATGCTATATGCCTTTACTCCTGCCTGAAAACTCTTAATTCATCGTTCAAAGTTAAAGGAATTCAAAATTGGTATTTTGAGAAGCCTGTCTTGCCAACACACCTATTAAACCTCGCTTGTTGTATTGCTATTGTTGTTTAGTCGCTAAGTTGTGTCTGACCCACAGATTGCCCACCAGGCTCCTCTGTCCATGGGTTTTCCCAGGCAAGAATACTGGAGTGTGTTGCCATTTTCTCCTCCAGAGGATCTTTTCGACCCAGGGATCGAACCTGTGTCACCTGCATTGGCAGGCAGATTCCTTACCGCTGAGATACCAGGAAAGTTCATTATACCTTGTTAGGGAAGTTAAAATGGAGGAAGTCTTGTTCAGGCTTCAGAAGCAGGAGAGCAGGCCTCTGATCTGCTTCTAACCTGCCTGGACACTGCCCAGAATCCTTGCCTGCCTGCAAGCACAGCAAGTCTGGAAGCACTTTAGGTTAGAAAGGGAGTAGGTCTTAGAATTTTCTTGAGCCCTTGAGGGTCTGGCCAACCTCCCTTCCCTGCTCCCAGGATCTAAGATGTCTTGTGACTCACAAGATGAAACAAACAGCATTGTAAAAGACAGTAAAACCAAAGCTGCTTTTTTGCATGCAAACTGATGATGGTATCAGTTTGTGTATCGGAATTTTAAGTGGGATCCCTCAAAGCTGCAATTTGAAGTCTCACCCACGGTCTGGCCACTGCCTGGGACCTTTTCCCAATTGGGACTCCAGATTGCTGTCATTCAGGACTCACCAGCACTGTTCAAGTCTGGATGTTGGTGATGTATATGCTGTTACACATGTATGCTTCACACATATGATAGTGAAGGACCGGGAAGTCTGGTGTGCTGCATTTCATGGGGTCTCAAAGAGTCAGGCACAACAGCGACTGAACAACAATGCTGTTACTTCTCTCTATTGTCTCTATTTTTTTTTCTTTTAATGACTGTATATTTAAGTCAAATAATCTATAAAAAGTTGAAATTGTTTATGTGTTTGTAAGGCACGCTTTCTTTTGTTAATGAATCCTTCAAACCTAAAGCGAAAATAAAAACTTTCCGCCAAAGTTATCTTTATCACAGTTCCCTATGCTAGAATACTTGAGACTGAGCTTATGGTTAATTCATCTTCATATCCACAACTTCTAGCATCATGCCTGGCACCTCAATGGGTTGAACTGTTAAAGGACTATCGCCAGGTAAGAGAAATTAGAGAATATACTCAAGTAAAGAACCTAAACAGCTAAGGATAATATCTAAGCATTCCAAGCTGCTCAAAAGGTTCCCATTATGTGAAGGTAAAATGGTTAATCCATCTTAGTATCTACATCTTCTAGCATCATGCCTGGCACCTCAATGGGTTGAACTGTTAAATGACTACCACCATATAAGAGAAATTAGAGAATATACTCAAGTAAAACGCCTAAACACCTAAGGACAATATCTAAGCATTCCAAACTGCCCAAAGGGTTCTCATTGTGTGAAGGTAAAATACACATAACAAAATTAATATACTGAAAGAAATTATGTTTCTAGTCTATAGCACCTAGGATAAATCAAAGCCCAGTTTCCATGTAGTAAACTAATAAGTGAAAAGACATCCTTTAGAATCCAGTTTGGGAAGGAGAAAACAGTCATGTACACCTCAGGCTCAGCTGCTTCCTTCTTTCTAGCACCTAGGTTGTGTGTCATAAAGGGCTTTAAAGTCAACAAGTATCTAAATACCACTTAGGTGCACAACACATTTTACAAGAAACTGAGAACATTAAAGAAATACAAGCTAATAGCTGCAGCTTTAAAGATAAAATCTTCGGGAGATAAGATTTAGGTACATCAAATAATGAGAGAACACCCGCAGCCAAGCAAATAGCACAAAGTCTATGAACTGTAAGAAATCTGAGACGGCAGATCAATAATGGCCACTCAAGGCAGGGTTTATTAAAGTGGGATTGGGTGGGCAGAAGTGAGGGGGAGAGGCTGGATTTCAGGACATGATTACAACTTAGGTGAGGATTTATGTTGAGTAGCCAAAAGACAGCTATAATAAAGCTGGATGTGGACCCTGATCCAACATAGCAAAAGAAATCCCATCACTAATACTGATGATACAGAATACACATGATACTGACAACAATGAGGTATCAACGGAAGGCTCACTCTATATATACAGTGTGTCTGGCTCTCAGAGCTCTATGAACACCCGTGGGGTAGGGGGTGAGGGGGTAGGGGTGGGGGGGGTGTTGTCATAGCTACTCAACCAGTGGTACCAAGAATGCGAGCCAGCAGAGTGCCCCCCAGGCCAAAAATCTCTGCATTTTGAAGAGACCATTTACTCTCACACTCATGCCACACAAACATTATCATTTTTCACGTGTGCCATGATGTACAAAAAAGGTTCAGAAGCACTTTCAGTCAATAAAGAAACAGAGCACGATTCAGAAAGAACATCATAAAGCAGCAACATAGAGCAAAAGTGATCTAAACCCTGGGATTGCATTAGAATCGTCAGTGTTGCTAAATAAAACTAGAGATGTCTGAGTATTAATCCAGGGCTCCTAAATCTGAAACTCCAGGTTTTTTTTTTAATACTTGAATGATTCTAATATACAGTCAAGGTTAATTATCACTGGTACAGAATTGGCGGGAGCAAAATATTCATACTTTTTCACAAAATGTAAGAATTGGCTGCTTTGTATTCCACATTTTCTAGCAATAATTAGGTCACCTGGGAGCTTATCAGAAATTCAGACTCTCAGGTCTCATTCCAGATCCCCAGACCCCTGAGCTGACTTATAAACACTTCTAAGGGCAATGTCTCAACACTGACAGCACATTGGAATCATCTCGGAGCTTTGGACATTGCTAGATCTGGTACTGGGGATGATTCTAACATGCAACCACGGATGAAAACACTGATGGCGGTGGGGCATGTTAAGACTGCATTCCTGAGCCCCCACTCTCAGAGATCCTGAGGCAATAGATCTCACTTGGGGCTTGGAAAGCTACATTTTAAACAATTTTTATTATGAAAAGGGAAACATAAATTCAAAAGGTATTCTGAAGGAAAAACTGTCAAAATCCTGACAGCTGAAAATAATAATTAAGAAAGGGAAAGAATTAAAATTAAGACTCAAATTATTTTTTACATTCTTAAGAAGAAATATTCCTTGGATTTCATATGACTTATTCAGCCTCAGTCTCATTTTCACCAAATGTGAAATGAGGGTTTTTACTTGCTTATCTCTACTCCTAGCATTTAATAACTCTACACAGCTACAGCTGGGGGCTTCCCTGGTGGCACAGTGGTAAAGAACCTGCCTTCCAATGCAGGAGACACAGGTTCAATCCTAGGTTGGGAAAATCCACTGAACAAGGAAATGCCAACCCAGTCTAATATTCTTGCCTGGGAAATCCCATGGACAGAGGAGCCTGGTGGGCTAGGGTCCATGGGGTCACAAAGAGTCGGACACAACTTAGTGACTAAACAACAATAGCTACAACTACGAACACTAATAAGGACTTCATATTCTCCAAAGGGCCTCCATGATTATTTTGTTTTCCTTTTGGATCTTTCTGCTCCCCAAACTAAAAGCCTTGGCAGGTTTGACCCTTTTAATTTGTCTTCTGTTTCAGTAGGCAAAAAATGCACTCAATTGATTAATAAGACACTGACTCTCAAAGTGAGAAGCAGGATTATTTTAAAATTCAGTCATGATTGGAAGAAAACTATACAGCTCCTAGATAAGATCAAGAATTCACAGTGGTCTATGTAATTATACTTGTAAGGTTGACCATAGTTAATTTGAATCTCCTCCATATATTTGACACTGAGCAAAATAGTATCTTACAACAGTTAGGGAAAAATTAAGAAATTTCAATTATCATCAATAAACCTAACAATTATTTATCAGTTGTAGTTTACTGAGCACTTTCAAAGGTTAAGCAAAAATATTCAGAACTCCTTTTGAGGCAAAAAATGGTTCTTATTTTCCCATGAGGCCCAAGGTCACATGACTGGAATAAACCAAGGCTTCCAGGAGTGCCTGGGTTTCATGACTCTGGTTTTCTTCTCATAGGAAGCTCAAGCAGAAAAAATGCTAACAAGCACATTTAACCAAAAGGATGCACTGGCATAAAGGAGAAAACTCCTGAGGAATAATTTAAAAATCAAGGACAAAGGTTTACTTTGAAGTGAATGAAAACAGAACATGGAAAGTAAATACCACCACCCCTAAATAGTATAAAAATTAGATTTCTAAACAGAGAATTATACAATGTAAATTTTCACACTTTAAAAATATTTATGTATACACATATATTAAAGTGTGTTGGTCACTCAGTCGTGTTTGACTCTTTTTGACCCCATGGACTATACAGCCCACCAGGCTCCTCTGTCCATGGAATTCTCCAGGCAAGAATACTGAAGTGGGTAACCATTCCCTTCTCTAGGGGATCTTCCCAATCCAGTGATTGAACCTGGGTCTCCTGCATTGCAGGCAGATTCTTTACCGTCTGAGGCACCAGGGAAGAAGCCAAATATTAAAAATATTTATTATATACATATATTAAAGTAGGCAATACTTAATACAACAACTACCTAATACATGTGTTTTTAAAGCAATAAATTCTAACTTCCTTCTAAAATCATATCCTCACATAATGTGGACAAAAATATTTCAAAAATCAAACAATAACTTACATTAGCAATTTTAATAAAGTAACTTTCTCTTGACTGAAAAAAAATGCATTTCAGTTTTTAAAGAACAAGTAGCAGGATAAAACATACACCTGAAATAATATGCTAGGCTCATTAAATGCTCTGAGCAATCATAGTGAAACTGTAAAGCTTTAGTAAAATCTAATGGGAAAAAATGTAGAAGTTGCATCTCTTCCCTAGAGAGAAAAAGAAAAAAGATCCATATATACACAGTACACCCCCAGGCCCATCGTATGAAGCAAGAGATTTTAACAAGCTCATTAATCAATAAGCCATTCAAGCTTTAAGGTTACAGCTATGGATTCTCAAGGCTATGTATTCTCTCCAAATTTCAAACTGCCCTTGGGTAGCACATTTTGCTTATCTGTTAAACGATTAAGAAAACTATGACACTGATTTTTAATATTTTGCTCTGCTTTTTTTAATGAAAATCCCAACCAACCAATCAAAAACAATTCAAAATTTAGTAGTTTCAAAAAAAAAAAAAAAAAGTGTAAGACAAAATGGAGGCTGACAGGTTGACCATAAGGATTTAACAAACAGAGCAATTCCCTAAATGAGCATAAGCCACCAAAGTAGAACTCTTGCTAAAAAAGTTATTAGGTCTTGGAACATATGAGATCATCTTCCCATTACAGTAGCTTTGACAGTTGCCTTAAATTGTAGATCTGAAACCTACAGTTTGACAGATGTACCAAACAAGTCAAGATAATTGTTGTTTAGTTGCTAAGTCATGTCTCTTTGCGACCTCATGGACTGTAGCCCACAAGGTGACTCTGTCCATGGGATTTCCCAGGCAAGAATACAGGTATGGATTGCCATTTCCTTGTCCAGGCAATCTTCCTGACCCAGGGATCTAACCTGAGTCTCCTGCTTGGCAGGCAGATTCTTTACCACTGAGCCACCCGGGAAGCCACAAGAAGCCAAGATACCTTAACTTTAATCTCAAACTTCACTCAGTGAATTCACAAGAGATATCAGGCCATTCACTTGTCTCACTTTAGTTTCCTCACATAGAAAATTCCAGGAGTTAACTTTTAACTTTTAGATTTTCATGAAACTTCCAAGGAGATCAAAGATGAGAGGAGTGAGAAATCAGGTCTTTTGTTAGGGACATTAAAATGGAGGAAGTCTTGCTTAGGCTTCAGAAGGAGACCAGTCCACTGACCTGCTTCTGACCTCCCTGGACACTGCCCGGCTTCCATGCCTGCCTGCAAGCACAGTAAGTCAGGAAGCACTTTAGATAAGAAAGGGAGTAGGTCTTGGAACTCTTGAGCCCCTGGAGGTCTGGCCAACCCGTCACTGTCTAATGAAATCCTATGATTCACAAGGTAAAACAAACAGCATAGTAAAAGTTAAACCAGAGCTGCATTTTCGCATGAAATCAGTTTGCAGCCTGAGATTATAAGCAGGAGCTCCCAAAGCTGCAATTTGAAGTCTCACTTGTGGAGTGGACACTGCCTGGGACCTTTTCCCAACTGGGACTCCAGATTGCTGTCATTTGGGACCTCCCAGCACTGTTCAGGTCTAGGTGTAGGTTGGCCAAATTTGGTGAGGTACACGCTGGTACTTCTATTTTTCTTTTAATGATTATATATTTAAATTAAGTCAAATAATCTTCTATAAAAAAAATTGAAACTGTTTATTTGTGAGTAACGAGTGGTTTCTTTCGTTAACGAATACTTTGAACCTAATATGAAAAGTAAAATTTTGGCAAAACAGTCTTATTTAAAAAAAAAAAACAAACTTTTAAACATACTAGAAAACAGTAGCACCCTGCTAGTTATGTAAGCACTTTATGATTAGTATCAAAACATGGGGGGGAAGAGTCTGAGCTGTGACATTTGCAGCACTGAAAGGCTGCACGACAAAAAGCAGTGGTTACCGTTACGAAGTAACAGGAAAACACAATGTAGAGCAATAGCTTATCAGGCAAAGTTGAGTTGGTGTGAAAATAAGAATAAATCCTCATTCTTCTCAATTAAAACAATATTCTCAAATTAAAAATCTGTCAAGATGGCAAGTTTTCATACGTTATTGGCCAAGTGATTTATAAACTGCATTTTAAGATATAGTTGGTGCTACTGTAAACTAGAAGATAAATGCTTGGTCACTAAAATGAATCACTCAGAATTTCTGTGACTGATTTTCGTGACTATTCTATTAGGTTAACATTTGCTGCTATGATTAAAATTATAAAATGCCTTCCAAGAATCGATTACATGTAGTGAAAGTACTGAAAAACACAATTGATAATTTATTACTTTGGAAAGGAAGTCAAATATGAGGAAATATGCCAGGCAAACATGAAGATATATGAGCTCTTAAATGCACTTGCGGGGGCGGGGGGAAGATAGTAATAATGCTAAGAAAATAAAAGTCAGTATTAAAGCAAAAATAAAAGTTACAATAGTTATAGATTTATGTACTCTAAAAATTAATTCTTCCGGTTTTTAAACTTGTTCCTGCTCAATGATTCTTGAATAATGAAAGATCATCCATGGAGAACTGATATTTCCTATGAAACAGGACTGCTTTTTATGGTATTAACTATAATGTTTATAAGTAGTATTTAACAGCATGAACTCTGGAGCCATATTGCTTGGGTTCAAGTCCTGACCTTTCCACATTCTAGGGGTGACCTTGGGCAAGTTATTTAACATCTGCGTGCCTCACATTCCCCATTTGGTAAAATGGGTATGATAATCAGTGTCATGGTAAGGACTGAGGACTTAATCTAAAGTAGTTGGAACTATGCCTGGTACACAATGAACCGCACATATACAGAAATGTTATCATCAATTCCCAAGAATTTAGTATCACCCACTTGCTGAAAACTCCCTACATTAGGTTCCCATTCAGCTTTTTTATGTCCCTTACCTACTTGACATTTGTACTTGGACTTTTCACAAATGTCTCAAAGGTAACATGTCCAAGACAGAATGAATTCTTGACCTTCTCCCTTAAATCTGTACCCTCACCACATCCCTAGTCTTCACCATCTCCATGAATCTCCAGTTAATACAACAGACATATCAGATGATAAATGGCAGCCCACAGTCCATGTTTGGAAAACAATAGAAATTAGAAGAAACCTTGGCAAACTTTGTCATCTGTGTCCCCATTTAAAAGAGGGGAGGGGCAGTTACACTAGTTCCAGGGACTGCTGCCAAGTAGGAATGTCAGCTCTGTGATGAGGGACATAGATACTCAGATGCTCAGTCATGCCAGACTCTTTCTGACCCCATGGACCATAGCCCACCAGGCTTCTCTGTCCAGGGAAGCCTGTGATGAGGACAGACTGTTCCTAAAGGGAAGCAGAATATCAGATTTTAAAGCTACTGATGCTTCCCTCCACGTCATCCCTCCCGATTCTGATTTGTCTGACCTGTGGCTTAGCTATCAGGATTTTTTTAAGTTTCCAGGTGACACTAGTATACAGCCAAGATTGAGAACTAGTCTAGTCCAGGCCTCCCATTTTAATATGTGTTAAAACTGAGACTCAGAGAAGCTACATGCTTAGCTCAGGCACCAAGAAGTTTGAAACAGGTACAGAATCAGCAAACAGTTCTTCTAAGGCTGTTTACAAACAGCATTTTTTGAAAAAGGACAGGACAGAAAATCAGGATGTACTGTATATTACAGGGTGAGTACAGTACATGACCTTTTAACTTTAAATATTGTGATCCTTAGTCTCCATTTCCCTTTTCAAATTCATTCTCCCCCGTTCTCTGCCTTGTTCCCAGCCCCAGGAGGCTGACTACACAATGATTCAGCTGGGCCCCTTGCCAAAGGATATCCAATTGGTCAGCCAGTGAGAGCTCCCCCTTTCCACTTCAAGTCCAGAAGTGGTAGCATCTTCCCACTGGTGACAATCCCTGGGTGTTTCAGTCCCACCACTGCTCTGCACATGTGGAGGAGATGAGAGACTAGGAACCCCAAGTCAGTCTCTCTTTAAAAGGTGTGCTTCTATCAGGGAGCCCCAAATGGTTAAAATTTCTTCCAGAACATAAATGAAGCAATTTTTGTCATAGCAAAATACTGTACTAAAAAAACCATACCATGTCAGCTCAACTCTCACTGATTTGTGGAGGGGAAAGAAGAGTGAAATGAGGCGGCTTTCAAAAATGTCCAAACCCTGCTCCTTTTTATAGGATATGAAAGTACAGATCCAGAGAAAGAACTAAGCATCCCAGGTCTGACTATTCTCCAGAACCATCTTTCAAGATGCCCTATGGCCTCACGTAAACAGCTATCAAGGACAGAAAGTCTCTAGATCTTGGTCTGGTCATCCAACCTCCATCCATCTGATGGCCAGTGCCCAAAGTACATCCAAAACTGTGGGACCTTCACTGTACCTCCTTCTAATACCCAAAGAGCCACACTGCTATAGTAATATAAAACTGTACTTAGGTCTGAGCATTACTAGATCCAAACATAAGCCATCCGATATAAGATTCAAAGGAAACGCAATTAGGAGCAAAGAAAATATGCACCAAAATGGCAACAGATATTCTATGGTTTGTTACCATAACCTCCCCGAAGGAGTGATACCATTCCATATTTTGTTACAAAGTGGTTAACGTTTACAGCAGCTAGTAGGAAAAAAAAAATGCAATTTCATCCTGTCGTGCATGGGTGCTAAGTCGCTTCAGTCCTGTCCGACTCTTTGGGACCCTATATAGCCCACCGGGCTCCTTTGTCCATGGGATTCTCCAGGCAAGAATACTGGAGTGGGTTGCTATTTCCTCCTCCAGGGGATCTTCCAGACCCAGAGATTGAATCCCAGGTCTCCAGTGGCTCCTGCATTGCAGGCAGATTCTTTACCACTGAGCCACCAGGGAAGCTCCCTTCATCCTGTCACCAGATATCAAATCAGTATTATGCATGTGCTTTTATAATAGCAACTAAAACTTGTTAAATGCTTAGATACAAAGTGTCTAGCCATGCTGTACCCCAGCTCCTTTGAGTTCTGCTCCTCAGGACATGCCCTGGAGTAAGTCGGGCAGGTGATAATCCCATGTCACAGAGAAAGCAACACTCACAAAGGAAATAACTTGAAACTTAAACCAAACATAAACACCTTGAACTAGATCAGGAGCCTCTGTTTCATCCACTGTACCATGCTGCCTCCCCAAGGTGAATTTATCTAACCTGCACACTGACAAGATTTTTCATGCTCACTACTGAAAAAAGAGAGAAATATACTGAATTTTCCTAACCTTGAATCTATCATAGAAAAAAAAAGTACCCCAATAGTAGTATCAACCTATCTGCACCCATTAAAATGTGTGTGTGATGACTGTGGCTTTTTATAACTGAGAGGTTTCTAGTGATGCCTGTGATCTCATGGGAGGCTGATATGCTATATTTTATTCCCTGATCTATACTGAACTCCAAATTCTTTGATGTCACTAAAGGAATTATAAAGGACAAAGAGTTAAATAATTCAGTAGCCAAAGCCCATTAATGACATTATATAGGAAAAGCAGTGTTACAGCTTTTTACTAGCTGACTGAGAAAAATCAGGCCTATCATTCAAACTACTATAACTTGCCTTATCAGAATATCAATCAGGAAACAAAGGAAACCTGAAGTCGTCCCACAACACGCGACTGTTTCAACTTTATTTTTTTTCAGCACATCATTACACATTATAATGTTCGGTCAACGTAGTGGAGGAGGAGGAGAGCCCTCCATAGCAATCATTCCTAGGTCAGCAGGGTCCCAGCTTGGGTGCTCCAAACACAACGCGACCTGAAAAGTACTTGCGGAGGGGAATCACAAACAAAGTGCCATCGGCAGTGTTTGCAGTCAAGACGAAAAAGGCACGCTAAAATTTAATGGTAAGTTTAGCAACTTTCTAGAACAACGGAAGAGCTTTTGCTTCGAGCTCAGGAGAATCGCTTCCAACCCAAAGCAAACCATCCTCCCGGACAGGCGCCGAGATAACGGGAAGGCGGCCGGTCCGCGCCAATCAACAGCGCCTGAGCCTGGTTAGCGCAGACCCGCCAGTTCGCAGCCAGGCTGGGCAGCTGTTGATCTCGGGGCCATTTTTTTTTTTTTTTAAAGCACAGACAGAGAGCAAGTAGGAAGGGAGTGAGGAAAGCTGAGCCTGGGGGAGGGGAGTTAAAAAAGAGGTAAGGACGTCCCAGGAAAAGTCGAAGAGGGTTGCAAACTGGCGGGGACCGGCCGGCGGAGCTCGGCGGCGCGGAAGCCGAAGGAGAGCGGAGAGAAAGGGTAGAGGGGGCCCGCGCCTCAAAGTTCCGCGTCCCGGCGGCGCCCGTGCGCTGGGCTGCTCACCTAGCAGGAGCGTGGTCCAGGTTCGGCCGCGCCCCGAGCGCCGCAGGCCCAGGGCCCCGCGCAGCCCGGCCGCCAAGCGCCCCCCGAGGCCGCCCCCGGCGGGTGGCGCGGCGGACTCGGCTCTGGGCCCCTTCCTGCCCGCGGCGCCCTTGCGCCGAGGGGACGGGGGCGCGCGCTCGGGCCCGGGCTCCCCCGGCGCCGACATCTGGCGAACCCCTCAGCGGTGACTGCGAGGCGCGGGGCGGCTGGGGCGGCTTGGGGGCCGCCTCCCGGTGCTTGTTCCGCGCCTGCAGGACCATCTTGGCATAGTCGCGCCCGCTCGCTGCGCGCGCCCGGACGGCGGCCGGGAAACGCCGGGCTGGCGGGGCGGCCCCGGCGCCGCTCACTCTCCGGCAGGCGGGCGGGCGGAGGGCGGGCCGGTCCCTCCCCGCAAGCGGGGAGGCGGGGAGAGCTGCAAGGCCGGGCGGCGGCGGCGGCCGGGAGGCGGCGCCGGACTCGAGCGCCTGCCGCCGTTTGCCGCCGCTCCGGTTGTCACGGCGACGCGCGGAACGCCGGGGGGCGGGGGGCGGGAACACTGTGAGCAGCCGCGGCCCCGCTCCCGCCGCCCCTCCGCGCCGGACGCGCGCTCCCGGCCGGCCAACGCGCACGCGCGGACTTCCGGCAGTGGCGGGGGCCGACCTGGGGCCTCCCCGCGACCCGTGCCCTGATTCGGACCCGCTTGGGGCTCGGCCAGGCGAGGGCACGAACCGCCTTCCGGGAGCAGCTGTCCCTCCCATTGGGAGCGGCCGGGAAGAAGAAAGGGCCCTCTCGGGGCGGGGGCCGCTGGTGGAAGTTTCGGACCCGATTAAGGCTGAAAGTGGAGCCCGGGGAAGCCCGCGTGGCCCCAGCAGCTCGTAGCGGGAGCGCCTGGACTGGGGTGGTGGGGCGGGAAGGCGCACGGGAGTGACCACGCGGGGGCGCTGTGCGAGCCTTCTGGCGCCTCGGTGGCCCAGCCGCTGGAAGAAGAACCGAACAAAGTAGAACCACTGGAGCACGTTACTCCACGACATGTGGCCTCTCAGTTTAGAATGCTGCCCAAAGCAGCTCCCGCGTTAACTGATGCGACAAGCAGGGCAGCCTGATTTAAAGTGGCATCAGAGTTTCTCCAGGGGAGCTGATAAGGATCGAGACCCAAGTGTGTGCCTGATATTAAAACTGAAGAACCGGGGTAGGAGGTGACAAAATTTAATGGACAGAGAAGAAAAAATTATCAACAAGTGGGTTCTGTTAGTTTCAAATGCTGTAACCTTGTGGCTTGAAAGAAAGCAGAAAAACTTTCACTTGCTGTTAAAACACAAAACTGGAGTCGAAAACCCATTTTTCTTTCCCTTAGCAAGCGGAAGGCCTGACTGAAGGGAGCTTAGGAAGACTGGGAAAACTAGGCAGACCCCAGTCACCCTTCTCCCGCCACTCCACCTTTGCATTCTTTGCACAAAACCCTACAGCCATGTGGATAAGTTCCTTTCCTTGCAGTGTTCAGTGGACTTGTTCCAAAAAGTTGCCTTTAATTCCCAATTTTGTAAATCAAGCCACATCGTTATCTCCGTTGTAATTCCAGGTGCTTCACCTGGCTATGGATCCTTGGCCTTAAGTTATTTTGTCCACTGATTTCATTATTTATTGTCCTGTTTAGCTCAGTTGGTAAATCATCTGGCTGCAATGCAGGAGATCTGGGTTCAATTCCTGGGTCCGGAAGATCCCCTGGAGAAGGAAATGGCAACCCACTCCAGTATTCTTGCCTGGAGAATCCAGTGGACAGAGGAGCATGGCGGGCTACAGTTCGTGGGATCGCAAGAGTCGGACACGGCTTAGCGCTATCTTTTCGTTATTTAAGGAAGTTAATATCAGCATTCATTCACTGTTATTCCTTTTTAAGGGCAATTATTTTGTAAAGGGAAAAAAATTGCCATGCTAATTAGTAATCCGTCATATTCTATATTTTGTGAATTTAAATTTTCACTTGTCTTTCATCGAAGCAGGGAACAACTATTTTTAGACACTGGTTTTTAAAAATTATTGAAGTGATATTACAGGATGCTTAGATTCTGAAATAATGTGTCAGGTGGATCCAGTGTGTTACCCTCTGGATTCAACTGGTACCGTTTTTGCCAGAGAAAACACTTGTTGAATGAATAAATGAGTGATTGAGGGAATGAATGCAGGAGATAACAAAACCAGATGAAGATTAATTATGCTGTGTTCTGTAGCACACCCGACAGTTACTTAGTTCTAGCCCTCCTCTCCCTTAGTCTCTTAATTTCTAGAGGACAAAGAAGCTTTTCTTCTCAGCTTCATTTTGTCCCACAGAGCCTGACTGTGAAAGTTTGTTAAACTGAATTAGAAGAGGAACACCTGTTGTTTAAGACACACCCAGTGGGTTTTGACCAGTTCCACCAGTGCTGAGTCCCTTTGCCAAGTGGAGAATTCTAGAAAAGGGCAGTCTAGTGTATTAGTCAAGACACATGCTAATGATAGGCCCATATTTCAGTCTCTGGTCTGACATGTACCAGCCCTGTGACCTTGGCCAAGTTACCAGACCTTTTAGAGTCTTGATCTCCTCATCCCTAAAATAAGAGTAATAAAGATGTCTACCTTACATATCTGTAAAAAAGAAATAAATATGACAGTGTATGTAAGGTATCTAACAATTACTTCCATCAGAGTAACTGCTCAGTAAATGTCCAAAGTGGTGGATGCTGTATATGGAGGATATACAGTCCTCTGTCCTCCCAAAGCCTGAGGCTGACAGTCCAGAATGGACTGTGAAGATGCAGAAGAGCAGAGTGCTGTAGAAGAGGGACAGCTGTGTGATCTTCCAACCAGTCCCACCCTCTCTGGGCTTTAAGTTTCTCAGCTGTCTGAGCAGTTGCTTCTCCCCTTAAAGTTCCCTGCTTCCCACACGTGCTTTACAAATAAGGATCCTTAAGCTTGTATAAAATGGTAAGCAACTCCTCTTACTTCTCTCTCCCCTCCCCCAAGAAAGAAGGCTGCTTCACACAGGGAGAGTGGTAGAGCAGAAAATGGAGTAGGCATGAAGGTTATGTGCCAGATTTCATTTTGTTGAGATGCACAAGAGCAGGCAGTGCAGTTTATTCATATTCATATCTTTAGGCTAAGGACTGCCACACAGTGGTGAATGCTAGAGAGAGACAGAGAACTGAAAGCTGCACTTTAAAAAAAAAAAAAGTGTTGCATGCAGATGATCCTATGAATTAATTCAAGATTACAATGAATATAGATTAAGTATTACAATTACTGACCACCTTTAATGCCTTTTTTTTCCCAGAAGTTCCAGATGTACCAGGAAAGTACTTCCTTATGTGACCTTATAGAAATACTGGATCAAAGCAGACAAATTCTGAGGCGAGAAACCCCACAGAGCAGGACTTCCTGGTGGTCTTGTGGCAAGGGGGGCCTGGGTTCAATCCCTGGTCAGGAAACTAGATCCCCCGTCCTGCAACTAACACCTGATGCAGCCAAATGAATAAATAAATAAGTTTTTGTTGTTGTTGTTGTTTTAAAGAAAAAGAAACCCCACAGAACAACCACTCATGAATTTTTCATCTGGTCATCAAGGTACAAGCCCAATCCTTTTCTTACTAAAAGCTACATTTTGGACATTTGAAATAAAACTTTTAATCAAAAAAGTAATTTTGTAAAAAATGTTGGGGATGGAGAAATAAGAGATTAAAAGAAGGAGATGAGCATAAAATAATGAAGACAAGTAAATGCCCCCAAATAAAGTTTAGCAATATTATAGAGACCAGGGAAATACTGTTAAATGAACCATAAAAAGTAAAATTTGCCCAAAGGAAGGCTGCTGGGAACCAATTTTCTTATTTGTTTCCATTGGCATTTTTAAAGCCCTATTTTAAAACTTCCAAATTTCCCCCTTTTCCTCTCACTCTCCTACCCGCAGAGTGACAGCAAAAGGAGACTCTTGATTGTGGCATCTACTTCTCATTTCCTTAGAGTAAGCCACTTGATCTCCTTATTGCAGAAGTGTCTGGGGCTCAAGTTCTAGATTCTGACTGCTGTGTCCCTCAGCAGTTGCTCATATCAAGAGAGGAACCTGTGCAGCCAAAGCACACTTTACAGAAACCTAAAATGGGTACAACAGAGTACATCTGTATAACATTCTACTTTCTACAAAGCTCCAACATTAACTTGTCACTGTGTTATAATGTATTCCTTTAGGCTCTGGTGAGAACAAATGTAAATTGCTACTTTATTGCTTTTCAGATTTTATCTTCTGTCTTTCTGGTAGCTGACCTTGTAATTTAAACTGTTCATGCTCCAGTGAGTGTTCCTGAGAAAAGTTCATTATTAGTCCTAGTTCTAGTGTATCATTCAAGAAACACTCCATTACAGAGGGGCATGTCTCCCTAAAATGCAGTTGCTGTTACTGAGTGCTTACTATGTCCTTAGTGTCTTAGTGGATTTTAGAGACATTAAAAATTCACATAAAGTCTTCATCCCCAAAGGGCTTGCAGTTTAAATGGAGAGGCAGGGTAAGTTAGGAGCACATTTGATTGTGCAGGAGAATGTTTGATTCAGAGCACAAGTACTGAAAGAGTTCCAAAGAGGAGAGACCACATCTGACATGATTTAGGAGTTTTCAGGGAAGAGATGAAACTTGTCTAGGCATTAGTGGAACAATAGATCTTGCTTAAACAGAAGGAACCTTGGAAAACACATAGAGAGGAAACAGCATGTTTCTGAAACCCTTGTGTGCCTGGCCCATACTAAGCGCTAATAGGAATATCATAGATGCTTTTGAACTGTGGTGTTGGAGAAGGTTCTTGAGAGTCCCTTGGACTGCAAGGAGATCCAACCAGTCCATCCTAAAAGAGATCAGTCCTGGGTGTTCATTGGAAGGACTGATGTTGAAGCTGAAACTCCAATACTTTGGCCACCTGATGTGAAGAGCTGACTCATTTGAAAAGACCCTGATGCTGGGAAACATCGAGGCAGGAGGAGAAGGAGGTGACAGAGGATGAGATGGCTGGATGGCATCACCAACTCAATGGACTTGGGTTTGGGTGGACTCAGGGAGTTGGTGATGGACAGGGAGGCCTGGCGTACTGCACTTCATGGGGTTGCAAAGAGTTGGACACGACTGAGTGACTGAGCTGAACTGAACTGAACTGAAATGCTTTTCAGAATGAGGAAGGTAAGAAACAACTAATTTGAGGAATAAATAGATTAAAAAGACTGAAGCATGAAATGCTTTGAGTGCTCACACATGGATCCTGGGTCTCAGAGCCCCCAGATCTCTCTGCAACAGAGCAGACTACTTGTTAAAGGATGCTGAGCATATCTGCCCCCATCTACCCTCCCCTCCACCGCCCTAGTGCCCCACAAACACACCTAGGTGGACTTAGAAACACTAGAAGCCAATGAATTCCACTATTAGACTCTTAATTTGGGCAGAGACTTGCTTGTATCCAGCAGGACTTTGCTGACTCAGCCTGAGCCTCATGCTCACCTGCCTCCAGATGCAGATAAGGTGGGGGATGGATTCATTTGGACCCTGAATGGTCAGTGCTTGAGCCCATTCTCCAGGATAAGCAGCTGGATATATCACATAACTTATCTGCTCCCTGCTAAACTGTTTCCTTGACCCAACCTTATCTTGTGCTCCCTGAAGCCAACAATCCATCCCTCATGCACTCAGCTCATCTCAGTAGTCTCTAAATCTTGGCTCTTTTTAGAGGCCCTTTCTCCTATTACGGGTTCATTCCCTCATTAACTCCACCCCCTTCTTTCCTTGGATCTCCTTTTTGCTTCTGGAAAGCTCCTTTGGGACCCTTGTTGTCTTTACCTTTCATCATTGCTGTTCTCTTCAGGCAGCACCATTTACTCTAGTCCTGGTCCCCAGTCCTCTTAATTCCTACCATTGCTACAACTGACTTGAGAACCTTTCTAATACTGAACCTCTCAGCTTCTTGATATTCTCATCTCTGGTGACCTGCATTTCTACTCTATGTGATCCCCCACTCTTATGGTCCCACCCTGCTCTTTGTCATCACCCCAATCTGACTTTACTCCTGCAGTTAAAATTCAAGCAATCCACCTCCAATGCCTCTAAGTCTCCTAACAAGGAGACTTCCACCCCAGTCCATCACTGCAACTCTCCCTGTCAAGATCCCCACCCCCGCCCCCTGCATGGTCCATCCATCTCACTCACCTGGCAAAATCCCACTGTCCGACTTCAGATCCCATGCTACTGAGGAATGCTGGAGAAATCCCACAGCCTGGAAGGCAGGAACTCCTATGAATTCTTAGTTTCCATTGGCAACTGGCCCTGAGTGCTGCCCTGAAGTCCTCCAACATGCCCCTGGTCCCATTCTCCAGAGCAGATACAGCAAATGTTCACTGCTGTATGTATCATGTATAATCCCTGCTCCCCAGATTCATGGGTTAAAACCAAATCCCCAGTGTGATGGCGTTTGGAGCTGGGGGGATGTAATTAGAACCTGAAAGCAGACCCCTCAGGAAAGGGACTAGTGCCTATGAAAGAGACTTAGAATTCCTTCTCCCCCTTCCACCATGTGAGGACACAGAGAAAAGAGGGCCATCTTTGAATGGGGAAGGAGACCCTCACCAGACACTGAATTTCCCAGCACCTTGATCTTAGACTTCCCAGCCTTATCTCTCTCCATTCCCCAGTCCTCTGTGCCCTCTATCCCCCTGAACTTCTACACATGCTATTCTCTTTAACTGTCACCCTTCTGTTCCGCCCAGCCCCTGGCAGTTCTCCTAGATAACCGACATCCTCAACCCCTCACTTAGAAATCATCTCCTGCGGGAACTTTCCTCTCCTTTCTCCCCTCACCTCCTGAGCCATACATCTAGTAACCTAAATCATATCACTTACCACTGTCAATTTGTCTGTTTCTTTGTCTGATGTCTCTGTTAAGACTGTAATTTTCTTGAGGGAAAGCTCTGTATTAGGTCAGGTTCCCCAAGAATCTCTAAGATAAAAATTTGTATGCAGGTGGTTCCGGAGTCAGGGAGGTACTTTCAAGAACAAAGCTTTTAGGGGAGTCAAGAAAGTGGAGTTGAACAAAGAGAAATTAAACTGCAGGCCAAATGCAGCAAAAGCCTCAATCAATCCAACAGGGAGGCCTGGAGCTAGGATGGCCCTTCATAATCATTTTGAATTGTGGCAAGGTTTCCAAGTCTGTGACACCACACCAATTGGTTACTGGTGATGGCCTCTTGCAAGAAATGAGAGAGACATGGGCAGGCAGCTCCATAGAATGTGTACAGCTAAAAGCCAGTCCCAAAAGGGAGTCAATGGTGAGGTCTTAGCAACCTACAACCCTGGCATTAACTCTGGGGAGGTCTGGATTATCTACCATAGCCCCCTCTGCTCTGTGCTGTCTCAAGGCCTGACACTCCAGAGGTGCCCATTCTCTTCGTAGGTAAATCATCAAATGTATGATTAAATGAATTAATTAAAATAGCAGAAAACAAGCTTAGTAGATTAAATAAATTGAGATTTAGAGCCTTACAGAAGGACATTTTCTATTTGAAAACAGTGAACTGTAGTGCTCAAAAGATTGATGGGTTGTAAATAAGATTTGAAAAAATAGCAAGCAGACATGCTCTGAGGATATGAATCTGTGGCGTGTGGATGGTAGGGATGGCTGAGATGATAGCAGGAAGACGGACAGGGGACAAAACCCAGGACCTGAGACTCTGCTCCTACAACCAGGGCAGTGAAGTATAGAAGGCCTGTAAGAGGATATTGAGAGCATAACAGGACAAATATGAGACAAGCTAAAATCTTACACTAACTCTTTAGAAGATATTTATGATTTGTTGTTGTTGTTCAGTCACTCAGTCGTGTCCAACTCTTTGCAACCCCATGGGCTACAGCACACCAGGTTTCCCTCTCCTTCACCATTTCCTGGAACTCACTCAAACTCATGTCCATTGAGTCGGTGATGCCATCCAACCATCTTGTCCTCTGTCGTCCCCTTCTCCTCCTGCCTTCAATCTTTCCTTGCATCAGGGTCTTTTCCAATGAGTCAGTTCTTCGCGTCAGGTGGCCAAAGTATTGGAGTTTCAGCTTCAGCATAGCCCTTCCAATGAATATTCAGGACTGATTTCCTTTAGGGTTGACTGGTTTGATCTCTTTGTAGTCCAAGGGACTTTCCAGAGTCTTCTCCAACACCACAGCTCAAAAGTATCAATTCCTCGGTGTTCAGCCTTCTTTATGGTCCAGTTCTCACATCCATACATGACTACTGGAAAAACCATAGCTTGACTATACGGACCTTTGTCGGTAAAGTAATGTCTCTGCTTTTTAATATGCTGTTTAGGCTTGTCATAGCTTTTCTTCCAAGAAGCAAGCATCTTTTAATTTCATGGCTTCAGTCACCATCTGCAGTGATTTTGGAGCCCAAGCAAATAAAATCTCTCACTGTTTCCATTGTTTCCCCATGTATTAGATATACTTCATCTCATATATTAGTTACAAGCAGAGAGTCATCATTTGAAATGTCAAGACTACAAATCGGATGTAAGTCTAACTTTCAAAGGTATTCACAATACATTTCTAAACTATAATTTTGGATCAATTTTGTAGATATATTTAAAAACTAAAATATTTAGTTGTTTTACTTCCCGAGCAGCTATTAATTCCAGTCATCTTAGCTCTTGCCACTAATCCTGGTTTGTTTTCAGAAACTAACATTAAAGGCAATAGCTGTAGACAGTTTGTAGCCATCTCAAGATGACCTGAAGCCCACAATACTCAGCAAAGTTGGAAATTGCTTATTTTTTCCTACCTGAAACTCCATGTTGCTATAGTGTCCATTTTGTCCCAGGCAATAGTTTAGGGAGGAGTAACAGGTAAGGAACCTTTGGCTCTTCAGAGGAAAGTGGCATGGGTTCCAGCACCTGATTTTGCAACCAGGCAAGGAATATTGTGTCTGGACTCAAGACTGCTCTTGTGAGCTCTGAAGTGCAAAGTTTGGTGAAGGAGAGCACTAGCCTTGGCACCTTGCTGGAGAGGCGGTGTACATCGTGCTGGATTCCTGGAAGCTTTGGGAGGCTCTGCAGTGTGGATTCTGTGCAGCCTCAGGAGGAGTCAAGATCCAGTTGTCATTGGCCCTGAGGTACCGAGAGAATAGGGGCACAGTGAGAAAGAGCTTATCCCAATCCTTTCTGACCTGTCCCAAGTGGCCTATTTGTTGGGTATAGTGGACAAAGGAGCAAGAAGCGGCAATGGCTGAGCACACAGCCCCAGATTCCATCCTCGGGCCTATGACTGCACACTCCATGAACTACTATAGATGTCTGAGGAGTTTCCAACTCGGGGTTGGGGGCACTGGTACATGGTGTTTGTGATGCTTTGGGGCCAGTGCTTTTCCTGACACTGTTCAAAGTGTGAAAGTCAGAGAGGGTTAAGCTGGGCCTCCAGGTTCCCCTGAAGAGATGCCACAGCAACCCACCCAGTGCTTGGCCCAAGTGCAGCCTCTTGCTTTGTGCAGAATTTCATCACCCTTGGGTATAGTACAGCCCTGTGAGCAGTTTTGCATGGCATACTCTGCAGTTCCTTTGGCAGCTTGTCTCAGCACACTTGGTTCACACACTAGACTAGATGTTTACTTGTCTTTCTTCATCTCCCAACATGAGTTAACACAATCAGTCCTTTAAGGTTATCTGCAGGCACTTAACTCCTTCATTGTCATCTTCAGACTTCTAATCTGCAGTATTATTTTGTGCATGGGAGTGAAACTTGCATGGTAAATCTGATACAAGTTACCTGATAAAACACAGAGAATGAAAGAATACAGGATCAGCTCTCTGCAGTCATGGACAACCAGAGCAATGCTTGAGCACACTTAAAGTCCACTCCAGCCAGACTACATGCACAATGAAATGAGAATATTGGGAAATTAAACACCTTTATTATTCATTACGACTAAGATAAATAAGCTACAAGGATGCATTGTACAGCACAGGAAATAGAGTGAATCTCTATAACTTCAAATGGAATATAATCTATAAAAATATAGAATCACTATGTTATACACCTGAAACTAATATAATATTGTATATCAACTACACTTCAATTAAGAAGGAACCTTTTACAATTCAGCAAGTTAAACGAAATGTTTAAAAAAATAAGTTCATCTTACTAATACCTTGCCATGTTCTTAATTTCTTTTCTTTTGTGACTACCTGGACCAATGCATGTATTTCAGAAGCCATTGAGTGAATCGGTTGGTTGAGGAAGAAAGAGTATGGTGAGACAAGAATTGCTCCAAGGAGGATGATCCTTGGAATGGAGAGGAGGCAGAGGCAGAAGGCGACAAGTCAGGGAACAGACAGCTCAGTGGAAGCACAGAGACAGAGACGACGCTGATGTTAGGGGCCCTTCAAGCAGCTGGATGCAGCACCTCTGGGAAGCTGCCCTGAACCCCCAGGACAGGCCACCTGTTGAACTCCAAACCTGCCTCATCGGTACTTTCACTGGAGGAGTTAACCTTCACCAATTTATTTACTGGAATTAAGTGCACAATTTTGTTTTATAGATAGCATTGCTGCTTTAAAAAGTAGAGTCAAGCAAAATACCTAAGAAGTTTGTTTTCTGTTTTTGTTTTCGGCTGTTGTGGGTCTTCAGTGCTGCACAAGCTTTTCTCTAGTTGTGGCAAGTGGAGTTACACTCTAGTTGTGATGCATGCGCTTCTCATTGTGGTAGCCTCTCTTGTTGCAGAGCATGGGCTCTAGGACTCTGGCTTTAATAGTTGTGGCTCCAGGGCTCCAGAGCACAGGCTCAGTAGTTGTGACCTGTAGGCTTAGTTGCTCTGTGACATGTGGGATCCTCCTGGGCCAGGGATCAAACCCAGGACTCACGCATTGGCAGGCAGATTCTTCACCTCTGAGCCACCAGGGAAACCTGGAAGTTTGTTTAAAATGCAGATGACTGGCTCATGCCCCTAGAAAGTGAGAAGTTGGAATGTAGCCACAGGTAGCCTGTGTGTCTAGCCAGGAGGCTTCTGACAACACTTTATAAAACCTGGCCTGGGTGATAGTATAAGACTTACTTACTTTATATGAGTTCATTCTGAGTGTTTGGAGGTCACACTTCCCAGTAAATTAAGATTGTTTTGCTTCTATTTTGCATTTTTGGAAGACAAAGATTTTCTCAACTCCCTCTATTAATATTTATATCATTAGTATTTAATAATCTATTAGTATTAGTATTTAGTATTAGTATCACTATTAGTATTTAATAATCTGTACATTTGAGAAGGAGAAGCAAACAAATTGTGCCAATAGAAAAAAAAAATGGACAAAGCAATAGAGATTCATCTTCATAAAGTTTTTTCTTCATCCTTCTTTTTGGGGTTATATTTTAGATGAAAAGCTATTAATGTCCATAATAATTCTTCTTTAGTAGTTTAAGATGGGTCTTGGAAATAAGTCTTGAAAATACTGCCCAGAAAATGAGTAGGTAACAATAGGCAATGTACTATTAATAAAACTTTGTTGAAAGATTACACAATATATTATTCTGAGTCCTGCCAGAAGCATCTTTGGTGTCACCTGACGCTTTTCTTGGAACATGAGGTCGGAGGAAGGAGGTACAGGGAATACCCACAGCCACTCAGTGTGGATCCACAGGCCTGCCAGGTCACAACCTGGAGCTCTGGCAACATTAACGTTACCTGGGAGCCTTTAAGAAATGATGCCAAAGCCCAGACCTGACTCAGATCAATGAAATCAGAAAGGATGAGCATCTGTATCTTTTAGAAGCTCCCTGGTGACTCTGCCAAACAGTGAGGCTGAAATCCAAAACTTTAGGGAAAGAGGAAATTGATCTCTGTTTTTATTCCTTAGCTGCATGACAGATTTGTAGCATATATTAATTTATCTTTATGCAGGGTCTGTGCAGTAAAGGAAAAAACACAGACATTCAGGGAATGCAGGATGCTGTTCTGATCAAAACAAAGTGGCTTTCCCACATCAGAGGCATATCTTGTCCATGGCACTGGTCTCTACTTGAGTCCCTCTTCAACACTTAGATCAGCTCACAAATGTTCATTTAATCTGCAGAGCACAGTAGTACACAGCACTGATTGGAAAACTCTTTGGAAATTCAACCTGGAAAGCCAAGGATTCATCTGCTAAACCCCTGATCCTCTGCTCAGTCCACCTTGGCTTTACTTCAGCTTGGAAACCTTGAGCAGGAATCTCCCCTTCTCCCCTCCCCCTCCCTGGACTGGATAAAAACAAAAGAGCCTGAAAATGATGGATGTAGGGAAGGAGAAATGAATCAAGGTACAAGTATGAAGAGCCAATGAAGAGAGTCATGAAGTATTTTGGAGAGAAGCTCTTTGTGCCAAATCTCATTTTTCCTGGAGCTACCCAAGCCCGAGACATATTTCTGGAGCCAGCCAAAGAAGAGGCCCATGGAATTTTAAGTATCTTGAAAACAAAAGAAATCCAGGCTGAGATGTCCAATGTATTTATATTCAGGCAGAGTGCAACACAGTAATGATATATTTGTTCTTTACATCCCAAAACAACATGACTTACAAAACATTGAGGAAAACCCTCAAAAAAGGAAAAGGCTCACGATAACAAATAATAGTAGCTGCCATAAAACTAGCCTTGGCCAGATTTCAGGCACTGTTCTATGTCTTTTATATACATCATTTAATCCTCCTCACAGCAACCTGCAGGGTGCGTGCTTTTATTATTCCCATTTTGAAGGGGAGCAATCACGGAGAGGCTGAGTAACTTGCCCAGGGGCAGAGCTGGTTAGAGGGAGCTGGGGTAGGGACCCCATGGGGCCACCCTGTCTCACCCTTGAGTCCATGCAATCTTGTGTGCTGGAACATTCTTAAAAGACAGACACCATGAATTGTGGTTTCCTTTAAGAGCTAAAAATTACTTCCTTCCAAATAAAGGCTATCCAACAATTACAGGCTTTCAGAAGAAAGGATGTTCAGGGCAACTGAGTGTGGCAGATCACGGAGATTAACTTGAGTTCTCTTTAATTTGTATATTGTTTTCAATATAAGTCGTTGGCAGACTTGGGAACCCTATTGTTAGTAACAGATGACTTGCACCATCACTGACACCCCAGCGGGTTGTGACACTACCACTGTGGGAACCACCAGCCTGGAAAATAGGCCTAAGGAGGAAGATATTTATGTGACTGAGTTGGAACAGGTAGCGGGAAGGTGGGTGAAACTAGACATCAGCAGTTTGTGTCAGGCCTCCCAGCGCAGTGCTTTCTGGAAAAGTGGGCAAGAAAAGGAGCTGGCTTTGGAACATACACATCACATTGTTGCAACTGAGCCTGATAAGCTTCGGGGCATCCTGCTGCCCTGCCAAGAATACAGGACAGAAACCCCAGAAACCACAGTATTTATAGTCTAAGATAAAAATCACTCCTGGTTGAGACTTCTCCACTTTGACACAACAAATGACAGACACTGGGGGGCTTCCCTGGTGGCTCAGTTGGTAAAGAATCTGCCTGCAATTCAGGAGACCTGGGTTCAATCCCTGGGTCGGGAAGATCCCCTGGAGCAGGAAATGGCAACCCACTCCAGTAGTCTTGTCTGGAAAATCCCATGAACAGAGGAGCCTGGGGACCTATAGTCCATGGGGTCACAAAGAGTCAGACACGACTGAGCACGCATGCATTGGAGGAAGAATAACCACTTCTCCCAGGACACGTGGAGGCTTCTATTTGGGCATTTTGGCCCCTTGACACCGGGTCAGCTAGGTGACTTTGGTCATGAGTTCATCTCCATTAGCCCCATTTAACCTCCATTCCCCCCAAAAGAATCTAGCCAAGAAGTACTATTATTCCCATTCGGTGTGAGGAGAAATGAAAGCTCTGTGGAGGTTTCAATGCAAACCTGTAAATTCTTTGACATTCTTGCCATGAAGAGGAGAGATCTATATTCCCTCCCCTAGAACAAAGGCATGACTTTCCACACCTCCTTTAAAACAATGAACTGTGACGTGTGAGGCTGAGTCACAAAAGGCCCTTGACTTCTACTTGCCGCTCTCCTAGGACAAGTCCCCTTGGAGCCTGGGCCTTGGTATGAGAAGTCTAGCTGCCCTGAAGCCACCGTGCTGAAGAGTTCATATGGAGAGATCACACTGTTAGGGAGGAGTATCCTGAGGAGCCCCAGATGAGATGTTCTAGTCCCTAGCTGTCTAGGACTCCTCAGGCCAGCGACCAGACGTATGAATGGAGTAGAGGTCAAGAAAACTGGAGCCCAGCCACTGTGCAACTTTGTAGAAGGACCAAAAAGTTCCTCACTGGGCTCCATCAACCCCCACACAGTGAAAGATAATACATGCTCATTTGTTTTATGCCACTAAGTTAGGAATGATTTGCTGTGCAGCAGGCTCTAAGAGAAGTCGCTTTCCAAGATCACTAAGGAACTTCCCAATGGAGCTGGGGCTGGAATCAGTTCATTCCATTCAACGCAGTTATTTAATAACCAGAGAGGTGTGGCCCCTAGGGACCAGACAAGAATAAGATACTGCCCAAACCCTCTGCAATCAGGGCCTCCACCTTCCGCCTCCTCCTGAAAGCAGCTCCTCCATGCTGGAGGTGGATGGGGTGGGTGAGCCTCACTGCCGCTGGTTTCTAGAAGGAATTGGCTCCAGGGCATTCTGGCTATTTCTCTGCAGCATGCTGTGTACAGGTGGCTTCTGGCACCAAGAAGTGCCAAGCCTGCCGCCAGCCTTGGCTTTCCCTCCAGCCTTACTCTGTTGAGCTGGTTGGCTGTGTTTACAGTTGAAAGCAGACAGCGTTGCAAAGGTAGGTAGTTACCACACAGCCTGCCTGCAGAGTGTAGCTTGGCTCTGATGAATTATGTCCAGTCCCTGGTCTCACATTTGGCTGGATCTGCAGGAAAAATATGTGTGTTCTGGGCCCCAGCTGATCTTTTAATCTAGCTTCTGTTCTAACATAAACATTCCCTGTTAAAATTGTAAACTTTCAACTGCTTTTTCAAAATAGATTGGTATAAAGGCATAAAATATATAAAAATCATTTTTACTTTGTAATGAGCTCAGGGCTGTTGGGTGGCCAGCACTCACTCAGCCTCCTGAGGTTGTCCTGTAAATCAAGGGGGAGGCATTTACAGTGAAAACCAAGGGAATGGTGCCCCAAACCCAGGGTGTAGCAGTCCTGTGGTATTCTGTGCTAGGCAAAAATAGTACTCTTTTTCATTTCTGAGGTATATGTAGTGTATTTTCATTTAACCTTCATGTTTCATGAATGAAATCAACAAATATTGATCAAGTATTGATTTGATTAAATATGTTTTGTTTAAAAAATGAGAACTAGCTTATTTTTGCCTGTCATAAAATCAAAGCCCAACTAAAATGTATTTGCCATATTTATACTGCTTCTTTCTAGGTCTCCTTTAATCAAAGAATTCCTAAACATAAAGAAGAAGAAAGAGGAGGGGAAGAAAATGAGGGAGAATTCAGTATTGTGATAAGGACTAAATATTTTGTTTAGAATATTATGCACAGTGCCTGGCCTATGATAGATACTCAATAAATGCAATTATAGGTCTTTATTATTCTGCCTTGTCTCTCCAAGGCCTCTTCACCAGGAAGATACAAATGAGGTCAAACTCACAGAGCTATTTCTTTTACTGCTTGGCTGGCTCACATCTGCGGGACCTTTGAGCATCCTGCACTGTAAGTTCCACACCAGCATTTCTGGGACTCTCCAGACGTGTCTATCAGGTAGATAAGAACTAGCCTGCTGACTGCCCTGCACATCTGCCTGTGCCTTGCCTGTCACCAGCACACCCTGCTTTCAGTTGCCACAGCCTGGAAGCTCCCCCTGATGGGAGAGGAGAGGTCCAGTTTCTCTGCCACCCACCTGCTCTGATGACCTGAGCAAAGCTGACAGCAAAGTGTGGGGAGAGAAGAACCATTTCTGTGTTAACAGCTGTGGGAGGGATGCTGAGCAGGGCTCCTTGTGACCTCCTGTGTTAGAAATTTACAGACAGAATGATAATTTTTAAATAGGCATTGATGTTTTCTTTCCTCTCCCCAAGAAACAGACAAGCACCTGCATCCCAGGGGCTGGGCTGGGTAGGGACAAATAGCTACCTTTACACCTGACTTGGATTCTTAACTCTCTTCAGCAGTGAAGGCTGTGCTGTCAGGGCCAGTTTACTGCCCTCAAACCTCTTCTCTTGGAAGGTCTTTTCTCCCCCAGGCATCTGTTCAGCTCCCTACAGAGTCAGCCCATGGTGCGCCCAGCTGGCATCTCTTCCAGCATGCTCTTCTGCCTGTGCAAACAGGCTGCTGCAGGTCCACGTCTCGTCTGCTGGTCATTCATGCTTAGCCTCCCACCACTGCTGCTTCACACTTGCTCTGTGGAGCACTGCCTCCTGCATCTCCACCCTCCTCAAGGAATGGCCACTGTGGCTGCCACAGGTTCTGTCCAGCTCCCACTGGACTCGGCACTTCCTGTTCCAAAGTGATAATTCTGACAAATGAGAAGCCTGGCCTCTTAGGTGGGTGGAAAGAAACCAGTATGCACTGAGCACCCCACTAAATGTCAGGGTGTCTGGCCACGTCTTTCCTAGCTGTCCAGAATTCCCCTTTTGCAGCATGAGTGAGAGGAGCTCACTTTGCCGTAGCTAAGGGCCTGACTTCGAAACAGACTCTGGCTGAATCAAAAGTTCATGCTTCCCAGAACTTCGCTGTCTCTGTGTCCCCTGAGTGAATCTTTGCCTGTTAATGGTCACACCTCATGGTGTCCTGAGAGTTATTAAAAGCCCTTCAAGAGCTAGACTGAACATGACTCAGAGTAACAGTTCTGACCACCACGTTCCCCCCACATGGCCCCTAAACTAGCCCTGGACTGAATCCCCATCACTGGTTACGCTAGCACCCTTCTTGAGGTCTGCAGTTACTGTCCGCCCCTCCTTGAGAGTCATCCTAAGCTCTGAGGTATTGATATCTTCCTCCAGTGAATCTCCAGTGTCTCCAAGGGACCTGGGTCCCCTGAGAACATGGGGCCCCTGGTGGCCTTCCTAGCGATCTCTACTCTTTCATTACCGATACTGGTAGTTTTTGCATCCCGCCCCCCGCCCCAAACCCCTGCCTGTTAATTTAGCTGGAGCTTTATGCATTTTGCTGATATTTTCATTGACTTTGTTTATTGTTTTTCTGATTTGATTTTCATTGATTTTTGCTCTTATCTCTATGTATTCCTTCCTTCTGCATACTTTTGATTGAATATGTTCTTCTTTTCCAATTTTTTAATGTGGAAGCTTAGACTATTGATTTGAGACTTTCTTTTTTAATATGAGCATTTAATGTTATGAATTTTTTCTCAAAGCACTTCTAATCGTTATACTTTTATTGTTACTCATTTTAAAATATTTTGTTATTTCCCTCCAAACTTCCCTTACTTCTTTGACCAATGTACTATTTGTATAGTATTGTTTAGTTTCCAAATGTTCAGATGTTTTCTAGCTATCTTTCTGCTTTTGATTTTTTTTCTTTAATTCTTTTTATGGTCATACATATTTATTACTATCTACATACCGGACTGCTTTCAATTTTTTTTTTCAATTTAGCTTTTATTTAATGATCCAGAACATGCCCATATAGGCACTTTAAAAGAATGTGACTTTTGCTATTTTGGAGTAGATTGACACCTGTTCAAATCCGCTGGAGATTTTTGAAGTTTTTCTCCCCTCAAATTCCTGGATAATATTGATTTTTGTTTGTTTGCTTTAGCAACTGATTAACCTCATTAGGTACAGATAAAAAATTCTGTGGAACTGGTTTCATCTCAGGTCAGATCTCAAAGTGGCTGTGATATAGCTTTAGGTCTAACTCATTTATGTGCAGCTTAGAGCCGTGTTGGTCTGTACACAGAATTTAGAGCATTTTTTTCTCCATTTCTGGCCTCTCCAGGGTTTCCCGCACACTCTCCAGTTCCCAGGGCCACTGGTACCAGGTTCCTCTGGCCAGAAAAATGGGCTCCCGGTAGTTTATTTGAATCTGCTCTGCAGTTCTATGTGACTGGCACTACATTGAGGGCAGAGTGGTGAGATAAAAGAGAGGAAACAAGAATAGAGCTTTCCCACATCATCTTTGGAACACAGAGAACCCTTTTTGTCTGATACTCTGACCAGAGAGACTCAATTTTTTTTTCCTCAGGGCTGTAGGTGTTCATACCACAACCACTGCCATGAAGTTCCAGACTGGGGCCACCCTTGTATTACAAATAGAAAAAGAAGAAGAAAAAATTGGGATGTGTCCCACACTTTTCAGGTTGCAGAGGGCCCCCTTTCTTGCTTTGGTTGACAAAGGTAGATTCAAGAGTTCTGACATCTCTGACTGCTGCCCAGTTCCATAACTGGGGCCGCTTTCCTGGGAGAAGGGTGAAATAAAGGAAGAAAAATGACCCCAAATACTAGTTTTTCAACTTTTTACTTTCCTCTGCTGACTTTTCAGATTCCTTAAGTATCTGAGTTTCATTGTGTCGGTTTTAGCCGTAGTTAGAGAAAGAGGGTACAAAGGGCTTACTTCATCTTGGCCAACAACAGCAGTTGCAATAATATTAAATACCTAACAATTATTGAATTCTATATACAATTTGCATCTCCCTGTCCTTCCCTTTCTGGGAAGGCTTTTTAAAATGCTGAGTTTGTGGGGATTTTGGAGATGCTGTGGTAATCTGACTTCTGCTTTCACTGAGAGGTGCTGAGAACTTCATGGGGGGGTGGGAAGGGTTGTCCGTTAGTCCACATGCAGATCTTTTGCAAACTGATAACTTCAGCCTCCCATGAGTCATTATGATCCAGTCATTATGATCCGTGTCCTATGCAGTGTTCATATGTGTTTCTGTGTTTATTTTCACATTCTGGAAATATATGGTGCCTGTAATACTTGGTGTAACTGTCGGTTTATTTGTCTATCTCCTGAGGGTCCTCGAGGGCAGAGAATTCAACACTGCCTTCTGAGCTCCTTCCATTTTCAGAGGCATGGCAGGCTGGTGATCTTTGTTAAAAATTGTCTGATTTTGCCTTGAAAGCGACTTTCTTGGCATGAGTGCCAGCATTTTTCTTGTCTGTTAACCATGTCTGAGGATAATAACCCATCACACATCTCTGAGAGCTATCCTGTAATTGCAGGCTCTGCTCCCTGAGAGAGGGTCAACACTTCACAAACATCAGTGTTCTTCAGCTGTCGGACATGATCACACTGAATATTCTCTACTTCAGGGACAGGTAAACTAAACCATGGCAAAGCCAAGTGTCTTTGGACTCACCCTAAAGTTACTGATCACCAGGAAGAAGTTGAAATCAAGAATCTGCGTCAACCCAGACTCATTGTAGCAGTTCTGATCTCAATTGCCCTCAGCTGCCTAGCTGACAGCTCAATATACACTCACAAACACTCATTTCTACTCTTGCATTAAGACATCACTTAATAGGTTTTCTGACTTCCTCTGTATCTCTGGCTGCATGAACAACCAAATGCAGCAGCATGCCATGCTTCACTCACATCGTTGTGCTCTCCCACCGCCATATCATTTCCATCTTCTTGTGGAGCAAAAACCTTAAAAATTTTTTCTTTCTTTTTTTTTTTTAATTTACATTCTGCTGGTTTATGAGTGCAAGGCAATTTTATGTTATTTTCCAAGTCTTTTACATACTTGGGGAACTTTGCCTTTGAGAGCAATCAGCAAGATGTCACATCAGCCATTCACATGTTCTAAATTGAGCACCTACCCTGTCTGGCTGAATGCTCCATTCATCATATCACTGGGAACAGCTCCACACCCTCAGGAGCTACGCAGAGTTGCACGCAAACCTCACACCATCACAAAGTTGCCTCAGATGAGAATTTGATTTCCTCCAGAGCATTTTAAATTCCAGCAAATGGGTTCTATTAAAAACAAACAAACAAACAGGAAATGCTGCAAAGGCCCATACTCTTGTCTTTCGTTCAAGGCTAATCTTGTGCTTGACCCAGCAGAGAAGCCTGTAGTCTGGACAGCAGAAACCTGAACTTCCCCAAGATCAAATGGTCCCTAAGTTTGCCAGTGAGCCTGGCAGTGAGTCAGCTGTGGGACTCAATGTCTCTGCAGCTCCCCACTGAATCACTTTTTAAAAATTTTTTCTGCCTTATTTATTGAGATATAATTGACCTATTATTGTGAGGACAGAAAGAGCAAGAGTCCTGCTGCGAGCTGGAGCTCCTGGGTTTACAGAATGATCTGTGTGCCTGTCCCCCTTTCCCCCTCCGCTGCTGCACCAGCCAAGACTGGCTCCCCACCCCCAGGTTCAGCCTTGTCCTGCACCCCCAGGCTATACCAACCCTACCACTGCTCCTTCTGTCACCAGCCATGAAAAAAAATGCTTAAAAAATGCTTACCTGAATTAAACTGGGTTAAATTCAGGGTCTAAGTGTGTTACTAAAAAAATCATCAACATAAACTCTTGGAAGGCCTTTCTTGAAAACATATTGAATGGAAACTTCCTTACCTTTCAAATGACTGATGGCATATGCTGTGAGACAGTCTATTTATTATCCATTTTCACTTTTGTTTTGCAACAATAAATATCTACATTATTTCATCTATCTTCTAAAATTTCTCGTGAAGTTAGAACTCTAGAACTCCAGTGCTTACATATCTCTCAACTGAATCTGAAAGTTGCTGCCATTTTCGCATTTTAGTGTAAACTGCTTTTCTCTTCCCCTCCTCCTGAAATTAAGGTGTCAGTGGCAATGAGTCTTCACAGATCATGGGTTTTTAAGAGCCAAAGGCCTTACAGATCATCTGAATTAGAGTGGAATGGGGATAAGAAGCATGTGTTCAGTCATGTCTGACTCTTGGCAACCTCATGGACTGTAACCTGCCAGGCTTCTCTGCCCATGGAATTCTCCAGGCAAGAATACTGGAGTGGGATGCCTTTTATTCCTCCAGGGGACCTTTTTGAAGTAGGGACTGAACCCATGTCTCTTGTATCTCCTGCATTGGCAGGCAGATTCTTTACCACAACTGCCACCTGGGAAGCCAAACTAGAGTGAGTTGCCTGCTAAAGAGACTTCTGCTGGTTAGGTAAGCGAGGAGTTGCTGCAAACAGAAAGACAGATATTCATCATAAAAGAGTAGATTTCATCTAAGCAATATTATAATATGCTTGCTTACGTTTTTAAATTTCAAAACCCATTGACTTCCCTTATTTTCCCAGTCTGATTCTCCATGGAAACCATGCATACAGAATCTGTTTGTATATATAAATTCATCCTGAAAACATTTACCAAGTACTTATGAAAATCAGGCATTGAGTTAGGTCTTGGGCATGCAAAGGAAGGCTTTTCTATGAAGGCCTGTCTTGTACTCTTAGGGAGAATTGTCACCAGCAAAGCCCACTGGATACCCAGGGAAAATATTAGTAAGGTGTAATCTAGATGATAAGGCCTAACCTCTTCTTTTGTGGTTAGTTCCACTTACCTATAGGTGGCTGTATGCAGAGGCCTTGTACCAACACATCAGATAGAGTTCCCAGCGTGAGCCACTGCACTGACACCGCAGGTTGGCCGCCTGCAGAGACACTGCACCTGACACTGTGAGCTGGAGCCCTGAACAACATGACTGTGCCTGCCCCTAGCGAACCACTTACCCTTCACCCCCAAACTCGATCAAGCAGCCCTTTGGGGAGAGCATGTGTCTAGAACTCAAGCTCATACCTCTCCATTCTCTGATCAAAGGATGAAGCTTTCCTTTGCTTCTGAATCAAGCTTGGTTTTATTCTATTGATGCAAGCAACACCGAGAAGGAGAATACTTGTTGGGCCCCAGCTCAAAAGGGCTGGAAACCAAATGAAGGTTAATAGAGTGAAAGCCACTGAAATGTTGATCCTGCAGTGGGAGTCTTTATCCTATGGTGGAGGCAAAAAGGAGGAAGCACAAATTTCATTCCTATTTTTCTGATCTGGAGAACAGAATAGGTGACCTTCTGAAAAGTCTTTGTATACTTTTACTGAACTCTCATATTTATCTTCTGAAATAGACTCAGTTAAGAAAACTGTTATAATGCCAAAAATTTCTTGCCTTAATAATGACTACATACATTTTCCTGCAGGAGGGGGTGGTTCTAGAGAAAGCAATGTCTCTTCATCGAGGATCTTTCTACTTTTCTATGACCTTGCTTCTGACTCAGGAGGCCTGTTGATACACTCAATATGAGGATGGTTTTGTGTGCATGTCAGAAGATTTGTAAGTATGAAAGTGTCTAACAAAGACTATCATTTCATACAAGTGTGTGTGAAACCATAATTAAAAACCACCTAAGCTGAGAAAGTGCATTAGCTAAAACATTGTAAAATCAAAGTTTATTTTCTCTTGGGTGTTATTAATAGTAGGAAAATAGTGCCTAAGGAAAAAAAAATCACCTGTTGAGGGGAGCAGAGTGTGGAAAAGTCGGCTGGGTAAAGATTGAATCCCCAGTCTAAGCAGATAATCTGAGAAACTGGGCTGACAAGGCAAGTTTTATACTACAACTGTCCACCATCATGGTTTTATCCAATTATGTGAAAAAGAGGTTTTAGGAAGCTGCTCCAGGCAAACCAGATAGCCACTATCATCTATCTCAACCACCAGCCACCTCCTTCCTTTCCCTCCACATCTTCCCCTTCCACCATCCCTTCCCTTCTCCAAACTTTGTTTCCAGTATCAGGAGTGAGAGGTAGAGAAAAGAGAGAGAACAACTTGCTAAAGAACCAAGCCACAAACCCTTGCCTCTGTTTACTCTTTTTTGTATTTGACTCTCTTAGGGTTAAGTCATCTATAAGAACAGAAATTTAGAAAAATATTTGAAAACTCCATCTAGAAGTAAATTGAAACAGCCGCTTTCACCAACCTCTACCCCATGAGCCTGTGACATTAGGTAAAATTTGTACACAGGACATCAACTCCTTTGATGGTATTCGTGTCCTCTTTAAAAGCAGTAATTTTTCTGTTTCAATTTGCCTTGCCTTTACTGTTGAGAAGTTAATCAGAAGCTAAACTTTGGAGACCTGAGATAGTTGGGTTTCTTGTTTTATACCTAAAGGGAAAGCCAACTGAGTAAATTCTAAGTTATTTTAAAGGCAACATGATCCAGCTACACTATAGTTACCAGCTTTTGTAGAATAAGCCATAAGTGAGAGTCGCTCAGTCGTGTCCAACTTTTTGTAACCCCATGGACTATACAGTCCATGGAATTCTCCAGGCCAGAATAGTGGAGTGGGTTCAGTTCGGTTCAGTTCAGTTGCTCAGTCATGTCAGACTCTTTGCGACCCCATGAACTGCAGCATGCCAGGCCCGCCTGTCCATCACCAACTCCCGGAGTCCACCCAAACCCAAGTCCATTGAATCGGTGATGCCATCCAGCCATCTCATCCTCTGTTGTCCCCTTCTCCTCCTGCCCTCAATCTTTCCCAGCATCAGGATCTTTTCAGATGAGTCAGCTCTTTGCATCAGGTGGCCAAAGTATTGGAGTTTCAGCTTCAACATCAGTCCTTCCAATGAACACCCAGGACTGATTTCCTTTAGGATGGACTGGTTGGATCTCCTTGCAGTCCAAGGGACTCTCAAGAGTCTTCTCCAACACCACACTTCAAAAGCATCAATTCTTCGACACTCAGCTTTCTTCACCGTCCAACTCTCACATCCATACATGACTACTGGAAAAACCGTAGCCTTGACTAGATGGACCTTTGTTGGCAAAGTACTGTCTCTGCTTTTAAATATGCTATCTAGGTTGGTCATAACTTTCCTTCCAAGGAGTAGGCGTCTTTTAATTTCATTGCTGCAATCACCATCTGCAGTGATTCTGGAGCCCCCAGAAATAAAGTCTGACACTGTTTCCACTGTTTCCTCATCTATTTCCCATGAAGTGATGGGACCAGATGCCATGATCTTAGTTTTCTGAATGTTGAGCTTTAAGCCAAATTTTTCACTCTCCTCTTTCACTTTCATCAAGAGGCTCTTTAGTTCTTCTTCACTTTCTGCCATAAGGGTGGTGTTATCTGCAATATCTGAGGTTATTGGTATTTTTCCCGGCAATCTTGATTCCAGCTTGTGTTTCTTCCAGCCCAGCGTTTCTCATGATGTACTCTGCATAGAAGTTAAATAAGCAGGGTGACAATATACAGCCTTGACGTACTCCTTTTCCTATTTGGAACCAGTCTGTTGTTCCATGTCCAGTTCTAACTGTTGCTTCCTGACCTGCATACAGGTTTCTCAAGAGACAGGTCAATGGTCTGGTATTCCCATCTCTTTAAGAATTTTCCACCGTTTGTTGTGATCCACACAGTCAAAGGCTTTGGCATAGTCAATAAAGCAGAAATAGCTGTTTTTCTGGAACTCTTTTGCTTTTTCAATGGTCCAGCAGATGCTGGCAATTTGATCTCTGGTTCCTCTGCCTTTTCTAAAACCAGTTTGAACATCTGGAAGTTCACGGTTCACGTATTGCTGAAGCCTGGCTTGGAGAATTTTGAGCATTACTTTACTAGCGTGTGAGATGAGGGCAATTGTGCAGTAGTTTGAGCATTCTTTGGCATTGCCTTTCTTTGGGATTGGAATGAAAACTGAATATGCTGTCTAGGTTGGTCATAACTTTCCTTCCAACGAGTAAGCGTCTTTTAATTTCATGGCTGCAATCGCCATCTGCAGTGATTTTGGAGCCCAGAAAAATAAAGTCAGCCACTGTTTGCACTGTTTCCCCATCCTTTCTCCAGGGGATCTTCCCAACCCAGGGACTGAACCCAGATCTCCCACATTGCAGGTGGATTCTTTACCAGCTGAGTCACAAGCCAAGCCCAATACAGTCACATATTTAGGCTGTGCACATTTCTGTTTTTAGCAGAATGGCTTTTTAAAATTAAAGATATGGATTTAGCCCTGATCAGAGAAACAGCACAGTAGTAAAGCTTCTGCAAATTGACATAGCAAAATGCTGACAATAGAGTTTAGTGGGGGCAAAGAGTCCCTAAGGAATAAAGAACCCCCGCCTAGGCAGCAGTCCTCTGTGCTGGTCTTCAGTTGGTTCCTGAACTTTCATAAGAACAACAACAAAAAGAACAACAAGCAGCTTAACTGGACACTTAACTCTGTTTTGTACTCTTTACATGTGTTACCTCATTTTCTTTTTCTTCAAAAGGCCATTTTGAGGGATATACCTTTATTACATCCATGTTGTAGATGATAAAAATTTAAATGTTAAAGTGCCCAGATAGAGAGTGATAGAGCAGGGATCCAAACTCAGTCTTAATTTAGATACTGATATTTTGAACTTGATCCTCAGAGCATGTAATACAGTGTTGGATACTTGAAAATAACTAAGACTATATTGATCCACCTGTGGGATAATTGGCTCAGCAGGTGAAGAATCTGCCTGCAGTGCAGGAGACACAGGAGATGCAGGTTCGATCCCCAGGTTGGGAAGATCCCCTGGAGAAGGAAATAGCAACCCACTCCAGTATTCTTGCCTGGAGAATCCCATGGATGGAGGAGTCTGGTGGGCTACAGTCCATGGGGTTGCAAAGAGTTGGAAATGACTGGGTACAGAAGCAAACTAATAATAACTGTATAAGAGGGAGAGCAAACAGGAAAAGAGACCTAAAGGGATCATTCACCACTCAATTTTTCTAGCTATTTTCCACATTATTCCTTCATACAGTATTTACTGAAATTTTACTAGGGAATGCCTAGTGTACCTAGTACAGTGTACCTACCTAGTGTGCTAGTGTACCTAGTACAGTGCCAGGTATTGTGGTGGGTGGAAAACAGAAATAAATAAGATATGAATCTCGTATTTTAGTAGCTCACAGCTCAGTGAAAGACTCCCAAGGATAATCAGACAACTTAAATGGTCAAACAAGATGGCAAAGGGAGTGACATTAGCAGACTATGGAGGAGCTGGGGGGACACCAGCTTCCAGGAGGTGGGGGCTTCTGAGCAGAGATGTGGAAGATGAGCAAGAGGAGAACAATTAAGGCCTTGATAGACTGGGGGTAGAATGTGAGCACAGTCAAGAGAAAGGGACATGGTGATTTCAAGCAGTTCATTGTTGCTGCAGTGAAAGTGCTGTGTTGGGAGTATCAGCGTATCCGTGGTCCTGGAGAGGGAGGGAGGGACAAAATCAAACAGAACCTTCTAAGGCATGGGAGGTGGGAGTTGGATGGATGAAATAGCAGAGGTGTGGGGCCAAGGGAGAGAAGCAGGAATTATGCTTCTATCACTATCTGTGAGTAAATCACAGTGTAAAAAAAAAAAAAAGTGCAGTTCATGTCCTTGAGTTCTCTTCATTCCTCCTTTGGATTTTTCCTGTTTTGTATTAAAGTAAAAGTGAAAGTGTTAGTCACTCAATGTCGGACTCTTTGAAACCCCATGGACTGTAGCCTGCCAGGCTCCTCCATGGGATACTCCAGGAAAGAATACTGGAGTGGGTTGCCATTCCCTTCTCCAGGGAATCTTCTCAACCCAGGGATCAAACCCAGGTCTCCTGCTTTGCAGGCAGACTCTTACTCTTTACCAGGGACGCCCCCCATTTTCTATTAAAACACATGCAAACATGAAACACATTTCATTCATGAAATAACATACCTACAAAAAGTGTTAAGGAATCACCAGTTTGCATGGCAACCCACTCCAGTATTCCTGACTGGAGAATTCCCTGGACAGAGGAGCCTGGGGGAATACAGCCCTGGAGTCACAAAGAGTAGGACATTATTTCATGACAAATGTTATAATACTTCATAGCCAGCAGATGGCACTAGGCATATATAAAATAAACATTTTGTGCACTGTAACTTTATAGTGGACATTCCCTCCTACTTATTACAAAAAGAAATTGCTTTTATAATATAGCAAATCATTTTGGTAAGTATGGGGAATAAACATGAACTATGTTTCAGATTATGATGCTTTGCTTTTCAGTATAGTAGATAGTATCTAATAAAGCCCAGCTGTTCATTTAAGATAACTGGACTTGGCTAGAGTAATTTTGTGATCAAATTTCAGTGTCTAAATCCTTAAAGAAGCATGCATGTGTATTTACTAAGCTTTGATGGTTTGAATGCCTGGCTTCTATGGTTCACATAGCACTTTATTCTGGGAACTCTGAGATTTGATTAAGGTCCAGGGTGTGAGAAGCATGGTCATGCAGTCCCCCTCTCCTGACAACAGCTACCACGATATAGCTCCAAAAGGGATTACCTTCAGGGCCTCAGTGAGCTTCTAAAAAGAAGTTTCACTGGTGGCACCATTTTGAGTGGTCAGGAAAATTCATGGGAAACTAGCATGGGTGAAACTAGATTTCCCTACAGTCAGAGTTGTTTTGTTTTGTATTTATAAACCCTGCACACACACAGAACAGCACAACTCTCCAGAATTGCTGGCAGACTGAGACAAAACCCTGAACTTGCTCTGTTTGGGATTCGGGCTGGCAATCCTAGGTTAGTTCAGATTCTCCAGGGAACAGACGCTGAGAGAGGACAAGAGGCTTATTGGAAGGGGGATCAGCTGCTAGAGGAGGGAGCTGGATTGGTTAGGGAAGATTTTAGGAATGAGGTGGATCTGATACCTACAACAGGAGGAGCAAGAAAGGAGAGCCAGGGGGATCCAACCAGGTCTTGGCTTACTCAGTAGAGAGTTCCAAAGTCCAGCACTGGGCAGAGATGGCCAGGCCCTGGTACCCCGCTATGCCCTGTCACTGGTTGGGGACTTCCCTAAGTGTGACCTTGACTTGAACACTAGTGGCAGATGCAGAAGGGGAACACTAGTGGCAGATGCAGAAGGGGCTGCAGGAGGAGGCCGTCAGTAAACTATAGATGGATGGTTAGTTTTTTTCCCAGAAGAAGGTCTGAGGGCTGGTGTACCTTTGTGGCTGCCACACTAGCCTAGTTAAAACAAACTCTATTCAAGTTAAGATCCCCTTTATATTCCTTAGGTCTCTCTCAGAAGAAGGTGTGTGAACAGGCTGTTTCTTTTCCAGTAGTTGAGGTTCTATTTCTGTACAGATGTTAACTCCTAGATTCTTGGGCCATGATTCAATCCAAAATATTCCATGAAGGGCCCTTCAGCTTCATTTGAAAAATCTCAATGTCTATACATGAATCATACGTACCTCTTTTATGGAATTAAAAAAAATAAAGACTGCTGTCTGTGTTTAAAAGTTACAGATAAATTTTAATATTAGGCAAGCATAATAAGGAAGTATCTGCAAAGGCTCCTCTAACATAAGACAAAGTCAACATTAAGTGATTTTTTTACGTATTTGCTCTTTTGGATTAATAATTCTTAGATCTTCCTTATTAACATCAAGGTCAATGTTGACTCAGTGTCTGGATCGCATGGGTGGTACTAACACACTTCCACATGGGACATCTTATTTATGCACACAATTCAAGGTGTTCAAGGTGAGGAAGGTGTTATAACCAATTTACAGATGAAGAAACAAAGCCTGAGAGGTAACAGATTGGAGAGTAAGGCATGCATGTCTTTCCACTCCAGAAGCCTAGCTTTCCTTTAGACCCTGCTGCTTTCAGGATCTGCCCATCTGTCCAACTTACGGTAAATACCTCAACACCCAGGTGCTCTCACTGAACCAAAGTGCAGTTCCTGGATTGAGCCATGTCCCCTAATGATCCCATGCTGTGGCACATGCTGCCTCCTTTACCTGGAAAGACCCCCACCACCACCGCAGTCCCTTTTACTTGGTTACTTCCTGTTTTCCCTTTAAGATCAGATCAAGCAGGACCTCTGCTAGGATATCGTTTATGAAAGGACCCAGTAGTCTTTCCTTCCATTGTGCTCCAGCACTGATCACAGCACAATGATTGTCACCTGCTATCTGAACAGACTCTTGTATATTGTATCTATACAGTTGGCAAACAATGTATTTTGAAAAGATCAAAGACAGGACTCTAAGAGCTACAGAGCATACCAAGAGTATTAGATAGCAAATATTAATACTTGATTAGATCTTATTGCAAAGAAAAGCAGTGTACCCTATTAATATTAGTGAAACATGCTAGAAATTTTGCTTTTGAAAAACCATCTAATGGATATATACAGTATTCTATTAACTGTATTTTGTATTTTTTCTAATCTTTGTAGTTAACAACAGGGGGAGAAAAGGAGGTAATTTAGCATGATACAAGAGAAACAGGGAGGCTAATTTGAAGTTCTAAACAAGGTACTGCTGAGTAATAAAAATCTTGACCTTTGAAAAAATAAAAACAAATTTGCGTTTATCTTAACTATTAAACATGAATATTTGATATGCAGAGGCTGTCAAATACTCTGATGGGTTGCAAAAACAGAATTCTCATCACATGGAGGCTATCTTAAGGATATGAAGAAGCCACATTACAGTGCACATTTTTAAAAAATATTCTGAATTGTAACAAAATTCCTATGAATGATGTCTTTCTTCAGTCTATAATGTAATTTAAAAAAAGGTATACCACTCCTGAAAGATCATGCACTTTCTTTTCACTACTATTATGGATTTTCTAACTTGCCCTTTATGAACATTAATTACTTTTATAGAAAAAAATTTAAAATAAGAATAAAAAATAATAATCACTTTATATCCAGTCTGGTTGTTCAATACAGGCACTGTCATATCATCTGCCATTTAAAGAAACTAAGTAATACATTACACAAATGTATGCTCATCTACAATCTGAGAATTTGACAAGTTGTACTCCAGTCTGATGATGCTTGTTTAAGCACCCTAGAACCACTAAAAGAGAATCTGAGGTTTAAGAACCACTGATGTGGTATCAAGGCCTTACTTTGAAGGGTATAAAATACATCAAACATTATCAAGTATGCACACATCTTAATTACAAAGTGAAAACTTACATACTTAACACCCAGTTAAGAACAGGGACATTAAAGCACCCAGGGTTCCTCTGGATTGCACTCTCTCCAGAAGTGATTGCTGGCCTAACTCTTATATGAATTATGCCTATGTTTTATTGTTTTGCTACACATGTATCTCCTAATATTCTTGTTTTGCTTTTAGGCCATATACAAATACCATATATACTTACACATGCATACAGATACAACCATTTGTAACTTTTTTATTCTTTTTTCAAAAATTTATGTATCTATTTCTGGCTGCTGTGGGTCTTCATTGCAGAGTGGGCTTTCTCTAGTTGCTGTGAGCAGGGGCTACTCTGTGTGGTGAGCAGGCTTCTCACTGCGGTGGCTTCTCCAGCTGCAGAGCACAGGCTCTAGGCAGGTTTCAGTAGTTGTAGCATGTGGGATCTTTCCAGACCAGGGATTGAACCCATGTTCCCTGCATTGGCAGGGAGATTCTTAATCACTTGGCCACCAGGAAAACTCCAAGTTTTTTATTCTTAACCTTATATTTGATATTCATTCCTATTGACATGTGAATAGATGATTTACCCCTGTATAATATTCCATTATATGGAACTATTTTGTTTTACTCACTCACTCTATTGGTACCTTTAGGTTGTTTCCAGCCCTCTCCACCAGGTACAAATAATGCTTCCATGAACATTCTTGGGTTTGAAAATTCAATATTCTGCCTTCTATAACCTATAAAAAAGCAGCCCAGATGAAATCAATAATAATGGTTTAAGAAATTTCATACATAAAACACAATTTATAAAGTCAATGGTGTCCAAGCATGAAATTATGATCATTGAATCCTTATTTAAAAGCAGTGGAAGCACTGAGATTTTTAAACATGGCATTTAATATTAAATATGACGTACTGGATATACTATAAAGTATATTATATAGTATAAATTATAAACTATTTTAGAGAGCCTGAAGCATCATGCCCAGCTTACTGAGGAGTAGGTAAACTAATATGGCATTTTTATCAACTTTACGGAATACTTAATGACAAGACAGACTCACCAACAGTGAGAATCTGTAACACAGCTGGTCTCAGTGTCAGGCTGGGCTTTCATAAAATATATGCAGACAAATGTAAACAATGTACAAGAGGAGATGCAACCATTTACAAACATGAATAGGTGGTCCAATCACACAAACCATGGGATAAATGCAAATTAAAATGATAATGAATACCATTTTGGGTGTCACAAATTAGCAAAAAATATTAATAAAAAACCCAATGCTAATGAGTGTTGTGAGATGAGCATTATCATACACTGATTTTTAGTGATGCATACAATACTTTTGCAGAGGTAATTTGAGGCAAACTGCATTGACAGTATCCATAGTGATTTACTGAAAGAAATTTATGGGAATGTACCGTAAATAAATAATTTGAAAATTACAAAAAGAATTCATGGCAGTGTCCTATACATATCTTATACATCGTACTATGATATCCACATAGTCGCAAAAGTGTAAACAGCTAAAGAATGGTTAAGATACAAATATCTGTGCATATATTTATGTACAAAATAGGGTATTATGGAGCCATTAAAAATAGTTTGTATGTAACACTTCCATATTTATTACATGAAGAACAAAGCATAAAACTGTTTACATTAAAACAATAAAAACTTATGCCTAAAGGTTGGAAGAAAACAATGAGATATTAATAATGTCTTGGTGAACATTTTCCCCTTTTGAATTTTCTGTTTTTTCAAAACTAATTTTCCATAATGAGTTTGTATGGCTTGTATAATACAAACATACAAAATATAAGCATAGTTTTATTATTAAAATTAACATGAAAAGTGAAGTGAAAGTTACTCAGTCATGTCCAACTCTTTTTGATATATAGTCCATGAAATTTCCCAGGCCAGAATACTGGAGTGGGTAGCCATTCCCTTCTCCAGGAGATCTTCCCAACCCAGGGATTGAACCCAGGTCTCCTGCATTACAGATGGATTCTTTACCAGCTGAGCTACCAGGGAATCCCCCATGAAAAGTATTCAATGATTTTTGATATAGTGTTATTAGCAGCAAAAGACTAGCATATAACACACGTATTAGTCACTGAAGCTGTTTATCAGTTTCTGACAACTTGGGGTGGAGGGAATTGCTGAGCTTGTGCACAATTCACTTTTATCATGGTTTCAAATAAGTGTGCAAAAATATGACCATAGGGAACTAAGGAAAATGCTTCCTTGCACTGAGGAAAAATATACCCATTACTCAACAAACAGCACTCATGCATATTTTTTTCAGATTTCCAAAGAATAAATAATAAAATGTACATAGGCAAGAATGTAATAACCTAATTTATATTAAAAAAGTAAGCAGTGGTCCAGTATTCTTACTTATTGACACTAAAGAAAAGTAGGACTATTTGCATTAGTATATGAACCTATTTACTGGGAAGGAACGGAGACACAGATGTAAACAACAGACTTGTGGCCACAGTGGGGGGAAGAGAGAGTGGGATGAATGGAGAAAGTAGCATCGACATATATACACTGCTATGTGTAACACAGATAGCTAGTGCTAAGTTCCTGTATAATACAGGAAGCCCAGCCAGGCACTCTGTAATGACCTAGAGGGGTGGGAGTTGGGGATGGGAGGGAGGCTCGGGAAGAAAGCTCTAAAGGGAGGTGATGTATGTATAATCATGGCTGATTTGCATTGTTGTATGGCAGAAACTATCATAATACTGTAAAGCAGTTCAGTTCAGTTCAGTCGTTCAGTTGTGTCTGACTCTTTGCGATCCCCTGAATCGCAGCACGCCAGGCCTCCCTGTCCATCACCAACTCCTGGAGTTTACCCAAACTCATGTCCATCGAGTCGGTGATGCAGACATCTCATCCTCTGTTGTCCCCTTCTCCTGCCCCCAATCCTTCCCAGCATCAGGGTCTTTTCCAATGAGTCAACTCTTTGCACGAGGTGGCCAAAGTATTGGAATTTCAGCTTCAACATCAGTCCTTCCAATGAACACCCAGGACTGATCTCCTTTAGGAGGGGCTGGTTGGATCTGCTTGCAGTCCATGGGACTCTCAAGAGTCTTGTCCAACACCACAGTTCAAAAGCATCAATTCATTGGTGCTCAGCTTTCTTCACAGTCCAATTCTCACATTCATACATGACTACTGAAAAACCATAGGCTTGACTAAGTAATGTCTCTGCTTTTTAATATGCTATCTAGGTTGGCCATAACTTTCCTTCCAACGAATAAGTGTCTTTTAATTTCATGGCTGCAATCACCATCTGCAGTGATGTTGGAGCCCCAAAAAATAAAGTCAGCCACTGTTTTCCACTGTTTCCCCATCTATTTCCCATGAAGTGATGGAACCAGATGCCATATCTTAGTTTTCTGAATGTTGAGTTTTAACCCAACTGTAAAGCAATTTCCCTCCAATTAAAGAATACTTTTTTTTTTAAAAGTAGGACTATTTGGAATTCTGAAATGAGACCACACACCAGGTAACGCGATATTACAGAACTGGTTATCGGTGGGTAAGGGAGAAAGAGTAAACGGGCTAACAATGGTTGAGGGCCTGTATGTGTTGTAACATATAATCTCACTAATCCTCAAAATGACTGGGCCAAGTAGGTAGTGTGAGTCTCCTTTATGTGTTAAGAAACTGAAGTTTTCAGAGTCAAGCCACACGGCCAAGAATAGTGCCCGACATACAGTAAGTGTTCAATAAATATCTTTTCGATGGATGGTAGGTAATATACCTAGTAAATGAAAGTCATCAGGATTCACACTGAGATCCACATGGTTACAAAGGCACACTATTTCCTCCATAGTACATTGCCTTTTGTGTGAGACTACACAGAATTGTTTTAAAATGGTTAAAAAAACACTATCAATGTAAACATGGTCAGGAAACCATGATTTCTACCTTCATATCAGAGTGATTGCTATTTCCAACTGTGTTTCAGTAAAGAATGAAGAAAGACAGAAAACACATACCAGGATCTTCAAGGGCTTTTTTAATTTAAAACATATACAGTGTGTGAAAATAACATAAATTCATATTAATACATTATATTTATATGAAATATGTTTTAGTTAATCCAATTCATCCATTTTTGTTGCTAAACTCTAGCAGCTTCTTTTAAATGTTGCTTATGAAAATACTATCCAAAATGTGCTACTTTCATTTCATTAATCTTAGGTGTTGTAGCTCTTTTCTTTCTTTATCCCACATATACACCAAATGAAACATTTGAAAATGCTAAAATAATGCTTTCTTAGTGGCTTTGCATCCTGTATTAAAATATTTTACAACTATGAAAGTTGAAAATAATTTTATTGATTCCCTATATATAAATCCATGTAAATATACTCGTACTGCATATTTTATTAACTGATAAAGTTCTTTAAAAATTCTACCAACTTCTTTAGAATAGTTCCTATGAAAGCATCATCCAAAATATATTTCAACTTTTGTGTTAGGTGTTCTATCTCCTTTTCTTCTTTGCCCCATACTTACATCAAAACAAAGTATCTGAAAATGTGAGTATAAATACAATTTTGTATTCTTAGCTGTTCTGTATCTTGTATTAAAATATTTTAAATTATAATAAAAGTTGAAAAATAATTTATTGGTTTTCCTGTATATGTAATTTTCTACCTACTATAAATGAACTAATCTATGGAATTGAGTCATTTTGCTATCTCAAACACAGAGGGCTAAAAACAAGGGAATTACAAACATTCCAAGATTATTAAAGTAGATGCACATTCAAATACTACAGATATGGCATATTCAACATCTATCAATCAGAGAGAGTGTTTAACTTTCCAGTTGGCAACCATATTTTCCAGATAACTACCACTTTTCAAAGCATTACTGTTGTGTAGGTTTTATACTTGGAGAGAGGATCTATAAAACATTACTGTCCTCATCCAAAACCAAAACTAAACAAGGACTTAAAACATATTAGTAAAAAAGATGGTGAGTGGGGAAAAAATGACTATGACCAACAAGCTACAGGACTTCAAGATGAAAATGCCTTTGCTTCTTCAAATTTTATTTGATAAATTTAACTTGGTTTTCTTTTCTGATTATGCTTAAGCCCTAAATTTGGCTGTGTACTACGATTTTAATTTACTTGGATAGTAAAAGAAAAAAAAACCCACTGGATTCTAAAAGACAGATTAATAATCTGCTGAACTTAAATTGAGAACTGATCAGTGGAAAATATCTGGCTGGATAAATAAATTTTAAAAGATTGAAAACATTGCAAAATAAGCTGTTTTGAAAAATACTTAACTTGAAACGATAAAAAAAAAGTTTTTAAAAGCTATTAAAGATCTTTCCTGAGGGCTACTAAAGGCAAAAACAACCTTAATAGACACATGGTTACAAACAAATTTCCTCACAAAGGTAAAGGTTGTGATCAGTAGCAGGATCTTAGGGAAGTGTCATTTCAGAAACTGCATTTAGTCTCTTCCAAGTGTTTAAAGAGTTTGAGTTGGTACATCCTAGAACTAGAGAAAATTCAAAGAAATTTGCCTAGTTGTATACAAAAGGACTTATATATTCTTGATTTATTCAATTTCATTGTTCTTTAACATATATTTTTCTTCTTTAAAACTTTAAGATGAACATTTATTTATGGAATATGAAATGATTTACTCATTTATACGACAAGTTTAATAAGGCTGACATTCAATGGAAAACAATGAAATAATTTACCTTTTAGAAATTAGAAAAACTTTAAATCATTTTTCCTATTTTGTTTTTAAGATGAACATTTATTTATGGAATATGAAATGATTTACTCATTTATGCGACAAGTTTAATAAGGCTGACATTCAATGGAAAACAATGAAATAATTTACCTTTTAGAAATTAGAAAAACTTTAAATCATTTTTCCTATTTTGTTTTTAAGGGTCCCTTATTAAAGCTTGTGATTTTTATTAATGTAAATAAACTAAAGTGATTGTTTTTGTGCACCTCTTTGCACCATAGTTTAAAGGGCAATCTCTTCTCAATTAACCTTTAACACTCTGTACATACTATTCTGAAACACTGTGGTGAAGTATGGCCTCGCATCCTTGAGCAAGACACTACATAAGGGAGGGTTAGCTGAGTTAGAAGGGTCTTCCACATCCCAAATTTCAAGCATACTGCAACCAGGCCTGAAAAAATAGGCACACATACATATATTAAAAATACATTCATATCTAGAATAACTATAATTATAAAATATCTCAGATTTTTAGAGACTAACATTTAATAAATTAAAGATCTTAGTGCATTTCAAAAAACATGTTTAAAATTTAGAGATATTAATAATAAAATGAAATTATGCTATATTCTTATATTCCAGTTAACCAAATAGCCAATATATTATTGAATCAAATAATAAGAGCTCAATGTAATTCAGAAACATATATTTAAAAATCAACCTTCAAAGTGAAATATAAATGAATATATGTTCTAAGCAGTACTGCCATCCAAACATAATACCCATTTACAGTAGAATGAGACAAATTAAAGCAAAGTTAATAGTTAATCTAATTCCTGTTGAATTACCTACTTCATATTCTTGAACTTAAATTTTGACTTAAATTAGCATGAAAACATATAAAGTCCAAAGCAGGAAAGAGAAGCTCTTCTGCCAATATTATTCTCAACTCTTCCCTTTCTGAGTGGACTGAATGAGATATTTCTCACTAGAGAATAACCCTGCACGGGAATCATTATAGGGAAGAAGTCAGACAAAATCAGTCTATTTTGAGGTATAATTTACGTACAATAAAATTCACCCAGTTTTTGTGTAAAGTTTCATAAGCATGGGTAAACATGTATAGGTGTGTGAGCACCATCATAATCATAACATGGAAAATTTCCATCACCTCAACGAGTTCCCTTGTACCCTTTTATAGTCAATCCTCTCCCCAAAACATCAGCCTAGCTAAGTACTGATCTTCCTTCCACAATATAGTGTTGCCTTTTTAGAATATGCTAGAAAATACATATTTAGCATATGCTACACACATGGTTACTCAAGTGGTAACATTTTTATCCTTTCTACTTCAACCTTTCTTTCTTGTATTTGTACTTAAAATGCATCTTCCTGTAGGGAAGGACATAGATGGGTTTTGCTTTTGTATTCAGTCTCAATCTCTGACATCTGACTGGAGCATATAGTCCCCACTCCCATTTGAAAGTACTGATATATTTCTTCCTATACATTATTTACTAGATTTTAAAATTAGATACAAAAATTAGCTACTAAAATCTCCAAAATTAGCTCTTCAAAAGTCTCATATAGCCAATTCTTAATTATTCATAGGAGAAATGAAAATTCTTAATGTTAAGATTAATACAACTAAGGACTTTTTAAATCAAGGAGACTAAACAAAGGCCTGAAGATATTCATTACACATCTCAGAATTTGATGTATTTTTAGGTATTCAAAATTTAGAAATTTAAAACTGTTAATTAGAAACATTTTCTTATTATGTCCTTCTGAGTTATGTGAAACTTTTCTTATGTGTCTTATAAATCCAATGTAAATCAGCTGTAGTAGCAGAATGCTAGTATCTCACTTGTCTGTAAATTCAAATCTGTATTTTAGATCTCTAATAAAAGTTTAAAAAACTTGAGAATTATGGAAAAAAGCTACATTCAGATGTTAAAATGAGAGAATTAAGATAGCAATACACACTACCATTTCTGTAATTACATTATGCTTAAATAGTATAATTCCATGCAATAATTTTAAATAAAATGCCAAGATAACAATTTAATGGAATTAATTTAAAATTAAAATTTTTAAAGAATCAGGACTGCTGTAATGAAGTAAAACATTCATTGCTTTAAAATATACCATATATATCATACAGCATAGGGCTCATACTCACTTAGTTCTCACAACACACCATGCCTCTTCTAAAATGTAGTAATTTACATGTAACTCCACCAACTTATCTCTCACTTCTTTTGCAGACTTTCGACTATATGCAGAGTAAACTATTTTTGTCCGAGCTCTTTAAATTCAAACAAGTTAAAAAAATTTTTCTAAATAAGTGATAATAGAGTTGACTAAAGAAATTTTGTTACCAAATTTAAACCCCGATGCCTACTGGATAGAGCACTGACTATACACGACCCCAAACAGCATGAATTATTTGGGGATAGAAATTTCCACATTTTACTTACATTTTACATGTTCTAAAACTTAGAGAAATTTTAATTTTGCAGGTACTGATTATCAGTGTATAAGCCAGTTTAGAGTCTAGAGATAGGTAGCAGTATAATAGTTCAGAATATAAAATTAGCTTTGCATAATTCATAAAATAACTAATCTGGAAGAAATTCAGATAGAGGCTAAATATAGTGAAAATACAGATTTCAGTAGATAATTTCATTTAGAGAAGGTCTGAAAGACATATGAGTTGAAGCTGGATGTAGTAAATAGAATAATTAGACAGTGGGCATCTACGGTAGTAGTCAGGTAGAGAAAGCACCAACAGAAGCTTGAGAGACAGGAATGCTTACCAGACTATGGTAGACAGATGATTTAGTTCTAAATGGGAGTTTTTATAAAATCCTAAATAAATGATCAGACTTTTCTTAGGCGTTCAAGCATACAGAATGCCCAATCTTCAAAACCAAACATAAAACTTTAAATAATTTAAAATATTACCTTTAACAACAAACCAAAGTCACATTAAAAGGAAAAGATTATCCAATTACTAGGATGATTAAAATAATTTTTAAAAGTTACTTAAGGAAAACAAAACTTTCAGATTTCAGTGGAAACTAGGGTTCCCATAATCAACTAGCAAAAGAGCAACCCAAATTTCCATAAAAGCATTTAACGTAGTAGACTTCATAAACTCTTTTTACCTGTGAAAAAAAGGCTAATCTTTGGCCACCAGTAAGATCAAGAGTGGTTTCTTAAATCAGGCAGAAGGGCTGTGGAATCTAGAACAGGGGTTGGCAAATGATGGCCATGAGCCAAGTCTATTCTCTTCTTGTTACTACTATTTAGGAGTGTCACTGGAACAGACACACCCACAGAAACACACAGAGGTTAGTCATAAATGTGATCTATTTTTTACTTTGAGCAAAATTCAGTTTCGCTTTCTTCAGTTTTCAGCAATTTATTAAGGTTGCTTTAACAGGTACATGTTGTAATTTCTGAATTGTTATTACTTTTTAACTTCTAGAATGAACATGAGGATGAAAGAATGTGTATGTGTGTATATAAAAACTTTCCCTATTCCTATGAGTCAGGAGAAGTCATTGATGTGTCTGGTTGTAGTATCAGTTGCCCACCTCAAGTCTGCATCCTCATAATGTGGGTGATTCACAATGGGGTGAAGAGTGGAAAGCTTGACACTTGCCATTGTAGGCATGGCACCAGCAAAAACAGCATCTGGAAAACAAGATTATACTTCTTAACAACATCATGTTTTAAAGAAAACCAAAAGTTACTCATCTGTAATATTTGAACCCAATTAAGACAGATGTGCTGTGCTTAGATGCTCAGTCGTGTCCAACTCTTTCCAACCCCATGGACTGTAGCCTACTAGGCTCCTCTGTCCATGGGATTTTTCTGGCAAGAATACCAGAGTAGGTTACCATTTCCTCCTCCAGGGGATCTTCCCAACCCAGGAATCGAACTCAGGTCTCCTACATCGCAGGCATATTCTTTACCGTCTGAGCCACCAGGGAAGCCCAGGAATACTGGAGTGGGTAGGCTATCCCTTCTCCAGGGGATCTTCCCATTCCAGGAATCAAACCAGGCTCTCCTGCATTGCAGGTGGATTCTTTACCAGAAGAGCTACCAGGGAAGCCCAAGAGAGATGAAGTACAGTTAAAATAATAATCATTGACAGCACTCTTTTTTTTTCACTTAATATTTACTGATGATCTACATAATAATAGCCAACTTTTGTTAAATGTTATCTTGGTGCCATACACTTGGTAATTATACAATTTAACTTGCACAGCTTTGGGGGTGGGTTCTATGTTACTCCTGTTTTGTAGATTAGGAAGCTAAGAGATAGCAAAGAAATTAGGCCAAGACAGCACAGCTAGGAACTATCAGAGCCCACCCTCTTAGCCACTTCACTAGAGCACACTGCCCTGTTCAAGTGCTATACTAACAGATAGCACCACAAAGACGGGAAAGAATTGTAAAATTTCATATCTTGTTCCAAGGAACAAGATATGAAATTTTACTAGAAGTTCTAGGAGTTCTAGGAACTAGAAGACTTATAAAGGGCAAGTCTCATGGTACATGTTTTAAAGTGAGTTTTGTGGGTTATGAACTGTAATCCTGAGAACTTGCCAGATGAAGGCATTTTCTTCCCTCAGATCACTTTTAAATATTCATAACTAAGTCTTCTTAGTTTTTGTTTGACTTTATAAATATATACATTTCATCAAACCATTTCATTATGTGTTAGTAGTACTTTCTGGAGTAATACCATGTATAAACCCGTTGCTTTTTGGTTACAACTAGTGATACACCAAAATCTACTGTGTGGCTTCCGTTTTAGTTGTATTTCTTGAGAGACAAAAAGACCAAATGGAAAGAAAGAAATATGATTTATTATAACCATATAATAAATGATTATATAACTAGGAAGATTATTATCACTTTTAGTCAGCAAAGTAAAACCACCAATGAGACCTAGGCATATTACTCAGATCTACTGGAAATAATTGAATATTTATTTTCAAATATAATTAATCATTCTAAATGTAACTTTGAATGAATTTGTTGTTGCTGTTCAGTCGCTCAGTCATGTCCAACTCTTTGCAACCCCATGGACTACAGCACACCAGCTTCCCTGCCCTTCACCATCTCTCGGAGCTTGCTCAAACTCATGTCCATTGAGTCGGTGATGCCATTCAACCATCTCATCCTCTGTCATTGCCTTCTCCTCCTGCCTTCAATCTTTCCCAGCATCAGGGTCTTTTCCAATGAGTCAGTTTGTTGCATCAGGTAGCCAAAGTATTGAAGCTTCAGCTTCAGCATCAGTCCTTCGAATGAATATTCTGGATTGATTTCCTTTAGGATTGACTGGTTTGATATCCTTGCTGTCCAAGAGACTCTCAGGAGTCTTCTCCAACACCACAGTTCAAAAGTATCAGTTCTTGGACTCTCAGACTTCTTCATGGTCCAAATCTCACATCCATACATGTTCCCTGGTGGCTCAGACGGTAAAGCGTCTGCCTACAATGCGGGAGACCTGGGTTCAATCCCTGAGTCGGGAAAATCTCCTGGAGAAGGAAATGGCAACCCACTCCAGTATTCTTGCCTGGAAAATCCCATGGACGGTGAAACCTGGTAGGCTACAGTCTATGGGGTCACAAAGAGTTGGACATGACTGAGCAACTTCACTTTCACTTTCCATACGTGATTACTGGAAAAACCATAGCTTTGACTAGACAGACCTTTGTCGGCAAAGTAATGTCTCTGCTTTTTAATATGTTGTCTAGGTCTGTTATAGCTTTCCTTCCAAGGAGCAAGTGTCTTTTAATTTCATGGCTGCAGTCACCATCTGCAGTGATTTTGGAGCCCAAGAAAATAAAGTCTCTCACTGTTTCCATTGTTTCCCCATCTATTTGCAATGATTGGATACCATGATCTTCATTTTTTCTATGCTGAGTTTTAAGCCAACTTTTTCACTCTCCTCTTTCACCTTCATCAAGAGGCTTGTTAGTTCCTCTTTGCTTTCTGACATAAGGGTGGTGTCATCTGCATTTCTGAGGTTATTGATATTCCTTCCAGCAATCTTGATTCCAGCTTGCACTTCATCCGGCCTGGCATTTTGCATGATGTGCTCTACATATAAGTTACATAAGCAAGGTGACAATATATAGCTTTGACGTACTCCTTTCCCAATTTGGAACCAGTCCATTGTTGCATGTCCAGTTCTAATTGTTGCTTCTTGACTTGCATACAGGTTTCTCAGGAGGCAGGTTAGGTGGTTTAATATTCTCATCTCTTGAAGAATTTTCCATATTTTGTTGTGGTCCATACAGTCAAAGGCTTTATTTAGTGTGGTCAATGAAGCAGAAGTAGATGCCTTTCTGGACTTCTGCTTTTTCTATGATCCATTTCTATGAGCATTGCTTGGCATTGCCTTTCTTTGGGATTGGAATGAAAACTGACCTTTTCCAGTCCTGTGGCCACTGCTGAGTTTTCCAGATTTGCTGGCATATTGAGTGCAGCACTTTCACAGCATCATCTTTCAGGATTTTAAATAGCTCAACTGAATTCCATCACTTCCACTAGCTTTGTTTATAGTCACGCTTCCTAAGACCTACTTGACTTTGCATTCCAGGATGTCTGGGTCTAGGCACGTGATCACACCGTGATGGTTATCTGGGTCATGAAGATCTTTTTTGAATAGTTCTGTGTATTCTTGCCATCTCCTCTCAATATCTTCTGCTTCTGTTAGGTCCATACCATTTCTCTCCTTTATTGTCCTCATCTTTGCATGAAATGTTCCCTTGGTATCTCTAATTTTCTTGAAGAGATCTCTAGTCTTTCCCATCCTATTGTTTTCCTCTGTTTCTTTGCATTGTTCACTTAGGAAGGCTTTCTTATCTCTCCTTGCTCTTCTTTGGAACTCTGCATTCAGATGGGTGTATCTTTCCTTTTTCCCTTTGCCTTTCACTTCTCTTCTTTTCTTAGCTATTTGTAAGGCCTCCTCAGACAACCATTTTGTCTTTTTGCATTTCTTTTTCTTGGGCATGGTTTTGATCACCACCTCTTATACCATGTTATGAAACTCTGTCCATAGTGCTTCAGGCACTCTATCAGAACTAATCCCTTGAATCCACTTGTCACATCCACTGTATAATTGTAGGGATCTGATTTAGGTCATACCTGAGTGGCCTAGTGGTTTTCCCTATCTTCAATTTAAGTCTGAATTTGGCAATAAGGAGTTCATGATCTGAGCTACAGTCAGCTCCTGGTCTTGTTTTTCTGACTGTATAGAGCTTCTCCATCTTCGGCTGCAAAGACTATAATCAATCTGATTTCAGTACTGGCCATCTGGTGATGTCCATGTGTAGAGTTGTCTCTTTTGTGTTGGAAGAGGGTGTTTGCTATGTTGGAAGAGGGTGTATGCATTCTCTTGGCAAACTCTATCAACCTTTGCCCTGCTTTATTTTGTACTCCAAGGCCAAATTTGTCTGTTATTTCAGGTATCTCTTGACTTCCTACTTTTGCATTCCAGTCTCCTGTGATGAAAAGGATATCTCTTTTGGTGTTAGTTCTAGAAGGTCTTGTAGGTCTTCACAGGTCATTCAACTTCAGCTTCCTTGGCATTAGTGGTTGGTGCATAGACTTAGATTACTGTGATACTGAATGGTTTGCTTTGGAAACAAACAGAGATCATTCTGTTGTTTTTGAGACTACACCCAAGTACTGAATTTTGGACTCTTTTGTTGACTATGAGGGCTATTACATTTCTTCTAAGGGATTTATATCTCTTCATATGCCCTACATTTAAAAATATATAAATAAACTGAAGTAAACATATCTTTATTACTGTAAGATTCAATAATTAATGATGAAAAGCTCTTAGACAAGAGTAGTGGTTCTCAGTCAGGAGTAATTTTGTCCCTGGCAACTTCTGGAGACATTTTTGGTTACCATACTGTTAAGGGAGAGGTGCTACTGACATCTGATGGGTAGAAGAAAGGAATGCTGCTAATGCTGCTAAATATTATTCTGCCAGTGTAAAGGGTAGACCCGAATATCAAAATTGAGAAACTCTGGGCTAGAGGGACCCAAGCTCAGGACCAGGGTCATCCAGAAGAAACTAGGGAAACCTGTCCAGCAAGAACTGGAACCACTGAGAAGAAACCGTCTATGAAACAGAGGGAAAGGGAGAAATACTCCTTAGCTGCTTCTTTCTTCTTGGGAGTAAAGCATCAAATATGAGCATGACAGGGAAACCATAGGATCTTTTCTATAATATATTTGAATCTCCAATTAGCCTACTGCATGTGTTAGAAAAAAGTATCCCTTCTGATCCGACAGAACCTTACTAATACATGACTTGTGAGTGGACCACAGGCTGGATTACAGTTCCCACTTGTCCTCTCAACTGAGCACCTTTGTGCTGTGTACAAACTATGCAAAAGTACATGGTAGACCTGAATGTAAGTTATAGTCTCACCTTAACTATAGAATCTCAAGCTGCTTTTAATAAAATATGTGGTAACCATGAGAGAACTCATAATACAGAGATGAGAAAAATTGGTAGGATCAAAGAAGAGGCAAAAATGAGGTAGGAGTTTGTGAGAATTGTCTTAGAAGGATAAGTTGCTAAACATAGGCTCTCTTTGCCAAGAACCCAAGACAAACACTGGAACAAAGATGCAAGCAAACATGAAAAGAACAGGTACCTTTTAAAGCTTTGGAAAAACAGGTGTAAGTGGTGAGGGGCAAGAGAGAGAGTAAAGGCAGTAACTACCTTGTACCTTATAGGGTAAAAATAAAGTATTAATTCAAAAATTCTGATTAAACTAGCCTGGAAGCTCTAAGACTTAGAGTCTAAGTGATGAGGCATTGTCATCTACACCCTTTGAAAGCCACAGACCAAATATCTGAGTTGAAGTTTATAAGCGTTTCCCTTAATGATAGCTAATTAGTAAAATGATGACTACCAAATAAGAGATAAGAGGAAAGTGGCTCAAAGAGTCACAGGATAAATTTAAATAAATCATAGTGAAGAACTTAAGCCAGAAAAAACTGTCTCAGACAGGACTATAGAGTAGTTGCAGAAAATAGTATAGAATATATTAATTCACTGGAAAGGTATTTAAAAGCGAAGTAAATTTCAATCTGCTTGAGGTGGTCTTAGATAAAGACTGTAAGAAAAGAAAAGCTAAAAGTATTTTAAACTATTTAACAGTAGCATGTATAATCATCTTTTTGAGATGAATTAGTGAAAAAACTCAAATGTCCAAGATTTTAACCCCTCTGTATGTGATTGGTTTTATAGACATGGAGCAGAGGGTATGCACTGATGGAAGTAACGTTTTACCCTCTCAGGAATATAAGTATTATGATAGTCTAAGGTAAAACATTTACAATTAAAACCAAATAAGGGGTCTCTAGAAGTAACTTGGTCCCAAAATTCTAGCTACTTTATCTAGCTGTCTTGCATATGAGCTATAGTAACAGAACCCTGGAAATTGACAATTTTTCCACAGATTATCCAAGCCAAACAGGACAATACTAGAGCAATTGCACTGCATCTTCTCTAGTATTACAAGAGCACTTGAGGATAGTTTTGATGGGCCACGAAGCTGTCACACTGACCTGAATTTCCAAAACTATATTAGTGAGAATACTAACAGAGGGGACAGTCACAGAATTATCAGCTAAAATCTAGGAATAAATTTCAAAGCTCCTTGAATTTGCTTTTCTTATGCTATAATGAATCACAAACTAGTATTTTAAATCACTTAAGATAAAAAAACACTGAGTGTTTTTATGTTTTAGATTAGTGAGCAAAACCATGGTTAACTACATTGTAGTTGCTATAGTGTTATAGAGTAGTTATAAAAGAATGAATACCTTACCCGCCGAGAACATATCAGGGAAGCCATAACACACATGTGAGGTGTCAAAAAGAGCTTCAGCCTCATAATTAAAATGGCAAGAGAAGTAAATGCAAACAATTGCAATGTGTGAAAAATTATCTGTAAAAACACAAAACAAAATTAATTTTCACTTCATATATTTTAAAATTAGTTTATGTACAATAAGGTATATTAAAATTATTGTTATTCACTAGGACAAGGATCTTTTAACTCAGTAATACATCTGTTGATAGTCATTCATTCATTCAACAAAGATTTATCAAATGCCTGCTATATGCCAGGTACTGTTCTGAGTGCTTTGAATATAGTAGGGTGCTAAAACAACACTGAGCAATTCCTGTCCTCATGAGACTCACTTTTAGTACATTTAGTAAGGAGAGACAGAAAATAAATAGACATATCAAACAACAAAACCTATTAAACAGTCTTTCAGAAAGTGGTAAGTATAATGGAAAAGGAAGTAGAGCTGAAAAGCAAACTGAAGTGCAGGTCACAGGCAGAAGTTGCAAGTGTACTTAGGATCATCAGAGTGGAACTCCTCAAAAAGGTGGTATTTGAGCAAGGACCTATACCAAGTGAGAAAGGGAGTCACAGAGACTTTAAAATATGGGATGCTTCAGTCAGCAACAAAAATCGTAACACAATCTAGATTATTTTAGAAGTAGTGGAATTTTATAAATATTTGTACTAATCAGTAGGACACCCCATTTTGATTAAGATGGAGTTTCACTGAGCTAAGTTTTCAAACAAAACTTTTCTAACAGACATATTCATAAAATATCAACAAACTCCTCACTACATAAATGGACAAAGAATTAATGCAAGTAAAAGTAACTAAATACTCATGTTCTAAACCACTAATATTAAAACAAGGTAAATTGTAAAAATAATATTTTCATCTATAAAATTGACAAATATTAGATTAATATTGACTATTAGAGAGGATGCCATGAAACCACACACTGTAATAATTGGTATATTTCTGTAATTTAGCAACATTTCTGAAGATCCTAGAAAAGAGCCAACTTTGGCTAGGGTCTAGCCAAGACCCTAGAACCAAACCAACCTAAATTTTGGTTCTAGGTATTTAAGAAAGTGAAGTTGCTCAGTCGTGTCCAACTCTTTGCAACCCCATGGACTGTAACCTATCATGTTCCTCTGTCCATGGGATTTTCCAGGCAAGAATACTGGAGTGGGTTGCCATTTCCTTCTCCAGGAGATCTTCCTGACCCAGGGATTGAACCCGGGTCTTGTGCATTGTAGGCAGACGCTTAACTGTCTGAGCCACCAGGGAAGTCAGGTATTTAAAGGAATAATCAAAACATAAAAATACTTCTACAAAGATGGTAACTGAAGTGAATTTTTCACACCAGAAATAGAAACAAACTAAATGAACAATATAGAAGACTAAGTAAATTATCGCATTTTCACATGTGAAAAATAAAGTGTTAGTTTCTCAGCTGTGTCTGACTCTTTGCGACCCCATGTATTGTACTGTAGCCCCTCAGGCTCCTCTGTCCATGGGATTCTCCAGGCAAGAATACTGGAGTGGGTTTCCATTCCCTTCTCCAGGGGATCTTCCCAATGCAGTAATCAAACCCAGGTCTCCTGCATTTCCTGCATTGTAGGTGGATTCTTTACCATATGAACTATCAGAGAAGCTCCATTATCACATGTACATAGACATTAATATATTGGAAGACTATTTAATGGTGTAGAACAGTTTTCAAAAACAAAGATTATGGCATCTGGTCCCATCACTTCATAGCAAATATGTGGGGGGGGGGAATGGAAACAGTGACAGACTTTATTTTTTCGGGCTCCAAAATCATTGCAGATGGTGACTGCAGCCATGAAATTAAAAGACGCTTGCTCCTTGGGAAAAAAGCTATGGCAAACCTAGACAGCATATTAAAAAGCATAGTCATCACTTTGCCAACTAAGGTCCATATAGTCAAAGCTATGGTTTTTCCAGTAATAGTGCACAGATGTGACAAATAGACCATAAAGAAGGCTGAATGCTGAAGAATTGATGCTTTTCAACTGTGGTGCTGAAGAAGATGCTTGAGAGTCCCTTGGACAGCAAGGAGATCAAACCAGTCAAGCCTAAAGGAAATCAATCCAGAATATTCATTGGAAGGACTGATGCTGAAGCTTCAATACTTTGGCCATCTGACGCAAAGAGCCAACTCATTGGAAAAGACCCTGATACCAGGAAAGACTGAAGGCAGGAGGACAAGAGGATGACAGAGTATGAGATGGTTGGATGGCATCACCAACTCGATGGACATGAGTTTGAGGAAACTCTGGAAGATGGTGAAAAGTCTGGTGTACTGCAGTCCATGGGGTTGCAGAGTCTGACCCGACTTAGCAACTGAACCAAAGTTTTCAGAATACAAAATTCTATATTTACAAAATAATATTAATTCTCTGAAAACCATGTATGTGTGTATATAATATATATGCACAGGGAAAGGCTATGAGAGTATACCTAAAAAGTTTTACAGAGGTTATTTCTGAATGGTAATTCTTCTGATTTTTCAAATTTTAAAAACATGTGCTATTCTTATAATCAGAAACATATAATTGATATTTAAAACAGAATGGCAAAAATTGTACCTAAAGCTATTTTTTTCATTTTTAAAATGATGTTTAAAAATGGAACCTTTAATTTTTAAAAATAATTCTTGAACTCAAGTTTGGAATGTGGAACATTTATGTCAAAATCAACCCTTCATTTTCCTTTAGTCAGACTCACCCTTGGACAAAATCTGAATAATGTTTTGGAGAGAAGAAAAGAAACCTACACATTTCACACCCAAATAGGTCCTTTTTTGGAGGGCCACTAAATCACAGATTGGTAGATTATGTGAGCCATCTACTTTAATCAACTACCCCAAACAGGAATCACTTCTATAAATCTATGAATGGAATATTCACCATTTCTGGAATAGGAACATGCCATAGGAGTACCTATTACAAAGACAGATGCTGTATATGTGAGAAAATCTTTTCTAAAACTGAGCTAATGTTTTCCCGTAACTTCCACACCTATGGGTGCATCTCGGTTCTCAATTATCTAAAAACTGTAATTATGATTTTGCACTATTAACTTACGCTTTCTCTCCAAACAACGAACTATTCAACAATATAGTTCTATTAATCTGTGAATACAGATGTATACAGATTCCCAAAATATATTACTCAATACCAGTTTCTCAAAAGAAGTAATTCCTCTCCCAAATTCTGTATCACTTCACTTTTTCAACTGAATACCTTCAAATAAGTTGTATGTTATGACATATGTCTTCAGCTGTATGTCACATAAAGCCCTTTGGCTATAACAGAAAAACTTTGTTTATAATATAAAACACAAAATAAAATGGACTTAAATATAAAGGCTATAATATAAAGTAATCACATAATATAAAACACTAGGGACTAGACAAAAAAGAAGGCTGATGCAATACTGACTGTCATGCTCAAAATGAGGTATGAGTAGGTCAAAAGAATATTCAGGAGTTAATTATTCTAAATGTTATCTCTCCCTAGCCTATCTTTTCACAAGTTCTTCACAGTATTATGATATTCTGGAACTAAATATTGTTTCTAAATCTTTTCTTTCCTGTGAATTACTAGGTATTCCTTCACTAATTTATAAGCTCGCAACATAGAAAATTTGGCTAAAAGAAAGTAATTTGATGGAATAAATAAAACACAAGTACATTAAATTATGAGTAAAAAATCACAATAGAATCCATTAATCTAACAAACTTTAATAATTAATATCATGACAGTAGGGAGGTAACCCAGGGGTTCATTTAGTGAGTTGAGATTTGCAGACTGTCCCTGATTCAGAGGGTTGGCACAAAGCAAGGAACTTAGAACTTACTCCCTGGTGAAAAAATTATCCTAAGGAATTCTCCCCTAATTTTGAAACAAGCTGGAATGTACAACCTTTTGTTATCATATCACATTCAGAGTTTGTCAAGGTTTGTGCCTCTCACACCCTGTCATCTCTAAGGTGAAAACAGTTCCATCCTAAACCAAAGAGATTTATCAAGTGTGAGTCACAAGTGGGAGTAGGATTAGGTGCCAGGAAGACACAAGACTTCACATTGGTACTGCCCAGAAAGTTATCATCTCCTTCTATAAGATCTACTATTTTTAGAAATTTAAATCTCTAACCTGCTTATGTATCAGGGGTTTAACATACCCACTTTAGTTTTAAAAAATTAGACATTTTCTATTACTGTCCTCTTTTTGGTCAGCTTGACTTCTAATTGCCTTTCAAAAAAAATATCTTCTTTACTGTCAACAGACTAAAGTATTTAAAACTCAGATCTAACCATACCATCTCCAACTTAACATCAAGGTCCTAATAAAGCCCAGCTTCTTTGCATATAAAGCTCCCATAGTCTAATGCTGCTTACTTTGCCCACCTTCTTGCCTTTTTTATCCATCAGCAACACTGATTTGCCTTATATCTATGGATAAATTTGGAAAACTCAGCAGTAGCCACAGGTTTGGAAAAGGTCAGTTTTCATTCCAGTCCCAGAGAAAGGCAATGCCAAAGAATGTTCAAACTACTGCATCATTGCATTCATCTCACGCACTAGCAAAGTAATACTCAAAATTCTCCAAGCTAGGCCTCAACAGTATGTGAAAGAGAACTTCCAGATGTTCAAGCTGGATTTACAAAAGGCAGAGGAACAAGAGATCAAATTGTCAGATGACCCCACCCTTATGGCAGAAAGCGAAGAAGAACTAAAGACCCTCTTGATGAAAGTGAAAGAGGAGAGTGAAAAAGTTGGCTTAAAACTCAACATTCAGAAAACTAAGATCATGGCATCCAGTCCCATCATTTCATGGCAACTAGGTGGGGAAAAAGTAGAAACAATAAGAGACTTTATTTTCTTGGGCTCTAAAATCACTGCAGATGGTGACTACAGCCATGAAATTAAAGGACACTTGGTCCTTGGAAGAAAAGCTATGACAAACATAGACAGCATATTAAAAAGCAGAGACATTACTTTGCCAACAAAGGTCTGTCTAGTCAAAGCTATGGTTTTTCCAGTAGTCATATATTGATGTGAGAGCTGGACCATAAAGAAAGCTGAGTGCCGAAGAACTGATACTTTTGAACTGTGATATTGGAGAAGACTCTTGAGAGTTGGCCAGGAGATCAAACCAGTCAATCTGAAAGGAAATCAGTCCTGAATATTCATTGGAAGGACTGATGCTGAAGCTGAAGCTCCAATACTTTTGCCACCTGATGCGAAGAACTGACTCATTGGAAAAGACCCTGATGCTGGGAAAGATTGAGGGCAGGAGGAGAAGGGGACGACAGATGATGGGATGGTTGGACAACATCACTGACTCAATGGACATGAGTTTGAGCAAGTTCTTGGAGTTGGTGATTGACAGGGAAGGCTGGCCTGCTGCAGTCCATGGGGTCACAAAGAGTCGGACACAACTGAGTGACTGAACTGAGCTAAACCAGATAAACTTATTACCTTCTGTCTTCCTTGCACACGTGCATCCTTTGTCTTCAGCTAGCTATTCCTCTATAGACATTTTAAAAACCTTTCTCCAACTACCACATCCCCTCCACACAGATTTAATCACTTCTTCTGTACTACTTTTATACCTCCCTTTGTCATTGCACATATACTTATATGTTCACATTTTTTCCTTCTACTATATACCTTCATTTCCATAGAAGTAAAACCCTGGTGTATAGTAGGCACATAATAAAGATTGAATGGATAAATATACAGAATTAACACAAAAGAGAAAAATGGGCAAAATAAGAATAAACGGAGAAATGAAAGACAATGAGAAGGCAGCAAACTAATGTGAAAAAGGGAGGCAGAAACTTAAGGAATACTGTATGGAATTAGGTGGTTGCAGAGTGAATGACAAACAGCATAGGTTTTGTTGCTACACTGCCTGGATTCACAGTACTTGGCTCTAAAAAGCGCAGGTCACACTAGCTTTCTGGCTTTAGGCAAGTTACTGAGCATCTGTTTGCCACATTTTTTTTTTAATCTGTGAAATAAAAAGTAACAGCATTTACATCAGTGGGTTGTTGTGAGAATGAACTATTAAAGTATGTAAGTAACTACCCCCCTAACCAAAATATCTGGCACATAGGAAGCAGTAAAGTGCTGACTACTCCTCGGAGAGCACTGGAAATGGATTGGTAGTGGATAAATTCAAGATGTACTGCAAATTAGCTGTGAGACCTTAGGTGAACTATTTCATTTCTCCAGGTCTCCAGTTCTTGGCAGAGACTCTTTGCTCTTATTCCTAGAAACACAGCAAGATTCCACTTCCCAGCCTCACTGGCAGTCAGGTGTGGCCATAGTCTGAGTTCTGGCTGTGAGCAGGAAGCGATATTTGTCTATCTTTTCCAGGGCTAGCTCTTACAAAGCCTCTAGTGTGCAGTGTTCTTTTTGCTTTGCTGCCTTGTACAAATCAAGCCTGAAAACCACATGTTAAAGATAGCAGAACCATAGGTGGAAGGAATCTGGGTCCCTGAAACACTGCTTGTTGGAGAACCACCTGCTAATCTGAAACTCTGGTTTTAACTTTATGTGAGCAAAGAATTAAACTTCCACTGAGTTAAGTCATTTTGATGTTATCATTTATCTTTAACAGCCAGTATCATTTAATTAACATAATTTTCTTATTTGCAAAGTGGGAATAATATTATGAGACTCAAACAGCACAGAACATGGCACATAGTAACTATTCAAAACATACTGTTTATCATCATAAGCTATCCCTATTAAGTTCACAATCAGTTGTCCTTTCATGTAAATTTGACCTGTCCCTTAAGACTCACAGTTCTATTACTTAGGAAATCATATTTCTAGCCCATGCTGATCTTTCTCTTATGGCAAAACAATTTAGCACCATAAAAAAAGACTACCCTGTTTTGTTCTCCATTGAAAAATTAGATGTATCTGAGAGCAGGAACATTGCTATACCATCTGTTGTATCCTATAACACTGCTTTAGATTATAACTGATTGACCATCAAGTCCGTGTGTGGCAAAGTCACCAGGCACAGTACCTACCCTGATGGTCCACAGCTGATTGGCTCAGTAGGCTAGAAATTAACGTTTATTATTGTTGAATGAATGAATGAATGAAGGTAATTTAATTTAATCATACTCAGTCATAATCAGCTTTCTGGTTGTCAACTCCTTACCACTCTTCAAAATTGAGAGCAGCTTAAAAAGTGGGAAGGATCAGCAGAAATTTACTACCAGTACTGAACCACTTTAGCACTCCTGATGGTGTTCCTGCAGCAAGGTTATAGCTTTGTGAATATCCTTGAACTTAAATATAATACACAAATCTAGCAGGGATTAAAATGAAAGCTTTACCTCACCATGTTCAAGGAGCTGTTTTCTGGAATAAAACAAAAATATTCTCTATTAACTGACTGTTCATTATACTATGATTATATCAGAATGAACCTCCACTTATTTGTTCTTATATATTAAATAAATTAATATATAAATAAAGCTGTTAGATAAAAATTACCAAGTTTTACCAAAAAATTATTAAATTAGATAAAAATTACTAAAAATAATGGAAATTTAAAAGGCATGATTTATAGTCATTCTATTTAAAGTATATCAAAATGCTCTTCTTTGGTTAAGATAAAATGGGTTTTACTGATTGCTAAATACTACCTCTGGAGAAATAAATAATAAAAAGAATACTTATTAAATATTCAATCACATACATATATTATGCTTTAGATAAGCACTGCTGTGACTTTTGAGTTATTTTTATTTTTCACAATTATAAACAATATGAACATCCTTGTACTTAAAACTCTGTAAGCATCTCTGAGTATTTCTTTATGATAAATTCCTAGAATAAAAGTTTTTGGGTAAAGCATACAAATATTTTTAGTTCCACAAAAGTTGTTTTACAAATTTTCTAAATATTTATGTCTAAAAATTTACTAAATTTTTATGGCATACCTACTGTGTTCCAGACACTGTGCAGTGAACACAGTGTGAACAGAATAGATCCTGTTCTTATTCTCCACAGTTTATGTTAGATTGGCAAGAGGTATAAGACTGCTTATTTTATTGCCCATTGTAAAGACAGTATTTCACTTTTATAACAAAGCTTTGTAGTATAAGAGGCCTTCTCATATGGATTTTGGGTTTGGCAAGAGAAGACAGACAGTATAAATACGAAAGTATGAAGTATAAGGAAGTTCAGGGGCACACACAGATCCAGAGATTAAAAAAAAAAAAAAAAGAGTAGTGAGGGGAAGGCCTCTTAGAAGAGTAGTGAAATGACTAAATTATTTTGCCACCACTGCAGCTCCTTCCTGACTTCTGCAGTCAAGGGTGGAAGTGGGGGTGGATGGATGGGTTCCCACATGTCCAGAAACCTGTCAGTCACAACAGAATCCTGTAGTGAGTGACTGGATGTAAGGAAGAGGCCTGGTAAGTAAGTATTATAATCACCAAAGACCCCAACAATAACTATGGATACAAATAAATCTAGTAACTAATTTAGAATATCAGTATACAACCAAATCATGAGAAACAAATAGGATGAAAGAAAAACACAAAGATAAATGAGCAAATGAACTGAACTCTCAAGAAAGTGTTAATATAAGTAACAAGAGTATTAAATCAAAGTTCCAATTATTATCTTCACAGATGCTTAAGAGAACACTGCGTCCATACAAATAAAACAAACTGTAATAAAAAAAGAGCTTTCAGAGATAATGAAAAAAACGTATTTGCTAAATTTAAAACCTCAAAGGAAGGTCAAATAGCAGTGGACACAACTGAAAGTTGTGTTGAAGATGCATTCATAAAATGCTGAGAAGAGAAAAAAGAAATAAAAAATATGATAAATGTAATAATAGATGTTCAAAAAAGAGAAGCTAAAGCAAGAGAGAGAGGGAGAGAGAATATTCCTTGAGCTAAAGAAAAATTTGAGTGTTCAGATTAAAATTTCCATGACTAGTTATATAAATAGGGCAGAAATTTTATTTAAAGAATAACAGCTGAAAACTTGCAAACTCTGGAGAGAGATATGAACATTCAAGTACATGAAGCTCATAGGTAACTCCCCACACACACTGAGAATTCACTAGGTATATTATAATAAAACTGTCAAAAGCAAAAAATGAACTTCGAAAACAAAAAATCATCTCATATAAGGGAATCCCTGTAAGGCTAACAGAAGATTTCTCAACAGAAACCTTGCAAGCCAGGAGAGACTGGGATACTTAAAAGTGCTCAATTAAAAAAATCTGCCATCTAAGAATACTTTACCTAGCAAAGCTGTCTTTCAGATGAAGGTGAGAAAGACTTTCCCAGACAAACAAAGTTGAGGGAGTCATCATCACTAGACCTGCCTTATAAGAAATGCTAAAGAGAGTCCTTCAAGCTGAAATGAAAGAATGTTAATTAGTAACATAAACACACATGAAAGTATAAAATTTGCTAGTAAAGGTAACTATATAGTCAATCTCAGAATACTGTAATACTGTAATAGTAGTGTGTAAATCACTTAACTCTAGTATAAAAAGACCAAAGTATTAAAAAATAAATAATTTGCTAATGGATACACAATATAAGAAGATACAGATTGTGACATCAAAAGCATAAAATGGGGACAAGGGAACTAAAAAAGCAGAATTTTTATATATAAATGAAGTTAAGCTGTTATCAACTTAAAATAGACTCATAACTATAAGATGTATTATGATAACCACACAGCAAAAATGTACAACAGATATACAAAAGTAAAGGAATCAAAGTATACCACTATGAAAATCATCACATGATGAAGAAAGCGATAGCATGAAAGGAAGACAGACACTACAAAACAGAAAGAAAACAAGATGGCAAAAATAAGCCATCCCCATCTATCAATAATTACTTTAAGTATAAATTGATTAAATTCTCTAAAGACAGAGTGGCTAAATGGATAAAAAACAATACCCAATCATGCTGCCTATGAGAGTTTCATTTTAGTTTTAAGGATACACGTGAAGTAAAAGTGAATGGATGGCAAAAAATATTCCACTAAAATGGAAATGAAAAGAAAGAAAGGGTGTGTATGTATGTATATATATATATATATATATATATATATATATATATATATATAGTCAGGAGAAACAGCCGAAGTGAAAAATGTAACAAGAGATACAGGATATCCCAGGATATCCAGATCAGGCCTGTTGGAAATTTATCATCAAACCTTTGAGGATGACATAGCACTTTAGATGATCACAAAGATCTAGGATCTTGATAACATATAAACTTTAGATAAAATGTCCCTGGGAGGTCTCCTTCCCATCTCTCTTTGTTACTTGCTTGTGTCCTCAATAGGTTTCTAATCAGTATACTTTTCCTCTGCACACACTACACCCAGAAAAAGTCCTTCCTGGCATTAAGGGACAGAAAGCTACTGAAATTGGAAAACCTGACTCTTGAACAATGCTGCTTTCAGAGAAAGGTCTTGATCAAAAGGGAGAAAGAAAGAAAAAAATAGAAATCTCAATTAAATAGGCATTGGGAGACAAGAAGGGGGAACGTTTATGCCCTGAAACAATAGTAGAGTCCAACAAGAAGAATAAGGATTCCTCTTCTTTCCTGGCAAGTATTCAGCCAATGAAAAGCCATGAATTTTTTGTTTACTATAGCTCTCACAACTTTGTTTTCCCTTCCATAAAAGTGTTCTCTTCTCCTTGCTGTGCAGGGACTTGCATGTGGCTTACCATGGTGGTAAACCTCAAAGTGCAATCCTCTGCTGATCCCCAAAAAACCCAACTTTGTTGAAGAAATTATCTAAACATCTGGCAGTCCAATTGTTTTAGGTCAACAATGAATAAAGGAAATGTGGTATATGTGTGTATATTCAAATACAATAGAGTATTATTCCACCATAAAAAAAAGAAGAAAAACAAGGAAATCCTGTCATTCACAACTACATGGATAAACCTGGAAGGCATTATGCTATGTGAAGTAGGGCAGACAGGGAAAGACAAATATTCTATGGTATCACTCATATGTGGAATCTAAAAATGACCCCCCAAAACATAAAACTCAGAGAGAGCAGAGTGGTAGTTGCCAGGGTCTGGGGACTGGGCATAATGACATGATGTTCCTTAAAGGGTACAAACATTTAGTTATAAGATGAAGAAATTCTGAGGAAGCAATGTACAGCATAGTGACTATAGTTGATAATACTGCATTGTATACTTGACATTTGCCAAGAAGGTAGGCCTTAAGTATCTACACACATGCAAACACTCACAGTAACTCTGTGAGGTGACAGATGTGTTGAATGTGTTAACTTGGTTGTGGTGATCACTTCACAACATTTATGAATATCAAATCATTGCATATATACTTTACACATATTTATTTTGCAAAAAATGAAAACTATGAAAGAGAATATGGGGAACTATTTTTATGATATTGATGTGGGGAAGTGTATCTAAGCACAGAAATGAACAGAAAACAGAGCGTACAGTTGTGATTGTATACAAATTTTAGTCTTCTATAGAGCAATGACCATTAATGTTATAAACTGACATTCTAGAATAAAGCACGTTATAAACATAACAGACAAAAGATTACTGTCTATAATATAAAAAGACACCATAAATAAACTTCCAAATGGACAAAAAGAAATACAAATAGCCAACAGACATATGGAAAGATGTACTTCACTGGTAAAGATGTAAAACTGCACTTCATTTTGTAAAATGAGTTACTTCTTAAAAAACTACCAGTAAGAAAATGCGATTAAGAAAACTTAATAACACTGGTGTTCATAGACCTGCAGAGAAATGGACACTCTCACCATTATAAGCTCTCAGTATCCATCAAATTGTAAAATATTCATACCTTATGATCCAGCAGTCCCATTTCAAATATGTTTAATATTCTAAATACTGAAATAAGTGTCCAAATGAATGTGTATAAAGTTGGTAATTACTCATAGCCTTGGTTGTTATGACGAAAAGAGAAATAAAATCTAAACATCTACTAATGTGAAAATGGCTAAGTACATGATGGTCACTTGTGATAATGAATAAATAAAACATGGGGACTACTATAAAGTATGAGCAAGAAGTCCAAGAGAAACTGTTAAATAAAAGTAAAGTTACAGAATAATACCAGTAAAAAAAATACACATTGTGCTTTCAGAAGTATTTTCTGAAATGATACATACTAAGCAATTTATATATTAAGACCATCCCCATGGAAAAGAAATGCAAAAAAGCAAAATGGCTGTCTGACAAGGCCGTACAAATAGCTGGGAAAAGAAGAGAAGCGAAAAGCAAAGGAGAAAAGGAAAGGTATTCCCATCTGAATGCAGAGTTCCAAAGAATAGCAAGGAGAGATAAGAAAGCCTTCCTCAGCGACCAATGCAAAGAAATAGAGGACAACAAGAGAATGGGAAAGACTAGAGATCTCTTCAAAAAAATTAGAGATACCAAGGGAATATTTCATGCAAACATGGGCTCAATAAAGGACAGAAATGGTATGGACCTAACAGAAGCAGAAGATATTAAGAAGAGGTGGCAAGAATTCACAGAAGAACTGTACAAAAAAGATCTTCATGACCCAGATAATCACGATGGTGTGATCACTCACCTAGAGGCAGAAATCCTGGAATGTGAAGTCAAGTGGGCCTTAGAAAGCATCATTACAAACAAAGCTAGTGGAGGTGATGGAATTCCAGTTGAGCTATTTCAAATCCGAAAAGATGGTGCTGTGAAAGTGCCGCACTCAATATGTCAGCAAGTTTGGAAAACTCAGCAGTGGCCACAGGACTGGAAAAGGTCAGTTTTCATTCCAATCCCAAAGAAAGGCAATGCCAAAGAATGCTCAAACTACTGCACAATTGCACTCATCTCACACGCTAGTAAAGTAATGCTCAAAATTCTCCAAGCCAGGCTTCAGCAATATGTGAACCATGAACTTCCAGATATTCAAGCTGGTTTTAGAAAAGGTAGAGATACCAGAGATCAAATTGCCAACATCCGCTGGATCATCAAAAAAGCAAGAGAGTTCCAGAAAAACATCTATTTCTGCTTTATTGACTATGCCAAAGCCTCTGACTGTGCGGATCACAACAAACGGTGGAAAATTCTTAAAGAGATGGGAGTACCAGACCATCTGACCTGTCTCTTGAGAAATCTGTATGCAGGTCAGGAAGCAACAGTTAGAAATGGACATGGAACAACAGACTGCTTCCAAATAGGAAAAGGAGTACGTCAAGGCTGTATATTGTCACCCTGCTTATTTAACTTATATGCAGAGTACATCACGAGAAACTCTGGGCTGGAAGCAACACAAGGTGGAATCAAGATTGCCGGAGAAATATCAATAACCTCAGATATGCAGATGACACCACCCTCATGGCAGAAAGCGAAGAAGAACTAAAAAGCCTCTTGATGAAAGTGAAAGAAGAGAGTGAAAAAGTTGGCTTAAAGCTCAACATTCAGAAAACTAAAATCATGGCATCCTGGTCCCATCACGTCATGGGAAATAGATGGGGGGAAACAGTGGATTTTTTTGGGCTCCAAACAGTGGCAGAGCCTTTATAAAAGACGCTTACTCCTTGGAAGGAAAGTTATGACCAATGGAAGAAAGACATGATGAAGAAAGCTGAGCGCCGCAGAATTGATGCTTTTGAACTGTGATGTTGGAGAAGACTCTTGAGAGTCCCTTGGACTGCAAGGAGATCCAATCAATCCATCCTAAAGGAGATCAGTCCTGGGTGTTCATTGGAAGGACTGATGTTGAAGCTGAAACTCCAATACTTTGGCCACCTCATGCGAAAAGTTGACTCATTGGAAAAGACCCTAATGCTGGGAAGGATTGGGGGCAGGAGAAGGGGACGACAGAGGATGAGATGGCTGGATGGCATTACCGACTTGATGGACATGGGTTTGGGTAGACTCCGGGAGTTGGTGCTGGACAGGGAGACGTGGCGTGCTGCGATTCATGGGGTCACAAAGAGTCGGACACGACCGACTGACTGAACTGAAGTGAACTGAAGCCATTTATAAACAGCACTAATTGAGGAATACATCTAAGAGAGGGGAATATTTCTTCTTTTCTTGGTATACTATTTTTCTGATTGTATCACCATAAGCATATAGTTGGCCCTTGAATGACACAAAGTGAGGGGTGCAGTTGAAAGTCTGAGTATAAATTACAGTCGGCTCTTCATATACTTGGTCCCTCTGTATCCTGAAATTCAATCCACCACAGATCTAGTAATAGTATAGTGTTTATTAACGAAAAAAGTCTGCGAATAAGTGGAACCATGCAGTTCAAATCCATGTTATTCAACAGGCAACTGTATTACTTTTGTGGTTTAAAGGACCCTTCTGCCCAGATACCCATAGAGAGCCAGAACTTTCAGGAATGTAATCACCAAGAAAGACCTCCTTACTTCTACCAACTTGCTCCCTCAAGTCTGTCCTCTACATTGTTGTTGTTGTTTCAGTCACTAAGTCATGTCCAACTCTTTTGTGACCCCAGGGACTATAGTCCGCCAGGCTCCTCTTCCTCTGTTCATGGGATTTCCAGGCAAGAATATTAGAGTGAGACATTTCCTTCTCCAGGGGTTCCTCCTGACCCAGGGATGGAACCTGCATATCCTGCACTGACAAGTGGATTCTTCACCACTGACTGAGCCACCATACCCTCTCGATTTTTTTGAGACAGCAGCTATGTATCCCGGGCTTCCCAGGTGGCACTAGTGGTAAAGAACTCACCGGCCAGTGTAGGAGACACAAGAGACATGGTTTTGATCCCTGAGTGGGGAAGATACCCTGGAGGAGGGCATGGAAACCCACTCCAATCTTCTTGTCTGGAGAATCCCATGGACAGAGGAGCCTGGAGAGCTCCACAGGGTCCACAGGGTCACAAAGAGTCATTCAAGACTGAAGTAGCTTAGCACACATGCCATGCACCCCTTCATCTTCTATTATTCAATTAAATATCTCAAGTCTCTTAATGCACTCCTTATGTGAATAGTTTTCAGAGCTCTAAAAATATTGTTTTTAGAATGTCAAGACACATTCTCTGGGCTCCATCTGACCAGAACAAGGTAGAGTGGATCTATTAACTCTCTTGATTTGGAAACAATTTCAACAAATAAGATATTACCATTTCAACTATAAGCTTCTAATTAGCTCTTCTGGCTAACATACAAAGTTGTTTACTGAAAATATAAGCAGAGGGCACAGGGTTCATGGAAGCCCTGTGCACTAATTTTAAAATTTTTCTGTAAATCTAAATTGTTCTAAAAAATGAACTTTATTAAAAAACAATAAATCTAATGGCTATATCTACAAATATAATGCAGTTTGAGTTAAAATTTTTTCTCAGAGGAAGTTTTCCTCACAATTTACTTCTTATGTCCTATAACAGTGTGCGATTTAGTTATATTTTGCTTACACGTGTTTATACCATAATTCCAGTGACTACTAAAATCACAAATAAATGTAACAAAACAGTTTTAACAGTAAATGTAGGGAAAACTATTTCATGAATACTCAGAAAAGCAAGTTGCTTTCTCTGAGAGTTAAAAAAATCACCAAAAAAACCTTCAGCTTACCTCTGTTTACTGACTTTAAATTGTACTGGTATACTAAATTAAACCAATTTAAACTTTGAGTTAATTCACAAATATAAATCCTTCAAAACAAATCCAAATACATAAAAGAGACACAGCGATCATACAGTCTTTTTTTTTTTTCCAAGAAGAAGAAATCTAAGTTTGGTTCATGTTTCCTTTCATAATCATAATGGTGAAGTTTAATGTGCATTCATTTGGAAAACTGATATTATAGCAAGTTATTTAATAACCAAATATTAAAAAAAACTGATATAATTACCTTAGATAAGTGTTTGCACATAAGACACACAGAATATCACGAACAGCCTGTGAACAGAATCAAATTGATGAAACATCTAAGGAATTAAGTGATATTTAAAATGCCCTGATTCATTAACAAAGACATCCCTACTAGAAAGAAGTATTTTTATTGTTAAAACAAATCTTTGGGAACAATTTAGTTCCAGCTCTGCCTTAGGAAAGCAGTATCTTGAAGTTGTAACCTCCTTTTCTATGAAAATAAAAAGGTACTAGAGTAAATCTTTCGGGTCTAAAATTCTAAGGTTTATATATGGGTAACTTCTGACTGGAGTTTAAGTTTATATTTTACTAGATGCAAGTGAGCTGTAGTTGGGGGATTGGTTTCCACAAAGGAGGCAGGTTCCTCCAGGTATTTCAGAGGCTATTTTAGCTCGAACTTCCAAGAAATTAGGACTCTCTATCTCTGTCTACAAAGACTATATTCCTACCTCAAACTCCTGATTATTATAACATTAGCTGTGGCATACCTGCTTCCCTGGTCTACCTCAGCCTGAAGTGACTGCTACAGAAGGCTTAAGAGCACTTATCAAGATGTACCAGCTAATGATGAGAGAGGGAGAGAGGGCAGAGTGCAGATGAGTATGAAGCTAACGTTGGCCAAAGAGGTTTCAGCAGCATTTATAGACAAGAAATTTACAAGAACTTAAAATTTTGTACTCTGCATGATACGTGGCTTATAACTCACAGATAAACATTGGAAAAATACATAATAAAATTTGGACTCAAATGTTAAATCTAAGTTTAGAATTTTTAACTTCTCTCATTGATCCAAGAGCATCCTGCATGGAAGAATGTTTCAAATAACAAAAACGAGATTACACTCCTTTTGACAAGCAAAAGCCTATTCAAAGATATAGACAACAGAACACACACATTTACAGGAGTCTAAGATTCAGTAGTGTCATGGGAAAATCATACTACACATGCCTTGTTCCTTTCCTTCCCAGAAGTGATTTCACACAAGTGAAAAGTTAAATGAAAATCAGAAGTATCCCTGATGTGGACAATAAGCCATAACAGGACAAATAAAGACTGGGGCATTTATGTGGATGCAAAAGTGGTTAAGCTTTAATGGCTGCAGGGATAGTTATGTCTGTGTGTGCGCGTGTGTATGAGCGGGATATGTGTGTGCGCATGCTGGCTACTGCACAAACATGGTTTGAGCTGTGGTATGTTTGGGGGCTAGTATTACATTTATGAGACTTTGTATCTTTATTTTAAAAATAGTTAATAGTAGATATAGCTGTCCTTTTCTCCTGTGCTGGATATCTCCCCACTGAATAGTTAATTCTTACATTAGTACTTCCAGGTGGGACCTTATAAGAGTAACACAAACTGACATGATGGAATAGAGAGACTAGCTAATAGAGAAAACCTGCAACTTGAGCTAGGCATGGTCAAAGCAAGAGAGAGCAGCAAACTTGTGTGCGGTTTGCTCACCCCCTCTCATTACCTCTGTCTATCCTGACTCTTTCCAAGGGGTGCCTGGGGAACTAGACCAAGGGTGAAGCAGCACAAATGTAGAGGGAATGCCTTTCTCACTCATAAATTATTCATCTTCGATGTGAAAACAAAAGAATAAGAAATGTGGGAACTGGAACTACATAGAGAGGCAATTTGACTTTAAATATAGAATACTGATTTCAACAGAACCAGCTGAAGTAGAGACAATTTGCTGTGACAGTAGAGAAATAATGTTACTGCTATCTGCTTAAAAGCATAAAACACCTACTGACTAAAGGCAGGCCAATTTTTCAATAATATAAATAAAGATGGTTCAAAATTGCTAAAAACTGAGGACCCACTGTCTTTAACCAGGCTTTCAGATAAACTACTCCCAGACCAAGAAAATACTCCAGTAGTATTTTAAACATTAGGTCTCCTACAGTGATAATACTTTCCTTTTTTGTGTGAAAACAGTGAATAGTAGAGAATGATATTTTAATGGATATACAAATCTCTATTAATGTTTCAAAATGGATCAAGACTTCTTCGTGATAAGGTGTCTTATTTTGAAAGATACTGAAATGGTCATTCTACTTTTCTTTTTTAGTACCAATAACAATTGCAATTATTTAATCATTTGGGAAATTATTTGTTTAATGTTCCCACTGGATCAGACTGTGAGTTTCAAGATAGGGTGGACTTGTCTTATTTATCCCAGGGTACCTACAGTGTTAACATAGTTCTTACCATATAGTGGGTAACTGACACATTTCTTCTTAAAGAATAAATAAAAATATCTTTTCTAATGTGGCAGATTAAAAACTCCATATAAAGTGAGATAAAGAAAAATCTGAATAAAAAAAGGTTTCAGGGAGGGGAAGAGTCATCCTAAAAGTAAGACAGAATTCTGAGCTTTTAGCACTAATCTAAGTCCTTGTCTTAAACCCAAAAGCAAGTAAAAAATTTTTTTAAATACCTTTTTAAAGATAAAATAAGTAATCACCACAACAGTTGGAAGCAACAATGTCTTTGAGTATCGCATTGGTGTCTGAAATATAGCAAATTATTCAACATATTTTTTATTAAACTTTATACTATAAAAATCTATGTCAAATTGTCAAAATGAGATTTCATAAAGGTAAAAGATATCTTTGTCATTAACAGAATATATATTATCAAGTTTCATGTTCTAATATAAGAATCAAAATTATAATGAGTTACAAAAATATATCAAAAATTATAACAATAAAAACTGTTAAAGCAAAATTAGCTATGGATATTATTTTTTCCTTTTTGGGGTTTTATCTTTCATTTGTTTATATAATAGTAAGTTTCAAAATGTGTGTTTATTGATCCCAGGCCCTAGAAGATCATCTCCTGGGCTTTAAATTTCTATTATTTTCATTTGTGAAACTATAGGACTAACACGGGAGAAAGACTAATTACTGTAAGCATAAACAAATACTGACATAAGAGTAGCAGCTAAATAATTCTCATGAGTTGTGATAGGGAGTGATTTACCACTTAACTAAATTATATATTTCTTAAAGGCAGGAACCAAGTTATTTTACTCTTTGTAGCTCTATTACAAACTACCTCATAGATAATTAATGGTCAGTAATTGTTTTTGAATGAATGTATGACTGATTTGACAGATAAGAGAATAATATATGATTACTAGCATATTTACTTGGCAACATTTTATTATAAAATTTTGTAATATTTGAGATATTAAGTGAAATAAAACTGAACTTTTAGAAAACAAAACAATAACTTGGGTTTATTTTTCCTGAATGCTCTCATACCTCCAACTGACCTAGATTATTAAAAGTAACTGAACTGCAATAATAGTAATTGACCATAGGTCACATCCTGTGCACTTTGCCCTGGTAGGGGCCATTGTTTACTGATTTTACATGTAAGAAACTAGATGAGAATGGCCATATTATTAGCAAAAGTTATCATAAAAAATTATAAGAATAAGTAAATTGGGTGTTTCTATATAAAATTTTTGAGTTTCAGATTAAAGAGAAACTTAAGAGCAAGAACTCATCATACCTGTAGAGGAAAAAAATAAAAGAATCATTCATACCGCTTTTTCCATGAAGTCAAATTCAGGAGCACAGGTGTAAATTAATGTATCAAAATCTGTATATCTTAAGATTCTGGCGGCAATAAGGTCACTCAGGCGAATCTGGAAGAAAATAAAATTACAAAAATAATTATAGTTAATAATAATTGGTTTGCTGCAGCAGTAATAATGTCTACAGAGAAGATATACCCATGGTACATGGATGCCCCTTCAAGAAAACAAAAAATACAGTGAACCCCATTATGTACTGAGTTATGAAAAAAATTGAAAACAAGTAGAAATATCAAGATAAGTGACAAGGAAAAAGAAGTCAGGAAAAAGAAGAAGATAAGATGATAATACAAAGAATGAGCTAAAATCAACATTTGCTGGGCACAAACCACCATGCAGTTGACCATCAAATTTTATGATCAGATCATTTATCAAGAACAAAACATTCCATGTTAACTCCTTTTACCACATATTGTAAATCATTAACAAATTCTCCACGTGTTGTCATTTTCACAAAGGCTCATACATTAAGCACAATTTTTTGGTGCTTCTTGAATTTTTCAGACATACATCGAAGCCATTAACAATGAAGTTATACTTCAAGAGAATTACAACAACTATACATACCACTCTGATTTAGTTACTTGGTCTGGAAGGCCTTAAAAATAAATACCATCAACTAAATCCAATGTAGAACTATTTTCTACTGATCATTTATTATTTACTTTGGTGAGACAATTATTTTTACACTGCATCCTTAGAAGGTAAGAAAAATATCTAGTATGCAAAGTAGTAATTCAAATTACTTTATAAGAACATAAATTATTTTATACCAACTTTGATGATTATGGTTTTCAATTACTCATCATTGCCCTTATCTACAAGGATAATTTACAATTAACTTAATTTTTCTAATTTAGAGTAGGCCTGGTGACTAATGATAATTTAACCAAGCCACTTTAGTTTCAAGTCTTTCTCACAGTTGTCACATAGAAGTCACTTAAGAATACCAAGGGTGTATGTGTGTGTGTGTGTTTTAGGATTTGCAAAGAGTTGGGTGACAATGTAGGGCAAGTTAAAAAAGAAAATCACAGATCAACTTAATAATAACTTAAGATGTCTAAATAAAGCTTACCATAAAATATACATCCCCTAAAGAATAAAAATTTAAGAACGACAAATAAACCTAATAAACCACAATGCAGAGCTAACAGTAAATGACAAATCCTTACATTTTGAAATTTCATTTACCATGAATATGTATATAGGGTCAATTGTACTGGATAGTGATAGCACTTGTCATTTTAAGAGAGTTAACTACTATAACCCCTTGTTAAGTTTGAAGCAATTTCATCAGTAGACAGGGTTCTAACTGGAGAGTACTAGATATGGTAAATTTCAGGGTAGATTATTGCATGATACACTCATCTATCTTCTATCCAAACAGAAAGTGCTAAAAATCAAAAGTTAAATTCGTGCACTGCTTTCTATTCCCTAAACAAATTAGTTGATTGGAATTTATCTTTGAAAAGAGCTATCACTTGAGGCATTAGCCTTAAAACAGCAAAGCATTAGGGATGTGGTCCATATATGCGCTAGAAGATGAAAAGACAGAGAATTTTTATCATATTCTTTATATAAGAAAAACTTTAAAGATATCAAATCACACCTTAATTTTAGTGTCTAATTATAAATAAAACTTTGAGTTCTAGATTTCAAAGTTGAGGACAGACTGTTCATATTTACATTTATAATGAATCAGTAATTTGCTAAACATATAAACAACTATTTAACATAATTTTTTCCTAGAAGATTTAGCCACCATTCATTAATGTACTTTTTTCTTAGTGGGCTGAAAAAAATCTACAGGATTTTAGTACTGACGCTGCCAATAACTAGCTTGGGACTTTGAAGAAGGTACTCAGCCTCCATAAAATATAGAGGTTTCATTTTAAAATAGATGATTTCAAAGTCTTCTCCAACTATGCATTTACAGAACTTTTAATGTCCTAACTAGAAAGTACTTACATGGTCTGAAACACCTAAAATTTTAGATGTCAGAAATTTCAAAATTATTGTTCCACAAAACCAAGCACTACCTTGAATTACCTAGAAAATAAATAAAATAGATAGAAGTCAGAAGACTAAAAAGCTCTTTCTCTTGGAAATTATTAGTAACAAACATTCTAATAACAAGTCTTAAGTGAAAGGGAAACACAAACTTGAAGAATTTTTTTAAAAATAAGGTAATGAAAACTACATACTAGAAACTAAGGAATGTGTGCAACACAGTGATCAGAAGAAAATGCATGGCCTCAAAAACTTTTATCAATTAAAAAATGGGGGAGAATGGATACATGTATATGTATGGCTGAGTCCCTCTGCTGTTCAACTGAAACTGTCACAATGTTGTTAATCGGCTATATCCCAATACAAAATAAAAAGTTTGTAAAAATTAGAGTAAAAATAAATGAAAAGCCTGACTCAAACATCTAGATAAAAAAACAACAAAATAAAAAGAGAACACGTGAAAGGAAATACTCAAGAGAAAAACAGTCAAATATATTTACACCTATGTGTGTCCATTTTGTTGTCCTTTATTTCTTCTGAATGTTCTAACATTCTTTCTCTCATCTCTCATCATTTACTTCTTGCTCCGAGGACTTCCATTTAAGAGTTACTCTGCTAAAAACAAATTCTTAGTTTTCCTTCATCTGAGAATATGTTTTACTTTCCTCTTCATTCCAGAAAGACACTTCCACTGTATATATAAATTATCATTCACAATTCTTTCCAGCATTTTTCAAATGCTGTGCCACATCCTTCTGGCTCCCACTGTTATAGACAAGAAGTCTGCTGTAATTCAAATCTGTTTGGGCCTAAAGGTAATGTCCCATTTCTCCCTATCTGCTTTCAAAACTTTTTCTTTGCCATTGGTTTGCAGCAGTTTATGACTGTGCCTTGACATGGATTTTATTAGCTTTATCCTACTTTGGATTCACTCGTTTCATGACATATATATGTGTGTGTGTGTGTGTATGACATATATATATATGTATGTGTATATACATACATACATATGTGTATACACATACATATATATATATTTATATATATACACACATACATACATACACACACACATGCATATGGCTACTTTTGAGTTGCTAATCTTTTCTTTTGTATTTTAGATCCATGGAGTATTTTATAATATAGATGGAATTTTAAAATCTATGTTCATGAGTAAACCTAGGCTTAATCATATTGTTCATACCTGACCTTAGTACTGAGCTTTAGATCACCAATGAGGTTTTGTTTTCCTTCTTGTAAGGATTTACATTCCTTATGATACACACAGAGTTCCCCTTGGGTTTTTGAGTAAATTTCAGCATAAGCTCAGTTCAGTATTTACCTTGCAACTAAAAACTGAGGTCTCCCATTAAGCACTGAATTTGCTCCTATTGAGGAAAACTGTTAAGTTTCACTTAGAAACTGTAAGAATCACTTAGGCCTAAAAGTACTTGTTCAGGCTTTATGTCATAAATACTTATCTTTGCTAAAGATACACAGAAGCTAAAAATAGAGAATACCTAATACCTAGCAAGGGGAAAAAGAGTCTTTCTTCCAACTTACCACAGGATGGTAAAGAATATTAAAATTAGGGTTTGATCACTCATAAGTGACAATTTTCCTATACATTGTTTTATTGTCATTCAATGCAAAAACATAGGGATTTCCTTGTTTTCAAATTTCCCAATTACGACAGAGTAAGATATGCAACATAATCTTTATTCCATAGGCATGTAAGAATTACTTGGAGTAATAAAATAGGTGCTTTTGTTAAAAAAAAAAGTGTCAGTTCAAAAACAGTTTTGCCTTTTCTTTTTACTCTTTTCAAAAAAAAAAAAAAGCCATATAAAGGGAGAATATCTTTTATGCTGTTTAGATGACTATGATGGTTCATTTCTCCCTTTTGCAAGAGGCTGATGGTATTAATTATATCAGTTTAAAAACATACATATAAGCTGAATATTCATAATATCTAAACTTTTCTCTAATTCACATTTTTGTTTCTTTGAAATTCTTGAGTTGAAAGCTTTTTATTCTTTCTGATCTAAAACTGAAAATATACAAGACAATAAACTTTCCTCTGAGCACAATATTGGCAGAATTCCCTAAATATCCACAGGCACTGCTGATTTGCTGTCATTTTATAATAATTTATAATTAAAACTTTGCTTTTGAGTTCAATTATTAAATAAAAATCTATCAATTTTCTTTTGATTTCTTGGTTTAATCTTTTAAAATACAGGCATTGTCAATTTTTCTCAAATAAGATAAACTTATATATCATACATTACAAGGGTAATGTGACTTAATAACTTAAATGCATTTTCATCATGGGGATGGGAGAATGCCTCCAGTAATGAGAAACTGGCAACTCATTCCATTTTATTCATTTGTATTCTGAGTAGATATTTACCTTATATTTTCCAGTTTTACCATAACAATATATAATATGTAATCACACAGTTCTTCTATATGGCAGATTTTATTTTTTAGCAATAGTACATTAAAGACCCAGAGAAAAAGAATGTCATCTGCCTGATATTATGAGAATTAAGTCATCGCAACACCTACCTAATAAATACTTACTTTATTTGTAACAAAACACACAAGTAAAAAGGTGACATGGGCCATTTATGTGTACATTTGGGAACAAGTGAAACAAAGATCAAGTAGTGGCTGAGTTGAAATTAAAAAGGGATTGTGAGATTGTAAGGAAAATGTTAAAAAGACAAAGATAATAAGAATCTAAAGATGGAAGATGAAGGAAAGATTGATGATGAATAAATGCAGAAAAAACCAAAAGGGACAGCAGGGACAGAACTACAGATTGAGTTATGTTGAAGAGAAGGTTACTAAGTCTAAAGAAAAAAAAAAAAGCAAAGGGAAAAAGAAATTAAAAGCAATGTAGTAGGGGTATAGCAGAATGAAAAGTAAAGAAGAAAGGCCTGAGAATAGTGCTGAAATAAATGAACTAACTTCTTGAAAATGACTTGTAGATGTTGCTAAGGACTATTTCCCACCTTATGAAAGTAGCTATAATATTTATTAACTATAAATCCTTCAATTCTTAAAGTATATTATTTGTATTCAGTTTATAGAAATAAAGAAGGATTTGAAGACATTGTGGTAAAAATGTTGAACCTTACCCAAAAGTGGAGTTCAGATACTCCCAATCTTTGAATTTTATTTCTCTTTAGAATTATCACCTAAAATGCATATGATAGAAAATAAAATAATTAAATAAAATTAACATTTATATTTTATATGAATGATACATTTCAAAAATCAGGCAGCCAACCCCTTCTACCTTGGTTATCACCAGACATTTTCCTTCATTGTTGATTTTTCTGAATTTGGAGATGGAAAATTTGGGGAGGGGTGTGAGAGCCGAATGCTTTCTGTGCCAAAAAGTTGACTCTAGAATCAAGTTAATTCCTCACTGAGTTACTTGGGATGTTTTATGTAGGAAAACTCCTCTGAGGAGGCAGATGGTGTGGGGAAGGTACATTCCATGCAAGTGTACATATAAGTTACCCAGCAAAAGTAGAATTCTTCCTCTCCAAACTCTCACATATTTTAAAATGTTAACAAATATGTCTAACTGAATTTATAAGAAAGATAAGGTACTTATCAAGTGCCAGGGAAAGGAGGTGATTTTTAAAAACTAAATCATTAATTAGGAGAGAACCTATGACAGTTTTTAAGGAGGTCTGTAGAACAGAGTTACAGGGTTACAAATGTGAGCTTATATTAAAAGGGAGGGCAGCAGAAATGACTAGAAGCTATGTAAGGTTAATTAAGATCCGTGCATACAGCTGGGAACCTCAAAATCCCTGGGATCCTTGGTGTTATCAACTAAATATTATATTCCTGTACAAATCCATATGTTGAAATGATACTGTCAAATGCAACATATTTAGATGTGGAAACTTTGTGAGGTAATTATATAATATTATGAAAGTGGGAACTTCATAAATGGGCTTAATACGTTTATAAGAAGAGAAATAACAAAGAAAATCCTTCTCCATCATGGGAGGACAAAGCAGATATCTGTCTATAAATCAAAAAGAAAGCTCTTATCAAGAACTAAATCAGGCGACATCTTGATCTTGCACATTCCAGCATTTAGAATTGTAAGAAATAGATTTCTGCAAAAGCTATCCAGTCTGGTATTTTTATTATAGCAGTCTAAACTGACAAAGATATACAGGGACTAGGAATACTTCTACTACTATCACTGCAAGTTGGTAAGGTATTTGTTTATTCTCAAGTTTGTATTGAAAAATAAAGACTCCAATGAGAAACAAATCTTAGGCCTGTGTATTATTTAGATCTGGAGAATTTTGTATCATCTAATTGGCCCAAGATAAACTAGATTTACTGAACTTCCAACAACAGAAAAATATAAATGTGCCATATTATACAATGCAAAATTGCTTACAAATGCAAAATACAAGAAATAAACCAAGTGCCCAAACATAGGACAGTGGTTAAATTATCTATAGAATATGCAGAAGGGAATACTTACTATGAAATTATAAGGACGGTTGAAGATCTCTATCCAGGAAAGGTTACTAAGTGATACCCAGGATAGGTTGATAAATCAAAAATGCAAAAGACTATAGTATGCTACCTTTCATGTAAGTAAGAGGGGTTATGATAAAATATATATATGTAATATTTATTAGTGCAAAAAAGACAAAAGTAAATGGGTAAACTAGAAAAGCAATGAGCTATCTCACTTATAAGAAATAGGGAGGGGACTTCCCTGGTAAAGTCCCTGTGGTTAAGAATCCACACTGCAATGCAGGGGATGCAGGTTCAATTCCTGGCTGGGGAACTAAGATCACATGTGCCTCAAAGCAACTGGGCCCCCTCGCCACAAACAGAGAGTCTGTGTGCCACAAGGAAAGATCCCACATAATGCAATGAAGATCCTAGGACTCAATACAGTCAAATAAATAAACACTTTTTTTAAAAAGAAATAGGCAGGACAAAGGTAAAAGAAAAGTGGAGAGAATGAGGTGGAAGCGAGGAGAGAGAGTGGTATTTTCTGAGTGTAAGATGTATATTTATTATTCCTAGAAACATGGTACTTTTCACCACAAAAATAATTAAAATCAATCAAGAGGGAACTTTTGCTTGTGGTCAAAGTTGGTACAACAGGAAACAAATTTACTTTCCCATCTTTAACAACTAAACACAAGCAAAATAGGTAAGAGACTACTATGAACAATTAAATGTCAATGTATTATATTATAAAACATGGATCCATTCCTAGAAGCATTTAATCTACCAAGACAGAATCATGAAGGAACAAAAACTCTGATCACACCTATAACTAGTAAGGACACTAAATCATATTCAAAAATCTCTCAAAAAAGAAAAGTGGAACCAGTTGGCTTTACTGGTGAATTCTACCAAATATTTCAAGAAGAACTAATGTCAATCCTTCTCAAACTCTTCCAAAAAATTGAAGAGAAAGGAATAATTCCAAACATATTTCATAAGGTCAGCGTGTTTCTGATACCAAAGTTAGACAAGGACACTACAAGAAAACTAAACTATAGACCAATATCCCAGATGAACACAGATGCAAAAGTTCTTGTCAAAATATTATCAAACCAAATTTAACATCACATTAAAGGATCACACACGATGGTCAAGTGATAATTATCTTTGCAACGCTAGGATGGTTCAACATAACAAGGGATAAAAATCACATAATCATTTCAATCAATGCAGAAAAACATTCAGTAAAATCTGATACCATTTCATTATAAAAACTCTCAACAAACTAAAGGGAAATTATCTCAACATAATTAAGACCATATTTGAAAATCCCATTGCTAACGTCATACTCAATAGTGAAAAACTAAAAGCTTTCCTCTAAGATCAGGAACAAGGAAAATGTAAAATTATCTCTGTTCACAGATGGCATCATCTTAAATGTAGAAGACACTAAAGATTCTACACACACACACACACACACAGTGTTAGAACTAATAAGTTCTACAAAGTAACAGGGTACAAACTCAACAAAGAAACTATGCTGCATTTCTATATATTAACAATGAACTATCTAAAAAGGAAATTAAGAAAATAATGCTATACACAATAGCCTAAAAAAATATAAAATAGTAAGGCTAAACATAATGAAAGAGGTGAAAGGTTTATACACTGAAAACACTATTGAAAGAAATTAAAGAAGACAAATGGAAAGACAGTATCTGTCTTTCTCTGTCTGACTTATTTCACATAGTATTATGTCAAGGTCTACCCATGTTGTCACAAATGGTAGGAAAATCTTTAGCTACCATTTCCAGTGCCTTTCATAGAGCCAGACTGATATCTAATATTATAATATATTCCTTTCATATGAAGGACCTTCTTTAACATTTCTTTTAGTGTAAAACTGCTGATCATTAACTCTTTACTTTGCCTTCATTCTTGAAAGACATGTTTGCTGAATATAGAATCGTAGATAGCATTTTTAAGTATTTTAAAGATGTTGCTTGACTGTTTTATTGCTTGTATTTTTTTCTTATGAAAAATCTTCTGACATCCTTACTCTTTGTTCTTCTATATTTAATATGTCTTACTTCTCTTTCTGCTCTCAAGATTTTATCACTGACCTTGAACAAACTGATAATATGCCTTACTATATAGCTTTATGTTTCTTGTAATTGAGATTCATTGAAATCCTTCATCTCTGAAATTGTAATTTTCATCATATTTGGAAAATTTTTGGTCATGATTTCTTCAAATATTTTTCTACCTCCTCCCAACTCCGCTGATTTAGACATGTACTTTTCATATACAAACTGTAATTGGGGGATTAGAAGATCAGCACTTTGCAATCCTTATTGAATTAATGAATCTGGTACTAAGCACTGGAGGCTGTGATCATAAAAAGAGAGGTACCAGATAATAAGTGTTTTCTGCTTACAGAACAATACTATAGACTTGCCAAAGGTATTAAACTTGAACATGTCTAAGCTTTAGATTCAAGTATTAATACAGAAGACAAAAGAAGCTGTAAAGCTGCCTCACAAGGACTCAGAAAGTTAAATCTAGATCACAGAACCCTTCACATGTTCAATGACCCAGGTTTTTCAACAAATAAATATTCCAGGAAGAAAACATGGAGACATATTAGAAACCTGTAGATTAAAAACAGAAACTTGATAAAACTATAAGGAAAAGCTTGGAGTGATCAAGTGATCTTGACCACAGCCAAGATAGGCGTTACTGTTTCAGAGCCCCTCTAAGTCACATAGAGGGCCTCTCAAATGGTTAAAAAAGTTCTGGCTTTGATGTGATGGTATTTTAAGGATGTGTAACAGTCCTTAATAACACTATTATTAATACTTGTCAGTACTAGTCAGTATATAAAATATTGGTTTCATAAAGTTTTCTATATCTGCTATATTTTAAGAAAAAGGTTTTCATAAAAAGAGGTTAGATGAGCAGAATATAACAAGTTCTCTACTCTGTGATGCTGAAAAAGCTTGACAAAATGCTGAAAAGAGCCTGTGTCTTTTGGAGATAAAAAGAGGAGAGCTTACTCACTGTGAGGCAGAAAAAGAAAGTATGGGGAGATAAAAATGTTTAAAACCTAAATTTCAAGAACATATATATATATATAAGAATATATAAAAGTGTGTGTGTGTGTGTGTGTGTGTGTGTGTGTATAACTGAGTCACTTTGCTCAACAGCAGAAATTGGCACAACATTGTAAAACAGCTATACTTCAACTTTGAAAATGGGGGGGGGGGTGAACCATAAATCTCGAAAGATTCAATCAATGCACCATACATGGAAAAGTGCTATATTTTGGTATTTCTGTATTAGGTTATCATTTTCTGATCATTGTGGAAAGGGAATATCCCAGGAACATTCCAGTGAAGGAGAACATTCCAGGTTCTGGCATATGAACATCAGAAGTGTGACTATAAGGTAATAAAACTGATTTACTGAACCACCATTCCAAGTACAACTTCAAATGAGAGTTATTCCATGAAAGTAAGTTACATGAGGAGACTATACACTTATTCTAATTATGTTGCCATTGCTCAAAACAGTTTGAAACTTCTCTTTATAAACTTTATAATTCAGATATTATTTCCTTATGGGTGCAAGAAAATCGGTCTTATTACTTTATTGTCACACCATATTTTGATCAAGATCTGTATTACCCAATCCAATCACCCACCTTAGTCACAAGACTTTGGTCGTTTCCAAAAATCAAATCCACCCTTGAAAGACGAAGATTTGCCACCATTGAGGATATTCAAAAGAATGTGCCACAGTCTGTGAAGGCAATTCTGAGGAATTCCAAAAATGCTTTGGGCAATGGCAGTGCACTGCAATAAGTATTTAGTCTACTGAAGTGACTTAGAAGGAAATAAATGATTTTGATCATAAATTATGGCATATTTTAAAAAGTAAGTCATTACTTTATTATTTAAAAAATATTTACTGGAGTATTGGCTTAAAAAGGTAAACCTTCCTTATATTATTTTTAAAGGGTGAGATAGAAAAAAGCATTATCTCAGAAAAACTTTTCATGTGAGTAATAATCCAGAAAGGGCCCTATTTGTTCTTGTTAATTGTTGCTGTGCTCAGTCTTGTCCGACTCTTGGTGACTTCACGGACTATAGCCCATTAGGCTCCTCTGTCCATGGAATTTTCCAGGCAAGAATACTGGAGCGGGTTGCCATTTCCTACCCTATTCCCGGGGACTGAACCCACATCTTTTGCATCTCCTGCATCGGCAGGCAGATTCTTTATCACTAGTGCCACTTGGGAAACCCATTTATTCTTTCTAACCTATATTGAATGGTTAAAATTGCTATTTGAAGGTAAAAAAAAATCTTTATGAGCTTAACAAACACTCACCAACGTTATTAACAGAGATGAAGAATAATAAGAAGATAAATACATTGGATTTCCAAACATGAATACAAAACAAAGGAAAACTGAAATCTGAAAATTGAAGAAAATAAATACATTTTATAGTTACTAGATAAATATCATAATGCATACTTTGTCTACAAGGATGCAGTCATTTCTAATATAAACTTTATTTGCATAGAATATTAATAAATAGATCTTGACCAAATGATAACAGAATTTCAACACACTGACAGGCTCTAAGTATCTTCAACACCATAAATACTATATAACAGAATTTAATTTTTTTCTCATTTGCAACTTGACACAAAGAAAAATCTATTATTTCTACTGATTTAATAATGGAGTGATATAAAATGAAAGAGTTATAAGTATTAGTTTTCTAATCTGAGTTTTGTTAAACTACTTGAGGACTTCTCTCAATAAGGAAGTTTTATTTTACATTCTTATTAAAGATTTTCATTTTTTATTTTCTTAAAGCAGATGTGTTTGGAAACTAATATAAAAACAATAATGGAAAAACATTTACAGAGTATCATAGTCATGCGAAGTATTAAAATATCTCAGGTCTCAGAGAGAAAAGATAGTTTCAAAAGTAGCAACAGTAATAAAAAAACAAAAAATTTTAAAGTTTCATTGAGTACAAAACATCTGCGGTCTAGTTGAAAGTATAGTTGCTATAATATTTCATTCAGTTATCCTTCTAATATTATCAACATCATATGTATTAAATACTACCTGAGAGGAGGTATATAAAACAGTCAGTTCCATTTTATAAACTCTGAAATCTTATTTTAATATATGACCTGTAAGTATTTAAAATGTTACCATGTTCGCATGAATTATCTTCTGAAACTTGTTTGGCTCAATGTACCCCACAACATACATAGGAAATAATGAGGCTATCTGAAATAAAAACATAAAAAAGCAGAAGTGAAAAAATGTAGAAAAGCATTTCCCTATTCATTGGCAAAGTAATTGTAAGAGGACAGTCATATTTCTAACAATTAAAGTCAGAATAACATGAACCAACCTCCTCACTAATGACTAGAACAGCTCAAAAAAATACTAAAACTACCTGTATGAAAGGGCTTCCCGGTGACTCAGTGGTAAAGAATCTGCTTGCCAAGCAGGAGACATGGGTTCAATTCCTGGCTTGGGAAGATACCCTGGAGAAGAAAATGGCAACCCACTCCAGTATTCTTGCCTGGGAAATCACATGGACAGAGGAGCCTGGAGGGCTACAGTCCCTTGGGTTACAAAAGAGTCAGACACGACTTAGCAACTAAACAACAACAACCTGTATGAAAGTCACAGACTACTAATAAGGCAAAAAAGAATTAGGAAGCTAAGAGCAGAGAAAAGATAGAAATCTACACAGATGAGCATGACATTTTGGATCACTTTTCTTCTAGAGGCATCTCCCAATTCCTCAGCAGCAGATGCCTGCCAGTTGAGAGGCAGTTGAGAGGTTTCTACATACTCAGCAGTCAGGTAATCCCAAGTTGAGATCCCTGCTAAGTCCCCAAGATTTGGTTTGGGACGTTGACGAGTTATACTATAAGCATGAGTGCTCAGCTGCTCAGTCATGTCTGACTCTTTGCAACCCCATGGCCTGCAGTCCACCAGGTTCCTCTGTCCAGAGATTCTCCAGGCAAGGATACTGGAGTGGGTTGCCATTTCCTCCTCCAGGGGATCTTCCGACACAGGGATTGAGCCCATGTCCTGTGTCTCTGCATTGGCAGGTGGATTCTTTACCACTAAGCTACCTGGGAAGCCCCTATATGAGAGGCAACCAGAAATCAAAGCATCCCTCCAAAATACTGAATCCCATCTTTGAATTATCTCATTCTCTGATTGCAGGAGTATGATTAAAGTTGTTTAGTCCCTGTATTTCCCTGCTGGAAGAAAATTTAATTTTCTCTGGAAGAAGTGAATATCATCTTAGTCTCAAATTAACTCTACTGAACTCAAATTGTTCATGTACAATGTCTAATACCATATCAAAACTAATCAGATATAGGAGGAGATATGACCTTATCACTAAGACAACAGAAACAGATCTAAGAAGAATCTAAATCTAGTTCAGGGGTCAGCAAACTTTTTACGGAAAAAGCCAGATAGTAAATGTATTATGATTTATGGGCCACATACAGACTCAACTGTATATTCTCCTATGCTTTTTAAAAGTTATAAAAATGTAAAAACTACTCTTAGCTCACAAATCACTCAAAAACATGTCTGGCATCATCAGACACAGACTTTATGTTTCACATATGCACAGAAATAATACATAAGATTGAAAATTCCAGGAGGGTACTGAAAGCCATAAAAAATAAAATAAAAATGTACAACTAGTATTACAATAAACAATAATCAGAAGTCAAAGGGGTTTAAAAGCAAGTGAAACACAAGCAAACAAACAAGTGGTAAGTTGGAAGATAGATCAGAAGAAAGCATAAGGTGACAAAGGGATGAACAACATATGAAAGAACGTAAGAGATGTAAAACATACAGCGTAAAGATCATACTTTACATCCCAGAAAGGGTTGAGGGATTTGTACTTAAAAGACATTATACCTGATAAGTTCCCAAAATCTATAGAAAAAAAAATCAAGCCCTGATTCATGAAGTATTACTAGCCCCCAGCAAAGGATAAATTATAACAAATAAAACCCGACCACACTTAGGCATGTCGTAGTAAAAACTGCTTATAACCAAAGGCAAAGAGTAAACACTTAAATAGAGTCTGAAACTGACTTTAAGACTTGCTGTAAAGTTTCTGTAATCAAGACGTCATGGTACTGGAGAAAAAATAAACTGACCAAAGGAATAAAATAGAGGGTCCCAAAACATCCACACAATCACAGGCAACTGAGCTTTGACAACAGAGCAAAGGTAAATTCAATGGAGAAATGACAGTTTTTTCAGTAAAATGTGCTGGAAGACTCGGACATGCATGTATTAAAAAAAAAATCTAGACCTATACATTACATTTTTCAAAAAACTGACTCAAATTTATCTTAGATTTAAATGTAGAACACACACTAAAAAACTTCTAATAGATAATATAGGAGAAAATCAAGGTGATCTTGTTAAAGGATGAGTTTTTAGATAGACAAGCATAAGCATGATACATGATACATGAAAAAACGGATAAACTGAGCTTCTTTAAAATTAAAAATTCCAGCTCCACAAAAGACACCATAAAAAAACTAAAAGACAAGCCAGGTACTGTGAGAAAATCATTACATAACTCATACCTAATAAAGGTCTAGCATGTAAATACTAAGAACTTTCAAAACTCAGAAATAAGAAAACAAATAACCCAATTTAAAAATGGGCAAAATATCAGAACAAATACCTAACCAAAGAAGATACACAGAGGGCAAATAAGCACATATAAAGATGCAAAAGACAACACTACATTAGGGAACTGTACATCGGAAAAACAAGATATTGCTACACACCTACTAGAGTGGCTGACATTCAAAAACTTGACACAATTGGTAATTTCTTACAAAATCACACAGTCTTGTGATACAGTCCATCAATAACAATCCTGGGCACTTAGCCAATTGAGCTGAAATCTTTTGCCCACTCAAAACCTTCACATGAATTTTTATAGAATCCCAAATCATGTTATTTGGTGACTCGTCATGATTTTTTCAAGAGGTGAATGGATAAAAAAACTGTGGTACATTCAGACAATGGAATATTATTCATCAGTAAAAAGAAACAAGCTATCATTTCATGAAAAGTCATGGAGGAACCTAAAATACATATGGCTAAGTGAAAGAAGACAATCTAAAAAAGTGACATGATATATGATTCTAACTATATGACATTTTATTCTGGTTGGTTTTTTATTTCATTAAGAATTGCAGAGCTCAACTGTGAATTACAGTATTAACATCTCTTATATTTTAGATGACTGCATTCACAATAACAATTATGACTGGGCCCAGGAATTCTTTTGTTTGGGCCTTTGAAAAGTCCCATGCAACTTAACATTCAGCAGTGACCAGATTATGGATTTGTTGTAGAAGTAAAACAATGATGGATAATTCATTTAAGAATTCCAAAGAGATTTTTATTTCAAGAGGTACCAGTTGGAGATGGTTGATGACTTTCAAGTAATAACCAATTTACCTCAATATAGTTTCCCTGAATTTTGCTTATAACTTAATTGCTTGGAGCTTAAAGCACAGTTTTCTGGAAATGAGGCTATAAATTCAAATCTATTCAATGGATACCAGAGGGCCAATGCTATCTTCACCCTGAAGAAATTTACTTGCTGGTGATGTGGAAAAAAAGGCAAGGGCACAAATGTCTCAGCAAACATCTTTTCAACACATTATTAAGTGCCTCATGGAGCAAGCTCAAGCAAGGCCATAGAATCTCAGAGTCACAGAATACATAAATTATTACAAGTTTATTCTATTGATCAACTATCCAGAACTCTATGATTTACCTGATAAAGAATTCAAATATTTTTTGTGTGGAATCTCAATGAGCTACAAGAAAACACAGAAACACAATTCAATGAAATTAGGAAAACAGTACGTGAGCATGAGAAGATTAACAAAGAGATAAAATTTATTTTAAAAAGAACCAAAGAAATTCTGGAACTGAAGAATTCAATCAATGAAATGAAAAATGCAATAGAGTATCAACATCAGAAGAGACCAAATGGCAGACAAAACAGCGAGTTAGATAGGAACTCCTGAAATACTCTATCAGAGGAGAACAAAGAAAAAAACAATAAAAAACAGTGAAGAAAGCCTATTTGATCTATATGAAAACATCAAATGATCAAACATCAGAATCACTGGAGTTTTATGAGAAGAGAAAGAGAAGAGGTAGGAAGTTTATTTAAGGAAATAACAGCTGAGAACTTCCAAACCTACAAAGAAATCTGGACATTCAAGTTCACAAAGCTAATAAATCACCCCATCACTATAACTGAAAAAGACCTTCCCTAAGGCACACTATGATGAAACTGTCAAAAATCAGAGACAGAGAGAACCCTAAAAGCAGCAAGAGAAAAAAGAAGTTGCCATTACACTATCAACTATACTAATCAAAACAGTACAGTTCTGGAATAAATAATATACATACTAGTGGAACAGACTGAATGGCCAGAAATAAACCCATGCATATACAGTCAACTAATATTTGACAAAGAAGCAAAGAATACTTAGGGGGGAAAATAACGTCTTAAATAAATGGTGGTAAGAAAACTGTATATTCACATAAAATTGGACTTCTATCCACATCATTTACAAAAATTAATTAAAATGGATTAAGGACTTAAATATAAAACCAGATTCCACAAAACTTTTAGAAGAAAACCTGGGGAATAAGCTCCCTGACCTTGGTCTTTGCAATGATCTTTTGGATTGTAACATCAAAAGCACAAGCTACAAAAGCAAAAATCAACAAGTGAAACTACATCAAACTAAAAAGCCTCAAGTACAGCAAAAAAAAAAAAAATTAAAAGGCAATTTATGCAATGGGAGAAAATATCTACAGAGCATGTATTAGGTGAAAGATTAATATCTCAAATGCATAAAGAACTCTGCAACTCAATAACAAAAAATGATTAAAAATTGGTAGAAGAAAAATGAATATTTTTTGAAAGAAGACATCCAAATAGCCAGCAGGTACATGAAAAGACACTCAACATCACTAACCATCAGGAAATACAATCAAATCCACAATGAGATATCCGCTCACACGTATTAGAATGGCTATAATCAAGAAGACAAAACAAATGTTGGTGAGGATGTGGAGGAAAGGGAACACTTGTGCATGCACTGTTGAGTTCAGTTCAGTCGCTTAGTCGTGTCTGACTCTTTGAGAACCCATGGACTGCAGCAAGCCAGGATTCCCTGTCCATCACCAACTCCCAGAGCCTACTCAAACTCATGTCCATCACGTTAGTGATGCCATCGAACCATCTCATCCTCTGGTGTCCTCTTCTCCTCCCGCCTTCAATCTTTCCCAGGATCAGGGTCTTTTCCAATGAGTTGGTTCTTCGCATCAGGTGGCCCAAGTATCGGAGTTTCAGCTTAATCATCAGTCCTTCCAGTGAATATTCAGGACTGATTTCCTTTAGGATTAACTGGTTGTATTGCATGTACTGTTAGCAGAAAGGTAAACTGGTGGAGCCACTATGGAAAACCGTATGGAGGTTCCTCAAAAAAATTAAAATACAACTACCATATGATCCAGCAATCCCACTTCTGGGTACATATTCCGAAGGAAATGAAAACAGAATATTGAAGAGATCCCTGCACATCTATATTCACAATAGCCAAGGTATGAAAACAACCTAAGTGTCCATCAAATAGATGAATGGATAAAGAAGAAGTGTATATATACACACACACTACAGGAGTAATACTCAACCATGAGAAAGAAGGAAATCCTGCCATTTGTGACAACACAGATGGACCTTGAGGGCATTATTAAGTAGGAGAATTCAGATAAAGACTAGGTTGCCCAAAAAGTTTGTTTGGTTTCTGGTAACTTCTCACAGGAAAAAACCCAAACGAACTTTCTGGCCAACTCAACACTTCATATCACCTTATGTAGAATCTAAAAAAGCCAAACTTGTCAAAACAGAGAGTATAATGTTGATTGGGGGCTTGAGGGTAGAGGAATGAGGGAGATGCTAGACAAGTGTATAAATTTGCAACTAGAAGATGAATCGCAAAGAGTCGGACACGACTGAGCGAGACTGAACTGAGAAGATGAATAAGTCCCGGAGATCTAATGTATCGCATAGTCATTATAGTCAATACTATACTATATAAGTCACAGTTGCTAAGAGACTAGATCTTAAATGTTCTTGCTACAAAAATGAAATAATAATATATGACTTGATAGAGGTGTTAACTAACACTATGATACTAATCAGGTGATAATCATATTGTAATGTAATAATGTATCAAATCAATACACTGTACACTTTAACTTTACAAAATGTTAATAATATCACAATAAAAAATTTTTTAAAAGTCTAGGATACCTTTTGAATGGATAAAAAATCATTAAGGCAATATCAAAATTACCCAAGGAACTAAACAGTTTCATTAGCACCACTAAATTAATAAATTTGCTTGCAAGGAAATGATGTACATTGGAAATCTATTCTACTATGTTGGCATATGCAAATAATGAAAACCATAGAAGTTCCATGTTATTAATAGTTACAGATCAAATATAAGGAAGTAAGGCAGTGTGAATATTCTAAATATGCTTTAGACATGTGGCATAAACTAAATTGAGATTATAACTTCATTTTTTATAGACAATTCCACATACAAAAGATTCTTGGCAGAATTTCTCACTGCCAATAAAGAATATCATTACACATTATCAGTGTTAGTTAAGTCGAAAGGAGTTCTAACAAAAATTCATAATAGGAAATTTCATCAAAATTGACCTTTTACTCTGCTTCCCTGGTGGCTCAGATGGTAAAGAATCTGACCACAGTGAGGAAGAGCCAGGTTTGATCCCTGGGTCAGGAAGATACCCCAGAGTAGGAAATAGCAATCCACTCCAGTATGCTTGGCTGGAGAATTCCATAGACAGAGGACCCTGGTGGGCTACAGTCCATGGGGCCAGAAATAGTTGGCAACTGACCATCTGATGCGAAGAGCTGACTCATTTGAAAAGACCCTGATGCTGGGAAAGATTGAGGGCAGGAGGAGAAGGGGATGACAGAGGATGAGATGGTTGGATGGCATCACTGACTCAATGGACATGAGTTTGGGTAAACTCTAGGAGTTGGTGATGGACAGGGAGGCCTGGTGTGCTGCGGTCCATGGGGTTGCAAAGAGTCGGACATGACTGAGCGACTGAACTGAACTGAACTGAGTGACGAATACTTTCATTTTCTTCTTCCCAGCTCAGGTTCTTGCCATTAATTACTTAGTTGTTTGGGGTAACAGGATATGGTCTCAGTTTACTCCATAATATCAAGATTAAGGCTCTGACAAATGGTGTCCAGTAAGATTCTGCTCTTCAGACAAAACAGCCAACATTTAGCTGGATTAGCAGCAGAAATCCCCTAGTATGAAGAGTTGAAGTGGCCCTTATCATGTTATGCAGCTTGGCACCTAAAATTATTACTCAGGCAAAAGGAGAATCTACAGGTAGATTTACAGAGATCACCTCAAATACCAATAGGAAAAATTATGGATTAAAATAAGAGCAAAAGTCCTCTTTTACAGGTTGACCTTTAATATCTACCTAACCAACACATTAAGAGAAGGTAGGATTATGTAATTTTTTAAAAATCAAACAGCTATGTCAACTTTATAATCATTTAATATTGTGAAAATCTATTAGGACACAAATATAATCACATTTAAAATTTCTCCAAAATGAAAAAGAATATTTAAAAAAGAATGTATATATGTGTATAACTGAGTCACTCTGCTATATAGCAGAAATTAGTATAGCATTGTAAATCAACTATACTTCAACAAAAAAAATTTTTCTATGGAAACAACCAAGTACATCTTGCATTCAACTTAAATTAGTTTAAAATCATCTTACCTGTGTAAAAAGTATAAACTGAGCAAATTGCCAGGGAAGCATAAAAGCAACATTGGAAAGGCAGAGTGCAATAAAGTGCCTTCTACTATTGTTCGTGGTCCTTAATGAAGAGAATTGACACCAATAAGTTTTACTATATATAAAAGTTGCCTATCATTGAACTGAAAGACTGGTTGCAAAATGTTAAATCTAGTGATTTCCTTACCTTTGATGTAACATAACAAAATACAGTTAACTTTTAAAAGCACATTAAAAAGAACAAAATATTTGAATTATAAAAAATGCTTATAATAAAATAATCAAAATTAGAGCTTTAAATAAGATATTGTATCTAGTTTATCAGTAAGTATTTTAAACATATAGCACAATAATTACAGTCATTATTTTGTAATTAACTTTTAATGGAGTATAATCCATAAAAATAATGAGTCACACTTCTGTATACCTAAAACTAATACAATATTATAAAACAACTATATTCAACTAAAACTTTATTTTCCTTTAATGATGCATGACACTAGATATTAATACTCCAGCAGAAGGTCAGAAAATAGAATGTGAACTGACTTTGCATACCTTGAGATATTTACATTGTATGGGCAGCAGTAGCTTTCATATACCACCCCTTTTAAGTTTTGAAAAATGTTAAGTGCTGGTGAAATTATAAGCTAACAACTAAAATAGAAATTTAAAGAAGGACATTTTCAACAATGACTTCAAAGGAATGATTCTGGAATAGAGTTAAACTAATGCATATTGAAATTTAAACTGTCCACTTTTCAATTATGAGATATATCAGTAACCAATACCTTTTACCACGTAAGACTTTAGTATCTTTTAGAATACGAAAAAAAGAAATGCAAACATTTTGTGTAAATCATAAAACACTGTTATTTTTCTAAAGGTGATACATTGTTATAATATGGTACATAAATTTTCAAAAGTAAAAATTTTAATGATCATATTGTTTAGTAATGTATCATGAAATATATTAAGTACTCAGTTATGGTTATAAAATAAAAGTTACTTTTGACTAAAGTCCATCCTAAAAGAAATCAGTCCTGAATATTCATTGGAAGGACTGATGCCGAAGCTGAAACTCCAATACTTTGGCCAGAGCAAAGAGCTGACTCATTTGAAAAGAACTTGAATGCCGGGAAAGATTGAAGGTGGGAGGAGAAGGGGATGACAGAGGATGAGATGGTTGGATGGCATCACCAACTCAACGGACATGAGTTTGAGTTAACTCTGGGAGCTGCTGATGGACAGGGAGGCTTGGCGAGCTGTAGTCCATGGGGTCACAAAGAGTCGGACACAAGTCAGTGACTAAACTGAACTGAACTGAAAGTATGGAGTATAACACATGCATTCAAGCATACAATTCTAAGTGTTCTAATTAATGTATTTCCTTCCACAAAATCGCTGCCTGGTCAGACTAATAATACTTCAAAAAATTTAAACAAATGGAAAATAAATGGATAAAAATTAGATTCCCAAACCCAAATTCAATCCAAATAAAAATCCTTTCATGTAGGTAAGGTAGTTTGCACCTTTTTAGAGGTTGGTACTACCCCAGTTTCCCTTTATACAGCTTCTTTAAGTGAACACATAAGGGGCTTTAAATGGCTACAAGACAGTGTGCTAAGTGCTCCATGGTTAAAGAGATGTAGCATGGTCTCTGTTTTCAGTGGCATTTTACTATATTAAGTGTATATTTAGACATTTGTGTATGTGTGCTGTATTAACAAATTTATGGTTTTAAGAAAGAAAGAAGATGTACACAAATGATCTTAATATAGGCAAAATCTGAAGGGTACTAATAAGTGATCACTGATAATGATCACTATCCCATTTCTCTGGGAGTTTGGAGGGGATAGTAATCACTATTTCATTCAGTGATAGATCTCAGTAACATTCTATGAAACCTTTCCATGTGATTAAGTTATTTATAGCATTATACTATTTATGCTTTTGATGTTGTTGCTCAGACTTTCAAATTTTCTGAAATGCTTATAAAGTTAATCCAAACCAAAACATATGTCCAGGAAAAAAAGTTGAGTTGAAACTTCAGTTAAACCTCTAGAAATATCTGTAGTTCAGAAATATTAATAAACATGTGAACATAGATACTCCTTATCTAACTCAGCATTTCTCAAATTCATTTGTGCATCAAACACTTATTTCATGCTTCATCAAAACCACAGATTGGAAAACAATGAGTCAGAGTACAAGAGGATTGAAGGAAAAAAGTATTAGCTTCTCAAAACCGTTGAATCTTTCTTGCTGTTCAGCAGCTAAGTCATGTCCAGCTCTTTGTGACTCCATGGATTGCAGCACTCCAGGCCTCCCTGACCTTCACTATCTCTTAGAGTTTGCCCAAGTTCATGTCCACTGAATGAATCGGTGCTGCCATCCATTTCATCCTCTGTCGCCCTCTTCTCCTTTTGCCTTCAATCTTCCCCAGCATCAGGGTCTTTTCCAATGAGTCTGTTCTTTTCACCAAGTGGCCAAAGTACTGGAGTTTCAACTTCAGCATCAGTCCCTCCAATGAATATTCAGGATTGATTTCCTTTAGGATGGACTGGTTTGATCTCCTTACTATCCAAGGGACTCTCAGAAGTCTTCTCCAGTACCACAGTTCGAAAGCATCATATCTTTGGCGCTCTGCCTTCCTTATGGTCCACTTCTCATATCTGCACATGACTACTGGAAAGAACATAGCTTTGACTATATGGACCTTTGTCAGCACAGTGATGTCTTTGCTTTTTAACACACTGTCTAGGTTTGTCATAACTTTCCTTCCAAGAAGCAAGCTTCTTCTAATTTCAAGGCTGCAGTCATCCACTTCAGTGATTTTAGAGCCCAAGAAGAGGAAAATTTGCCACTGCTTCCACTTTTTCCCCTTCTATTTGTCATGAAGTGATGGGACCAGATGCCATGACCTTAGTTTTTTTTTTTTTTTTTTAATGCTGAGTGTTAAGCCAGTTTTTTTGCTCTCCTCTTTCACCCTCTTCAAGAGGCTCTTTAGTTCCTCTTCACTTTCTGCCATTAGAGTGGTACCATCTGCTTATATGAGGCTGCGAGTATTTCTCCCAGTAATCTTGATTACAGCTTGTAACTCATCCAGCCCAGCATTTTGCCTGATGTACTCTGCACATAAGTTAAACAAGCAGGGTGACAATATGCAGCCTTGTCATACTCCTTTACTAATTTTAAACCAGTCAGTTTTTCTATGTAAGGTTCTAACTGTCGCTTCTTGCCCACATACAGGTTTCTCAAGAGACAAGTAAGATGGTCTGGTATTCTCATCTGTTTAAGAATTTTCCACAGTTTGTTTAAATCCACACAACCAAAAGTTTTAGTGTAGTCAATGCAAGAGAAGTACATGTTTTTCTGGAATTCCCTTGCTTTATCCATGATCCAATGAATGTTGGCAATTTGATCTCTGGTTCCTCTGCTTTTTCTAAACCCAGCTTGTACATCTGGAAGTTCTCAATTCATGTACTGATGAAGCCTACCTTGAAGGATTTTGAGCATAACCTTACTAGCAAGGAAAGTGAGCACAGTTGTCCAGTAGTTTGAATATTTTTCAGCACAGACCTTCTTTGAAATTGAGATGAAGACTTACCTTTTCCAGTCTGGTGGCCACTACTGGGTTTTCCAAATTTGCTGACATATTGAGTGTAGTAGTTCAACAGCCTTCTCTTTTAGGATTTGAAATAGTTCAGCTGGAATTCTATCACTTTCACTAGCTTTATTGGTAGTGTCCGACTACTCAGTCATGTCCAACTCTTTGCGACCCCATGGACTATACAGTCCATGGAATTCTCTAGGCCAGAATACTAGAGTGGGTAGTCTTTCCTTTCTCCAGGGGATCTTTCAACCCAGGAATAGAACCGGGTCTCCTGCATTGCAGGTGGATTATCAACTGAGCTATCAGGGAAGCCCCTTATTGATAGCAATCCTTCCTAAAGCCCATTGACTTCACATTCCAGGATGCCTGGCTCTAGGTGAATGACCACACCCATCATGGGTATCTGGGTCATTAAGACCTTTTTTGTACAGTTCTTTTGTTTATTCTTGCCACCACCTCTTCTTAATCTCTTCTGACTCTGTCAGGTCTTTACCATTTCTGTCCTTTATCATGTCCATCCTTGGATGAAATGTTCCTTTGATATCTTCAATTTTCATGAAGAGATCTCCAGTCTTTCCCATTCTATTGTTTTCTTCTATTTCTTTGCATTGTTCATTGAAGAAGCCTTCTTGTCTCTCCCTGCTATTCTCTGGAACTCTGAATTCAGTTGGGTATATTTTTCCCTATCTCCCTTGCTTTTTGCTTCTCTTCTTCTTTCAGCTATTTGTAAAGCCTCCTCAGACTGCCACTTTGCCTTCTTGCATTTCTTTTTCTTTGGGATGGTTTTGGTCACTGCCTCCTGTATGAACCTCTGTCCATAGTCCTTCAGGAACTCTGTTCAGTAGATATAATCCCTTGAATCTATTCATCATCTCCACTGTATAATCATAAGGGATTGGATTTAGGTCATACCTGAATAGCCTAGTAGTTTTGTCAATTTTCTTTAGCTAAAGCCTGAATTTTCCTATAAGCAGCTGATGATCTGAGCCACCGTCAGCTCCAGGTCTTGTTTTTGCCGACTGTATAGAACTTCTCGATCTTCAGCTGCAAAGAATACAATCAATCTGATTTCGGTATTGACCATTTAGTGATGTCCATGTGTAGAGTCACGTCTTGTGTTGTTGGGAAAAGGGTGTTTGCTATCACCAGTGCATTCTCTTGGCAGAATTCAGTTAGGCTTTGCCCTGCTGCTTCATTTTGTACTGCAAGGCCAAACTTGCCTGTTATCCTAGGTATCTCTTGACTTCCTACTTTTGCATTCCAATCCCCTATGATGAAAAGGACATATTTTATGTTGTTAGTTCTAGAAGGCCTTGTAGGTCTTCACAGAACTGGTCAACTTCAGCTTCTTCAGCATCAGTGATTGGGACATAGACTCAAACTACTGTGATGCTGAATGGATTACTGTGATACTTGAAACTGCCAAATATATTATGATCACATACATAATGGTTTATTAAAACATAATGTAGTTATCTAAAATCTGTAGCCTAAACTATTTTAAGTGGAAAGCAATTTCTTTTACATAGTGATTTTAGATTTTTTTAAACTGGACACAATTTAATGTTAATATTTAAAAATTGAACCTAAATTTAGTAAATATAACAATAGGTTGAAGTAATTTTGAGAAACTCATAATTTATCTAGATTTGTTTTATAAATTAAAATTACCTGAGAATCACAGTTAAGATGTACATCTGAAGTACAAGAAATGGATATGAAAAACTTTCCCGGAGAGGTGGTGTCCACATCACCCGAGTAGCCTGAAATCAATAAAATGCTTACTTTATGTTCCATTGCAATGAACATCATTAATTTAATAATCATGGGTAGGTTGGGCTTGGCTGGTCTTAGTAATTTTCATATTAGGCTTATTTATTTCTTATTTCTTATTTCTTATTTATATCTTCTCGGTTTTTGGAGTTCTCTTATAGGACATAGTCATTAGGTAGAGAGCTATTAACTGCCAAGTCCAGAAACAAGTGAAAGATAGATCAGGTCAAATGTAAGGACACCCAAAGGACAAAGAAGATGATAGGGTTAGGAGCAGTGAGGATTCTGGGAACAACAAACCAGATCCACATTCCAGCTCTGCAGTGATAACTGTAGCACCCCAGGGCTTTGGGATTTATGCATGCTCAGAAAAAAATAAACAAATGTCACCTAGGGCATTCACAAACACCAAGAGTTTGTACATGACAAGTATAATGAGTACAGACATACACTATAAATAATTAAGATTGTTTTTGAATTTGTGAAATATACCTTTGGAAGAGTTAACTGCAAACTTCTAAAAACAACGAGGAGTATTTGGGAATCACTGATATGATGTTTATAATGTAAGTATTAATTATCAATAAATTTCATACAGTCTTTAAAAGTATTTTCAAGACAAATGGGGCTGTGATATCATGGACTGTAGCCAGTCAGGCTCCTCTGTCCGTGGAACTCTGCAGGAAAGAATACTGGAGTGGGTAGCAATTCTCTTCTCCAGAAAATCTTCCCAACCCAGGGATTGAACTGGGGTCTCCTGCTCAGCAGGCAGATTCATTACTGTCTGAGCCACCAGCTAAACCCAGATAAATGTATGGGAATATTACAAAATTTTATATCAAGAATTCTGAAATTCTAGAAAAGAATCTAAACTCTTATAACCTTGCAAGAATCTTAAAATTCATTGCTCTTCCTACAGGAAACCAAACTGTAAAACTTGGAAGATGAATTACACACAACATGTATAAGAAGATTAAAACATAATGCATACTCAAAAGCCTTGTCTTTGCATAAAGACAAGATACATTTTTTGTTTAACACATTGTTGACTGACAATATATTTAAGTTAATATATTTAAGATATTTATGTATAATTTTATGATTCCCTTCCCAGGTGGGGCTAGTGGAAACAACCTGCCTGTCAATGCAGGAGATGTGAGACACAGGTTCTATCCTTGAGTTGGGAAGATCCCCTGGAGGAAGGCATGGCAACCCACTCCAGTGTTTTTGCCTGAAGAATCCCATAGACAGAAGAGTCTGGCAGACTACAGTCCATAGGGTCACACAGAGTTGGACATGACGGAGGTGAATTAGCACACACTTGTCTAATTAATTTTTTAAAAAGTAACCAAGTATCTACCTTTCCCAACAGTAATGAACAGAGACTTCTACTGTATATAATCTCTGCCATAAGATACTATATATTTTGATTCCAAAAACTAGCAGTCAAGATTCTTCCACTTTTCACTGCCAAAACCTCAGCATCTAACACAGAGCCTGGCACACACTTTGTACTTGTTTTGTTGAATGAATCTATCATATTCTAAATAAGTTTCCATGAGCTCTTTTTAGGTGAATACTGTTTGGTGAGTTACTAACTTAATTTCTGTTTTGAATTCAGCATTTTGTGTTATTAAAAGGATCATGATGTAATAGAAGTGAGGTTTTAGAGCCAGAGAGAAGGATAAGAGGAAACTCAGCTTCATCATGGAGTCAATGTGGAATCTTGACTATGTAATTTAACGTCTCCAAATTTCAATTTCATATCTTCTACTATGAAGATATCAACCACCTCTCTAAAAAGTCAGATGGAAGTATATGAGATCAATGTATATAAGGTGCCTGAACTCAACAAGTATAATATTTCCTTTTTCTACAAAATATATGTAACACATATACATGCTAAAAACCAGGCAAGATATTTTACATCATAAATTCTAATTACTATGTAAAAATGTGGATCAACATGATTAAAATAACACCTTACAACACAAGGTTCTTTAAAATATTGCAAAGTCCTAAGTAAGATATAATTAAATACTGCTTTAATATACTGCCCCTTCTATTTCTAAAAATTATTTTCTAGAAAACAAACCTCTCCATGGTTGAAAAAGTAGCATAAAACTGTAATTATACCTCCAAGTTGAGTCCCACTGTAAAAAAATATATATATACAATCAAAATTCACGTAAAATATAGTGACTTTTTCACAAAATTATTTTAGATTTTAAAATGCCACGATACTAAACCATATTAAATAACAATAAAAATTGCAAAAGTACTCATGTAGTTGTTTTACTCTTGGATGTATAAGGATCCAACGTATAGATATAAAGTAGTCTGAATCTTACAATTTATTTTATTTATAATATTTTCTAAGTATAATATTAGATGTGAACATAAAATTTTTTTTTAACACAGGCCTGCATTTTAGAATGTATATACTCCATTGTTTGAATATTCTGAGTGGAGGCAAATTTTTGTCATCAAATTGGGTATCAGTGACTGAGAGATGAAGAGTCTAACAGTTTCATTTAGCAGTAACTGAACCATCTAAACTACTGCAAATACTCTTTTGCTGAGTCACAACGAACAACATTGTAGAATATAAAACTCAGATCAAGGATGCCTGATAATTATCAAAGATTAAGAACCATTTCTTAAGGTTGCCTTTCTTTAAAGTATTGTTCATCATTATACACATAGCTTCACTCAGAAGACAAATCCTGGTTTAATGACTGAAAAAAGGGAAGAATGAGTTCAACAAAACAAGCAGAGGAAAGCCAGTTGGAAGTAATTTACCTTGAAGAGATTTTCACTAAGGGAAATTCAAAGGACACACTTTGGAGAAGAAATTGGAAGGAAGAAGGTATAAGAAGCAAGAATAAATGCTGCATATAGAAACTAGGAACATGTAGATAAATCTAAAGAAGACTTGACAACATAAAAAAACAGTGGTGACTACTGTGGAGGGGTACCAGAAGTACTAAATTTCTAATTATTATAGTTAGAATAATTATAAGATGCTAGCAACTGTTTTCAAGTACAATGTTCTAAATTCCTTGTCTTGATCAAAAAGAAGAGGAAAGATATCAATCAATTTTAGACTTGGTCAAGTTAAATATGCATGTTAAAGTTTTATCATTAGCCACCAAAAGAACAGAAACAGAATACCTGTGTCCCAAGTTAGTGCCCGCAGGGGAGAGTAGCCAAGGTTAAGAAATAGAAAATTTCCCCCCAAACCCCTATTTCTTTTGTTCCTCATATGCCATAGTGTCTAGTTTCCTCACAATTTTGATGACACTTTTATAGTCAGCATATGTTATATCTACATATCCTTCTTAAAGACTGGAGCTTAATAAAGTATTGATATCCTGGAACTGTGTAACCAATTTAAAGAAGACTGTCACCTCATGGGTAGTTTTCCTAATGAAAAATACTAATTTTTAAAATGTCTTGGTCTAGTGTAAAATTTTCCATATTTTAAAAAAGCATAATAAATACAAACTATTGTTTAAAATAGAACATCTTAAAGTCTGTTAGCATAATCTAAAAGTAGTTCTTTTCTCTCAAAATATTGATGAGTTTATATATTTTTCTATATAGCATACATATGGAAAAGTGCATTAAGGTTTTCAGATAGTTTACAGAACACTTATAAAGTGAATATTCTTTTAACCAACATATGTCGCTGAAATAGAAAACAGATCACATCCTGACGCCTCAGATGCCATCCCTTGAGACAGCCACTATCCTGAGCTTTGTAATTATAAACATAACTGCTTCTATATGCATCATACTATCATTTACTTTTAGCTATGTTCAAAGTTTATACAAATATAAGTTTGCAGTATTTTCAAATTTTGTGCCTGCTTTGATTCATTCAACATTATATTTGTAAGATTTTTTCCACGTTGATGTTTGTACCTATAGTTCATTCACTCTCACTGTTGTATAATATTTCCCTATACTAATAAACTTACAACGTGTACATTTCTCTGTGGAGGGATGTTTAAGTTGCTTCTAGTTTGGAGTTACTACAGACAATGATGTTATGTTATTGTACATATTTTCTGGAGTACATGTAGAAGAGTTTCTTAGGCATATTTACTTCAAACTGGAATTGCTGAATTACAAGGTATCTACACCTTCAAATTACTAGATAATGCACAATGTTTTTCCAAAATAGTTGTACTAATTTATATGTCCACCAACTGGGGATAAAAGTTCCTGTTGTCAATCTTCCCAACCCAGGGATTGAACCCAGGTCTCCTGCATTGCAGGCAGATTCTTTACCATCTGAGCCAGCAGAGAAGCCCTTTGTCAATCTAGTAGATGTGAGATAGTATCTCACTGTGGTTAAAATGAGTATTTTTCTGATAATTAATATGGTGATCAATTTTATATACATTTGTTTGCAATTTGGAACTCTTCTGGAAAATGTCTTTTCATATTTTTTCCAATTTTCAATTGGGTGGTCTTATTTTGTCTACCTCCTAGAATATAAATTCCATAAGGACAGGGATTATTTGTTTTTGTATTCCTAGCTCCTATAGAATAGTGCTCCCAGTCACAGTAGGCATCTAATAATAATTGTCAAATTAATGAGCATAAGTTTGGATACCACATCCATAAGTCTAGATTACCCCACAAGGATAAAAAGGAGGCCTTTTAATATCTTTAAGATTTTATTTTAGTGACTAGCTCTAGTTTGAGGCTGCGTATTTGGCTAAGCTTTTGAAAAAACTAAAATCTAAAAGTTTCCAGCTGTTAGTCAATTAATCTTGTTAATTATCCTTTTAATTTAATCAACAAATGTCAGAAAGTCCTTATTACCCCCACCAAAATGTCTTTTAATACAGTAGTCTTACCTCAGGTAAGCACCATACATGAAGAACAATCCCATCATTATTCCATTTAAAATAAAAATCACACCAACATAAAAGCAAGCAGGGTCTCCCAATCCTTTAAAAAGACACAGATTATTAAGTATTTAATGAGTAAACGACTATATAGCAATTGAACATAATTATCTCAGTGCTTTGTAATCAAGAGCTCATGAATTAGATGAAAGCTTTGTGGCTCAGACTGCTGCTCTGTTTAACAGTTACATTAGTACTTTCCCCATACATGAGGTATTATTGGTTACATTTATATTTTTCTTCACTGAAGTATTATCATACTGTAATGACTAGTTGGTGCTTCATTTTATTTAGGTGATGCTCCTATTGTTCAGCATCTAGAACTGTCTGTAGAGTTACTTGATAAATCACAAGAGAGAATCCATTACATTAATTTTATCCTGGATAACTAAGATATGGCCCCTGACCTTAAGGCGCAGCTTTAGTCTATAGGAGATAAACTGATCCATTACTATGTATAGCCAGGACCATAATATTTAATATATTCCATGTATAAACACCATGTACATGGGATATATTGACACAGTCTACTAGGTGCTTTTCCATTATCATCTCACATAATACTCAGAACAAATCTTTTAAATTACCTGGTATGAAAATATGTTTTTCAATGGTCGAGAAAACAACACAGAAAACTTAACCTGCCAAAAGTTATTTAGCTGTAACTGGTGGAGCCAGGATTTGAGGGCTAGCCTTTCTGATTTTTTCTACTTCTCTGATCATTCCTTTTCAGTCCCTCCTAATAATTCCTCTTCCTAAACACACCCTCCTTCAATGCTGGACTACTTTAGGATCTGTCATATGCCCTCTTCTAAGTCTGCACATTCTCCTTAAGGAAATTCTTTGACTTCCATGGTTCCAATTACCATCTACATACAGATGATGCCAAGTCTACATTCAAATGAGAACTCTTATTCCTGTATGTAGGTACATAGGTAGCCACTTGACATCTCTACTTTGCAATCTCTCAGATACCTCAAATTAATGAACCAATTCAAACCTGCTACTTTTATAATGTTTCTTACCATTTTGAATGGAGAGATTCAATGACTTAAGCCAGAAACCCCACAATATTACATAAATTCATTCTCTTTCCCATCAATCATCAAGTCCATTCATTTTCCAGTTACCTTTCCTGCAATCACTTGCTGAGAGCAAAATAGTTTCCCACCTGGACTCACTGAATTCACTTTTGTCCTTTACTAATTATCTTTTCCATGTAATTGCCAAAATCATGTTTTAAAAATAAAAATCTGTTAAAATTCTTCAATGAATACACATAATATCCTTAGCCAGTAAATGGTTCTTTGTTATCTGACTCTTGCTGACATTCCAAACATCATTTCACACCATGTTTTCTTCTCTAACTGCTCAAGGAAGTCTAGCTTTCTTTCAATTCTCTCTTGCTTCAGAACTTTGGAATATGCTGGTCCCTATTCTCGAAACACTTCACTTATCCTCAGCAATCTTATTTTCTTGTTTGTAATATCCACTACAGTTGTACCTGCTAACAACCCTCTTATGCTGTAAAATCTATAATGGTAAGGCCCCATGTTTACCAGGTTTATCTTAGGATCCCAAGTGCCAATACTAACCTACCACTTAGTGGCAACTTAATAAATACCATATATATACATATATAAGGTGATTTTATTCCATCCCTCAGAAAAGGTTCTACCTTCCATACTGGCTGAATCTCTCATTTTATGAGGCATTCTCTCAATTCCTTTGTACAAAAAAGTTTAACTGTCCTCAAATATCCTCTACCACTACTGTTTTAGATATTATAAAGATCATCTGAGGGAATAAGTAAAAATGTAAGGGAAACATGAAAATACAGATTTAGGATATATTCTGAGATCAGAATGTTATTGCACACAGGTTAACAGAAAATACATATATATAAAACAATGTTGTAGAGAATATGAAAAAGAAAAAAACACCTATGTAAGTGTTATGCAAGTAGATACATGTGATTGCAAATAAAAGTCACAAGGTACAGCATCATACTTAGATTGTAATAGTGCTAAATCACAAATATCTTAAACAGCAATGACAATTACAGGTTCTGTAAAACTGTTAAATGATTCTAAAAGTAGTTCTCTGACAAAGATATTGATGTAGATGTATATGAAGAGTTTGATTAGAACTATTCATTGACTGTGAGAACACAAAAAAGTAGAACTTCTAAAGTAATCTATTATTATGTTTGATTTTTAAATATTTATGCATGCCTAAATTTTTACATTAATTATGTTAACTATTACAGGTAGAACTGTGACTATTTGATCTACATCCCCCAAATTTACATATTCAAGCCACCTCAGAACCTTTTTTGTACCTTCTGAAATGAAGGAATGTCTTATAATCAGTATGACCTTACACAGATACATATTAATATTCAAATTAAATTCCAAATTAATACTCATGTTAGTAAGTACACTGCCTTCTCAAAAAATTATTTTAAAGGGTAAAGGTAAATATTTAGGTGAATCAGTTCTATGGTGTTTTTAAAGAAAAAAATCAATCATAGTAGTTTATAATAATTCTTAGAGAGTCATAATATTATAAAATGTTTATGTAAACGTTAATGACAATATACAGCAGCATTTTAGGAAGAAACATGCCTTCACAGCTTTCAACTTCATTTAGAGGTTCTATTCTGGTCACGTTCCAGCAGATCTTAGTTTCTATCCCAAATAAATTCATTATTCCCACACATGTGCGAAAGCAGAAGGCTAGAATCACCTAAAAAAGATAAAATAAAAAAGATAATAGATATACATTATCTTCATAATTATAATTTTTCCAAAATATCATTTTATGATGGCTGCCATTAACATTATAAACTTTGATGAATTTATTTAAATCATTTCACGTGGGAAACATTTAAAAATTTTATATACACACACATACTATAAAGTTGTGTATTACTGAGTAATGCACAGCTACACAATTTATGTTGTGACTGACATCTCTGTAATATACTCTTTTAAACAACTGAAACAGAATAGAAGCTGTAAAATTAAGCATTAAGTATATAATTAAAATATGAAGATAATTAATAGCAAACATACAAAGCTTTACAGGAGTATTTTATAACATTTCTCTTAGGTCTTTGAACTTATTCTCTTCATAGTCTAAAAACCAACTCATAGTCTATAAAAACAACTACACGTGGAATAATAGCTTCTATGCCCATTAAGCATTAACATTTGATCAAGCAGATTTAATTAACCAATCCTTCCCAATTTGAAATCTGTTTTAAAATTTTTAAAGACAAAGAAAATTAGCAACAAAAAATTTAAAAAAAATGCTGATTCCTGGGAGATTGTTTTAAAAAAATAATTTTACAGATTTGAGAAAAATAATGCAGATCACTGTGCAGGGGGGATGGGGGTGGTGCGAATTAAAAAATAAAGACTTCAAAGGGAAAGTAAAAATAACCTAGAAATAACTACTTTTACTATTTTGGTGACCATCCTTCCAGTTTCTCCCTAGGCACAAAAGACAGGTAGCTGGTGGTCATTGGGGCTTCCCTTGTGGCGCTAGTGACAAAGAACCTGCCTGCCAGTGGAGATGAGACATAAGAGACATAGGTTCCATCCATGGGTTGGGAAGATCCCCTGGAAGAGGGCACAGCAACCCACTCCAGTATTCTTGCCTGGAGAATCCCATGGACGGAGGAGTCTGACAGGCTGCTGTCCACAGGGTCACACAGGGTCGGACATGACTGAAGCAACTTAGCATGCACGCAGGTAGAGTTATTCATTGTACAATATTATACAAGTAGTTAATGTAATACACATCAGTAAATATCATAAACAACTTCTCACGTATAATATAGATTTACTATATCACTTAATTTTGTAAAACTGACATTCTGCTAAAATTTATAACTTCTTGTGTATTTTTCATAAATGTACAAAAATTTGTCACATTAAATGTATGTGCAAAATCTAGAATTATACTCCTTTATGAGGTGCCATTTAATATAGTAAGAAAGCATGACTTTGAAGTAAAAATAAAAAATTCTGACTCTGCAAGTTACGGTTTCTATAGTGCGAAGTAATCCTTCAGCCTCTGAACCTCAGCCACCTCATCTCTAAAATGACATTAATGATCACCTTACAAGAGTGATAGGAGGTTAGAGCTTACATACATGTAAGTGCTGGTATAGAGTGAGCATTAAATGCCTTTGCCTTTTTAAAACACATTGTTTCAAACTCATATTTTTAGATGAGAAATTAATCTCCTTGTGAACACCAAGTATGGACATTTACTTCAATACTGAAGTACCACATAAGGCTGCAAGCAAATGTAAGTCTTCTCCATATTGCATCTATGCAATATGAAAATAAGACTGGACGAGTCCTTGTTGGCTATCATTCACATGCTTTCAAGTTATAAAAATGACTGAACTACACTATCATGATTACTTTTTCATAACATCAAAGAAGCTGAAAATTGTGCAAATTTTTCAATAAATTTTTTGATAAGTAAAAAGAAAAAACTAGCTTATGTTTTAGAGACCATGCTGATGGAAATTAGTGGAACAAAAAGCAGAGATTTAACTATATAAAATTCCAAAAATAACTCAAAACTAAAAATAATAATTATCAAACACTGGAAGAACTTGGCCTAGTCTGATAAGCTAAATCCTTATCTTATTTATATAGAGTAAGTCAACATTAACTAAAGTTGAAGATTCAACAAATAGTTTTTTTCTCTTTGATTTTTCTATTTTCACTAGAATTATCCAGATAATCATTAGAGGAAATAAGGTCAAAGTGACTCTGAAAAGTAAGATGGGATATGGAGAAAACTGCTGCAAAAAACTGCTTCTTTCATCTTAAATCTTATGTAGGTCTATACAATTGTTACTACCACAAATTACATTGAAAAGCACTTATAGAAATCAAAGAAATCAATCTGAGAAACCCCTAAGTTCTTTGAAATTCAATAACACAATATTTAAATAACCAATGGATCAAAGAAGAAACCACACGGAAAATTAGGAAATCACTTAAACTAAATGAAAATGAAAAAAAAGGTAATATTTAAATAATGTAAATGTCCACTTTCGGGAAATGGAGTAGATGTACTTTTCTCTATTCCTACAAGTACAACTAGAACTTCTGCGAATCATATAAATCAAACACAAGAAGAAAGGTAGAAAAAAAGAAGGCACACTAGCTAGGAATCTCAGGACCCAAGGAATGACATGGTGGTAAATTCCCTGGACTTTGCTTTTGCCTTATTTTCTCAGATTTGCAGTCAGAGTCTAGCAACCAGAAACACCACTGGGGGCTTACACGGCATCCAGAAAAGGCCTACTCTTTCTAGCCAAAGGACTAGGAAAGCAGCAGCCTAGAAATAGATAACTTTTAGACAATAAAAACAACCAAACACTCAAAAACCAATACATATGTATATATGCGCGCGCGCACACACACACACACACACACACACACACACACACACAGAGTACCATTCCCTTCAATAGAGGTCAAATGGAGCATGTAAATAAAAGCTTTATCTGGGTTTTTAAATTCTCTAAACACAATGAATTTAAGCTACAAATTAATAACAAAGATAAATCTTCAAACACTTGAAAACTAAAAGAAACCCACTAAACCCACTAAAAAAAGTCCATGGACCAAGTAAGCAACCTCAAGGGAAATAAAATATATTGAATCAAATTTTTTAAAAAGTACAAGGTTTCCAAGTCTAGCATGTAAAAAGCTTATAATTTGCCACTCCATTCTAATAAGAAAAAAATTAAACAAGCTGAAAAGTCAACTCTTCTTAGTTCTGTAACAGAAGTGAGGTCACTAGGCAAACTGATGCTCCCAGACTGTAAAGATTGACAGGCAAATACAGAGAATCACAACTTATTGGAGCAAAAGCCCAGGGGTAGAAACCTCCATGGGAGCCAGATGGAGAGATGGAAAACCTAAATTATAATTGATGAATGGCTAGAGGCACAGTGTAGACAACTCTGAGAATCAAAAACTCCAGGGAGACCTAGTAATAGGGATAATGCCCACATATTTATGAATTTAATCTCTAGGAGATCACTAGTTTCTTACAGTGATATCAGAAAAAAATCTCCTGTTTCTGAGGGGGAAGTGGAAAGAGGAGCATTTTGAAATACACCAGAGCACTCTGTGCTTAACAAGGCCTGCCCTTGAAAGAGACCATTCTACCAGTAGGCCTAACCAGGTAGGGTTTTATCAGAGCCTAAACTACAGGGTGGCAGAGTAATACCCAACTCCACCTCTCTATGTGAGAGAAGGGAAATATCCAACTGCAGCCCACTCTAGTCATCCTGCTGTACCTAAATGGGAAACAAAAATCAAGAAGCAAAGTTCATAATCCAGAGGTACAGGTTCACAAAAGATTGAGACCTAATTACAGAATTACAGAATGCTTCCCTTACACTGTTAAAGGCCTATTTATGGCAACTCTTTGCACCCAGTACCTCAAGCTAGCTATTAAGAAAGGCATCATAAGGCATGCTAAAAGCCAAAACATAGTTTGAAGAAACAGAGCAAGCATCAGAACCAGACTTAGATATGACAGGCATGTTGAAATTGTAAGACTGGGAATTCAGAACAACAATAATTAATGTGCTAAAGGCTCTAACAGATAAAGAAAATAGCATGTAAGAACAGACTGGCAATGTTAGCAGAGAAGTTCTCTATACACTGTAACAGAATACACTACAACAGAAATCAAGAATGCCTTTGATCTGCTTATTAGTAGGCTGGATCTGGCTGTGGAAAGAATCTCTGAGTTTCAGTATATTTCAATAAGAAACCTCTGAAACTGAAAATCAAAATTATAAAAGACAAAAATAAGAGAACAGAATATCCAAGAACTGTGGGACAACCACAGAAGGTACACCATACATGTAATGGGAATGCCAAAAGGAGAAAAGATAAAGAAACAGAAGAAATATTATGAATAGAAACAATGACTGGGAATTTCCTCACATTGATGTCAGACACCAAACTATAGATACAGAAAGCTTAGAGAACACCAAGCATGATAAACACCAAAAAACTATACCTATTCATAAATCATACATATTGAATATGCATATAACATTCAAACTATAAAAAATTAAAGATAAAGAAAAATCTTTACAGAAGTCAGAAGAAAAACATGCCTTACTTAAGAAGGAATAAAGGTTAAGAAGTGCATCTGACTTCTCAGAAACTATTCAATTTAAGAAGAAAATGAAATATTTAAAGAGTTGAGAGGATAAAAACCAACTTAGAATTCTGTATCACGTAAAATTATCCTTTAAAAGTGAAGGAGAAATACTTTCTCAAACAAACAAAAATTGAAAGACTTTGTATGTGTTTTAGAGAGATAAGAAAGATACAGATTAGAAAACTTGGATCCACAGAAAGAGCATCAAAGAAAGAATAAGTAAAGATAAAAAACTTTTCTTTTTCTTACTCTGAATTGATCTAAAGTATAATAGCTGTGTTAAAAATTATAATAGCAACAGTGTATTCATTTAAACATGGTTATGCATGTACTTAAACTTATGTATAATAAACATAAAGACAGCAATGACTCAGGGTTGGAAGGGAGGAATTAGAATTATTTTGTTATTATAAGGTCCTCATGCACACACACATTGCCCTGAAAGTGGTTTAGTGTTATCTGAAAGTGATCTTGGATTCATTTTAAATGTATACTGCAATTTCTAGGTCAACCACCAAAACAAGTTACAAAAGAAAAAAGAATTATAACTAATACGGTAAGAAAGAGAAAATGAAATAATATAAAGTGCTCAGTTAGAACCACAAAAGGCATGAGAAGAGTGGGCTCAAAATAAGAACAAAAAACAAGGACAACAAATACAAAATATTGTAGCCACAAATATAGTTGATATCAATCTAACTATGTCAATAATCACTCTGAACATCAATGATCTAAATGCACCAATCAAGAGACAGAGATTATCAGACCAAATCAGAAAATCAAGACTCAAACATACTTTGTCTAAACTAACTTTAAATATAAAGACACATATAGATTAAGAGTCAATGAAGAGGACTTCCCTGGTGGTCCAGTAGTTAAGAATCCGCCAGCCAGTGCAGGGAACGTGGGTTCGATCCCTGGTTGGGGAAGATTCCATGTGCTACAGAGCAACTAAGCCTGTGAGCCACAACTTCCAAAGCCCATGCACCCTAGAGCCCACCCTCTGCAACAAGAGAAGCCACTGAAATGAGAAGCCTGTGTACCACAAACAAGAGTAGCCCCACTTGCCCCAACCAGAGAAAGCACAGCAACAAAGATCCAGTGCAGCCAAAAATGAAATAAATATGTTTTAAAAAGAGCAAATGAATAAAGATATACTATGCAAAAACTAATTAAAAGAAAAGAGTAGTTGTACTAATTTCAGACAGAGCAAAACTTCATGAAAAGTTATCAGGGATAAAAAGTGGTATTACATAATGATAAAGGGGTCAGTCTAAAAGGAGACACAGCAATCCTCAATGTGCCTGCATCTAACAATGGGGAATAAATAAAATCAATAAGCCTCTAGCCAGGTTAAGAAAAAAAGAGAAAGAACACAAATTACTAATATCAGAAATGGAAGAGGGGTCATCCTTGCACATCTCATATACATTAAACGGATAGTAAAGGAATAATGGGGTTCCCTGGTGGCTCAGTGGTAAAGAATCCACCTGCCGATGCAGGAGACATGGGTTTGATCCCTGGGTCAGGAAGATCCCTTGGAGAAAGAAATGCCAATCCATTTAGGTATTCGGCCTGGAAAAGTCTCATGGACAGAGGAGCCTGGTGGGCTATAGTCCATGGGGTTTCAAAAGAGTTGGACCTGACTGAGCAACTAAACAACCACCACAACAAAAGGAATAATGAACCACTCTATGCCCACAAATGTGATAACCTATGAACCAACTCCGTCTGCGAATCCGTGGCTCCTTCCCATCTGGCTTGTCTATTACACTGGCCATTACTGCCATACTAAGGTTCTATTCTTTAAGATCATGTGAGAATAATTTCTGGGGTTTTTTGATTTAGGAAAGGAACTTTTGATGCAGTGCTCAACTATAAGGACACATACAACAATCAATAAACTTTATAGATACCTTCCTTCCTATAAATCATCATTTTGCTTATAACTTCTGATAAATGAAGAAATACCTCTACAAACATTTGTCCCAAAACATTGCTTACCTCTGGATAAAGATGGAAGCGTTTCACTGTATTAATTACAAGGGGATATTCAGTGAGCCTGTCATTCATAATCATCCATAGTCCTTGCAAAAATGAAGGTGCTTCAACAATGGTCTTGAAGTAGGAATAATAAAGTCCCTTTTAAAAAGTATAAATTGTCAACGTAAGTAAAATTTTAAAATACTTACTTTTCTAACTCTATTCAGACAATTTATTCTGAAAAGGAAAAAAAGATCGATAATAAGACTTCCTAATTTCTACTTAATACTGCATTCTTGAATGCAAACAAAAACATACCTTTTCAGGTATGCTTTCAATTAGCAAAACTTAATTTTTATTAATTAAAAATTTTAATTTAGTCACAATTAAAGGCAAACAAAAGAGCCAGTTTCAGCTCTTCTCTTGGCCCCTGATTAGCTCATCTGGACAATCCTGGCTTCTCTTAATTGTAAATTTCTGCAATTCTGGCATTCTTTATCACATTTAACCCCCACAACAATTATGTAAAATACAGTAGATTACATTATCCATTTTACAGATTTGGTGTCAAAAGAACAGAAAAAATGTTAAAGAAACGATATCAAAAGTTCTCTAAAAGAGATTATCTGGAAATCAAGAGAGCTTAAAAAACATTTTCAAAGAGTCAGCTAAAACTGGCCAACTCTACCCCAGGAGAAAGCAATTTCCAATAATTCTGATATGTCTGTATCACTTCTTAAACTTTGTCTTTGTTTTCCTTTCCTCAGCTATTATAATTGATCTTTACTATCTTATAAAGAAATCTGCCTTTAGGAAAGGAAGAGAATGTGACAAAAGAATCCTGAAACACTTTTCTGTTGTATATATTTTATTTTTTAGATTCCATATATCAAAATATGTGTAAAATAGAGTATTTGTCTTCCTCTGACTTATTTCACTAAGCATAATACTCTCTAGGATCATCCATGCTGTTGCAAATAGCAGATCGTCATTCTTTTTTACGGTTAATATCCCATTGCATATATGTGTATATATACACATCTTCTTTATTCACCTGTTGATAGACATTTGGCTTGCTTCCGTATCTTGTTTACTATAAATTATGCTGTCATGAACATTGGGGTTCATGTATCTTTTTGAACTAGCATTTTTTTTTTTCAGATATATGCCCAGGAAAGGAATTGCTGGATCATATGGTAGTTCTATTTTTAGTTTTTTGAGAAGCCTGTACACTGTTTTCCACAGTGGCTGCACTGATTTACATTCCCATCAACAGGGTAGGAGAGTTTCCTTTCTTCAAAATTTTCATCAACATTTGTTATTTGTAGATATTGCAATGGTAGCCATTCTGACCGGTGTGAGGTGATATCTCATTGTGGTTTTGACTTGCACTTCTCTAACAATTTGTGATGTTGAGCAAGTTTTCATGTGCCTGTTAGCCATCTGTATGTATTCTTTGGAAAAAGTTTATTCACATCTTCTGTCAATTTTTCATAATTTTTTTATATTGAGTTGTATGAGCTGTTTATGTATTTTGCATATTAACCACTTATCAGTCACAACATTTACAAATATTTTCTCCCATTAAGTAGGTTGTCTTTTAGTTTTGAGAATGGTTTCTTCAGCTCCCCAGAAGCTTTTAGGTTTAACTACGCTCTATTTATTTATTTCTGCTTTTATTTATTTTGCCTTAGGAGACAGATTCAAAAAAACACTGCTACAATTTATGTCAAACTGTGTTCTGCCCACGTTCTCTTCTGGGAGATTTATGGTTTCAGGTCTTACATTTACGTCTAATCCATTTTGACTGTATTCTTGCTTACAAAGTAAAGACTAAAACACTTTTTATTTAAATAATAAACCTATAGGCCAGGTTTCAAAAACAAACTTATTGTTACCAAAGGGGAAATGTGGGTGAAGGACAGGGAGAGATAAATTAGGAGCTTGGGATTAACATACACACATTACTATATATAAAATAGATAACCAACAAGGACCTATCATATAGCACAGAGAACTCTATACAATATTCTACAATAATCTACAGAAGAACCTGAAAAAGAATGAATGTATGTATAACTGAATCAGTTTGCTATACACCTGAAACTAACACATTTTAAGTCAAGTATATCCCAATAAAATTCTTTTTAAAAACAGCAAAAATAAAACAAACCTACAATAGTGTGAGAAACAGTGCAATTCACCAAAATTCATTTCAGATCCTAATAAATTTGCACCTTACTATTCTTAAATTACAAATGAATTCATTAGAAGAAAGAACCTAACCATTTCAGTGCGGAAAGTCATCTCCCGTTCTAAGGCTGAGAGGTGAGAAAAATGACGATCATTTTCAAAAAGTGTTGTCAAATGTATCCTAGAAGAAAAATAACATGTTTCAAAAACAGGGCTAAACTATTACAAACAAAGTATAAAAACCATAAGAAGAACAAAGAATACGTTTTTACAATAAATATTGAGATAACTTTATAATTTGCCAATTTGTATATTTTTAGGCATTTATAATCCAGCACTATAACACAGATAATTGTATATCTCCCCTTCATGGATCACTGCCTTGTCATGGTGAAGGGGCTTGCATAACTCAATGAAGCTATGAGCCATGCCACGTAGAGTCACCCAAGATGGATGGATCATAGTGGAGAGTTCTGACAAAACATGATCCACTGGAGCAGGGAGGCCTGGCAAGCTGCAGTCCACGGGGTCGCAAAGAGTCGGACATGACTGGGAGACTGAACAACAACAACTGTAGATCTAAAACTCGTGTAGATTTCTCCATCATTCTTCCCATTCCAGGCATCTAAATCAGAACTAAGGCATGCTTTTGTTTATCTGTTATGTTTTACAAGTGTTTCTAATGTACCAGGTTTGGGAAATGTCTCTATCTGTTGAAAAGATTTAGAATATAATTTTACATAAAATTACTTTAGGTTAAATCAGTCTTTAAATAAGTAGACCACTACGTAAAGTGCCAAAGAAAACAGGACTGTACTTAAGGATATTTCATCAGTTCAACTGAAAAAAAAACAAAAAAACCCAGCTGTAGGTACTGTGGGAGCATACCTAGGAGCATATGACAAGTAAAATTGTAGTCAGCAATTATATTATCCTTAATTATACACTAGATGCTTTCCAATGAAGTAGAAAATAAAACAAAATTCCACATAGCAACCCTGTCTTCCACTCACCTTCATTTACTCTTAGGACATATACCAGGGTATCACAAGCTGTAGGAAATGTTTCTTACCATTACAGTCTTAGTTCTATTAACAACATTGAGATCTTCCTGCAGGATAATGGTCAGAAAAGCACTGTCCCAACAGGCCGTGGGGCAGATCCCATTCTTCCCAAGAGCAGAAATCCTTGAGCTCAGGTAGAAATGAAGATATGTCAGAGGAAAATTATTTTACATATAGTTTTTACAAATATATCATTTATGTAAAATAATGTGTATGTGTATGCACATTGAAAGGCTCATTTAATTCTGTATTACCATTACAGGATGTTTTTCTTCATTTCTACCTGATTTCCAATTAACAGGTGCTACTAAAACTTTACATAAACTCTAAGTTTATGTCACTGCTGCTGCTGCTGCTAAGTTGCTTCAGTCGTGTCTGACCCTGTGCGACCCCACAGACGGCAGCCCACCAGGCTCCTCTGTCCCTGGGATTCTCCAGGCAAAAATACTGGAGTGGGTTGCTATTTCCTTCTCTAATGCATGCATACATGCTAAGTCACTTCAGTCGTGTCCGACTCTGTTCGACCCCATGGACAGCAGCCCACCAGGCTCCTCTGTTCCTGGGATTCTCCAGGCAAGAATACTGGAGTGAGTTGCCATTTCCTTCTCCCTTACGTCACTAACAACTCTCAATTACTATAAAATGAGGAAGTTTTTACATGAAATAAACATGAAAACTACACTATAAAAGCTAGATATTTAGGAAATACAGTGGTAAAGCAAAAATATTTTAATTCATAAATTACTATTCCCATAATGCATTCATTTATAAATGTTTCACACATGAGGTTTTTAAAAAGTTTTATACACACACACACATATATATATATATGTTAACTGGTACACATATAGATATTCTATACACATAGCAAGCAGTTATTATTTTATATATACAAACAGTGATGGTAATTTTTATAATCCAAATGTCTTTATTCATATCAAACTGAAACTAATCTTACCAGTGCAAAATTGCCACAAAGGCAGCTGGAAAAGGAAAAAAAGGAAAAAGTCATTAAAAGTTGCTTTATTATAATATGCCTTTAAAATAACTACTTAGTAACTTTTAAAACAAACACTGCAACTTGGAAGCTTCCAGTCATGCTTCTCCAGCCCTTTTTCCATATTCTCACTATCTTGAGCTCAGTCCTACCACTCTTCAGTATTTCTCAGATGTCTAGTTTTATGTCACAATCAGCAAACTGTGGTTTATGGTCTGTCTGGTCTGTTTTGTCTGCAACCTAAAAATGGTTGTTAATTTTTTTTAAGGGTTGTAAAAAATAGGAAAGAAGAATAAATAACAGAGACTGTATGTGGCCTGAAGTTTAAAATTTTTACTACTTGAGTCTTAACAGAAAAAGTATATACTCACTACATATGTTAACTTTCCATCTAGTACATACGTAATACTATGAACCACTTTAAAATTAAACCTATACCTTCCCTCTCAACTCTGATAAGGTTTCATTAACTCTAAGAGAGACAATGTCCTATTCAACTATATTTGTATCCTCTTTCTTATTCTCAAGGCAATTACTCTTAAAAATAATACTTAAGGAAAAATCAAATATCCTACTAAGTCCATCTAGCTTTCCAAATTCTTCAAAATATTAGTGTCTCTCACCCCCTCCCCTTAACCCACATTCCATTCTCAACAAAATTGTAAGGTGTAATGATGTCAATACCGTAAATGCAAAGAAGGGCTTATCACAGCTCCTTTTAAAGTTGTGATTAAAAGCCTGTCTCCTGTATCCTGCCTCTGTCAATTTCACCTCTGAAAGTGACCCAACCTTATACCTTACTGACACAAAGACCATTTGACGCAAGCACTCTCAACAACTCATATCTATTTCAACATTTCTCTATATAGTGATCTTTGCTTCTCTGGTCTCTACCATCTCTGAAGAGGAAGCATCTCTTTTCTACTGATAGCTTCTCAAATTCATGCCTTTAGCTCTATCCTTCCCAATTATTCCAAGACTGCACCGTCAAGTATTCACTCTCTTTGAACCTCAATCTCACCCTCTCTCCTTGGTCCTTCCCCTTCAGCCTTCAATATTCCCAGGCCTTAAAATACTTCTCTTGATATAGCAGACCTTCCAACTATGAAATATTCTCTTCTCCATTCCCTGCCATGTCTGACAAGATTATCAGCCAACTTTTTTAAAGTTCCTATAACTCTTTTAAATGACCCTTCAGTTATCAACATCAACAGTCTCTTTCAATTCTCCTGCTTTTCAATCTCTCTGTAGCATTGCACCAGATCCTCAGATTTCCTTCTCTATCAAGTCCCATCATACCAACTCTGCCAGCTCTTTCATTTTCTGACCATTTTGTTTTTATATGTTCCTCTATCTGGTTTTTCTCTTCTCTCTTCTCTCTTAAAACTAAGTATGCGGGGGTTTTCCCAAGTATCTTTACTTTGCTCTCTTTTCTATCTTGGAAATCTCACTCAACGTTAATGTTTCAACTCACTTTTACATGAATAATTCCCAAATCTACAATCCTCATGCCTGACCAAATGTTCTCTCTTCCTCTCATCACATTCCTTTCCTCTTCTACCTCATCACCTACCCAGTTCCTCTCAACATGTTTCCATCAACTTTCACCTCTGACTTCTTTTCTCCATTCCTACTGCTGCCTGGGGCTTCCCTAGTCCAGTGGTTAAGAGTCCACTCTGCAATGCAGGGACACCGGTTTGATCCCTGGTCCCAGAGGATCCCCCCACATGCCACTGCAGAGCAACTAAGTCTGAGCACCACAACTATTGAGCCTGTGCTCTAGAGCCTGGAAGCTGTAACTACTGAGCCCACACGTAGTAACGACCAAAGCCTGGGTGCCTAAAGCCTGTGCTCCCCAACAAGAGAAGCCAGTGCACTCCAACTAGAGAAAGTACACATGCAGCAACAAAGACTTATTACCGCCAAAAAATAAAATAATAAATATTAAAAAGATCACTATTGTCTGGATTTTAGCATTCAACTGTTTTTTTCTACCCCAGTCCATATCCAGTCCATTTTATACACTGCTGTCAAATTAATCTCTCGGAAGCACACTTCTGATCATGTCACTCTATTTAAGTCATTCAATGTCAACATCAAGAACATACTAAATGTCACAAAATTGTTCACTTTAAAAATGGTTAATTTTATGTTATGTGCATTTCACCTCATTAAAAAAAAAAATTTTCCTAAAGAAAAAAATCTATCAGTGCCACCCTACTGAATGAAGTTCAAATGCCTTAAATGTAGACTTGAATTAGACTCCCCACGGATGGTCCCAACCAATCTTTTGAACACTCTACGTTCTCTTTTTGTACTCTTACTTTTATTTCATATTTTCTTACTTCCATGGCTCTGATTATGCTGTCCTATAGGCCTCTAATACTTGTTCTCTGCTCCACACATCCAAATATTACCTTTTTTTGGTCACAATTAAAATCCCACATTTTCCGTAATCAGACATCTGACAAAATCTAAATATGAACCCCTATCTATTATTCCTCAAGTATTGTCTACATGCTCCAAATGTGGAGATCCATTCTACTTTAATATCAGCAATCAACTTACGATGGAAAAGAAATCACAGCTTACATTAGGAGACATCTATCTGTGTTTCAACATATAACAGCAGCCAGTCTGAGCAAGGACTAGGCTCAAAATTGATCTTAATGAAACAACAAAATTTACATCTTCAAAAATTAGGAATGCAAATAAAGAAAAATCTTTCAAGGGCTTAAATATGAAGGCAATTTAGGCATCAAGCTCCTCAGCAAGATGAAAGTAAATAGATACCAAGATGGGGAAATACATTGCCTAATTTGATCCTATTTCCCCTGTGAAAGATTCTCAACTCATTAAAACCAACACATTATTTCGCTTCATTCAAAGTGCAGAAAAAGATAAAAGTCTGACCCCCCACCCCCAAAGCTACCCTATCATTTTAACTAGGGTTAAACGGCTGCCTTAAGATGACATTTTGTTGGTGACACATGAAGTTATCACTGTGCCTGCAAACCCTTGAAAATGTTTTAAAATAAGAACTAAAGGGGCTCGGAATTCTTGTCAGCGATTTTCCAGATATTGGAACTCGCCATTATTGCTGCCAGACTTGCTTGTTAAACTGATATTCAAGATTCACGGAAACCAATTCCAACCCTAGGCTCAAGAGGGTTCACGGGTCTCTCCACTGTGAGCCTAGCCGCGCGGGAGTGCTGGTCCCGGAGCTGTCAGGGCTCCTGCAAGGGGCTTTCCTCGGTCGGTTCCGCTCACCTATGCCGATGGCCCCCTTGCCCGAGACCTGACGTCCTTGCAATAGTTGCGCCTTGGCCCAGAGCTGCTCCAGCAAAGAGCTGAGAAGCTGAAAGCGGCCGTTCAGAAGATCGGTCCTTGTGACCATCTCCACTGGCACGCAATTCTGCGTTTTCCGGTTTCGGATCCTCCGCGGCGAATACTCCCGGGCGCCCCCTGGCAAGTTCCCCCTGCGTGTGGGCAAAGGCAGCTCCGGCCTTTTCACCTCCTCCTTCGGCTCCTCCTCCAACTCCGGCTCTCCACCTCCTGTGGCCCGACGCCGCCGCCTAGACTGCGTGGAGCGGAGAGAGTGCGACGGCTCTGAAGCCGCACCTCTGAGCTTATTCCTCGTTTGCCCGACCATTTTCTCATAGTCCCCGTTCGGATGGGGCTAGTACTCTGTCCTGCGCCGGCACGGCCGAGGCAGGCGAGGTCCGCAAGAGGGCCTGGCTCGGCTCACAGCCTCAACGACTCGCCGCAGCGCCGTTGCAGGCTGCCCGGTCGTCAAGGCGACCGCGAAACAAAACCCAGGCTGCCTGGCGCCGCTCGTGCGCCGCTCACGCGCGCAGCCCCACGTGCGCTTACACTGCGCACCCTGCTACGTGCGCCGCCCACGCGTTCAGCCCCAGGTGCGCTTATCCAGAGCACCACGCGCAACCTCCCGCGTGCGCTACCATGCGTGCGGCCCCACGTGCGCAGGTCCTTAGCACCGCCCCTCGCGGACCCTCCCACGTGCGCCCCCACGTGTCCATTCTGTAGTGAGCGGACTGCTCAGCGCCCCACACACGTCTCCACGTGCGTTTCTCCGCGCATCATCTCACGTGCGCGGCTCAGCGATCATATCTTGCTAGCGGACAAGACTGAAGAACTTGTCTTCGTTTTAATTCCTTTCTTCGAGTTTAGCCTTAGCTTTGTTTTTGCCAAAAGGTTGTCTGTTTCAAGGTTATTAACAAGAAAGATCTCAATTTTTAAAAGTAACAGTAGGAAAAAAAGCGAGGGAAGGAAGCCAGAGCCTGTGACGCGCCTGGCACTTATTAGGAGCGTCTCTTCCTCGCCTCCTTGGAACACTTGGCCACCGAGGCAGTGGCCCGAGGCTGCAGGCAACAAGTGACAGAGCTGGCGTGAGCCTGGTGAGTCTAACCGCACAGCCTCAGGTTGAATGCGAATTCGGTGTTGTCCCCTTTGAGGTTAGAGTTTATCCATCTATTCTGAAGTGAAATTGTGTCCCAAACCAGGTTGTTCAGAATTCCTCAGCAGTTGAGCGCGGAGCTGTGCTCAGCACTCGCACCTTTCTGAACCATAAACCACCCGGGACCACATGAAAGGAGAAACCCACAGTCGCTGTAGAGCCACACGCGACGCCATAGCGACTGGCAAAGATGCACAGGGACCCTGGCTCTTGTCATGTCTTCTGTTCCCGGCCCTGCGGCCGGAGCCCACACCGCCTCACGTCCCATCTGTCTCCCGACGGATCCAACTCCCTAAAACCCTTTCCCCCCATCTGGTCTAGACGCCCTGCGACTAGGTTAATTTCCCGGATGACACACCGCTCAGAAATGCCCAGGACTCCCATTAGCCCATAAATAAAAGTTAAACTCCTTGGCTTGTTTATTGGCACCTTTAGTAGCCTGCCAACTTCAATTTCCCACGTCCTCGGACACAGATCTTCCTCTCCAGTCATTCCAAGTGAGGTCTTCAATGTGACTATCTCTTTACTCATACCCTAACGTCCTCTTGTAGCTTTTTCATCCGTTTTTGCCTGCCTCTTTCAATTCTGTTACTTTCCAAGCCCTACCCGGTTTCTCCAGCCCAGGTTAATTTCCCTATTCTGCAGGTCTAAACCAATTACTGACAGCATTATTCATCTTGTCACTTAAATTCAGTGTTATTATTAATTTGCTGGTTTGTAAGATTTTTTTGTTTTTTCTCGCAAGGAGCCTTTCTATATTCCTGGCTCTGTGTTTGCTGCTTAAAATGTTCACGCATTTAGGAAATTCCCTTACAAGTCCAGTGGTTTGGACGCCACTCTTTAACTGCTGAGGGCCCAGATTCAATCCTCACCCCCACCCCCACCCCCACCCCCGCGAGGCTAAAAAAATTAACAAAATGTTTTCGTATTTAATCGTATTTAATTCACACAGTAACTGTATGAATTAGGAAACCGTGGACTAAGGATGTAGTGATTTACCCCAGTTTTAACAACTGAAAAATCGTCCAATTCTGAGTTTAAAATACAAGGCACTTACGGGTGGTTGATAAAAATATATTATTGAAAAAATATGCAAATTCAAAAAAATACCTTATTTTTTCATATGAATATTCTAATATTGTTTTTGGAGTGCTATGATTATGTTTTCCTTTAATGAAAAGGAAATTATAGAATTATGTAAGACATGAATTGGGTGCATTTGCACCTTTATGTATGTATTAGAGCATCTGGTTCTGGAGCCTTTTTATTTCTCTTTAATTTATGATTATTATTGGCTACTACTTCTGGTATCAGTTTGGGAAATTTATATTTTCCAACAGACATTTCAAGTCAACTGAATTATACACTGTTTTACCTGAAATCAATATGGTCACCTGTGCTTTTTCTAAAAATCAGTGTTTTCCAATTAATCTGCTTATTCTTCAACTCTGTGATTTTTCATAGATGTGTTTAAGTTAAATCTTGTTGAATGTTTTCAAAGGTAATTTTAGGGTCCCTGTTGATAGATTATCTACTTAAGTGATTTTATGTTTTACATCTTTATTTTTTATGAGAAGTGGGTAGTTTTCTGGGAGCAAAGAGTGGCTGCTACGGGGATGCTGGCCAAATGTCATTTTCAGTGATATTTTCTTGTATAACTCTGAACTGAAATTTCTGATTTTGGTCTTCTCTTCAGTCTGTTTTGTCTGTTTCTTATGTTTCTCTCTGCGAATTTGTTTCTTTGAGTTTCCTGTGGTCTTTTGGATCACTCCATGTGCAAACAGAATAAAGCATATGCTTACCCTTGGTCTAGCCCTCAAAAGTTCAAATCTGGTCATGTTTTCCATTTAAAAAATATTTTTTATGATGTTCATAGTACTATTATTTACATAAGTGAAAATTAGAAGAACTCCCATGTCAAACAGTGAATTACAGAACACCGATGATGGTGAAGCATTACTAAATTGAATAAAGTAATTTTAAATGAATATTTAACAGTATAGGAAAATACTTACAGTGTTAAAGGTGGGCTTACCAGGTGGAGCTAATGGTAAAGAACCTGCCTGCCGGTGCAGGAGATGCCAGAGGCATGGGTCAATCCCTGAGTCAGAAAGATCCCCTGGATGAGGGCATGGCTACTACTCCAGTATTCTTGCCTAGAAAATCCCATGGACAGAGAAGCCTGGCAGACTACAGTCCATAAGGTCACAAAGAGTTGGACACGATTGAAGTGATTTAGCATGCATATAGTGTTAAAGGTAAAATAAGCAGTGTATATATGATTCAGTGTATAGTAAACACATAGAATTAACTGTGTCCCATGGACTTCCCTGGTGGCTCAGATGGTAAGGCGTCTGCCTGCAATGCAGGAGACCTGGCTTTGATCCCTGGGTTGGGGAGATCCCCTGGAGAAGGAAATGGCAACCCACTCCAGTGCTCTTGCCTGGAAAATCCCATGGATGGAGGAGCCTACATAGGTTTAACATAGGAGTAACCCTATACATAGGAGTAACCCCATAGGCTACAGTCCATGGGGTTGCAAAGAGTCAGACATGAATTGAGCGACTTCACATACTCCCCGCTAAATCTTTTACATAGGAGACTCATATATGGAAAATTACCAGTGTGTGACCTTTAGTTAGTAACTTAGTCACTCTAATATTTATCTCCTGATCTGAAAAATGCTGAAGCACCTGAAACAGTAAAACATCTAAAAGAGTACATGCTTACTTTTAAAATTGTTACTATATCTTGGGGACTTACCTGGTGGTCCAGTGGTTAAGACTCCAAGCTCCCATTGCAAGGGGCAGGGCTTTGATTCTTGGTCAGGGAACTAAGATCATTCATGTTGTACACTGTGACCACAAAATAAGACAAAGTTATTACTGTATCTTGCTCTAGAGTGACCACATTTAGAGTATACTGATGAGTATTACTTCCAATTAATGTTTTGCTCACCTATATTTTTGTCATTAGTTTTATGTTAGTTCTATTGTTAAACAGTAATAAGAGTTCTGTGTTCACTAGTTAACTGAGAAAACTGAGACAGTTGTCTAAATGATTTTGCATTCTCGCAGTAAGGGGAGGGATAGATTGTGTATGTGAGGGGAAACATGACACTCAGTTTTATTCTGTTAAACAGAATCATGGCATGTTTTCAATCTTGTATAACTTCTCTAACAGTGTTCATTTATTTTAAGCTAGTTATTTTGGATACAGTTGTTGCAGTCATATTTTAGCTACATGCTTGTTAATGACAATGACTTAAATCAGTATTCCTGATACTTATTTTCTGCTGAACTGACAGTGCATTATGATTTTATATAATGCAATATATTCTCAAATTATTTTTTCCTCTTTGAAATGAAGATAATACGTGATTCAGCAAATTGTTTCCCTCACATAGAGATTTTCCAGTCATCTATATCTAAAACTTGTCTCAGTTTTCTTTTAGTAAAGCAATTGCTTCTCTTTATGCCAAAATGTGGGCTTCCCTTGGGGCTCAACTGGTAAAGTATCCGCCTGAAATGCAGGAGACCTGGGTTCGATCCCTGGGTTGGGAAGATCCCCTGGAGAAGGGAATGGCTACCCACTCTAGTATTCTGGCCTGGAGAATTCCATGGACTGTATAGTCCATGGGATCGCAAAGAGTCGGACACGACTGAGCGACTTGCACTTCACACTTCACTTCATGCCAAAATGCAGTGAAACTGTAAAACCAGCAGATGGCAGTAATGACTTGTAAATCAGGATTTTAAAAGTTAGAAGTTTTGAAGTTCATTTTTTTAAATATGAAAAAAATCACTGTTATTGTATTACATCAGTTAACTAAATAGGAAATGTAGGGAAATTCCAAATTAATCCAGCATAAAAATATTACATTGTATATTTCATATATCAAAATAATTAAGATATTCATCATGGACAGTGTTCAGTTTTCACAAATAATAATGATTTTGCTTTCATTGAGTCAGATATTTTTAATCAAGTTTAAGTGTTTTAACTTTGCACAAATACGTAGATATAAATTTAAGTGGATAGTTGAGTTACATCTATATCTAGCTTAGTTATATGGATCTGGAAAGACTGAGATAATTAAGTGAATATTGTTTTGAAAATGTTAAATTTTCCACATATAAGTTGACAATTTAAAATACTAATTTCACTTTAATAATATGCATACAAAATGGGGTTTTATTTGTGCTATTGCACAGTTTCTTATACATTACTTTTTTCCTCCTCTTTATGGAACAAAGAGTTGGAATTGGCATCAAAGGTGTTTACCTCTAGTCTGTCATTAACTAGTCCCAAAGATGAGAGCAAAATTCTTAGGATCTCATGATTATGCTAACTATTATTGAGCCATGTATCCAAGATTTTTTCAGAGCATTTTGATTTAGTGATTTTATTCATTTCAATTAAGTTTTTAAAAGATGAACTAAATGGGATTCACTTTCTATACTTTTGCAAGACTTCCTATAAGTTCACAAAGATGAAAAAATTTCTGTATCTCTGTATTTGCTTCAAAAATAGAGTAACCACAGACTCAGTTTTCTTGGTGGCTGTTTATTTTCTGATTGGTCTGTTTTATATATGTTAAAAGGTCCTTTCAAATTCATCTGCAGCGAGTTACTTCCACTAAAAGAAACGTCTTTGCACATGTATGTTTTATAAAACAACTGCTTCAGTCTAAAAACATTACATATCTTGTATTGATTCATTTTTACATAGTGCATTTGCTGCTATGAATTACTTTTAGAGCCTGTTTCAATTCTAGTTTTATGCAGGTGCTTGTTCATAGAATAAAGTGGAAAGTCATCAAATTGCAGTGAAGCATACAGCTTGAATGTAAATACATCTGTATGTGACACTTTGTGTAAACACTGCCTTTTCATCCACAGGAGAAAAGGTATCTTGTAATAAGTCCTTCTGTGTCTATGAGGGTCCTATTCTCCTTTTAAAACTATCTCTCTCAACCACCCATACTGGTTAGTTCCCCAGGCCTATTATTAGATGAAATGAAATCTGCTTGACCTTAAACAGCCTTACATAGAAATATTTCATTCAGAGGAAGGAAGATAATCCATTAATTAATTGGGAGAATTCCTTCACCTCCCCCACAGAGAGACCGCCTGATGGCATAATATGTGCACACTGATTTGAGCAGAAGGATACTCGGTGATCATTTTTAAATGACTTAACCAATACATACACAACCACGGGCATGTATTTATGTCATACCCCCAAATTCCATTTTTCCATGAACCCAATGGTGATAGTTCCTTGAATAATTTCCAACATATGGATTTAAAAAAATTTACAACCAAAGTAACTAATACAAGAACTACTACAAATAAGCAAAAATCTTAGACCATATTAAAGAATGGACTGTTGTTTACGTATGAGCAGGTTAGATGCAAAATATAGCAGAAAAAGAAGTGAAACATAAGACACGTGTGCGCTATGTTTATATCTCATTTTAGATTGACTTAAGATTTAACTTTGATTATGACATTGTGGTAAAGAAATATCACAATAGGATATTAGCCAGTATGTCTTGGCAATTTACTTCACCAGCTCTGATTTCTTCAGCTATGAAATAAAGACTTTGGACTACATAGCCTCATTAAAGGACTTCCTAGGTGGCCCTAGTGGTAAGGAACCCACCTGCCAATGCAGGAGACATTAAGAGACACAGGTTCAATCTCTGGGTTGGGAAGATCCCCTGAAGCAGGGCATGGTAACCCACTCCAGCACTCTTGCCTGGAGAATCCCATGGACAAGGGAGCTTAGCAGGCTACAGTTCATGGGGTTACAAAGAGTCAGACATGTCTGAAGCCACTTAGCACGCACAGCCTTATTTAAGTCTTTTAAACTTGATTCCAGTTAGTATTTGAACATATGTTTAGATAGCTGGAAAAATATACATGTTGAGTCATATAGTGCCCTGTTCTAAACTCCCTTGTTAACCGGGCTTCTCTTCTCTCCTTACCTGTCTCTAGCTATGTGTTCAGATTCCACCTTGACTGTCTTACTCTCTGCAATCTACCCCACAATTTGTCCCCTATCCTGTCCTTCAGTTGCTACACCTCTCATTGCCAACTCAGATGAACTAAGCCTATCAGTTCAGTTCAGTCGCTCAGTCTTGTCCAACTCTTTGTGACCCCATGAATCGCAGCACTCCAGGCCTCCCTGTCCATCACCAGCTCCCGGAGTCTACCCAAACCCATGTCCATCGAGTCGGTGATGCCATCCAGCCATCTCATCCTCTGTCATCTCCTTCTCCTTCTGCCCCCAGTTCTTCCCAGCATTAGGGTCTTTTCCAGTGAGTCAACTCTTCACATGAGGTGGCCGAAGTATTGGAGTTTCAGCGTCAACATCAGTCCTTCCAAAGAACACCCAGGACTGATCTCCTTTAGGACAGACTGGTTGGATCTTTTCGCAGTCCAAGGGACTCTCAAGAGTCTTCTCCAACACCACAGTTCAAAAGCATCAATTCTTTGGCACTCAGCTTTCTGCACCATCCAACGCTCACATCCATACATGACTACTGGAAAAATCATAGCCTTGACTAGATGGACCTTTGTTGGCAAAGTAATGTCTCTGCTTTTAAATATGCTATCTAGATTGGTCATAACTTTTCTTCCAAGGAGTAAGCATCTTTTAATTATATGGCTGCAATCACCATCTGCAGTGATTTTGGAGCCCGCCAAAATAAAGTCTGACACTGTTTCCCCATCTATTTCCCATGAAGTGATGGGACCAGATGCCATGATCTTAGTTTTCTGAATGTTGAGCTTTAAGCCAACTTTTTCACTTTCCTCTTTCACTTTCATCAAGAGGCTCTTTAGTTCTTCTTCACTTCCTGCCATAAGGGTGGTGTCATCTGCATATCTGAGGTTATTGATATTTCTCCTAGCAATCTTGATTCCAGCTTGATGAACTATGGACAGAGGTTCATGACATTGTACAGGAGACAGGGATCAAGACCATCCCCATGGAAAAGAAATGCAAACAAGCAAAATGGCTGTCTGACGAGGCCGTACAAATAGCTGGGAAAAGAAGAGAAGCGAAAAGCAAAGGAGAAAAGGAAAGATATTCCCATCTGAATGCAGAGTTCCAAAGAATAGCAAGGAGAGATAAGAAAGCCTTACTCAGCAATCAATGCAAAGAAATAGAGGAAACAACAGAATGGGAAAGACTAGAGATTTCTTCAAGGAAATTAGAGATACCAAGGGAACATTTCATGCAAAGATGGGCTCGATAAAGGACAGAAATGGTATGGACCTAACAGAAGCAGAAGATATTGAAAAGAGGTGGCAAGAATACACAGAAGAACTATACAAAAAAGATCTTCATGACCCAGATAATCACGATGGTGTGATCACTCACCTAGAGCCAGACATCCTGGAATGTGAAGTCGAGTGGGCCTTAGAAAGCATCACTATGAACAAAGCTAGTGGAGGTGATGGAATTCCAGTTGAGCTATTTCAAATCCTGAAAGATGATGCTGTGAAAGTGCTGCACTCAATATGCCAGCAAATCTGGAAAACTCAGCAGTGGCCACAGGACTGGAAAAGGTCAGTTTTCATTCCAATCCCAAAGAAAGGCAATGCCAAAGAATGCTCGAACTACCGCACAATTGCACTCATCTCACATGCTAGTAAAGTAATGCTCAAAATTCTCCAAGCCAGGCTTCAACAGTACATGAACCGTGAACTTCCAGATGTTCAAGCTGGATTTAGAAAAGGCAGAGGAACCAGAGATCAAATTGCCAACATCCACTGGATCATCAAAAAAGCAAGAGAGTTCCAGAAAAACATCTATTTCTGCTTTATTGACTATGCCAAAGCCTCTGACTGTGTGGATCACAATAAACTATGGAAAATTCTGAAAGAGATGGGACTACCAGACCACCTGACCTGCCTCTTGAGAAACCTGTATGCAGGTCAGGAAGCAACATTAGAACTGGACATGAAACAACAGACTGGTTCCAAATAGGAAAAGGAGTACATCAAGGCTGTATGTTGTCACCCTGCTTATTTGACTTAAGCCTATCTCACTCGACCTTTTCAGCCCAGCCCCAACCTGGCCTCCACTGCATCCCTAATCTCTGTTCTAGTTCTTTCCCTATTCTATATGATGTCCAGTGTCTTAAATACAGTTGACTTCATTGTTCCTATTCTCTAATTACCTCCATCCTTTAGAAGCCTAAATGGCAACGTCCCTAAATACTAAGTGTTTTTATGAAGACCACCAAGCTCTTGCTTTGGACATCAGAGTCCTGCTTTCACATAAATATTGACCTGTCCTTAAAAGGTAAATGTGAAAGTTTAAAATTTCCTTCTTCTTGTTGCTACAATCTGAAACTCTTCTTGAGACTCATCAGTGACAATGTAAAATTCAGTAAGAGAAAAATTGTTGAGTTATGTGTTTATGTTTCTTAATTAAGATTACGTACCTGGAGACACAGAAGACAATGTATTGTATAATCCATGTATATGAAATGCCCAGCAGAAGGATATTCAGAGAGACAGAAAGTAAAGGCAATGTAGGCCTTAATTTTTCTTTATAAATTCTATAAATATTTGTTATAGGGTTTAGCATAGTGTCTTAGTTATGAATACAGACAGGGTTTGAAACCTGCCTATCTCACTTACTTTGTAGGTCTCTGAGCATTTAATTTCTCTAAGCCTCAATTTTCTCATACCTCAAATGGGAATAATAGTAGCTCATACCTCAAAGAGTTGCTGCAAAGATTAAGTAAGATAATGTATATAAAGTATATAGATATAGTAAATGTTTTATAAAAGGAAATAATTATTACCATATCAAGGCTCAAGATGGAAATGGAGTTATTTATATCATCTTTTTCTTTTCCAGGGAGTCCAAACAAACAGCTACAGTTCTTCCTAGGAAAAAGAAAGAGGAGATACAAATAACCTGATTTGAATTGAGAGCCTAAAACCATACAATGCTATCTAATAGGCAGAATTATCTTCTTTTTACAGATAAAAAGGAATTTTGAGGCAGGGAGAAGATTTTAGACTGCTCAGTCTTAACTCACAAGTACACATGATTTACTCCCCTGGAAGTCCTCAAAGTTGACAAGTTGGGCCCTAAAAAATGGAAATGAAATATTTTCTGGATAGCTTTTTTTATGTTTTAAAGTAACAGCTTTAGTAATATATAATTCACATACCATGAAATATATTCTTTTAAAGTGTAGGATTCAGTGACTTTAGTATATTCACAGTGTTGTGGAACAATCACTGCTATCTAATTCCACATTTTTACTACTCCCTCACCCCCAAAATACATCATACTTGTTAGCTGTCATTCCCATTTCTCCTTCCTTCTATCCCCTAGCAGGCTGCTTTCTGTCTCTCTGAAGGGCATTTCATATAAATGGAATCACACAATATGTTGTCTTTTGTGTCTGGCTTCATTCACCTAGTATAATGTTTTCAAGGTTCATCCATGTTGTAGCGCATATCAGTACATCATTTCTTCTTATAGCTAAATAATATTCAGTTACATAAATATAACATTTTATTTGTTTACCAGTTGATGGACATTTGGGTTGTTTCTACTTTTATGGATATTATGAATAATACTACTATGAATATACATGTGTAAGTTTCTATGTGAACATATGTTTTCATTTCTCCTAGATATGTACCGGGCATAGAATTCCTAGGTCATATGGTAACTCTACCTTTAACATTTTAATGAACCACCAGACTGTTTTCCAAAGTGGCCATATCATTTTATAGTCTCACCACCAATGTACAAGGGGTCCAATTTCTTTACATCCTTGCCAACATTTGTTACTCTCAATCTTTTGATTATAGCCATCATAGTGGGTGTGAATTGGTAGCTCACTGGCTTTTTTAAATTGTTGTTGTTTAGTCATTAAGTCCTATTCCACTCTTTTGTGACCCTATGGACTGTAGCCCACCAGGCTCCTCCTGTCCATGGGACTTCCCAAGCAAGAATGCTGTTTCCTTCTCCAGGCGATCTTTCTGACCAAGGGATTGAACCTGCATCTCTTGCATTGGCAGCTGGGTTCTTTACCACTGATCTACCAGCTCAGTGGTAAAGGGCTAATTTTTTTAAATTAATAGACTTTATTTCTTAGAATAGTTTTAGAATTACATAAAAACTGAGCAGAAAGTACAGAATTCCTATATATCCCCATATACCCTTCCCCTCTACTGTTGCACACAGTTTTTCCTGTTATTAACATTTTGCACTAGTTTGGTACATTTGTTACAATTGATAAACTAATAATGACACATTTTTATTAACTTATGTAATTATAGTTTGCATTATGGCTTACTCTTTGAGCTGTATGGTTCTTTGGACTTTGACAAATGCATCATGTCATGTATCCACCATTATAATATCATCAGAATTGTTTCCTCACCCTAAAAAGTCTATATGTTTCACTTTTCATCCCTCTCTCTTCCCAAACCTCTGCAAACCACTGATCTTTTTACTATCTCCATGTGCTTAGTTACTCAGTCAAGTCTGACTCTTTGAGACCTCATGGACTGTAGTCCACCAGGCTCCTTTGTCCATGGGGAATTCTCCAGGCAAGAATACTGGAGTGGGTTGCCATGCCCTTCTCCAGGGGATCTTCCCAATCTAGGGATCGAACCCAGGTCTCCCACACTGCAGGTGGTTTCTTTACCATCTGAGCTACTAGGGAAGTCCACTATTTCCATAGTTTTGCCTTTCCCAGAATGTCATACACAGTGGCTGTACCATTTTGCATTCTCACCAGCAATAACTGTTATTCTTTGTCCTTGTCAGCATTTGGCATTGTTGGTGTTTTGGATTTTAGCCATTTTAACAGGTGTGTAATGGTATCTCATTGTTGTTTGAATTTGCATTTCCCAAATGACATGTGATGTTGAGCATATTTTAATGTTTATTTGCCACCTTTATATATTTTCTTCATATGTTGTCTATACAGGTAGATCTTTTGCCTATTAAAAATATGGATTGTTTTCTGATTGATGAGTTTGAATAGGTATTTGTATATTAATACAATCCCATTATCAGATATGTGTTTTGCAAATATATTCTCTCAGTTGTGGCCAATCTTTCATTCTCCTAGTAATGTCTTTCATAGAACAAATTCTTTTTTTAATTTTAATATAGTCCATCATATTAACTTTTTCTTCAATGGATCATGCTTTTGATGTTGTATCTAAAAATCCAAAATCACCTAGATTCTCTCCTGTTATGTTCTAGGAGTTTTATAGTTTTGCATTTTATATTGAGATCTTGATCCATCTGGGGTTAATTTTTGTGAAGGGTGAAAAGTCTTTGTCTAGATCCATTATTTTACATGTGGATATTCAGTTGTTCTGGAATAATTTTTTTTTTTAAAGTTATAGTTTCTCCACTGAATTGCCTTTGCTTCATTGTCAGGGATCAGTTGACTGTATTCATATGGGTTTATTTTCTGGGCTCTCCATTGTGTTTGTGGATCTACTCGTCCCTTCTTTCACCAATACCATACTGTCTTTATTAATGTAGCTTTATAATAAATTTTGAAGTTGAGTACTGTCAGTCCTCCAGCTTTGTTCTTTTTCAATATTTTGGTTGGCTGTTCTGGGTCTTTTGCATATAAACTTTATTTATTTTTTTTTAAATTTTTTTTTAAACTTTAGAATCAGTCTGTTGATGGGCACAAAACTTGCTGGAATTTTGACTGGAATTGTATTGAGTCTATAAATCCAATTGGTTTTCACTCTTGAGTATCTGTATGCACTCATAGAATATATCTCCATTTACTTAGATCTTTGATTTCTTTCATCCGAGTTTCATCATTTTCTTCATATAGATCTTGTACATATTTAATTATATTTATACCTAAGTATTTCTTCTCTTACATTTTGTTGCTGATATAAACGATGTTGTATTTTTAATTTCAAATTACAATTGTTCATTGCTGGTAGATTAGAAAGTATTTGATTATTTTTATTGACCTTGCATCCTGTGACCTGGTTATAATTGCTTATTGTTCTTTAAGTTTTTTGTTGGTAGCATGTTAGTATTATATGTATTATATATAGAGAGAGTAAGAATGAGAGGGGGAAAAGTCCTTAAAACTGTAAGCAAACTGAAAAAATGAACCCAGTTGTATTGCAAATGAATAGCATAACCATATAGGAAGAAAAACTAATCTAATTAACTACTAAACATGTCATTTGACTGAATACCCTTAGTTGAGTGAGGAGGGAATGTCTACAAACAAATCTTGAACTTTTTAGAAGATTTATTGTAGTTGTAAGAAATAAGTAATATGAAATTATTTGGAGTGTATAGTAGAATTGAGTGAATAAATATGTTGATGTTGATAGCCAGGATCCTCACTGTGGAAGAAAGCAGATACAGATATGAAACGGGGCCAAGCCTGGAAAAAAATACCCTATGGGAGTACATTGGAGTTGTATAACAGCATAAACTCATGACTTCTAATACATTTCTAATACACACATTCACACACATAAATATATTTGAATATGTATGCTTACATACACTTATGTATTCCTAACTCTGTCAGCTGAAAAGACCTAGAAATATACCAGAGTGAGTACATCTGGCACCCAGATAATTGGTTCCTAATACAGTTTCCCAACTAACAAAGGAATCTAGGCTCCGGTAGGAATTGTTAATTCCAAGGCTAAAGCAGGAAAGCTACAAGATGAATCTGGAACAATGTGTTATGCCAGAAACTAAAGAAATACTTTAAAAAAAGGCAAATTAGGACATGTCAAGAGGACACAGGAGCCAACTTAAGGGGCTCCCAATGACCACATCTGGGATGTTTTGAGCATCAAAATAACTAAGGGTAGTAATAAACTATAAGCCATTGAAAAATAGGAATTATTTAGCTGTTAAAGACAAAGACTGAGAAACTATAGGTACCAGATTAAAGGAGACTAAAGAAAGATAACAGCTAAATGCAATATGTGATTCTGAACCAGATCTGATCCTTACTGAAGGAAAAAATATGCTACAGAGAACATCACTGGTGTCATTTGACAAAATGGGAGTAATGTGGTAGATCACAGTATCATACCATGGTCAAATTCCTGAAGTTGCTGATTCTGCTATTGATATTTAATAGAATCATCTCAATTTTAAGAAGTATACTTTGAGTTACTTAGGAGATAATGGGGCATGATATGTGAGCTTACTATAGGGATAATGGGGCATGATACATGAAACTTACTGTCAGATGTTCAGAAAACCAACTTGTATGTATGTGTATATGCACTGACTACTCAGTATGAATGCAAATGATAAAGGGAGCAAAAAGTTAACAATTGGTGAATCTGGGTAGAGAGTATAGAGTTTCTTTGTACTATTCTTGTAACTTTTATGCAAGTTTGGAATTATTCCAAATAGAAGATTTTGTTTTTAAATGCTGGTGTTTGGCAGGCACAGAATATTAAGGTTAATAGAACAGACTTCTGAAAGCACAAGGTTTGATAACGTCAAGCATTTTGAGGGACTGTTACATGGAAGAAGTATTAAGACTTTGAATTTGGCTAATCTTATTTTGTGTCAGTATGCTTTGTGTAATATCATTGTAGAACATCCAAGAGCTCATGACTGGAATGAGAGGTAGGAGTTCTTTAAGCTTTATGGAGTCTTCAGTACCGTTCAGTACAGAGAAGTGCAAAGACTGGCTCATCAGGTAGAGTGAATGAATGAATGAAAAGAACTGGGTGTAGACAAATGGGAACTGGTGGCAACTTGAGAGCAGTGTCTTCTCTCAAGACTTTCATGTACAAAAAGACAAAACCAAAAAAACCCTGCGTAGTACTCCTGTGGGTTTGTGTCTGTTTTGGGAGTGACTAGTGGGGACCCCTAATCTTACCTGATCTTCCTCCTTTTATTCCAGGTGAGGAAAGGGTACCAAAAGTCACAAAGCAAAGTGTGTGAGATAACGAAAGGTGTAAGTGTGTGCATATATATCAAAAACACACCGTATTTAATGAAAGAAATTAATATTCACACATTTGTACTTCTGTACAGTTTTGAGTAATATATAATTTTAAGCTGTTTACAAATAGCATGTAATGCTTCAAATATTACATAATGTTGATAATACATTTCTAGCAGAAATAAATATATTGCACTTAAAAAGAACTTCATTAGATGTTACTTCATAGTATTAGGCTTATAACTTCTTTTTTCATAAAACATTTCCCATGCCCTTCCCCCCACCCCCAACACACACACTTCATTACAGTGACTGTTCTCACGCAATTCATTAAGCAAATAAACACAGCAAACAATAGAACTATGATAGAGTCTACTCAAGAGGCTAGATCAAATTTTATCCTTTAGGAAATGAAAGATTTAGGTTTCTGAAACTAAGAAAAGCAACAACTAAATATAGTATTTTAAAGTACCAGAAGTAAAATACAAGTTGTATTTTTTGTCCAGATGTACTATTCACCAAAATGTTTTTATTTTCTTATTATGGGGAGGGGGGATTAGAATTATCTAAGGGAGAGACAGAGAAATAAAGACCAAAAAATACTTAATAGTCTATCAAATATTAATAAATGAACCTTTGCATATTTAAGCATGATGAAGAAAACTAAGTACTGGAATATTTTATAACTGACATGGGATAGTAGTGACAAAAGGATGTTATGATTTCCTAAAATTTTAAACGTTTTAACCTTCCCTTTGCTTGTTTACATAAAAATCCTTATTCTAAAATAATATAAAAATTTATAAAATGCATCCTCCACCCAAGCCCAGCTCTCTAAGGGAGGTAGCTGAAACTCTTTTCTGTCCAGTGCTTTATTTCTGTCCAGTAGAGTATGATATTGTTTTGTTTGTAGTAATTATCAATTCCATACACATTAATAATGAAAAGTTTTCCTTAGTCAATGCAAAATTGAGTAAAAATGTTGTTTTTCTTGTCATATTTGACCCTGCACATTACACAACTGACATTTTGAACTTTAGTTACTAAGTCATGGTTTGAGTTTGACCATGTTTTCAATGGGGTGGTTAAGTCACTATTTATTTCATTTGAAGTTCATTTTTCTCAATATTATTCAACTTAAATATAAGCAGGACAGCCTGAAAAGCTAATGTGAAATTCAGAACTGGGATAAATATCCTAATATCTCTGTGAAAAATTTTTAGTCTGTATGAATAGGCAGATGCTTTGCTGCTAAGGATACTTATTCTTGGGCTTTTGGGGTTTCCATTTTAACCCCCAGGATGGGCACTGTGACTAGAGAAGTGCAATGACAAAGATACAGATAATAGTGGAGAGAGACAGTTTTGGAATATCTCACAAGTCAGTGTGACTCCTGCATGGGTTATTTACTAGATGATACATCATCGTCAGGAAGCTTAATATCTCCTACTCTGTGCCCACCTACTAGAAATGATGGTTAACCTTTCAGACAATATACCATCCCTATAAATCTGCAGTGTAATATAAATTCATTAATGTAGACCTTGTTACCTAATAATTTGTGATATGTTAGACACAAGCTGGATAGGCTTACCTTTATACTGCCAAGGGTGGGCAAGGGGCGGGGGGTAGATTTACTAAGTAAAAGAAATAAAAAGCTTACTCAGAATTATTGATAAATGTTTTAAAAACATATCACATATGTAGAATCTGCTAAGGTATGAATTAATTCTTCTGGGTTAGATTAAGCCATTCAGGCAGAGCTCCTTTTTAGCAGCACTACACATTACCCAGGCTTTTTGATATTGTAATATAGCTGGGGGGGAACCCTGAATTTATTCCAAATATACCATAAATCATGCTCTTTATCATTCAATTGCCTTTCTCACTAATTATCTAGGTCTTGCAATTGCTTTTGATAAAACAGGCTTTGCTGCTGCTGCTGCTGCTGCTGCTAAGTCGCTTCAGTCGTGTCCAACTCTGTGCAACCCCAGAGACGGCCGCCCACCAGGCTCCCCCGTCCCAGGGATTCTCCAGGCAAGAGTACTGGAGTGGGTTGCCATTTCCTTCTCCAATGCGTGAAAGTGAAAAGTGAAAGTGAAATGGCTCAGTCGTGTCGGACTCCTAGCAACCCCATGGACTGCAGCCTACCAGGCTCCTCCATCCATGGGATTTTCCAGGCAAGAGGACTGGAGTGGGTTGCCATTGCCTTCTCCGAAAACAGGCTTTATAGAGTTTTAAATGTTAAATACCCAAAGAGTTAAATAATAATCAAATAGAATAGCTCAGAAGGACCCTTGTGGGGCAAACATCTATCCCTAGTTCCCATGACTAGTGACTGATCAGGTTAAGCTCCATTTCACTTGTGCTTTTACTTTGTTGCTCAAATAATGCTAAATACTTTTTTAAAAAGTGTCTGATTTAGAATTTCAGGTGTGATCTTCCAAGAGCATGCTTTGGTGTCTTTGTCTCTGCTTTTTTCTAAGTATGCTACTTATTTTTAGTCTTATATTGATTAATTACAAAATAAAGTTATGAATTCAGGACTTACTATCATAAAACAATATTTAACAAAAATATACAAACCTACTTTGAGACACACCAATTGGGGAAAAAAATGTCAAAATAGTATTAAAATGATCCTTTCATTCTCCTTGAAAAGAAAATTCAGATATGGGTTCACTTTAGTAGACCAGTCATTTATTAGAGTATTAAGTAGCATCATATAAAATAGTGTTTACTTTTGTTATTCCTGCTTTAAGTAGTAGTACTCTATATATTAAAAGCACTGACAAACAGGCCAACTATTAAATAGTAAATCCTTATCCTAAGCTCTGTGGATATTTACTTTAAACATTATGCATAACTAACTTTTTAAAGAAATGCACATCTGAGCTATGTTTGAAAGCAAACTACCTGTGAATACTATAGCATAACATGCAAGAAGTTAGAAACAAGCTTACAGTGTCTGCCATAGGACTTTGAGATGTTTAGTTAATGCAGCTTCATAAATAAACCTTGGGATATAGTGGAGAAAGGCAATTGCAAGGTCCAACAATAGCATCAGTTAGACAGGCTGTGCCAATTATACCTTGTTTCATAGGCTGGAAATGCCCAAGAAAGGCATTTGATATGGAAAAGCCTAACATTAAAACAACCAAATAAAACCCCACTTGAGTTTGATATGATAAATATATTACATTTTACTTCCAAATACACCTCTACTCTCAGCAGCAAGATTTCCCATCTCTTTGAACAGATTCAATACTTTCATGGTTAGAACAAAGTAGAATGGATATTACATTAAAAAAAAAAAAGAGTATTGGGGAGCTTTGTGAAGAAGACAGGTTAAATCCTGTATGTAGAGTGCATTATATCTACAGCTGAAGGACTACAAACTTCATTAAACCTCTGTTATTAGGGAAATGAACTGTTGCAAAATGCCAAATATACTACCCTGATTGTAAATGCCTACATATGTATGGCTCAAAAATAATATAAACATAACTATGATATAGTTAAACTATTATAAATATCAAAATAAGGCTTAAGATAGCAAGAGTTGAAAATAAAGTGGATAAATTCTTTAGATTTACTTATAAGCACTTTTAATGTTTCAGTCAGGGTATCATTGTGTTAACATGCAATTTCATATTATGGACCTAGAAGAATGATTGAGTCACTGAATGTAACACAGTGAGAAAAAAGAACCAATCAGATATATGAACATATAACTATTCATGACCATAGGTTAAGTGGTTAAGTAGTGGCTATATGGGCATTGAGAACGGTCATTCATAAACCTTGTCAGTCAGTGGCAGTGGCTGACCAAAGAACAAAACAGATTTACTGAAAATGAGAATTTGATCTGGTGCATTTTAACATCCATAAGGTCTTCCAAGGGGCTTCCCTGGTGGTTCAGTGGAAAACAGTCTGCCTGCAATGCAGGAGATGCAGGTTCAATCCCTGGGTTGGGAAGATGCCCTGGAGAAGGAAATGACAACCCATTCCAGTATTCTTGCCTGGAAAATCCCATGGACAGAGGAGCCTGGCGGGGTACAGCCCATGGGGTCACAAAAGAGTCGGATACAACTTAGTGACTAAACAACAACAAACAAAGTCTTCTCAAAGCTGAAGTAAAAATGAAGGGGACTTTGGTACTCGTGGCAGAAAAATTCCTTTCCGAATAGGGCAACCATCTTTTTATTATAGCTGTTAAGTGAAAGAAAGTCTCACATGTCAAGGTGTAGAGACTTTAGAGTATCCCTCAGTGAATAAGTAAGCGGTGTATTTACAATGCAGCCTAGAAAAAGAAAACCTCAGTTTTACAATGTAACATATAGAGCCTCTTATTTCACAATTGTAAATGGAAAATTTTTCCTACATAAATGGCAAATAATTGCAAGAAACAGAATTAGGAAGAAAGAAGACAAGACTGTGAAAAAGAACTTGTCAGGTACTGGCCCTTCAATATTACAGAAAGAACTTTGTGAAGTCATTACCACCTATTCATCCACAAAATAGGATGCATTAGCATTATTATCTCAGCTCCTTCCCCAGCAAACTAACACAAAGGAAAACTAAACATGCTTGAGCTACAGCACTATAAATATTTCTCTATTGGCTCTCACTTCCACAGACAGAATGGACTTAAGTTAGTCATTATGCATTATGGTCAGTATGTTATACAGTATTGCCTCTTTGAAGATTCTTTTAACCTGTGGAAACTGGAAAGAAAACCTATACATGTTGACTTTATACATTACTGCATTGACACAGCATTTTTAACCACTAGGAATAATGCACCTTAAGATTCATCTGCCTTGTATTATTAAACTTTCTGGGTAAATTGATATCCTTTTAGTTCCAGGACTTAGGCTGGCTAAGAACTTTAAACTGATTCTCTCTCAAACTCAAAAGCTGTCCCCCAGCTACAGATGAAGCCTGGTCCATGGTGCTGTCCCTCAGTGGTAGGTTTTATTGTTGAGTCCAGCTCTCCTCTTTCATAGGTCCCATGACTCCTGGAGAGCCCCTGCTCCAACACCCCACATCCCACCCACCCAACCCTGTCCTATATTTCCATACCCATCTGCACATTCTGGATCTGGACTCTCCTATATTTAGAAGAGTCATACAAATGGCGTCATCACGGCAGAGGAATGGCGCAGTCCTTGGATAGCAGCATAGGGCCCCTGCTGAAAGTAGTGATGATACCGGGGCATGTGGAATGAGGGGAATGTCGGGCCACTCCCCTGCATGGAGCTGGCAATGGCCGATGGGGTCAGAGGCATCCCAAGTCGGCTATATGGTGGCAGAGAGCCCTGTATGGGGTGAGGAATGGGTGTTGCTATGGATGCCGTGCTGGTGCCGAGAGCAGTCAGGGACTGTGGGTGCTGAAATGCAGGAAAACTGGATGAAGACGATACCCAGGAGCTGAGAGACAAATTATCAGATGTTGTAAAGGCTGATCCTGAAAGGAAAAAAAAAAAAATCTCATTAGACCAGAAACTACTTCAACATGCAAATCAAGAATTACATTATCTGTAAGCATCAATTAAAAAATATATATATAGAGATATAGATTTACAGTTTTAAAAGAGAAAGAGTTCAATCAGGAGGCATCTCTACCTTTCCACGCAAGAGGATATCATTTATACCATATATGGAAGAGAGAATTTGATAAATAAAAAAGACTTACTCATTAGATTGCCTGCATACTCTCTGAGAGTGGCTACAGCACTAGCACCCTGCCTTAAGATAATGACTTGATTCCCTTTAAAGAAGTTCCAAATAGCTGATCACTGTCTTAACCTCCAGCATCCCCATAAGTAAGGCTGGACAGACAAGCCTCAACAAAGCTACCTGGTTGCCAAAGCCATTGTGAAAACCCATAAGAGTATTTTTCTTTTCTTCTTTAATTATTTTTTTAGCTTCTATAACCCTTTTCTTTTTTAAATAATGAGAACGTTTACTATGTTGATTATATTTCAGACAGATACACAAAAATCAAACGTATTTTAATGTGCCAGCTATACCCAGAAGTTGAAATGTGGGAATAATAAACACTACCACAAATAAACAATAAATAGTTAGAAATTACTCTAAAAAATGCATGATACTTACTTGAAGTTTTTCACACAACTCTACTGAAAGATGGAAGGAAAGGTTTTAATAATTGGAGACACATGCCATATTCTGGGATGAAAAATAAAATGTCTTTTTAAAATTCATTTATTCCCAAATTAATTTATTGGTTTAGTATAAAGCCAATGAATCGGTGAAGGCAATGGCACCCCACTCCAGTACTCTTGCCTGGAAAATCCCATGGATGGAGGAGCCTGGTGGGCTACAGTCCATGGGGTCGCTAAGAGTTGAACATAACTGAGCGACTTCACTTTCACTTTCCCCTTTCAGGCACTGGAGAAGGAAACAGCAACCCACTCCAGTGTTCTTGCCTGGAGAATCCCAGGGACGGCGGAGCCTGGTGGGCTGCCGTCTATGGGGTCGCACAGAGTCGGACACGACTGAAGCGACTTAGCAGCAGCAATGAATGGCTTCCTTGGTGGCTCAGATGGTAAAGAATCTGTCTGCAATGCAGGTGACCTGAGTTCAATCCCTGGGTGGGGAAGATCCCCTGGAGAAGGAAATGGTAACCCACTCCAGTATTCTTGCCTGGAGAACTCCGTGGACAGAGGAGCCTGGTGGGTTACTGTCCATAGGGTCACAAAGAGTCAAACACAACTGTGTGACTAACACCTTAACTTTCAAAGCCAATGAGATGCCAAACTTTTTTCCACGTTCAATTCAATTTGCAAAATTATCAGGACAAATAATGTTTAGAATATTAAAATGTTTTCGATTGTAACAAGGATAGATTTTCCCTACCAGATATAAAAACACATTATCATGTTTTAAAAACGAAATACTGTGTTTATGAAAATAGCATAGTACTGAGCAAGATTAGAAGCCACATCAATAGAAAATAACATTGTCACAATATAAAATATATATGCATATTGTATTATCATATATTTAGTATATAGTAGGGGGGCTTCCAGGTGATGCAGTGATAAAGAATCTGCCTGCCAATGTAGGAGATACAAAAAATGTAGGTTCGATCCCCGGGTTGGGAAGATGCCCTCGAGTAGGAAATGGCAACCCACTCCATATTCTTGCCTGGAAAAATCCCATGGTGAGAGGAGCCTGACAGGCTGTATCGACTGAGGGACTAACATTCAAAGCCTGAGCACACATGCACATCATTACAGACTATGAGGAATGACGGTTTAGTTTCCATAATTTTTTATTAGCTAATTAACAAGTTGCAAGAGTAAGTTTTTCTTATATCACAATATCCAGAAGTTTAAACAAAGGTTGACAGTGAATTTTCCAACTGCATAATTACTAGTAGCTCATTTGGATTTATTTACAAGAGATGTCATATGTTTTGTCTGTTTATGCTATTACTTATCATGGACATAAAAATATGTCCATATAAGACTCTCCCTATACAAACATCCCTGTGCCCAGGCACCCTCTCGTCTCTTTTGTCTGAACTCCCAGATGCAAAGGGCTCCTCCCTTAACATCTGCAACAGAGGAACTTTTTAATACTCCCCGACTTTCACCACTCAGGACACCACCTCTACACAATATGCTCCACTAGGATAATCTTCATTTTTCAGATATTTTCCATTCTAATTATTGATCCTAATAAGATATTCCTGATATAAGTAAAACAGATATATTCCCTGGTTTTCAGATTGTAAAACAGATTCAGAAAGACTAAGGAACTACCCCCTAAATCCACTAGTTCTTTGGTAGTAGATAACAGAGAAATAACTCCTAAGCCCTGACTCAGAGGCTCAGTGTCCTTTTACTGGAAAACAAGCCACAGGAAAGCTTCAGGCAGTATAATCACTTAAGAGGTAAAGGCAAAATAATGGTCAGCCTCGGGCTGTCCCTTCCTGAAGAGGCTCCTAAAATACTTTGGGGCCATCTCTCCTCTGAGGACTAGAAGTCTCATCACCGCCCTGTCTTTGCTCTCTACTGGGCAGGCACTCTTGCTCCTAGCAGTTGCATAGCCTGGAAGCAGTCTTACCTCGATTTTGTGTTGTCTGAACCTCATCCCCCAGCACTTCCTCTTCTCCTCCGTAGGTACGGATGGGTGAGCGGGCGTAGGAATGCTTCTGAATCAGGCTCTCCACACTTTCCCTGGGTTAGAGAGTGACACACGGTGGGCAAACCAAAAAGTTATGTAATCAGAGGAGAGGAGTCTTAAAAATGATTTACTGGTCAGGAAAACCATTTTCTCCATCAAAAGACCACCACTTCAGAGGCAGACAACATTCAAAACATGCACATTTCATTGCAGACAGCTCAGAAACATGACCTCAAGCCTACACATATAAGAAACTTTGTTTTTGTTTCTTATAAATACAAAGAAACAAATAGGATGGGATAGGGACAGTCCCCCCAAATTCTACAAAATTAGGGGCAAACGTGAACAAGGAGCTATAAAACATAACCATAGGAATATAAAGTTTAATGATGTTAAAAAAAATAACAATGAATTTACCACAAGAAGCTGCAGTCCTATGACTTTATCAGCTAATGAACACAAAACACTCACCTGATATGAACGGCACTAATTGAACATCTGATGAAATACTGGCCCACAGTTCAAAATATCGTTAGTCATACAAAGACTCCATGTTTACTAATAAAACCAGTAAGTGCATAGAGTATATGACAATTGCTGAGTCACTTACTCAAGGTCTTAATTCACTATAATATTAGAGCATGACTGTCTTTCTGGGTAACTTGGGTCATTAAGAAAAAAGTCAATTGAGATGCGCAAACTTTAATAAAATGACAACTATAATATTCAAGCTGATGTCCTTTTAATCTAAGCCATGTGTCATACTGTTACTATTTAAAATGAACTTAGGAAAGAATTAGTTATTTTCACGTGAGAAAAGAACTTGCTTCAGATACCCTGGAAGACATTTTCTCTTTGTAAAGTCATAAAGGATTGACCATCAGTGGGCTGAAATCATGGATGATGTATTTCTAAGGTGTATTCCACTGCCCATCCTAGGCATTTAGACTGCTCTCTCTCAGCATTTAAGTTCAAAAGCAGAGTGTAGTATCTGCCTCTCTAAAAATGCCCTAATATAAAATTATTTAAACATTTTTCACATACACACAAGAAAAATTGTTTAAATAACACAACAAATCATGGCTTTGTGAAATATCTTGCTTCTCTATAAGAAGTATATTCATTCTTTCCTTGGAAAATCACTGGTATCATTACTTATTCTCATCTCTAAGAGGGAGAAAAAAAGGATTTTATTGAAGTGATTTATTTGTGTCAGGCCTGGAAGTGAACTGAAAGCAATGGCGGTTCTTATATAAAGGATGGCATAATTAAATTATTGCCTTTTAAGTGATTGAAAACAGTGGTGCAAATCAGGGCCATCTATTCGAAGATGTTACAAAGAATAGACAGCCCATGTTGTTTACTTTATGTCTAATCCCTGTTTCCAATAGGATGAAAAGTGCAAAGAATTCGTTTAGCCTGGAAGACTATTGTGAGGATTTCTGGACTACTGTGCTCTGAAAAATAAAGGATGACTCACTTAATGAGTTAAGTAATTTAGGTATTACAAGCTAGGACAGTGCCTTGTAATACTCAGTTCTGTTATATCCCAAAGCAAGAGACAGTAGTTACTTTGGATTTTAACAGATAAATAAAATGGGTAACATTATTGAAGGTTGACTTTTCAATATCTAACACTAACTTATTTTTCCAGGCAAAAAGAATACATCATTATCATAGTTATCTTTAAGAGATCTCTTCTGACTAATACGTAAGCATCACTTCCAAGAATAATATACATGTGAGAAACACAATCATAGCCAGAAGGTAGGCAAGATAATAGGATAGCTGCAGTTATTATGTTGATTCTGCAAAAATGCTCCAGAAATACTGGAAGTCATCTGAACTATTTGTTCAAACTCCAGATAAGCAAAACCAACATACTCTCATCAGTATTGTGAGTTGACTGCCCTTCCTCTGTCTCTGAAACTTCAGTACAAATTTCTTAATGCTCAAAAAGCAAAATCTTCCCTTTTCCTTCACATTCTTCTTTGCATCACTGCTGGAAAATCCCATGGACAGAAGAGCCTGGAAGGCTGCAGTTCATGGGGTCGCAAAGAGTCGGACATGACTGAGCGACTTCACTTTCACTTTTCACTTTCATGCATTGGAGAAGGAAATGGCAACCCACTTCAGTGTTCTTGCCTGGAGAATCCCAGGGACGGGAGAGCCTGGAGGGCTGCCGTCTATGGGGTCGCACAGAGTCGGACACAACTGAAACGACTTAGCAGCAGCAGCAGCAGCAGCAGCATACCTAATATATTCCTCTTTAAATGCATTTACTAGATGGATGGCAATTATGTGTTTTCATGATCATCTCTACCACTACACTGTTGGCCTCTGATTGAGGGAGAGAACAATGCTTTATCTATGCAGTGGTTCTCAAACTTTAGTGTTTTATGAACTGTGTATGTCCCCCAAATTCTTGTTGAAATCTTAATCCCCACTGTGATGATTTTAGGATGTGCATTCTTTGGTAGACAATTAGATCTTAAGGGTGAAGGCTTCATGACGGGATTAGTACCCTTATAAGAAGAGAAAGGAGAGTTTGCTTTAGCTTTCTTTTCCTCAGCCATGTGAGGACACAGTGAGAAGACAGCTGTCTATGAACCAGAAAGCAGTTCCTCATGAAAAACTGAAATCTGCCAGAACATTGATTTTAGACTCCCCAGCTTCCAGAACTGTGAGAAATAAATGTCTGTTGTTTGAATCACTCACAGTCTATGGCATTTTTGTTATAGTAGCCCAACCAGACTAAGACAGTGTTCATCAAAATTACCCAGAGGGCTGGCCAAAACACAGATTTTTGGACCCCACCCTCGAGTTTTTGATTTAGTAAGTCCAAAGTATGGCCCGAGAATATGATTTCCAGTGTGTTTCCAGGTAACACTGATGCTGCTGACATGGAGGTCACACTTGGAGAGCCACCATTCTAGTGTAGTAGTTACTGGAACCTGCTTAGCTCAAATCCTAGTCCTGCCACTTGTTTTGTGTGCCTTTGGGCAAATCACTTCACTTCTCTGTGCCTCAGTTTTCTCATTGGCAACATAAGGATATTAGGTCTTAGAATTATTATTAATTCTAATGGGAGGGAGGTCTAGGAGGGAAGGGACATGGGTGTGCCTATGGCTGATTCTTATTGATGTATGACAGAAAACCACAAAATCCTGTAAAGCAATTATCCTTCAATTAAAAAATTAAAAAAAAAGCTCACTAGGATTATGTGATACAGGCTTTAGACATTAGTCATCTTGTTACTCATTTCACTTTTGTTAAGTAGTGCAGCTAATTCATTTTCTATTCACTAGAAACTTCTCACCAATTATCTTTTACATGTGTTGGTTGTAACAGAGATGTGAAGGACTTGGTATATTTAACTAAATCAATACTAGACTGAACTCAAAGAATAAACAAAATAATATAACTTAAAAAAAGATTGAATGAGTTAAACACACAGAATTTATATTGGCATTTGGCATATAATAAGTGCTCAGTAAATGTTTATAGGTAACAAAATTAAGTTACTATTAAGTATCAAAATCATATTCCTAAAGCTGGCTACATAATCATAATCTTTTAAAATTAAATTGAGACTTCTAGTCGCTATAACATGCTATGCTTCATTTAAACCATCCTACAATATATATGTTACAGAGAAAATTAAGTTAAAAATTAAATGTTATTTCAATTTACATTCTAACTTTCTCTCTTTCTCTCTTTCTAAATATAGACCTGGAAAAAAGCTGCATTCAGGGATAAAATGTCAGATTCATTAAAATCAAATCTAATTTATAGGAAATAAAATATTTAAAGTTATCCATGCTCATCAGTTTTCTCATGTTTATATCATGTCTTACTGAGCCTTTATAAATAACTCCTTGTCACAATATTTTTCTAAAGACTTATGCAGATAATGTTATAAATTACCATTAGATAACATATCAATATTTGTTGCTTGCACAAAGTACTTAATAAATGAAAACTTTAGATAATATAATTGGAGATGTATTATAAATCATTAATTTTAATGAGAACAGAAATACACACAATATATTTTGGAAAAACAAAGTAATTTTTTTAAAAGCTCTTTCAGATTTTAGTTTATTTTTATTTATTTGACTTAATCTTGCTAATTTTTCTTTTCAATAGTAATCTGCATTTCTGGTTTTATATCATTATTAGCAACTGAAGTAAACTGTACCACTGTGGGGGAAAAAATAGTTCCCTAAGTCTAACCTTTGTGACTAGAACAAAGGTCCCAAGCAAAGTACAGATTATGCAGCCTCTAAAAATAAACTTTAGTAAATTGTGAGGCAGGGAACAAATATCCTTCATACAGATAGAAAGACACAAGCAAGAAAAAGAGGAGGATAAATTACGACCATAAATCCAACTGTGAATAACTCTGGTACTCTATCAAATTCACTGGTTTGTTTGACACTGTTTTGTAATATAAATGTTTCCTCTTAGAAGCTGTGAATAAATGAGTAACATTTTAAATGCAGGAACATAGCTTGCTAGTTAAAAGAGTTTTGTTGTAACTACTTATGATTCTGTTAAAAGTCATCCCTTCCTTTTTGTGGTTATTGTCATCAGACGATTTCAATATATTACATTAATAATTTTATTTAAAAGCAGGCTTTAACCTGGTTACCAAACAAAATAACTTTCATTTTATACACACAGTCTCTTACACTAACTCTGTCTTCATTGGAGATGATGAAAAAGTTTCTTTAATAAGAAGCTGTGTAATCAGATTCCTTATCTGCATCTGGTGTCTGCTTTCTCCCATTAAATGAAGGTGTAGCAGGGAAATGGTGGGCTGGATAGATGATCTCTAAGATCTGTTATGGCTCTAACAATTTATGAACCTACAAATATATAAATAGAAGTAAAAATTTTAAAGAGTCATTTTGAAAAAGTCCAGTACTAGTTGCAAAGAACCCTGAGTTCTAACCCCAGATCTTCTACTGATGAATTGTGTGATCTGGCAGATCACTCTGTAGGTCCCACTTGCCTCACTGGTATAATGATAGGGAAACTAAAAATAGTTAAAAATCTTTTTGTGGTTCTTTTTGTCTTTATTGTAGATTCTACTAGAGTGTTTTTGTTTTGGTAGTCATACCACCAACCTAATGATACACATTTAAGTTCATATTTTATTGTATTTTTTATTTGGGGGAATTTAAAAAAGCATTCATTTTCTTATATGGTTATTCAACAAATGATTTACATGATTTCAAGACAAATCTAGAGCACATGGCATACTCAAAGGCAAAAAAAAAAAAAAAAAAAAAAAACCAAATACACTCTAGTAGAATCTACACTAAGGACAAAAATAGCCACAAAAAGATTTTTAATTATTTTTAGTTGTCACACTGTTGGAGATATCTTGACATACATGTTCTGAGATTGCTATACTTCTGTATTCTGTGGAATAAAGCAAAGGAGCAATGACAGAATATTCTGTCATAATTCCTGGTGTCACTGAGAACTAAAGGTTCAGCATGAATGAAAAGAGATATAGGTGTAAGGTCAGAGAGGTTCAGTAAAAACCTTATCATTCTGAATAGAAGTGGAAAGGATTAGTATGAACTCAAGTAGGATTTTACCTTTAAGGTACATGTAGGTATGCATACACACATACCCTTCAAATGAGAACAGAGTCTGTCTGGGGAGAGGAGGATTCTGAGAGGTGGAGACTCACATTTGACTTATTTAGAGTATAAGCATTGGATTTTTACACATTTAAAATATCATTATTTTTCCACTTTATAATGCAAGTTTAGGAAATATTGGGAAAAGTATTTTCTACTTACTTAATAATAAACTGGATTATGTTTTAGAAGGTTTTCTAACACTTATTTTCCCAAATGCCTTTTATACCGTTTTCTAAAGGCCCTGCAAGTTTCTAGTACTCTGAAAGAGAAAAAAAAATTACAACCTATTTTTCAATTATTCATAATTTCTGAGGCACAAGACAGAAGATATATAAAAGTACCACAGATAATTAAAATTGTTAGATAATTTTTAAAAGTATGCATCTCCAGGTTGTTACTTTGTCATCCTGCTCTGCTGTCTTTCTTCTGGCTTGAACTACAGGTGCTAAAATGAGCCTAAGAACAAGTTTCAGAAACTACCACTGTAAAGACAGGAAGGATAAAGCATTGGCAGAGATCAGCTTTGTCAATCAGCATCACCACATGGGCCTCAAAATGAAATTCTGCGTTTCTTCATTTTAAATATCATCCTAAGAAGGTAAAATTTCTGGGTAGAAGTTTTCCTTGCTGCCATCATTTCCACAGGCCCTTAAAGCTCTAAGCCTGGGATCAGCAAATTTTCTCTGTAAAGGCCAGACGGGAAATATTTTAAGCTTTGTAGGCCTTAGGATCTCTGTCAGATATACTCAGCTCTGTCACTGTAGCCCAAAAGCAACCACATATAATACATAAATTGAAAAACGTGATTGTCCTTTAATAAAAATTTATAGACAATGAATTCTAATTTTATATTATTACATGTCACAAAATGTTATTTTTATAACTTTTTCAACCATTTAAAATGTAAAGACCATTCCTATCTTGAGGGCTATACCAAACAGGTGGTGGACAACAGGGTTTTCCAGCCCCTGCTCTAAGCTATTTACCATATTAGAGATGGGCCCCACACAGCTTACCCCACACAGCTCTTCATGAAAACTTAACTGCCTCAGAAACTCCTCAAGCCAGCTTAGAGCTATGTTAGAACCAACACTACTTTCTTTCTGGCACCAGAAGTCCTTATTTCCTGTGAACCTCTTTAGCAGATCTGCCAAAAAATAATTGATGCTCCATTGCCTGATAAAACTGTAAATTTTCAGAATATCAAATTTGCAACCTTGTTTCCAGAAGTTTTCTTCTTTGGCTAAACTAATAGAGAGTATTTGAGCTCTGAGCAAAAAGACCTGATTCCCATTGGGCTTGTGTCCAAATTTCATGTGTTTGAAAGTTTTGTTCAATGCCAGGGAATTTTAAACATATTTTATAGAGACTCTCAGTATGAATCCTGAACCACTAAGGTGAGATAAGCCTATGTATTTAATTCTCTGCCCCACTGACATGACTGAGAAAACAAGGTGGGGTTCAGCTGCAAACTGACATTTCAGTCACAGGAAAGGAAGTGAAGGAAGCATCAAACAGCTTGGGTTCATTGCTTTATATGGAGGAAGGGTACCTGTGGGGAGTGAGGGTGCAGTGGGGAAGAAATGAAAAGCCCTCTGTCAGAGCTTAACCTAAATCCCACCTTGGAGCATCAGAGATCAATGACAGAGGCAGGTCTTTGAGCAGCTGATGAGAAGCAGATTCTCACACTGCTGGAGGCTTTGAGGAAGGACTCCCACAGCAGCATGCTCTCAGCTGCACACTGTGGCTTTGGTACACTGAAGGGTGTGGGGCCAGGGACCACCATGGGCTCTGGAAGAGGGCCTTGAGGTTGCTTTGTTGGGCGTGGAGAGGGAGCTGCTGATTTCTAGCTGCTGAGGCAGACAGGGTAATTCGATCAAAGTTAATATAAAGTTAAAACTCCCTCTTCCAAGGCTATCTCCTCCTACCTGAAACAACTTCCTAACCCAAACAGAATAATTATATTTCCACATGGGCATACTCACAATAAATTTAAATTATTACCTCTTTTTCAGTCTGCACCTAAAAGATTTCATAGATCCACGTGGTTTTATTCACAATTAATCTCAGCTCCTAACACTAAACAGACATTCCATTCTATACATGAGCTAGAGAAAGATAAGTGGACATTACAAAAATACTCTGCAATCCAAAAGAAGAAAACTAATTTTAAAAAACGTAACAAGCAATCTCTTTTGAAACCACCTTGTTCCAAGAAGCAGGGAGAAGTATTTTAAGTCTCTAACTGTACTTTCAAGTTTTTAGTGAGATTTAAGAACATCCTGTATTGATAAAGCAGAGACTAGCAGACATGAAAAGGAAACAGTTTGGAAATGTAAAAGTATACTTGAAAAATGACAATATAGTAATTATCACATTTTAAAAGAACTCAATAAGGAGAGCAAACAATACCTGATGCTGTGGAAAACAGAATCAACAAATTAGAAGATTCATGTAAGAAATCCTTCCAGTATCAGAGTAAACAGTTAAAAAGATAAAAATTATTAAACAATAGATAAGAGAAGTAGGGAATTGATGTAACATATATATAATAGGAATTTTAGTATGTCTGAATAGAGCAGACAGATTAGAAGCCAGAAGAGGAGAAAAAAAAAATTTCTTGAGATGAGCAGCAACTTGATTTTTCAAATTGAAGGGCTCAATTATATTGTAAATGCGAATGAAAAAAAATTTACAGTTAAACAAATACTGGTACAATTTCCAAATTTCAAAGAAAGCTTTCTAAAAGTATATTTTATCAGACAGAAAAAAACCCACAACTTTCCCACAATGGAAAGACAGTGGGTTTAGCATCAGCTTTTACCCTATCTACAGTATTTAAAAACTAGACAACAAAGAAAGGTTGAAAGAGTTCTGAGGAGAAAAACTGTGACCCTAGTCAGGTTTATAATAATGGCAACAGATCCTCTCAGATATATAGGAACTAATAAAGAGAATAACCCATATATCCTTCCTCAACCAATTACTCAACATTTATCAACAGCTGAGAATAGTCTGAACACAATTTCAGTAATGAGTACAACAGAAGTGAACATTAAACAATGAAATGAATATGACTGGTATTAAATTTAAATGATTTCAGTTGATGGATTTCTGATCCTTACATTAAGAAAAAGAATTTAAAGAGAAGAATATACATGAATAAGAAGCTGGATTTTAAGTCCCAGATTATTTAAACCAAAACTATAGGTTGAGGGAGGGGCACTACAAGGAAATAATCACATAATAAATATCTCCAGTATTCTGGCCTGGAGAATTTCATGGATTGTACAGTCCATGGGGTCACAAAGAGTCGAACACGACTCTCACTTTCACTTCACTTTCAAATATCTCCTATTTTATAAGAAAAGAAAATATATAGTTTCATTCCTAACAGTAACATAGAAATATCAATTTTATGTCTGAAAGACATGTCTTTCAGAATTTAATAGCATAATTATATTTAAAAGAAATATAATGAATAAGAGAAAGGAATTTGGTTTCAGACAAACCAACCTGGGCATGAGGCTCAGCTGTCACAAATTACACTATGTGAATTTGCATAAAGTATTAATCTCTTTAAGCTTCAGCCAAATAGGGATGATAATCATTCTTCATTATAGAATTATTTTGAAGTATAACTGAAATAAAATGTGTCAACTGTATAGCCCACTGCCTGTAACACATGGTGACTATGGAATGTTAACCATAATAAAGAGAGGGAAGACTTGATAAATTTAACAAAAGACAGGAAGAGAAAATAAAAGGTAAAACGAATAGCTGAACTTAAAGAGTAGAAACAGTTAAAAAGAAACAAAACCAAACATATCAGCAGTTGTAATACTTGGAGATAGACAAAATTTTTCTATTAAAACACAAAGACCTTCAGACAAATTTTTAAAAATACAGATACTCTGTATGACATTTTACAAAAATACATATCATTATTTACTCAACAAATATTTGAGTGTTTACTGTGTACCAGGCCCTATTCTAGGTTCTGGGGATATAGTAGGAAACAAAAGGCAAAGCACTGGACCAATCAGATATTAGGGGCTGCATATTCTAAGCAGAGGGTGAATATAAAGGCCCTAATTGGGGCTGAGATGGACCTGGCTATGTAAAAAAAAAAAAAAGCAAGACAAAGGTAGATGAGTCCAGAAAGATAACTGGGAGGGTTGGGATCAGACTCTATGGAACCTTCCAGGCCTTGTCTGGACTTTGGGTTTTACAGTGAACGGGAAGATGAGTCACTGGAGAGTTCTGAGCAAGACTGATGTGATCTGACTGACTTTTATTCTTAAAAGATCATTCTGATTGGTGAACTGAAAGCTGACTTAAGAGCAGTAAGAACGGACATAGAAAAATCAACAGAAAATTAACAACCTAGGAAACAGATGATAGTGTCCTAGATAAGAGTGGTAGCAGCAGGAATGGTAAGAAGTAGTTGGACTTCTCTGGATACAGTTTGAAAAATTAGTCGACTGTATGTAGAAGTGAAAGTCGCTCAGTCATGTCTGACTCTCTGCGACCCCATGGATTATACAGTCCATGGAATTCTCCAGACCAGAATACTGGAGTTGGCAACCTTTCCTTTCTCCAGGAGATCTTCCCAACCAGGGATCAAACCCAGGTCTCCCACACTGCAGGCAGATTCTTTACTGGCTGAGCCACAAGGGAAAGTAAGAGATAAAGACAAGCCAGAAAGGGTGACTCCCAGTCTTTTGGCTGAGCAATGGGAAGGATGCAGCTGAGAAGGGAACTGAGAGAAGCACAGATGTAGAAGAGTGTGATTGGGCATCCTGTCATAGATGTTGAAATTTAAGGTACCCCTTAAGGGAGAGGGAAAAAGAAAAGAGACAGCCAGAGCTTTGACTCTAGAGGAACCAGAACCAGAGATGTAAATTTGATAGAAGTCAGCATATAATGGCATTTAAAGGCATGAAACTAACTGCTCATATCACTCAGGAAAGGGATGTGGACTGAGAAGAGAAGTCCGAGGACTAAGGCCTGGACCATATTACTGTTTTACAGATAGAGGACAAGGGGAAGAACCAAGAAGTGGATGGAGAAAGAATGGCCAGTGGAGTAGAATAAAAACCAGAGATTGTGAGAGGTCTTGGAAGCAAAGAGGAAAAAGGGAGCGAATAAATGACAATGTCAAACCCCGGTAATAGGTGAAATAAGACAGGACTGGGAAGTGACCATTGAGCTTAGCAGTGGGGAGTCTCCTGGTGACCTGGACATGGGTGGACTGGTGGAGTAGTAGATGAAACTCTAAAAGACAGTGTAGAAGAGACAAAGGGAAGAGAAGAACTGAGAAGAGAATGTACAGAACTCTTTTTAAGGAGCTTCACTATTAGAAGGATTAGAAAACTGGGAGAATCAGTAACTCAAGAGACACATGGCATCAAGAAGAGGCTGTTTTCTACTTGACGAAATAAATGTCAAGATATTTGTTTAATGATGCAAGAGAAGAGGGATCTCTTGCTGTTAGAACAAAGATTTTTAAAAATTAAAAGGAAAATAAAACCAACAAATGTTAAAGTATAGCAATATAAGGTTAGACAAAGCAGAACTCAAGACAGGCATTAAATGGGATAAAAGTAAACGCTCGTCTGACTGATAAACTATGGAACAAACCAAAAAAGTAGTTAAAGGTATTCACCCAAAGAATTCCCCAGATGAATTTATGCACAAGATTGTAAAAGATCACTTCTTTGGATTTAAACTGATCAAGCAATAAAAAGCAGGAAGATATTTCAGTTCATTCAGGCTAGCAGAAACCTGATACTAAAAACTGACAAAGAGGGAAAGAAGAAACAAAATGTATCTCTATTATGAAGACTGATACAAAAGTCTTAAGTGTTAATAAAATATGGGTAAATTAAATTTAGCAATGTATTACAAGAAAAACAGAAGCCAGATAGGATGTATTCCAGAAATACAAGGATGGAAGGATGGCTCACCATAGACAATGTGACTAGAATTAATCCTACTGTTATTTACAAGTAGAAAAATAATTAAAATTGTGTCCATGCATGTTAAAAGAGCATTTAAATTCAGTAACATTCAGAATAGCAAAAAGTTCTTAGTTTAGGCATGGAAAGGTATTACCTCAGTATGATAAAGAATATCAATCCAAAACCAAAAGCCAGTGAAAACCATATATAATGATAAAACACTAGAGGCATTACTAAATACGTCAAGAACAAGAGAAAAATGCTATCACAATTACATTTTAATAGTGTTCTGGAAATTTTAGTCAATGTAATATAACAAGAAAAAGACATTGTAAAAAGCATGAATATTAGAAAGAAACAGATAAAATTGTCACTTTTGCAGTTGATATGGAGATCTAAGTGGAAAACTCAAGAGACTAAAAAGAAAAATTATTAAAACTAATGTTTTTTAAGTTCAGTAAAATGGCAGGATGCCAATGACATATAGGAATCAATAACTTTTTATAGACTAGACAGATTTCTAATTAAAAATTCTATTTTCAAAAGTAAGCCACCCCTGAAATAACCTTCTAGTACATGCAAGACAAAAGAAAGCTATCATGAGCCATATATGTAATTTTAAATAGTTGAGCTGTCAAAGTTTTAAAAAGCAGATGAAATTAATTTTAGTAATTTATTTAACCCAGTATATCTGCAAAATATTATTTCAGCATGTTATCAATATCCTAAAACTATTGTTGAGATATTTTCAGTCTTTTTTCACACTAAATCCTGAAAATCAGTGTCTGTTTTTTGTTTTTGTTTTTTTGGTACTTACAGTACTTCTCAATATGGAATAGCCACATTTCTTCACTAACCATCTGTGGCCATTGTCTATTTAACTGGACAATGTAATTCTAATAAACCTAGCTATGTGCCTGAAAAAAATGTGTAGGACTTACAGACTTGCAAATACCCTAACTTCTAAAGAACATAAGTTTCAGTAAAAAGACAAACATATGATGTATTCCTAGGAGTCTCAGTACTATAAAGACATCATTTTTCTCCCCCAAATTATTATACAAATTCAACACAAGCCCAATCAAACTTCCAATGGCTTTTTTTTTTTTAGAAGACTGGACAAAATGATTTCAAACACTGGAAGTTTAAATGTCAAACAGTATCAAGAAAATTTGAAAATGACAAGTAAAAAGATCTGGAGTTTGTCCTATCAGATACCTGACTCCTCTTTTTTCCTGTTGCCTGGTAATGTCTATTCTACTTTCTCTGTCAGTATTCAGTACTATATATTTTCTAACATGTTCCTTTCCCACGTACTCTATTTGTACAAAACAAAAACAAAAAAGCTAACAGAAGAAACTTAATTTTGAACATTTAAATATCTTCATAGTCATTTCTCCTTTCTCAGAAGTAATACCATGCTTTCACCTACTATCTTTCTTTCACTTAGAAAGTGTCCCTTCACTCCCACAAAAAGAAAAAGAAAACACCAACTGACAGACTATCTGTAAGTTATATTTACTACATTGGCACTAGCAGATAATTCTCTCCCTGAACTAAATAGCTATAAATCAGATTATACTGAGAAACCCTTTTGGACTTTCGATTTGCTTCTTAGCTGTCCATTGTAGGTATATGTACAAAACATTTAATGAAAATACCTTCCACTTTTGCTAATGACACTAGTTTTCTTTTATAAATGAGGGTGATGTTGTCCCAGGGAGTAAGGCTACACGTGAAGAATGTGAGACATTCAGGTATCTGAATAGAACCTCATAAAATGAGAGTGAGAAAACCAGAATGGCTTTTAGAGTATCTACAAAGCTTGTGAAGATGTAGAAGGAATAATACTATGAGTTTAGAGGTATAAGACATACAGATCCAGTCCTAAAGGCATTTTTGTTTGGGTATCCCATACAGTAGCTGTAAATCTGGGACAGGAAACTTGAAATCATTAAGGTCACATATTTATAACACCATATTCAATTAGGTTAGAAAAGTGCAATTTCTGTCATCATGTCATAAAAAGATGTGTTTTTCTCTCAGATCTCTTATTTTACAAAAGCTCTCTATATTGTTACAAATAGGGCTGTTTTCAATCAGTTACAAGGGGCAATTCAATTACTAGATGGTTTAGTGCAGTAACTGACTCCAGACTAATTTAATTTCTTTAGGTCTCCAAAGATCAATTGATCTGATTTGTTCCATCCCCAAAGGCTGTTTAGGGAAAATTCAGACTTAAATACCTGGAAATGAAATCCAAAACCTTGGCCAATTTCACACTACTTAGGTCATCTTGCAAACTTGCAGCTAGTCTCATAAGATGCTCTTTTAGCCCTCAGACCACTGAAAGCTTCTAAGTTTCATGTACATGTGAGTGTTCCCGACATCAGGATGTTTACTCAGTTAAGTGGAAAATGTGGCTACATGCATTATCAAGTCCGTCACTCTAAATGGCAGTCAGTCTGGGGTACTTGTCTCTCATAAACGTAAGTACAACTAAAGGGGCTATTTTTATTCTAGAAGTATTTTATTAAGATTATTAAAAGTAACTTGGATGGGTAAAACTATGCTCATGTCAGTTCAGTTCAATTCAGTTGCTCAGTCGTGTCCAACTCTTTGGAACACCATGGACTGCAGTATGCCAGGCTTACCTGTTCATAACCAACTCCCAGAATTTACTCAAACTCATGTCCATTAAGTTGGTGATGCCATGCAACCATCTCATCCTCTGTCATCCCCTTCTCCTCCCGCATGCATCATTCCAGGCATCAGGGTCTTTTCAAATGAGTCAGTTCTTCACATCAGGTGGCCAAAGTTTTGGAGTTTCAGCTTCAGCATCAGTCCTTCCAATGAATATTCAGGACTGATTTCCTTTAGGATGGACTGGTTGAATCTCCTTGCAGTCCAAGGGACTCTCAAGAGTCTTCTCCAACACCACAGTTCAAAAGCATCAATTTTTCAGGGCTCAGCTTTCTTTATAGTCCAACTCTCACATCCATACATGACTACTGGAAAAACCACACCTTGACTAGATAGACCTTTGTTGGAAAAGTAATGTCTCTGCTTTTTAATATGCTGTCTAGGTTGGTTATAACTTTTCTTCCAAGGAGTAAGCATATTTTAATTTCATGGCTGCAGTCACATCTGCAGTGATTTTGGAGCCCCCCAAAATATAAAGTCTTGTCACTGTTTCCATTCTTTCCCCATCTATTTGCCATGAAGTGATGGGACCAGATGCCATGATCTTTGTTTTCTGAATGTTGAGTTTTAAGCCAGCTTTTTCACTCTCCTCTTGCACTTTCATCAAGAGGCTCTTTAGTTCTTCTCTTTCTGCCATAAGGGTAGTGTCATCTACGCATCTGAGGTTATTGCTATTTCTCCCAGCAATCTTGATTCCAGCTTGTGCTTCATCCAGTCCAGCATTTCTCATTATGTACTCTGCATATAAGTTAAATAAGCAGGGTGATAATATACAGCCTTGACGTACTTCTTTCCCAGTTTGGAACCAGTCTGTTTTTCCATGTCCAGTTTTAACTGTTGTTTCTTGACCTGCATATAGATTTCTCAGGAGGCAGGTCAGGTGGTCTGGTATTCCCATCTCTTGAAGAATTTTCCCGAGTTTGTTGTGATCCACACAGTCAAAGGCTTTGGCATAGTCAATAAAGCAGAAGTAGATGTTTTTCTGGAACTCTCTAGCTTTTTCGATGATCCAGCAGAGGTTGGCCATTTAATCTCTGGTTCTTCTGCCTTTTCTAAATCCGGCTTGAACATCTGGAAGTTCATGGTTCACGTACTGTTGAAGCCTGGCTTGGAGAATTTTAAGCATTACTTTACTAGCATGTGAGATGAGTGCAATTGTGCAGTAGTTCAGGCATTCTTTGGCATTGCTTTTCTTTGGGATTGGAATGAACACTGACCTTTTCCAGTCCTGTGGCCACTGCTGAGTTTTCCAGATTTGCTGGCATATTGAGTGCAGCACTTTCACAGCATCATCTTTTAGGATTTGAAATAGCTCAACTGGAATTCCATCACCTCCACTAGCTTTGTTCGTAGTGATGCTTTCTAAGGCCCACTTGACTTCACATTCCAGGATGTCTGGCTCTAGGTGAGTGATCACACCATCGTGATTATCTGGGTCATGACGATCTTTTTTGTACAGTTCTTCTGTGTATTCTTGCCACCTCTTCTTAATATCTTCTGTCCTTTTTCCTTTACCTTTATCCTTTACCATTTCTGTCCTTTATCGAGCCCATCTTTGCATGAAATATTCCGTTGGTGTCTCTAATTTTCGGGAAGAGATCTCTAGTCTTTCCCATTCTATTATTTTCCTCTATTTCTTTGCATTGATCACTGAGGAAGGCTTTCTTATCTTTTCTTGCTATTCTTTGGAACTCTGCATTCAAATGGATATATCTTTCCTTTTCTTCTTTGCCTTTTGCTTCTCTTCTTTTCACAGCTATTTGTAAGGCATCCTCAGACAACCATTTTGTCTTTTTGCATTTCTTTTTCTTGGGGATGGTCTTGAACACTGCCTCCTATACAGTGTCACAAACCTCTGTCCATAATTCTTCAGGCACTCTATCGGAGCCAATCCCTTGAATCTATTTGTCACGTCCACTGTATAATCATAAGGGATTTGATTTAGGTCATACCTGAATGGTCTAGTGATTTTCCCTACTTTCTTCAATTTAAGTCTGAAGTTGGCAATAAGGTGTTCATGATCTGAGTCAAAGTCAGCTCCCAGTCTTGTTTTTGCTGACTGTATAGAGCTTCTCCATCTTTGCCTGCAAAGAATATAATCAATCTGATTTTGCTATTGACCATCTGGTCATTTTCATGTGTAGAGTCTTCTCTTGTGTTGTTGGAGAGGGTTTTGCTATGACCAGTGGGTTCTCTTGGCAAAACTCTATTAACCTTTGCCCTGCTTCATTCTATACTTCAAGGCCAAATTTGCCTGTTATTCCTGGTACTTCTTGACTCCCTACTTTTGAATTCCAGTCCCCTATAGTGAAAAGGGCACCTTTTTTGGCGTGTTAGTTCTCAAAGGTCTTGCAGGTCTTCATAGAACCATTCAACTTCTTCAGCATTACTAGTCAGGGTATAGACTTGGATTCCTGTGATATTGGACGATTTGCCTTGGATATGAACAGAGATCATCCTGTTGTTTTTGAGATTGCATCCAAGTACTGCATTTTGGACTCTTTTGTTGACTATGATGGCTACTCCATTTCTTCTAAGGGATTCTTGCCCACAGTAGTAGATATAACGGTCATCTGAGTTAAATTCACCCATTCCAGCCCATTTTAGTTTACTGATTCCTAAAATGTCAATGTTCACTCTTGCCATCTCCTGTTTGACCACTTCCAATTTGCCTTGATTCATGGACCTAACATTACAGGTTGCTATGCAATATTGCTCTTTACAACATCAGACTTTACTTCCATCACTAGTCACATCCACAACTGGGTATTGTTTTTGCTTTGGCTCCATCTCTTCATTCTTTCTGGAGTTTTTTCTCCACTGATCTCCAGTAGCGTATTGGGCACCTACTGATCTGGGGAGTTCATCTTTCAGTGTTCTATCTTTTTGCCTTTTCATACTGTTCATGGGGTTCTCAAGGCAAGAATACTGAAGTGGTTTGCCATTCCCTTCTCCAGTGGACCATGTTTTGTCAGAACTCTCCACCAAGACTGGTCCATCTTGGGTGACCCTACATGGCATGGCTCATAGTTTCATTGAGTTAGACAAGGCTGTGGGCCATGTGATCAGATTGGTTAGTTTTCTGTGATTGTAGTTTTCAGTCCGTCTGCCCTCTGATGGAGAAGGATAAGAGGCTTATGGAAGCTTCCTGATGGGAGAGACTGACTGAGGGGGAAACTGGGTCTTGTTCTGATGGGTGGGGCCATGCTCAGTAAACCTTTAATCCAATTTTCTGTTGATGGGCAGGGCTGTGTTCCCTCCCTGTTATTTGACCTGAGGCCAAACTATGGTGGAGGTAATGAAGATAATGGTGATCTCCTTCAAAAGTTCCCATGCAGGCACTGCTATAGGCAGTGCCCCCAACCCTGCAGCAGGCCACTGCCGACCCATGCCTCCGCCAGATGCTCATCTGGTAAAATATAATTATTTTCCATTTTCAGATTTTGAAAGTGCTTTCATAAATGTCATCTTACATGGTCCTCATAATAAAGTGAGCAGCATTATGTTCTCCATTTTCTACATGAGGAAACAGACTCAGGGTAACTTGTGAGGATCACTTAGAAGTAATCTTATTTAACTTACTTACTTACTTAAGATCTTACTTAAGTGATCTACTTAACTTAGGTAACTTCTCTAGGATCACTCAGCCAGGAAAAGGCATAGCAGGGACTCTAACCCGTGGCTTTGTCTTCATATACCATGTTCAACCCCTGACCTAAAACAGAAGATATGAGGCACACTCTAAAAACACATCACTACTGCCCCACTGAACCACTGTCTTCATTTTTGCCTGATACCTGATTAGAAAGGAGGAGAAATTCACTTATTATAATCCCACTTGCATAAATCCAGTGTGAATCAGTGCATTTGGCACTCGAGAAACAGGAGATGAGAAAGATCACACCTAAATGGAAGTAGCCTTTTTAAAACACCTCCTCATGGCTCAGATGGTAAAGTATCTGCCTACAATGTGGGAGACCCAGGTTTGATCCCTGGGTTGGGAAGATTCCCCTGGAGAAGGAAATGGCAACCCACTCCAGTACTCTTGTCTGAAAAATCTCATGGACCGAGGAGCCTGGTAGGCTACAGTCCATGGGGGTCACAAAAAGTCTTTGTAAATGTGGACTCCTTTGTTACCCACCCTGCTGATACCACTTTCTCACTGATTTGGATCTTATGGCCTATTTGCATGCCTATGTTCTACCTAATCGAAGAGTTACCTCCTTGCCATCCATTTTGCAATGGATTTTCAACCACAGGCTCAAGTTCCTTTCCCTGACCTCAGTACCCCCAATCACTTGTCAGGCTCGTCAACTAACTAATCTTTTCCGCTCAAATGCCTGCCCAACTTTCAGTCTCTCCTGCTGGATTCTTTGCCTCCCCACTGAGCTTCTATATCTTTCCCCCCAAAATCAAAACCACACCCTTAGGCTCTGGCATTGGGAAGGATGATGGAAGGAACAGACAGATGTTGCTAAAATTTATAATAATCCTTTAATTTGAGTTGCCAGGACAGGAAAGAGAAGTGCTGAGGACAGGACATATGATCATGTGGTAGGTAACAAAGAGTGTGATAGAACCATGTAGCAGTTGGTGGGGAAGTCACATAAAGATCTGGAGGTAAAATAAACCAGAGGGCTGGTAGTTAGGGTACTCCACCTGTCGGTAAAGATTCCAGGACATATAAGAGATTAAATACAGAGGATGAATAAAATCTGATGATTTAATGTACGAAATGGTGACTTTTATAATTTAAATTTACAAAGACAGTAGAATTTAAATGTGTTCACCAAAAACAAAACAAAACAGAATAAGTACAGAAAGTTACATAGTACGCTTAGGGGTACAAATAATCAGTTAGGTTGAAAAAAATCTTTTCTTTGAAAAAAACATTTTTTGACCTTCATATTGGGCAACTATGCATCTCAATATAGTCATTACTCATCACATAAAGAGTCTCACACTGTGTGAACCATTTTAATTAAAAATTAGGGTAAATTACATGCACATGATTGTCACTTGCCTTAAAGGTCCTGATATCCAATAGCTTTCCTATTAAATACAAGCATTCTACACTGTAGATAAAATGTGCACCTTGATTTAAACTGCCTCTTTTTGCTCCAAAATTCCAAGCTACCTTTATAGTCTTTATGTGAGCAAATATATCCACTTCAGAAGGCAAAGACTATTAAGATTCTGTTTTCTCTGTGGATTGCCACTTAAGACATGAAGCTTAATATCATCAAGAGGACTGAGTCTTTGATAACAAACAAGCCCTATATTTTGCAGTTGAATTAATGTCCTGTTCAAAGAAACCACTTCACTCAGAAATGGAGCATAGAACAGATCCAGCTGCAGCAGCTGTCAGAACTTCAGCAGTTTATAACTGGAAGTGAAGGTGGGGCAGAGAACGGGAGACTATACAGAGTATTGGAGGCTATATACAGTAAAGTTATGTCTCTTTGGTGTTTCAAGGAGTGTTCTCTTACAAACTAGTGCTTTTATTTATCTTATCTGGGCAAAAAAGTAAACAGAAAATTCTCATTACCTCTCAATGTCCGTGAGCCTGGAGGAGTCCCGGAATCCTTTGGCAAAAGGGTTACTATCTATTTTCAGCTTGGTTATCTGGAAAGGGAAGATGAGTAACAAAACAGTGTCATGTCTGCGGTCAAGGAAACAAAATCAGAAATAAAAAGTTTGTTCATTTTCCATCATAGCACCCCAACAATGTCTAAGAATGTCTTAATATCACTCAGTATTGTGATAAAGGTTGAAATTGCTAAAGAAATTCACAAATTTGGGTGAATTGGTCAGAGAAGGCATCAAGGAAAAGGAAGTATTTGAGGACAGAGTATCTGTTCCTAAAACAGGCTGGAAGTCAATAAATAGAGACAGTTAAAAATGGGGGCCTTTTATGAACAGTGTGCCTGATGTGAGAAGTATTTAAGAGTAGTGAAAGGCTAGAGCTGGACTAGGGAATTAGGAAACTGTCCAGAATTGGACAATACCTGCCAGCATTGGTGGGTAATGGGGAATAAAAACGAGAAGGTTGCCTCATGCCAACTTGACAGCCTCATTTGTTAATACCATGGGCACCTATATATACCATGATAGATACCCCAATAATAGCTTCATGTTCAATATTGTACTGAAAAACATGACATAAATACATGATATAAAGTTTTCAGCATATAAATTTACCCCATTCCCTTTCCATCTGACTAAATTGAAATCAAATTAATGGGTCTCCTGTTACCCTCCCATAGAATGTTACTTACAGACTCTATGCTTATATGGAAAAAAGTATTTCAAAAAATAGTCTTATTTCCTAATAAGAATCATAGTCTGAAGTATTAAGTGTCTATGCTGTGCTAGCCATAATTCCCACAGTACACAATATTAATGTAGAAAGATTCATTAAAACATATGCACTTCATGTTTCAGGAAAAATATATTAGGTACAAAGAAAATAAGTAAATAAAGGAAACACTAATTAAAAGATACTTGACTTGCAAAATTCCTGAGTATTAGAGCTAGAAGGCCTGGAGGAGAATGTAGGACACAACTAGTTAGTATCTGAGTTAGAACCACAGACACCTTTAAAGAGAGTCATAGCTCATTTGTGTCCAAATGAGAGCCCACATTCATCCTTGGAGAAGGAGAGAAACACACACACAACAGTATTAACCTGAAAAAAAGAGGTTGAGGGAGGCATGCCTTCCTCTTTCAAAGTAAATAGTAAACACAATTAAAAACAGAACAACAATCAACAACAGTTTGAAATATTGTTTTCCCAATACTTTCCCTTTAATCAGAATGTATCTACTGTTCACTTGAAACCATTAACACCTAAAGAATTGCTTTATTCCTTACAAAAGAAAATCATTGTTTTTCTTTCTCAAGTTTTCTCCGTGTGTGCTAACCAGTGTGCAAACTACAAAAAGCTACATACCTCACTCAGAATAGAACTCCCACACTGTCCTGGCCAGAGAGATGCTACTTCTCTATCATTAATATTGGCAAGTTGTAAGATTGATTCTTTGGTATTAGTTTTTTTTTTCTTACACAAGTTATTTATTTATTTTGATTTTCTGGCATATTTTATTTACTTATTTATTTAAATTTGCTTTTAAGGACACTTGGCAGTACCTCAAAAATTCTTATTTTTAGCCTATGACATTTACTCTAGAACAGTCAAAAATAAAATTGCTAATTTCCTTTTTAGCTTAGTTAATGGAAAATGGTAAACAGTGAAGAAAATAACCTAGATAAGTAAGAAACTAGTTCTTAATGGACAGCAACAGGACTTTAAGTGTGAATAGAAAGAAATATACAGGAACTGCTGAGGTTGTCCCTAATGTATGGCCATCAATAGTTTGTAGAGAACCTTCTCTCACACTCAGCCACCTCTTTAATTAAGGGCATGGATTTCTAAAGGGTGAAGTCTATTTTAACCCTTCTTTTCAGACTAGGATTTAGTAATGAAGGTCAATTTTCAGGGCAAAGGCAAAAAATTTTGTTCAAAATAAATTATAAACATCTTATAAAGCCCAAGCAATCAATATATTCTAGGATTATAAATTATCAACAAGATTTTTGAATCCTCAAAGACAGGATTTTTTTCGTCTCTTTCTACTGAATAATTATAAATCAAAATATTTCAGATTTCTAAATTGCTTTATAGTTCATGAAAACACTTTCACAATAATTCATCAACAAAACTGAGAACATGCAGTCTCTAAAATTCCACGGAGCAGGCAGAGAGATACACGGCTGACCAGAACTGGAAGTCATTTAAGTGTTAGTAAAGAGGGTGGCACCACATCCACTGCAGTGTTAGTGACGTTAGGGGTGAACCAAACCCAGAAAGTTTCAAACTGAAACTGTGAGGTAGAGGAATCAAGTTAAGGCTCCTTTCAAGTTTAGTTCCTACAAGCTCATTTATAAGATTAAAAAGTGAATGGATTTGCCAGTGGATAAAATTTTCTGAAGACAGAAGCAAATAATATCTGATGGAGAAACAATTTTGAACAAAGTCCTTTTGCAACTATCCCTCTAAAATGTGAACCATCTCAGGAATTCCCTGGAAGTCCAGTGGGTAGGATTCAGTGCTTTCACTGGCAGGTCCTGGGTTCAATCCATGGTTAGGGAGCTAAGATCCTGCAAGCCCTGCAGTGCAGCAATAAATAAATGAAATACAATTTTAAAAAATGTGAACCATATCAAGCTTTATTTGAGTCTTCATAAACTAAAAGAATATAAAATATTATCCATATAATAACTAACGACCTTCTATCCACTTTGTCCCTGAAAAGGATTTTGAGAATTATATTTGTTGTCAATTGTATTTCCAAAAGGTAAAGACTATTAGCTTAGAATGTGATGATTGTGGAGTAACTGTAGAGAGTAAATACTTTCAGTGTGTGTTGTCAGCTAATGTGTCACCATATCTAGTATTACCACCATAACTTTGAATGAGGAAGTAAATCAAATTCAACACAAGTCTTCAGATTTCTTTGAAATTTTCTTTCATTTATTAGAATTTTTCTCTTTCTAGTATCTTCATCATCCCAAAGAGTATCAATGGTAACTTTTCTACTTTATATTTTGATATAATTTCAAACTGTAGCTTCAAGAATAGTATATACAGCTAGATTTACCAATTGGTTCAGCAGTGATTTAACTTTAGTGTGCTAGTTAGAAAAGAAGCTCAGGACATTAACCCAGTATTTACTTTTCTCTATGGGCCATGTTACCTAATTCCTGTCATCTAATAATTACTTTTGAAAGTAAGAGGATAAAAGCTGAATAGATCTCTTACTACAATTGTTTGGGGGCCCTGACCTAACCACTACAGTCTTGAACAGGCTTTATGAAGTACTGATTAGCAACACAGGAACTGTGGGTTAAACTTCTTAATGAGCTCACTGTGGTATCACTAGACTCAATCTATCACGGTGCCAACAATAAGTTCCCCAGAAATGTTTGTTGAACTTTGCTTCAAAAACAAGCAGTCAGAAATATGATTTCATGTTTACCAGTTATAGACTAAGTGAAATTCTTCTTAAGTTTATATAAAGAGCATTTCATTTTGTTTTCTATTTTCAGAAAAAAAAAATTTTAAATAGCAAAGTTTTAACATTCTAGTTAATCATACATTTTTTAAAGTTTAGGCACAGATTTTATCCCATAGATATTTAAATAGTTTTACATCCCTTTTTGAAATTTGGGAGAACTGAAAAAGTTATACATTTGAGAACTGACAAAAGAAAGGATCTGAGTTATATACAGTGATTTCAGTTGGACATCCTTTTCCTAATATAAAATGCCTGCAGCTTGTAACGCCATTGAACAGTATCACCCATGTCAAAGGTAAAACTAAAAGAAGGCTCCCCAAATAGTCAGTTACTGACCATAATATGTATAGAACCCAAGTGAAACTACTCAAATGTCTTTATGATTCAACAACAAATTTTAAAAATGCAGTGTTTTTCATTTTGTGGGGAAAAACAATTAGCAAGTAAGGACAGTAGTATGTGCTTAAGAAATCCTGCAGTTTCAAGTGTATCTACATACATGCAAATCACCGACTGAAAGTGAAAAGTGAAAGTGTCAGTCACTCAGTGTATCTGACTCTTTGTGACCCCATGGACTGTAACCCGCCAGGCTCCTCCGTCCATAGAGTTCTCCAGGTAAGAATACTGGAGTGTAAAACAAACAAACAAAAAAAGAATACTGGAGTGGGTTGCCATTCCCTCCTCCAGGGGATCTTCCTGACCCAGGGATCGAACCTGGGCCTCCTGCATTGCAGGCATATACTTTACCATTTGAGCCACCAGGGAAGCCCATTCCAGCAAAAATATACCTTTTTTTTTTTTCATGTGTTATCTTGAAAATATGGATCATAATGCATTTCCTAACCACAAAATTCACTTTTTCAGCATCTCCTTTAACTATAAATAAATATATGCATAAATAGAAGGCAGATTTTTACACTGCCAGCTGCACCAAAGAGAAAGGGACTTTTTCCGATAGTTATTATTCCATGTGATATCACTGGACTCTGAGTAGAGCTGGGGTTCCCAACCACAAGTGAAATTGGCCCTCAGAGACCATTTCTCCAATTATCAGGAAAAGATCTGTCCAAAGGCATTTAAAAATGAAACCTGACCTACACTTCAACTCTACAGCAATGGCTTGCCTGCTCAAAAACAATGTATGACCTTTAAATCTTAAATTATAAAAGAGTTTGTTGAGAGTGTAATGTATTTAGCTTTAAACTAATAATGTAAAGAAATGCAATCATTTCCTCACAAAAACCAGAGGAAAAAAATAGCAAAAAATAGGGGGGAAAAGTGCCTTTTTCATTTCTTACAAATAAAACTACCAGATACAATAAATGAGAAGCTTTTTCACAAATTCTATTGGAAACTTTGATTTGGCTTTTAATATATATGAAAGTAATGTCTATCCAAAGTTTAAGAGATATAAATATGATCTTAAGTGTGAAATTTTAAATCTTTTCTTTATTTTCTGTTATTTAGCCATGAAAAAATTATTTTATATTGTACTTAGTACATATTTAATTTAATTCCTATATATTTATTTTATGTTTATTATAGGTAAATCAGTAGACAAGCATGATACAGCAGTGTTTATGTCTATGCTTCTACCTTTAAAGCCATAACCCCTAGCACAATGCCGTGTGTCGGGAGGGAGCGGGATGTACACATACGTATACCCATACACACACACACATACACATGTGCGCGTGCGTGCGGCATTGTGCTAGGGATTATGGCTTTAAAGGTAGAAGCATGAAATAAATTCAGACCCGGCAGGATCTATTGAGAAAATAAGTTCTGAATTTAGTCATTTTTATTTTGGGTTATTTAGCAATGAAATGATATACTAATCATATCAATCACTACACTTAATGATGCAATGAAAGCTTGACAGGCACTGGTAGGTAGATTTTTGAGCCCACTTATAATCTTAACTAGAAATAAACATTTCTCAAGAGAAGTAGCTAGTATTGGGATATGTGGTTATTAGAATCTTAACCAATTTTAACTAAGCAGTATTTTCAAATTCAGTTTCCCAGCCTTTATACTGTCAGTGGTCACTTTCTTAATCCTGCAATCTAGCATGATGCTATCAAAAAGGAGGAATTAACACCCAAAAGGAATTATCCCACTTACCGGATTTGTGACCTTGGGCTAGTGTATTAACCCTCCTGAACCTCAGTTTCTTCATCCACAAAATGGAGCTCATAGGGCCTTATTCAGGGGATTAGTATCAGAATTAAGTGAGATATTGACAAAAATATAGAGAGTTTTTTTTTCCTAAGTTAAAAGTAACATCCAAACCATGAACCTTTGTTGGATACTAGTTTAGGGGAAAGAGGGTAGGGGTTATAAAGACATTTGTTGGTCCATCCCGAAATTTTTAATACAAACTCAGTTTTAAATGTGTTAAAGATATTGTGGTTACAAAATAATCTTATTGTCAGTCTGGGCTTGTAGAAGTACTTATAAGTAAAGTATCATGATGCATACAGCTTAGTTTCAAATGCTTGAGAGAAGGGGGAACGTATATACTTAAACAGAGGTTGAGAAATGGAGCAGAGAAGGTAAAGCAAACTGGAAAAATGTTAATTGTTGAATCTCGGCAGAGAGTACATGTGCTTCATTTTACTATTTGTTTAACTTTTGAATTTTGAAAATCTTCCAAATAAATGTTGAGTAGGAACAAAAGAATTCAGTGAGATAATGTCACTAAAGCATACAGCTCCTATTAGAAACAGCTAATGCCAGCGGATATTCTGTAAATTTAGAATGATTACCATCTTGTTACACTAACTGCTGTCAGTATGAGGAGCTCCCTGCATATAGCAGGTAAGCAGAGAGCACATGCTGAAAAGAAAAGAAATTAACATAAAGAACTAAAACCCTTTAAAAAGGATGTCTTGAATCCATCAGGGTCACAAGCTGAGAGGAGGTGAGGTTCTGCTTTCTTGGGGACGCCAAGTACCTAAAGCTTAGAGGTTAAGAACACCGACATTTAACACCTAACCACCTGGATTTAAATCTATGATGGAAGTAGCAAGGTCTCATTGGATAAGTTATTTAGCTCCATGCCTCAATTCTTTTGGCTATGAAATGCAACATAAAAATACTGTTGTTCCTATCTCAAAATATCATCGTGAGGATTAAATAAGACAATGTACTTTAAATGGTGCTTTGCACATGGTAAGTACCCAAATATTAGCTATTATTATAATCATGTAGATAATAGCCTCCTGTTCCATTTTCTGTGATATGAGAGGTCCTGCCAATATTTATTCAGGATTGCGCTTTTGCCAATTAGACCAAATCTCAGATGTTATACTTAAAATTCCCTTAATTTTGTCCTGTCCATAATTTTCACAGATAATTTTCATAAAAGCAATGAAGTTTTCACATGACAAATTTTTGTTTCATTCTCAAACATCAACAGGGTCTCTTGTATTTCCCTAATAGCTCAGATGGTAAAGCATCCACCTGCAATGCAAGAATCCTGGGTTCGATCCTTGGGTTGGGAAGATCCCTTGGAGAAGGAAATGGCAACCCACTCCAGTATTCTTCCCTGGAGAATTCCATGGACAGAGGAGCCTGGCGGGCTACAGTCCATGCAGTTGCAAAGAGTTGGACACAACTTAGCAACTGAAACACACACAAACACACACAACGTTATATGAGTCTTTCCCTGGTAGCTCAGTAGGTAAAGAATGTGCCTGCAGTGCAGGAGATGTGGGTTCGATCCTTGGGTTGGGAAGATCCCCTGGAGAAGGAAATGGCAAACCACTCCAGTATCCTTGCCTGGAAAATCCTATGGGCAGAAGAGCCTGGCGGGTTGCAGTCCATGTGGTCGCAAAGAGTTGGACACAACTGAGTGACTAATACTTTCTTTTTTCAATGTTTATAGTATAAAAGCTACTAATTCAGTTAGTGTAAGTTGAATGAATGTTTCAGGAATCTTTTCTGAACCTGTGATATCTATATTACATGTGTCCTCAAATAAATTGAAAATGGGATTGTTGATGTCAGTGCTCTAGATTCTAAGAAAAGTAGCATTAGTGTTTTAGGCCTCTGTGGGCTTCAGTCTATACCCAAATTTTTAGCTTGGGCATTCTCTGAAAGTTGCCACTCTTGTGTTATTTTAGGGATAATAAAAAAAAGTTATAGTCCTTTGCTTTTACTTAAAGATAAATAGTATGATAACATTTGTACATTGATTTATTTCATTTTTTAAAATGACACTAACTTTTAAAAAGAAGATCAGTCCTGGTTGTTCATTGGAAGGACTGATGTTGAAGCTGAAACTCCAATACTTTGGCCACCTCATGCGAAGAGTTGACTCATTGGAAAAGACCCTAATGCCGGGAAGGATTGGGGGCAGGAGGAGAAGGGGATGACAGAGGATGAGATGGTTGGATGGCATCACCGACTCAATGGACATGGGTTTGGGTGGACTCTGGGAGTTGGTGATGGACAGGGAGGCCTGGCATGCTGCGATTCATGGGGTCGCAAAGAGTCGGACACGACTGAGTGACTGAACTGAACTGAACTTTTAAAAATCCATACGGTGACAAATCCTCTTTGGACACTCCAGAGACAGTCTTAATAGTCACAACATGCCTTTTTGATAGAGTGCCTTAGAGTTTCCAAAGGCATGTTTATGCAGAGCATCTTATTTGAGCTGTACAGCAATTCCCTAAGATGGTCCAGTTCTTAGTCCCAGTTTACAGGCAAAGAAAATGGCAGCCACAGTGATGAACTGAAGTCTACTCAAAGTCATATAGAAATTATGTGTATGTAAGGTACTTACATCTTACATACACATACCCACTCTGGCCATTTTTCCACATCCCTTCCCTGGCCTCCCATTTCCTCATTCATGTAGGGCTCCCGGGGCTTTCAGCATCATCTTCTTGCTTTGCCTGAGAGACTCAACACCGTATCTCCTTGGTTGACCACCCCACTCTGAACTCTGAGCCATCTATCAGGCAGCACCTAACAGTTACTCACTCAGGACCCAAAATATAACATCAAGACATGAGGAGGGCAACAGTCCTGGCTACTTGCAACCAGACAAATAAAAGCAAGACACAAAACTCAAAGTAAACTGACAATGTGAGTTCCTTTTACTGAAGCTCAGCATATCAAAAGGAATTCTACTTTGGTCTATTTCCGACTGTGGAAAAGTTAGTTATTCTTTCTTAGCTTCAGCTTCCTCACTAAAGAACATTATTGTTACCTCCAGCCTTCAAGTGTATGCTGACCATGAAAGAAGAATAAATGGGGAAGAACCTTAATAGCACCCAGTCCTTAGCAACACCTTGATAATTATTTACTGACTTAGTCTAAGCCTTAGAAATGCATACATTTTAAATATGATTTACAACAGAGTAGAAAATACAAAACTCAATATTGTAAATTAGATATCTTGATGTTTACATAATACAGTTTATTACCTAAAGAGGTATTTAAAATCATTCTACTATAATTATCTTAGCCTGAATTTCAGCTGAATAAGTCTCACAAAATATCTAACAAATCAATAGTTTGGGTAGTTGGCTAGACTGTGTGTGCTAATTTAGCAGAAAATTAAAACTTTAACTTTAACTTTAAAATTTTATGAAGTAGTGAGTATATCGTTATGTACATCATGAGGCCCTACCAAGAGGAGGTAAAGGAAGCTGGTAAGAAGTCAGTTTGGGATAGGTTTTGGTAGGAGAATGGGCAGTGAACAGCTTGACTGGGAAAGTAAAGGTTCTAGTAAACATAGACCTTTATAACCCTGAGCTTCTGTCACTCAACATAGTTGGAGGTCCCGGGGCTGATTCTCCATAGCTTTCTTCAAAGTAAACTTCTATTTTGAGTACTGGGATAGCCCTTCTCTCCAGGAAAATAAAAGCATCTCCTAAAACCTCATCTTTTGAGACAAAAAAAAAAAGTGAAGGGTACACTTACCAGTTGATTCTGGTAGGCAGTGACCGCTGTAAAAACTGTTTCTGGAAAGATGAATGTTCTGAATTCTTCAGACTTCAGATTGAGTAATGAGGCTGTGTGGTCTTTCTTCTTAATGATGTGCACCCGTGGCTGGTACTTATGCATTGAGTTCAAAATTATCTACAACAAAGAGTGGAAAGTACAGTACTGAATTTTAGGTTTTTATGTCGCTAAACAGGCTCAATTACAATGAGGCATAGAAAGAATCAAAAAATCTACACTTTCAAATGCAGTTTTAAGATTAAAATCTACCCTTTCCATTCTTCAGGCAAGTAATTTGTACATAATACTGCAGAGTCATCACTGTGAATCACATTTTACCAAAACAACTGCAAATAACATAGGTTGTTTCAAGTGTCCTTTCTAAAATTATAGAGGAAAAAGTCATCTGGAGGATAAGTTTATTTTGAAAAAAATAGTTTTTGTTTTTCAGTCTGGTTAGACCAAAGGCAGTATGTTTCTAAATTTTCTAAAGTAAGAAATTACACATTTGAGGAAGCCAGATTGTTACTTGGGACAGTGGGGGTTTGAGGTTGGGGTGGGTGGCGGATGGTAAGGAAATAAAAGGCAGTGAGGTGTGAGATAGACTTTGGTTGGAATACTAAATCTGCTACTTTCTAGCTCTTTTAATCTGGAGCCAAGTGATCTTACCTTTCTCACTCCATTTTCTTAAATGCAAAAGCATTTAAGTTTTAAAATCATAGGAGTTGTGGTGAGAATCAGATGATGTAACTCTTGTAAATCACATAGCAAATAGGAAGTACTCAGTAAACATAACTGTATTATTACTATCATCATCATCATGTCTGATAGCTTCATTGATTCCAACTTCCAGTTACAAACTAAATAGGAATGATAATGACAGCTGTCTTCCATTCGATAGCTAATAAAAGTTGCCCGATACTTAGAAATCAGAAACATACCCCTTGTTAACATAGACACTATTTTTCATGTATCATTTAAATAAAATGCAATTGCCATTATGAAATTTGAGCAACAAAATTTACTTTCAGATATTAAAGATTTTCTATATCCCCCCCAACGCCACACCCAGACAGCTACCTAAGTATACAAAATTGAGTATGTTTTTCTTGGGATAACAGGGCTCACATTGTATGCCCTTCACCCCAGGAGCCTAGCAGAGAGCATGGCTCTCAGAGGAAGTGTTTGATACATGCTGTGGCAGGACCAGGGTCAACAGCATGAAGTATTGTCACTCTCTTGTTTCCCTGGCTAACTTGGGTGTGTGGGTGAATGTTAATGTTGGTTGACTTTAGGGGAGTTAAATATTAGTCACTGTGAGATAACTGATATAGAATCAATCTGTTTCTCTACTGAGATACAAACCAACAAAGTTACAGGGCATTAACTTGCATTGAATTTTGAACATGCCATCTTTTCATGATCCCAAATCTGAATGGGAATTACTGAAGCAAATGAGAGCTTCAAATGAATCAAAATAAACTTAAAAAGTTATCTCTTTGTACAATGCATTTATTCCAAGGAATTCAAGATATCTGTGCTCAGTCCTAAAACTGGAATAAACTTGAAGTGACAAAGCCAAACATTTGCCTCCTGAAACTGGTGTGAGAAAAACCTGAGCGTTCACTCTATGTTCTAAAGAGTTTTCAAATCACATACACACACACATACATACACACTGGAAAAAGCCCTAAGCTTTAAATAAGGTCCCCTCTTCCTTATTTATACCAGCCCCAGGTTAATTTCCTTTAGGAAAGGGTATTGGACAGACTCAGACCCCAGACTGAGTCTCAGACCCCAGGGCTTCTTGAACCTCTGCTCAGGCTTTCATGGATCTAAGAAACACTGATAGAAATGTAGACTTTATTTCACTGGAGAAATAAATTCCTGGAAATAAGAAATTTGCCTATTATAAAACCAAAAATGTATCTGTAAAGGAGGGCTTCTTCGGGGCTGATTCAGAGAACTTGGCTAAACAACACAAGATCTAAAAAATTTCCTTGTAGTTTTCAGAACATACTGTTTCTGGGGAAAAAGAGTTGTATTAAATAATAAAATTTTAAAGCCAAAATGGATATTAGCAATCATCCAAGATTTAGGCAAACAATTTGTCATGGTCTGATCTTGGCCTAATCAGACTAGAACCCAGAGCTCCTGAAGTATGGCTTAGTGCTATTCCTCATCATGAAACTGATACTAAAAGGAAAGCGCACCAATTCTGGACAACTGAGCTGTAGGTTAACCTAGTTATTCTGACTTGGTCAGGATAAACAAGGTCTCCTGTGGGCTTATGGATGGTGGCAGTACCTGAAGTGATTTCCTTGGTTTTAGGTTCAATCCAATTTTTTGACACCATGTCTAGAGCTCTCTAATTTATTATCTATGTACATGTAACCATTTTCTTAAAAAAGTTTTGAAACTCTTCTTCTAAATTGCATAGATCCAATAAAAATTGAAACCTAAGTAACAAGAGCCTTAATAAAAGGGATAAGAGAGAGAATAATTATATCAGAACATCTAAGCCAAGGAGAGAAATTATGAAAATACCAGCTTGCTTTCTGGCAAACAGGGCAAAGAAAAAAAAAAAAGAAACAGTATTCTCATCATCAAAAAGAAGCATGCATGTCTGTCTGAAGTTTCCTTAGCATAAAATCTAAAACACTTTTTAAAATGTACATCTTTACTTAAGAGCAGGAAATAACATCACAGATAGTTCCTTAAAAAGCAGTCTTAGCAATTGTGTAAAAGCCTGTGTCAATGGCTGTTTAATTAAATGTTGATAGGAGCTCAGAATTCCAGTTTCTCTTTTCTCCACATTTTGATGAATTCCTTATTGATATATAAAATCAAATCGTTTAGTTTTTAACTTCAAGACTTCTCTGTGTTCTAATATTCATAAGATTCACTACAGAGGAGATATGTAATAAGCGAACAGCACTTTTCCAAATTTATTTGTACATAGAACCCTTTGGTCCCACTGTATCTCACAAGAATGTATTCTGCAGAACACACTTTGGGAAACCTCCATAGGAGGTCTCAGCCCCATTTCCTTTATGCTGTGTTATCTATCACTGATAGAAATTAAATGTTTAATCCAAGAATGGGCTAGTAACCTCCAAAATGCACATTCCCTTTGTTTAGTTGGCACAGGTGGTAAAGCATTTGTAGAAGTGGGATTCCATGGTGCCAAAGGTCCCTGACCCTCTTACATAGAAATGGCATACAGCATCTCTGTTATGTATCAGGGTTCCCCAAAGAACACAAGAATGTTCTCACAGAATGACTCAGAGCTGGAAGGTTGGAGGGAAAGGGAGAAAAGGAAGAGACTTCAAGAGAGAAAGTTTCACGTGGCTTCTCCATTCTACCCCAGGGAATCCGCATAGTCCAAGCACACTGTACTTACATGGCCATGTTGATCCAGTTCATTGTTCGTGAGTTTCACCTTTTCAAAAGACACCATCTGTTTGAGTAGCTGCTCGCCAGTAAAAGGAGAGTCTGGATGTACATACAGCCTAAGAAAATTAGGACAGAATTTTATTGAGACATTTTAAAAAAATCTCTCTGTGGGTTTTAAAATATCCTGATTCTAAAGGAACACAAAAATCTCATATAAATGGTGAATTTTTATTTGCTTCATTTAATCTCAAATTTAATAATACAGCTATACCAAAATAATGCTAAAACATCCAAATGTGTTTCTTCGTGTACCAATGATTTTAAAGGGGTAATATTTAATACATTTTCTATTATTGATTTTCAAGGGATAATACTTAATACATTTTCTATTATTTGCTGAGCAAGTTGTTTTTTTTAAAGGTGTTTTTTTTTTCCATCTAATTAATCAACTATTGGTCTGCTTCTGTCAAATATAAAATTCAATTGTAGATATTTTCAAAAGAAAGTCTAGGTTATACTAATTGCATAATGAGCTCCTAGTATAAACATTGCTAAAAAGCAGTGAAGACAAATAATTTAAAAGAGGAAACAATTCTAGAGGATCTATTCATTTAAACTTGAAGGTGGCTCAGTTTAAAGTTTGTTTTCTTTATAAGCATGAGAGAGTAATTTTAATACAGTGACCCAGGGAACTTTTAATGGATCATATAGTCTATTTGCTTCTCCTGGTACCTTAATATTATTTCTTTCATCATTACCTAGTTAAGTGCTCACTAATGAGAGTGAAAACAAGCTGGGTAAGCTTCAAATTATTTAGTGTATTTATCTGTAAATAGCCTAAGAACCCCCCCCAAAAAAAGCTTTGATGGGGGAAAAAATGTACTTATCAGGTATTTGTCATTTACTGATCAGCTGCTGTGTTTTTGGCTATCTTTTACCTACTGACAGTTAAATGCAAGTCATTTGCTTTAGCTGCAAAGCTTTAAACTAAATACAACTCTTTGTAAATCACAATCCTAATATCCCCTCAACATAAGCTTTTCTGAAGTCATGGGAGGTTATAGAACTAATAACAGGGGAAGGAAATGTCCTTGATTTAATGGGATAAATTCCTTTATCCACGCCACAGGTTATTTATATTTTGTGTAGAATCTTTGTAACTACCATTAAACATACATATTATGGAGGGAACAAAGGAAAGGAAAAAAGTTTAAAAAAAAAAACCTTTCCTAACAATATTCATGTAAATAATAAAAAGTCGATGCCATGGTTTGTCACACAGAAGACAAACAATAGAAGAATTGGAATCACAGGCTGCAACTCACCAAGCCCACCAGAATCTAAGCAAAAAACAGGCTAACAGTACTAAAGATTCTTACCAGGCCCATATAAGAACTTTAAAGGTTTTAGGTATTTGTCTGCCTGAATAATTTTTTAAAGGAGTGCTCAGAATTGCCTTTCAATTGAAGTATTCTTCAGTGACATAACCATAGTAGTAAATAGCTTTTCAAGTATCACCCTTCCAAGGCTATTACTCTATAGAGACAGTTGTTTTACTAATAAGCACCACATCCTGATTAGAAAAGACCGTGACTCTGGGAAAAATTGAAGGCAGGAGGAGAAGGAGACGACAGAGGACAAGATGGTTGGATAGCATCACTGACTGAATGGACATGAGTTTGAGCAAGCTCTGGAAGATGATGAAGGACAGGGAAGCCTGGCGTGCTGTAATCCATGGGGTCACAAAGAGCCAGACAGGACTGAGGGCCTGAGCAACAACAACCACATCCTACCCACTCCTCCAAAAAGGACTAAAAATATTTAGTCCTAAAAGTTGGTGAGATGGTCCCTCTTTATGTATCAATTTACCACATATAATAAGATTAATAAATATTAATGTATTTACCAACTTTTTTTAAAAAAGGAAATGTCCTATATGAAAATAAAACATTATTTAGGTTATGTATAATGTCTTGCCCATTACTATGATCAAATGATACTATCAAGCATCATTTCTTCTGATTAGGAACAACTGACTTATGAATTTTAGTCTAAAATAAACTCTTTCAAAGAGCTAGAATTGCAAGGAATTTCTACCATAAGTACAAAATGATCGCCTCCCAAATTCTTAACCTTTTCCATATGTAGCTAGAAATTATAGCAGTGTCTTTTAATAGCAATAAAAAATAGTTGCTTGTATAATCTAGAATATTTATATCCTATAAGGCACAAACATTTAAATCTAATATCAATATAAATAAGCTGAACTAGAATGAATGAACAAGCATACAGGAAGCCCCGCTTCTCTCAAGTCTCGTGGGACTTAAAATTCCAGCAATAGCTTAAACATGCTTCAGTTAAGATAGTGTATTGGTACATGCTTTCTTTTTCCAGCCAGAACAGATTAGTAACATAAACAAGGCATGTCATATTTCCAACTGGCCTGAACCAGTTCCCCATACCTTTAGATAGGAGGAAAATGTATGCTAAATAAGAGTGATTAACTTCTTACAGGAAAGACTTAGAGAAAAAAAAAAAAGAAAAGGGGTGGGGGAGGCTGCTTGTAAAACTGGTTAGGAATCTGCTAAAATACTCCGCTCTCTCCTTTTTTCCTCTCTCTCTTTCCCCTTTAAAAAAAATTGTAAATATTGGAAAGAAGCTCTAGGTTAATGTGAACTGGCTAGTTAATAGTAAATAGTAGAGAACACTAATTATATTTATTTAAATATCTATTGTAAATTTGTTATTTACAGTTGCTCAAAACGAGTGTCATTAAATTTTTTTTAGTCCTGTTTGTTATTTAATGTATCGATTTGGAAAGGCTGGGGTCCTTCCTAGTCTCTTGTGGGAATGGAAAACTCGGAGAGGCTCCTTTTAGTCTCATCTCTAGTGTATTTAACACTTTAAAGCTTAATAATGTGATCGACTACTAAGTAAGCTTAATATTCCATTTGAACTGTACATGTAAATTATCTGTGTTGATTCTGTGCCTTGACTTAAGACTCCAAACTATACACTTACAAAGAACCATACTTTGAACCATAACATCAAAGTTCCTAGACCCATACATTTAAATAAATTCTTAGCCTTGATATGAACTGCCTATCAATTATAAAAATTACATAGTCATAAAACAACGTTAAAGCTTTAAGTTTTGGTTTCAGAGACCTAAATGTATAATCAGCTATGTAAATATAAAGTGTAAAATGTAAAGATTCATTGTTTGCATTAAAGAGTGCCTGTTAGATTTCTGTTCTTCAACTAGTCATAGTCACATAAAGTAAAAATGCCATTTTCTTCCCTCCAGAATGCTCATTTGGGCAAAGCAGCAGCAATAAAGGTTTGCATGTGATTTGTTAAACAGGGTTATCCTGGGAAAACATTACCAATGACTAACACAAAAATGGACATGTTTTGTTTGGGTCATTACCTAACATATTAATTGAATAATTTTTCAGTAAAAGAATATTAACCTGATGTTGAGTTACATTTATCCACTAATTATGGAGAGGGAGAAAAAAGAGTTTGTTTTTCATACTTAAAAATCTCTGAGCCTTTTACTAGTCAAAAAAAAAAACCCACATTTACCAAAATGATGTTTACTATGTGAAGTTATAACCACACTATAACAAATATCTACTAAAAGCTACGAATATACTAAAATGCACACTTCTAAAAAGAATTTTAGGGCAGTCACTTCATCAGTAGGTTTATTCTGTAGGGTGTTAGCCAAATAGAAGTGAGGCTTGTCATAGGAAATGGGTCCAGATTTCTAACATATTCCAATTTAAATTTAAGAAAAACTTTGAAATGAATTCTGAAGAACGATAAAATTAAAGGCAGTATTCTGAGTACAAACTCTGCTTTTCTCAGAGACTAATCCATATTTTGTATAGTTAATCCTGAAGTGCCTGGGCTTGGAACGCTTTCTTACCAGAACTCACAGCTTTAAAAACAGACCTGTTGAAAATTCAAACAGCCAGGGCAGGAGACATTTTGCTTGGCTGAAAATTTGGAGACACAAACCTGGCTGGCAGTGGAGGGTCCGCTTTGCCAGCCACCAGCCAGGAGGACCGGTGGTAGGCATAGCGGTACCTCTTGTTGTCCACAGGGACGATGTCCATCAGGACTATGTACTTGGCCTCAGAATCCACACCGGAAAAGGACACACGGATGGTAGGAAACATCCTCCTGACACAGTGAGACAAAGAGAATCGCCAGAATTAGAGAGGAAGAGAGGTCCCTTCCCTCTCTACCCAGCCCCCAAACTCTGTTTCCTGTAAAGCCACAGAGATGTGAATACAGAGACTGACCTTCTCCCAAGTCTAGATAATCTTAAGTGTCATCTCTACAGGAGTCCTCATTAATACCCAAAGGTCTGCAATTAGGGAAAATCCTGTGCTATATCATCAAGCCCATTAGGCTCTGAACCGAAGTCTCCAGAGCAGACAGAGTCCTATAACCTCCTTATGTTGTAGGGAGAAAACTCACCCCTGCCTTAGTAGAAAGCCAGAGCGGAGTTCACAGGTTGGTTTTCTTTTCGGGAGACTCTGAGACAGTGCGTCCCAGAGACCTGAGGGCTGGAGCAGTCGGGCACCAAGGGGCCAATGATCCCTAGAGCCTTAGCCCCAGTCCTAGGAGCTGCCTTCCTGCCTTCCCTGAGTCAGCCCCGACTTCGGCGTCAAGGGGCCCCGCACCAGAGCTCCTTCCTACCGGGAGTGTGGTCATTTCAAATTTCATTCTTTCTCCCAGATTTTAATTTTAGTTTTTAATGGGAGCTTCTGCAAATAAAAGGAAGATAAAAAGGTGATAAAAAGGAAGCCACCTGCCTCCCTTACAACACGGAGCAGCCCGCCCTGCACCGCAGCAGGCACAAGTCAAGTTCCCGCTTCCTTCCAGATGCAAACTCAACACCGAAAAGACATAACAGGCTGCGGGGGGCTGGGGGGAGAGCCCATTCTCTTGCCCTTAGGGTGGGGGTATGGCTTCCTATAGCCAGATCCCAAGAAAGCAAATGCCTGGACATCTGTTTCAGTAGCTCTTTCCAAAAGCAAGTCAGTGGACGGAAACCCTCCTTGAGCAAAGTGTCCTCTTCAAGCTCAGTACTAGCAGTTTCACCCAGTTCCTAGAGACTTCCTGTGCCACACAGGGCACCGTTCCCTCCTCCCCACTCCTCAGCCAACAAGGCCCTCCTGCTACCTGCCAGACTTGGTGATGATCATCTCCGTGCCTAGCTCATGGAATTTGTCCCAGAGCTCCTTGGTCTCCAGGCTGCAGGCAATTTTGGCCATTTCCTCGCTGGGGATGATGGGGGTGGTGGGGATCAGTGGCTCCGTGCACAGAGAGGAGGAGGAGGGGCTGCTGCTGCCCGCACCACTGCCACCAAATTCCCCGTGAGCATCTAGGCTGGTCAGCTCTCCCAGGGGCTGAGCGCAGGAAGACTTTTCAACAAATTGTTCTGCAGGCAAAAAGAATTGAGAATGACAGCTAATTCTGTCAATCAAAGATATAAAAAGGACAGCAGCACAACTAAAATAGGTACCTAGATTTGACTTCGGAAAAGTTATGCTCAGGATCTCCAGGAGGGCAGTGAAAACCATTCACTATATAAACCAAGCCTGAGAGTCCTGTGGAGTGGCATGGCTCCTGCTTGCTTGCTTACTGAACCAAATGAGTGAGTTCTAGAACCATGGCTTGTTACCATTACTTGAAACCCACTTTGGAGAAGAAAAAATGTGAGGAGTGGATAATGGGGACAACAATGATCATAAAGAATTAAAAACAAATATTCCTGTTGTTATCCCTACACATTCTTCTCAGTTTGTGGGCCCTGGTACCAGTTATTCCTCTCTGACAAAGAGGAGACACTTTCCATGGAGATCAAAGCAGTGAAAATATCAGCTCCTTCCTCACTTTGAGAGGAACCTCCCTTCCCTTCTGGAGCCCTCTCCCCGTAAGAGAAAATGAAAATGGGGTGTGGTGTGGTGTGGTGTTGGGGATGTGGTTTTCTAAAAAAAATTAAGTCACTTCACTTCTTTGCCCAGTTCTCAGTTTCCCAGACTTTCAGATGTCAGACTGGAACATTTCTATAATTTCCCTCCCAGTCTGAGATCTATGAAAGACTAACATATTGCTTGTTAAATCACGGGAGTACGCTCTCCAATTTTTTGGACACAGCTTTGAAACAGTTACTTGAGGGACAATGTGTGTATTTTCTCTCCCTCAAAAAATGTTCTGTGAGGAAAAGAACCCCAAACTCAGACTAGCAGAGTGTTAAAGTAGGAAGAACAGTTTTCCATCAACCATCAGGCTGGAATACCACTGCCTATGAACCAAACATTCTCCTCCACAGCTGATAAGGGCCTGGGACTACACCAGTCACTTTGATGGAATACAGGGGGAGTTTTGTAATTGGCCCAATTATCTTGCGTCCCTTAAAAAAGAAACTACTTGAATCCACAATGTGAAACTGAACTCCAAAACAACTCTGTTCTAAGTGCCCTCAAGGAATTGAAACAAGTTCTAAGTACACACACACACACACACACACACACATATATATAATGTTTTGTTTCTCTTTGACTTGGGGCAGGCAAGCAAGAGGTAGAGAATTTTAACCTTCTCTTAACAATAATAATCCAACTCATGGAAAAATTTTAAAATAAGAATAATCAAGTTAATTATCATATCCTTGTTTACAAATTCAAAGAGAATCATGCGATCTCAAAATTATATTTTCTACTAATATTTTCAGAAACACATTCACATAACATCTTTATAGGGAATTAATAAGTAGCCTTAAAATTTTTCTGACAATTGAAAAAGGCAAATTCCCTAAGCTCCAAACTAACCAGTGTGTCAGGGTTGGGAAATGGAAGAAGAAAATGATACAGAAATGTTCTAACACAATGTTTTATGTCAGTAATATCTCAATTTTTAAAAATGTAGTGACTTAGTTGCCTGAGGTGGTTCTTTTGAATAGACCTAATGTGTTTAAATGAGCAATCATGAGACACCTCTGATTCCCACCCTACAGTTTCTTTAGCATCTCGCTAGTGTTGCATTCTCTCTTAACAGGTATTTCACCTGCTGGAGTCTTGGCTTATAGTCACTAATAGTGCTCTGTTGAACTGGCCCCAGAAAGGGACTAAGATGCCTTCAAGTTCTTCAGAGCCTGTCTCAAAAGCCTCAGGGGAGGAAGGATGCTCATTTTACAGACTGGAATGAGGTGGGTGTGCTTTGAGCTGCGAATGGTTTTATAGTTTAGAATTCAGAGGAAGGTATTTTTTCCCCTCAGGAAAGTATAGAAGGAACCAATGCTGAAATGACAGTGGAGCTGCAGCTAGCATGTTTCCCATTCTACTGTACATCTGTCAGGAATTTTAACCTGAAATTCTCTTTTCCTGCTAGCTACGAAACGGTAATGGGGGCATTTATTTATAAAGAATTTGGAGGCCTCCTAAATAGGAGTGGATAATGTTGGGAAGGGCCACAAAGTTAACTTTGAAATTGGTGGTGAATTTTTTCTAAACAGTTGGAGTTTGTCTGATTGGTTATTTCCATTTCTTTGGAAGCTTTAGATTTACATGGGAGGTTAGATGGGAAGAACCAGGGACAGGGAGTGAAAACCCTGGAGGAGAGACTTTTTGACATGTTTTCTGCAGATCTTCCTGTTTCCTTTGCCTTGGTTGTAAGTTTTGGCAGGGATTCTAGCTCTCTCTTCTCTCTGCTGAGCCCCCTTATTTTTCTTCTCTAACATTTCATCTTCCATATTATTATTGTGTTTCAAGGTGTGAGATGTTAAAATGTTGAGAAAGGACAGAGAGAAGGAAAAAAAATGAAATTAAAAAGTTAAAAAAAATTACCCTAAGTTTACTTGATGCTTTTCACTGTTTTAGGGCTACCAGATGATCAGGGTGTGAACTAATTATTACCCAGGGACCCAGAAGGTGATGATGAGAACACTTCTTTCTCCCAGTTGTGAAGGGACTTGAAACACATCTCCAGCAGTTTCTTTCTCACACAATTCACTCGTGCTAAAGAGAATATAGTCACTTTTCTCCCTTTTCTCTGAGCATAGTGTCTTCTATAAATGGTAAAGGTTGTTAAATAAACAGTATAGCTAAAAGTTGAGGAATTTGGGAAATGGTTACTGGCTAATGTTTTTGCCAACCTCCACTGAAAGTGACAGCAGCTATGAAATGATGTCTTACTGATATATCTGGAGCTTCTCTAAAGAAAATGGTTCATTCGGTTAGAACTGACTTATTCTACAGCACCAGACAGGGGTCTTAAGGAGCTGACTTTGTGTAATTTATTCAAGTCAGGGAAAAACAAAATTAAACTACTTTCTTGTGAAGTGACAGTCTCCTTGGTTGCAAATGCACAAGCAGGTGTTAGATGCATCATAAATTCTGTCGAGTCTTAAAAAGGGGCTTTTTATCATTATTCATCCCTAAATCTTTTATCCCAAAAATGTTATACACACACACACACACACACACCGGATGTTCGACTTGACTAAAGGATTCTAGACAGATGGGTAAGGAAAGCGACATATGAGGTATGAAACTGGTTGCATATAACAAGACTGTGAAGTCCCCAAAGAATCTGGGCCTAAGAGGGGGGAAAAAAATTCTCCCACCCGTAACGTATAGTCTATGGCCCGCGGGTCAGAGCTGTCGCGAGCCGGGAAAGGTGGCCACCCTCAACAGCGTCGTGCAGCGAGGGGACAGAAGGACAAACAAATGTGCAGCGCCCGCCCGCCCCCATGCTTGCCCATCCCGGACAGCCTAGCAGCCCGACTTACCCAGTGGTTTGATGGTGTTCTCCGTAGCTTCCTTCTCTTTGGAGCCGCCGCTCGACATCAGCGCGGCGATGGAGAAGGCGTTGGCCCTGGAAGAAAGCTGGGGCTTGGGCGATGCCGTGAACTCCATGGCCCCCAGTGTGCGGTCCTGGCCAGGGACCGGGCCTGCCGAACTGCTGTCCAGCTTCCCCAAGAGAGACAAAGACCGAAACACAGCGCAAAGTTTCGAAGTGCAGCCAGAGGGGAGCCAGGGACTATAGATTAGTCAGCCCCAACCTCCCAAGAGCTCCACACCGGTGTCTCCTTTCCCCCACCGCAAGAGCCTTCAGCCGCTGAGACTTCGAACTAGCCAGAGAGTACCAACTGCGGGCTCAACCGGGAGTGCAAGTACCGGGACGCTTCGCAGGGGCACAGACTGCGCCGCCGGAAGCTAGAGACTAGCATGAATTGCGCAAAGCCCAGGGGTCCTGCAGCGCCCGCTCCACGTCTTTCCTTCCTCCCCACTCTGGGGACAGTCGGAGTGGCTCTGAGTCGCTGAAAGGGGGCGGATGCCTGGGAGCTTGAGCGAAGCCGTGCGAGCGCGGCGGGGCGCGGAGGACACTGCGCCCGAGCTCTCGAAGCCCAGCGCCTTAATTTGCTGGCAGCGGCGATCCCGGCGGCCCGCAGCCAGTCAGCGCTGCCACACGTCACCGCTTCCTGATTCCGCCGCCGGGGGCGGGGCCGCGGGCTGGGTGGGGAGGGTGCTCCCGGGGCGCGGTGCCCGCGTGGCCTCACGCACAGCCGGGTGGAACCTGGCATCCGTTCGGGGATTGGGGTGCCACCACCAGGCTAGTGCAGCGACCGCGGATGCAGCCCGTCAGGTCTTGCAGTTCCGGAGTGGGAGGGAGGTGCTCGCTGTCGGGAGGGGTCATTTCTGTCGCGTCCTAAGACCTGGGATCCTAGGAGTGGCCCACTGCAGGAATCTAGACCAGAGGAAGCCTGGGGGAGTTCTTGATTCTCCCATTCTTTTTCTTACTGGTAATCAGAGTTCCAAAAGAAAGTTGGAAAGTGCTAGAAGTAGGACAGAAACTGGCGCCGCAGAGTCGGCGCGAACGGGATAGATGCCATTCGCCGGGCAGAGGGAAGGGCTGGATCACAGCACCCGATGGGCTTCAGAATCGGACTGCTAGACAATGGGTCTGGAGAGAAGCAGCCTTGAGAACGATACGCTAAGAGTGGGCTATAAGCATCTGGCAAAGGATGCTCTCAGAACCACGGCTGCTTCTGCACACTGGTGCGCCTCTCATTCGGGGTTCCTATTCCCGAAAGGGACTCGAAAATCAGGCCTTGACGGAAGGGAAGGTGAGAGGCGGTGGACGTGCTGATGGCGCGGCACCCTGCGGGGACTATGCGACGCACAGTTGGAGAGTGCGAGCCCCGCAGTGCAGGCGCTTGGCGGACGCCTAGCTTTCAGTCTTCACAAACTCGGACTTCCCACGGCGTTGTGGGGGTCGTCTTGTTGGCCTTGCTCAGCTTGAATAACTCAAATTCTCCAAATTCGCGGGGTAATCCGCTTCACTCGGAGCCGTGTAAACTCAGGCTGACACACACACTCAAGCTGTACATGTAAATATTTGCGCTCCTTTCCAGTCGGTCTGGCGATTAGGAGCCTCTTGGTAGGTCTTTTAAAATAGAAAGAGAAGAAGGAAAACAGCCCCCCATTACTTACCCCACATTTTCCTCTCTCCTTGGCACAGACATTCTCCACCCCTTGAAACAAACTTATGAGGGAAAAAAGCTGAAACTCAAATGTTGAAATCAGCCATGTAACATGATGACAGGTGGGGGACTTGTGAGTTAAGCCTATCTTGTCACCATATGTCAATAGTTTCTAACAACATACTGCATAACCGTGACTAAGGAACAATTTTGAAATATCTCTGTGTACAGAGAGTGTATGTGTAAATTTGGGGGATATTCGTAAAACTATAGATTTTTGTGCTGGAAACGATTTACACTGTCTAGCCCATGTCCATTTGCTTTGACAGTGAGAAACCGAGTCTGGCTAGCAGGGTGATGCATCTCCCCTAAAATCAACCCAGCCGGCTAGAGGCACAGGACCTGCACTCCAGGCAGAGATCTTGATGACACCCCAGCCCTGCATTTGTGCCTGGTCTCTTCACACGGGAGATCCATAGCAAAGTAACGCTGGTTGAGAATGCTTTCAGCTTAAACCTTAGTAAGAATAGAGGCAGCACCACTTCACGTGCCTGAAGATTCATTTCTATTCTTGAGCCTCTGGTGCTTTGCTGTTTTTGTACAACCCAGACTCTTGGATTAATAAATCTTCCCCCTAGCAGGCAAACACACTCCACCTCAATCAATGCAACAGTGACATTTCCCTTGTTTAAATGTAAGGCACACAAGCTTGTTGCTGTCCTGTCTCAAATGCTTAGGGTTTGGCCAGGAAGGAAGATTTCTGTCAAGAGCGGTTGTCGTTTTTTGGGGGGAGGGAGGCGTTGTTTGTTGGGATGAGCGATGGCATAGTTAGTCTAGAACTTGACGCTTCAATTGAGCATCGAAAATCTTATTTGCTGGTTTTAGTTTTCGAACACTTATTGTGAATACCTCGATTTAAAAAAAACCAATGCATTTCTACACAGAAGAAGCATCATATCTTTTCTTAATTATCTTAGTGGTTGAGGCTGGAATTTGAATGATTTCATGACAGGGACATTTTTAGAAAACTTGGCAGAGCAAGGGGGGAAATGCTTTGCCCCCAGTCAGTTTCCACTTTCCCAATTGCCCACGCACTCTTAGTCCGGTTCTGGGTCTTTGGTGGGCAGCGAACTTGGACTGTTCATCCTTCTAAAGACAAAATAGGAAGCTAAGCTAGCTAAGCTAGTGCGCGGAGGAAGCCGCCAAACCAGAGGAACTGAAAAGTCCACTTTAAACAAACTCGGGGCTCGAGAGGTGAGCCTTTGGGGGATCCCTAAAAAGCAATGCATCTTGTTGGTGTTGAAACCGCAGCAATAAAATGTACACTGCAACATAATTATCTGGGGCTCACTGTCCCTGCTCTTAGATTTATTGCCTTTGCAAATCAATACTGTGCTGTAAAAGCCGGGAACCGGTACTTGGCAGGGAGGTGCCATCACAGAGTGATTAAAAGCCCACCCGAAGAGAAGATCGCCCGGTTCTGAGGTCCCTCCGTGTTAGCGCGGATTAATAGGTAAAGCCACCGAGGGGGTTGGAACTAAGTAATCACATTAACACTTCCCAGAAGGTCCTTCTTAGGCTGACGTCAGGCGGGGGTGGGGGTAAGGGTGAGACTGGGGAGAGAGGGGTCCGGAAAGTGCATTACACTTGGAGAAGACTTTGAATCTTGACTTTAACCCGCTTTAGCCCTCCCTGAGACTCGGTATAAGTTACCTCAATTTCTTAAAGCCTTAGTTTCATCATCTAAATTAATTAATTTATTAATTAATTTATTCCTACCTAGAATATCGCTGTGGATTAAACGAGACAAAGTGCATAAAGCGCCTGAACCGTTACCCCAGTATAAATGAACTATTAATACAGAATTTTATTGTGTTTAATTTTTGAACTGCAATTTTGCGATCTCAGAGATGTTTCTTTCGCGTGCTCACATGCAGGTAGCTGTGCAGTTTTGGAATGTATGGATTGGGGTCTCATGGTGATAATGGACGATTATTTACAACTTGCTAAACTTTGGAACTCAGGAATTAAAATTTGAGGTTATATGCCTGAAATTGGTTATACGGAGTTTGATTATATGGAAGACCGGAAGATGTCTCCTTATATACAGCGCCGCTTCAAATTTTCCTCTGTAACCTCCGAAACTCAAAAGTTGGTCGACTTAGAACTGTGCAGGAAGAAACGGTTTCACGATTTCGGCCATGGCTTCTTGCTTAAACGAATGTTGAAGCTAACGCAGAACCCTCCGCTGACAGCGGTAGGAACCCTCCACCGGCATAGGAGATGAGAGCTGTGCCGGAGCGGCAGGACCCGGTGCCAGACCGAAAGCTCCGCCCGGTACCCGAGGTCGAGAAAGGAGACCGGTTTCTCAACACCCGGGCAGCTCTACTCTTGAGATCCTGTCCCCATCCTGTCCTCCGCTCTTTTTGGTAAACGCCTTAAAAGCAAAAGAAATGGGCTTCTGTGCCTTTGGATTCATAAATTCGGTTTACCGAACAGGAAAGCCACCCGAAGTAGTGTGGGGAGCGCGACCGCAACCCCTTGAAAGCAGCTGCTACACGTCCCGGGGGCGCGCCAAGAGTAGCGCGCATCGTCGTGCAGCGTAGGGAGCGCGCAATGCGGCCTCGGATTTCATTGTGCGAGGAATGGAGTGGTCCAAAACTTTCCTCAGAGGAACCGCGGAGTTCCTCTGGAGTTACAAGTGCACATCCTGATGGAGTTAAGTTTTCTTGAATCCAAGTGTCTGCGAGAAGCTCCCCGTCCAGCTTTGGCTGCAAGAACGGGCCGGTCCGCCGGAGATCCGATCCACCACGGAGGTCCCAGGACGGGACGAAGCAAGGCACCCCGCCCAATTCCGTTTCTAAGGGCGAGGCAAAGATCAGTTCTTCAAGAGGCGCGGCCAGAGTGTGTCATCTGACTGTCCCTGTGTGGGGATGGGTGGATAGGTGGGTGGGTGTGTGTTCGCACCCGCGCTCACATGCGGCCGGGACTTCCTCTGGCTCCCGGCTGTGGAACCGAGGAAAGGGATGTCGTATGGGCCTAAGGCAGGTCGCACGCATCTCCAGGGCCTACGCCCTCAAAATTGTGAAGGGAAAAATTCTTCGGGGGCCAGAGCCCCGGGCACTCCTCAGGCTCAAGGAGGCCTTCGACTGTGGGTGCGCGCCACCACCAGGCTACTGGAACTTGCACTCCCGGGGCCTTCTCGGGTTCCCATCGCGTGGCGCCACCGAGCCTAAAAGCAGAGATCAGGTGCAGAGCCCCAGAGCCTCCTCACAGACTGCTCCCTCAGGGCTGCGACCCTCTAGCTCCTTCCCTTGACCACTCGCATGCTTGTACATCCCCCAGGAGCTCGAGGCTGCAGGACCTAAGCACCACAGGCCTCCTCCTGACCAGGGAAGAACTTGTGCGCTAGAATTGGTGCACAACTCGCAGCGTGATCCCAAGAACATCAAAGAAAGATCTCTTCTGATCCTGTGGGCTAGGAATCCAGATCTGTTCTGTTTCACCCCTTCTCCACCCTCCCTCCTCTTCCTCCACACGTGCTCCCGCCCGCCTTTCCAATCCTCCTTTTGGGACATCCTCACCTTCTGTCTCTCAATGCCTGGCTGCTGACCAATTATGTGTTTAGATATTTCGTACATCATGAATTTTTGCATGAATTTTGATTCTTTAAATTACTGCATTAAAATATTATTTTTTTGTTAGCCTTAAATTTTAGGCTTCATCATAGTCTCAGCCAGCTTAGGGAGGTTAAGAATTTGATCGAAATTATACTGATAATAAGGAGCAGAGCGGAGATTCCCACGAAAATCTCTAGTTTCGAAAGCATCCCTTCCCCCGTCACTATTATCACGCACATGGGACTGACTCAATGGGATCTCCCACTAGGAGGAGGAAAGCGGGCAGAGGACGGTCCCCTGCTTCAGGTTGAAGGTCTTCTTGGCCAGATGCCCTGGTTCGGCGTGTATAGGGAAGGCAGTAGCCAGACAGGACCACTGAGCATGCTTCCTGAGCTGTGGTTTCTTAGGTGTCTAAAAACAACCTCAAAATTAAATGAGGCAACCTCCATAGAAGAGCAACCACAGCTCTCTTGCTAGCGCCTCTCGTCCGGCAAAGCAGCGTCAATTTTGCAGATATCAGGTATCACCTAATGAAACTTACAGTGGTTACTGCATTTTGGAAGGTGATCCAGCCTTCTAGCAACTAAGTGATTGCTGGAGGGGGTTCTGCCTTTGCTTTTCAGGAGCTGGAACCTGCTGTTTGGTGACAACTTGTCCAGGTCCTTGTCAAGAGGTTTGGGAGCTCAAGGCAGGGAAGACCCAGGCAGGAAGTAGTCCTACAGGGTCTCTGCTGCCTGCTCCCATTGCAAGTCTACCCAGAAGCAATTTGATTGAAGCTCATCTTATTCTCTTCCCTGTGGAGGGCAAAATATGCTCAGTAATGACTTGGGTGCCTGTTCTCAAATGTCAGCATGTTCTAGACGACTTGAAGCATATATTAATGTAAGGGAACAAAGATGTATGTATCTCACAAAAGAGAAAGAATGCAGATTATTTGTTCATTTATCTGATATTACCTGGTACTTATCCTGAGCTGGGTACTCTGCTTAGCTGGATGAATAAACCACTGATCAGAACCCTAATATTTCTGCCTCATGCAACTCACAGTCTGGTGGGAGGCAACAAAAGCACATAAAACCACACAACACGCACACACACACACACACACACACAAAATAGAACTTGTGATAAAGACTTGAGGAAGCAAGGAGCAGCGATCATTGCCAATTGAACCTATTTATGGTTATGGACATTCCTTCCTTCTGGACAAGGCACTGCCTTATTGGGGGGGGGGGGATGGTGTTGGATAATTTGCATATGATTCCTGCCTATCAAGGATTCAAAACCTAGCTAGAGATTATAAAAGAGTATCAATGTGAAAAGTATACATTACAGTTTTCTCAACAGTGAACTGAAAGGACTCTTAGGATGTAGGGGCATAAAGGCTGACTAAACAACTTTAATTTAAAAAGCTTGGAGAAGGCGGTATGGGGCATGGCATTAGAAACATTAGAAACACCAGTTCGGAGAAAATGCTTCCATTTCCATATCTGTAAAAACAAACTATATCAAGTGTGTTGTGAAGATTAATGTCTTCGTGAGGGTAAAGGACTTCACAGATATTGGTATTAGCCAACTCTGGAACTTGGGCAAAGCCCCTTTTCAGTTTAAGACATGTTACACATTTGTAATGGATACAGATTAAATCGGATGGAGAACTGTGTTCAAGAGCCCCAGTTTCTACCTTGGAATTGTAAGCAATGTAAGAAACAACTTTCTCTCTGGGGTCTGTGAAAGTCTCTGAGTCTCATTCAATTTCTGTGGTGTAAGAGAAACCCATAGGTTGCCACTAGGAAGGGGCCAGGTCCCTGGGGATGCTGAGACACTTAGCCTCTCTGTCGTGAATGCCCTCCTTGGAAAATCTTGGAGGTCCACAGTTGGCCTCTGGACTGCATTTTCTTCCATTAACTCACGTGATTGGAGGGCATTCTATGTACATTTCAAGCCTGGATGCTAGTTTTTCAATGCATTACAAAAAGCTATTGCCTACTAACATGTGTTAGTCTCTGCAGTAGGCTTTCCAAGAAATAGGTAATGTTGATAATAATATCAGTCGCATAGCATTATCATGTACATTTTAAAGTTGCAGAAAACGAGGCTCCGAACGCTGAACACAAAGTAACTCACTTGATCTGGGCACACGAATAGATAGTTTCACGGGGAAGAGCAGTTGATCTTGGACTGTGTGAGCCGAGTCTTTCGGCTCCACAATCTTAACCTCTAACCCACATCGAATGCTGTCGCTAACTTGGCTAGTTTCCAGTTCTGGAAACAGAGGCTGTTCGGTGGAATGGGCTGAATTTTCTCAGTCTGTTTATAAATAGCAGCCCCCAGAAACCCGTAAACATCTGTCTGTCTTTGTTGTTGGTCCACCTGGTCGAGAACTTTGATCGTCCAAATGTGGGCAGATATAGCTCGCTCGTTCTGGATCCACTCTCCCCGAGCGCAAAGCAGGAGGGCCAAGTTAAGGTCTTTCGTTGTAGCGCGTAGACCGCGAGTCCAGGCGCTTTGTCACCGTTTTCTTTTTTATGGGGTTAATTACCGATTAATCTACAGGTTTCGAGGAGGCGGCGAGGGGGATGGAGGCGGGGCGGCCTTGGAGATCGTGCACAGCTTAACTGGCCTCTGTATACCCCGCAAGTATGGGAGGAAGACTTGCAAGCGTTGGAGATTCGAAGCCAGCTTTGTCCTTTGCTGGTCAAATGACCCAGGGCTATCTGGACTGCTCTAAGCCTTAGTTTCCCTAGCGCGAAGTGAGAGGCTTGCATAGTGCCCGGCGCCGGCTGAGCACGTTGGGAGCCGCGGCCCCAGTAAGGCAGATGCGATGGCAGGAAGCCCACACTCCGCAACCGAGAGGCGCAGACTCACCGAGCCCTCGGGCTTGCAAGGCTCACTGTCGCCTCGCGGATCCGCTGGTTCTTTCCCTCCAACCCACCCTATCCTTTGCGGCTGTCATAGGGTCAGACCTCCACGTTGGAGAGACCACAACAGACCAGAGTGAAGGGGACAACAGCACAGTACGCCCGACTCCACCAAGTTTCATCACTTGGTGACGCTACAGGTGGATTCAGATTCCAAAAGATGCTTCCTAAAACGACGCCTTAGGGGTCACTGCGAACGACCGAACGGTGGAGAAGCAGACCCTAACCCATTTCTCTGCTAGCAGTCCTAGGGCCACCCTCCTGCACTCGCGACTCCAACCCAGGACCCGAGGCCCAAGACAGTACCCTCAGCTCCAAGCGCCGCAGTCCCTGCGGCCGGGACGCAGACATTAAAGTTAGAGCCCCCGCCACTGCCAGTCCCTGCCTAGTCGGCGCGGTGACGGTGGCGCTGGCGGCGGCGGGGGCCTTCCGTTGGCTGCCCCGCCATTTAATCAGGGCTATTATCAGACTGGGCTTGCAGGATGGCGCCGGCCGAGCTTTACCCCCATTAGCGTAGGGCAGGGTGGGGGCTGGGTCCCCAGACCGCCGTCTGTCCCAACGCAGCTGCAGCGCTTCTGGGGCGCTTTGAGAAAGGCCGAGCCGCGGGGTCTGGTGGCGGCTAGCGCTGTCTCAAACCAGTTCTTCTCAAGCTGACAGTTTATTAGACTTTTATTTCCTACCTCCCAACTCGACCTTTACTAGCTCTTTGGAGTTGGAGCAAATCACTGAACTTTTTTGAGACTCAGTTTCTCATCTGTAAAATGGATCGGCTTAGATACTTAACTCAAGGTCCTCCTGAAGATAAACTCAGATGATGCATCTAAGATAAACTAAGAAGGTTCAGACCACAAATGGTGTTAATACTATTATTACACTAGAATTTTATCTGTTTTTTTTAAAAAAGCATTCCCCACCCCATCCCCGCGCCCGTTTAATTAAAAAAAAAAAAATGTAGAGGGACCAAAGAAGTCCAGATTACTTAAAGACTTGCTGGATTTATTCATGACTCGCTGAGATCTAATTTCTCCTCTGCCACTTGCTTGTGACTTTGGGGACTTCATGTCTCTTTTGCCTCTTTGCCTTAGCTGTAAAGTGGATGGAATACAAACGCCTGCGTTATTAGACTGTTGGGCGCATTAAATAAAATGATGCATGGGGCGTCCCCGATGGCGCAGATGGTAAAGAATCCACCTGCAACGCGGGAGACCCAGGTTTGATCCCTGGATGGGGAAGATCCTCTGGAGGTGGGGTTGGCTACTCACTCTAGTATCCTCACTTGGAGAATCCCATGGACAGAGGAGCCTGGCTGGCTACAGTCCGTGGGATCGCAAAAAGTTGTACACGACTGACTAACACATGCACGTGTAGAATGCTGAGCACAGAGTAGGGTCTCCTTAAGCATAGGTTATTAGTTATTAGCAAAGTGTTTTTACAAACCACATTCTTTAGGTTTGTTTTTAATCTTCCTACAAGCAATCAACTGTCTCCTGATGTTAAGGAATATTCATGTTGTGGTTGGGGTGTCAGGTTTAGGGCTGAATGTCAGGTCTGGAAATGCCAGGAAAGAGAATCATACAACTGTGTCTTCTAGCCTCTGAAGTTTCCTCTTTGCATTCCCATCACAATGCCCTATTGACATGGTCCATTTAAAGATAAAAGTCCAAACAGCACAATCAGTCACCGTTATTTTCAGATGGCTGCTAAAAAAATTAGCACTCTCAGCAACCCCGGTATTCTCAGCAGTAGTTTCTAATCAGTAAAATATAATTAGCAAAGCAAGACTAATTATTAAAGTAACCTTCTAAGTAGTGAATGTCTGTGAATATTCTTAAGTGGGATGTGCTGGGCACAGAGCCCAATACTTAAGGACTGTGCTCAGCTTCAGTCAGCACTGGTCTCACCTCATCGGTCTCCCCAAAATCCTAGAGGTGTTTTAAATTGACTTTCTTCATCTGACATGAAGTAAATGGCCCATATAATGGTTATTTCAGGTGCTTATATGTGCTTGTCAATATCCTAAGCACTTTACCTGTATTATCTCATTTTCCCCACTTTACAGATGAGGAGACTGTAGAATTTCATGGACAAAGGCACAGAGAAGTTATTTAAATTACTGTAAATCACACAGCTAATAGTTGGTGGAGTATAGGTTTAAATTCTTATTTTCCTTTCTCTTGTGCCCCCATCTCCCAGCACTTATAGCCCCTTCTCTTTTGCAACTCCAAAAACACTTTAAAACCAATGTGTCTGGAAGAAATCAAGCAAACAAAATACCTCAGAAAGTTCTGTGCTTCTAAGGAGGCACCTAGGGATAGAAGCTACCATTCATGGCAGGATTCTGAAGGCCTTTACTAGTCAGGATGACTTCTTGTCAGTCACTTGTTCTTTGTGCCACAGTACATTCTTCTGGAAGATGATTGAATGCTTCTTGTATAACTGCTAGTTATAGTGTATAAGTAACATTTGTGTGTGTGTGAAAGTCATTCGGTTGTGTCCCACTCTTTGTGATCCCATGGACTGTAGCCTGCCAGGCTCCTTTGTCCATGAAATTCTCCAGGCGAGAATACTGGAGTGGGTAACTGTTCCCTTCTCCAGGGGATCTTCCCAACCCAGGGATTGAACCCAGGTATCCCAAATTGCAAGGTGGATTCTTTACCATCTGAGCCACCAGGAAAGCCCTAACTAACATTTACCTAGACCTAATGTATATCAAAGTCTATGGTAAGTGCTTTTATATACATCATTTCATTGTAAAATACACTTCATAGATTTTATTTGATAGGAAATATTTTCTACATCACAGGGCTTTTGTGACGACCCAATGGATCACATTATTAGCAAGTATTAAAAAAATAAGACATTATTATAAATGGCTATTCTTTAAAAATTCTGAAAAAATACTTTTTTTGGACATTGATCTTTCACTGTGTGACTCAAAGTCTACCTGAATCCAAAGCATCTAAGAATTTTGTGTATTTCTTTCTTCTACTCAGAGTGACTAGACTCAGGTCCCCTGGTGCCTAACAGAGCACCCCAAGAGACTCCTGAATTCCTAGTCTTTTTCATGGCACTATAGTCTTCCTATTGACTGCATTTAGCTTTGTATTTGACCAGAGCCAATGAGAAACAAGAAATTCCCAGCACTTCTGAGAAGCCATCTGTGATTTATCAAGATGTCCCACACTGAAACTTAGAACTTTCATAATTTCCCACCACACCTTTAACAGGAAAGGGTGGCTTCTTATTCTGATATGTCTGTTGTTTCTGTCAAGGGTAAATACTAGAAAAAGCATGACTGACTCTGCACAAGTTGAGAAAAAAAGAACCACCAGCAAATACCCCCCATCCCAGCCTACCCCACCATACACAAACATGTTACTTAGAGGGCTGTGAGGTCCTTAGCTTGGGTTACTATACAGCAGGGACCAGGACATTATGGAATGTTTGAAAAGGCCAACAGGGTCAATAACATTCAGCCTCTCCCATCTTGTGGATGAGGAAATGGAAAATTGAAGCCTAGATCATAAAGTGACACTCCCAAAGTCACTTATGCTGCTGGTCATGTCCTTGAACCAGGTTACTTGACTTCAAATTAATGTTTATTCTCTGAAAGGGACTCTGCTTAGGGGCAAGAAAGCCTTCTCATTATCTATCATTGTTTCCTAATTTATGTAGCTACACTCTCTCAGTCAAGGCTCACACATATTAGGTTTTGGTGATGCTCGTGAAGTCCAAAGAACCCAATCTGAATTCTACAGCAAGGCTTCATCTGGGCAGAGTCCTGCCCTTGGCAACAGGGTTTGACTTCTAGAGCAGCTCCTTGTCATCTGGATTGTATTGTACAGCAGTCATCTTTGGATTTAAGGTTGCCAGGCCTACAGGATTGATTTGCTCATTTTGCTGGGGGTGGTGGGAGGGTGGGAGTAGAAGAGAGGGATTTACATATGACCAGATAAAACGCAAGTATATGAAACACAATTTTAAGGAAGGGGGAGAGGTTGAGATAATGTGTACACTGGTTAGGATTCTATGTTGCTCAGTTCAGTTGTCCGACTCTTTGCGACCCCATGGACTGCTAGTGGCAAATTTTTTCAACTTACTTTAACAATAAAAGGAATTTGTCCGCCCATCTATTTAAATAGGTAAAGTGTGATTCAAGCCACAAAGGAAATCTTTTTCTCATTTCTGGCTTCTTGGTGTTGGTGGTAATTTTACTTAGGCCCCTTTTTTTTTTTTTGAGGTCACAAGATAGCTGTCTGCTGGTATCCTGGCTATGTTCTTCCTTCTCGGTACCTACCTATTAGGAAATAGTCATCAAAGGAGTCCAGAAAATGTCATTTATATCTCATTGGCCCTGGTTTAGGATAATGTGCCTTGAACCCCTCAAACCATGATCCAAAGGATTGGGGTTCACTGATTGACTTGTTTGGGAGCTTGTAACCCCTGAAGTTTCAGGGTAGTGGAAGTCTTCCCAAAACACGTGACTGAGACCACGAAAGGGGTGACCTCATTAAGGAGAAATGAGGTTACTATTGGCCAACATGAGCTTGGGAAACCTTGCTTAAGAAAGTTTTTGTTTTTTTTGCTTTTCAGGAGACTTGGGTATGGTTTCCCAAAGGAAGCTTATGAGAACCCAGGTTGCTTCAGATGTTACCTAGTTTTGTACCTCTTTCCAACAACAACAAAAAATTTTACCATTTTCAAATGGTTTAAAAAAATCAAAAGAATAATAGTATCTTGTGACATGTGAAAATTATACAAAACTCAAATTTCAATGTCCACAAATAACCCCTATTTGCAGGGGTTAGCAAACATTTTCTGTAAAGGGCCATATAGTAAATATTTAGGCTTACAGGCCATATGGTCTCTGTTACAATTATTCAACTCTGCCATTGTGAAATAATAGCAGCCATAGGCAATATGTAAACAAACAAATGTGGCTGTGTTCTGATAAAAATTATATTATGGACACTGAAATTTGAAAGTCATATAATTGTCACTTGTCACAAAATATTTTTCTTATATTGATATTTTTCAACCATGTTAAAATGTAAAGATCATTCTTGGCTGTGCTGTGCTGAGTTGTTTCAGTTGTGTCCAACTTTTTGTGACCCTGTGGACTGTAGCCTGCCAGGCTCCTCTGTCCATGGGATTCTCCAGGCAAGAATACTGGAGTGGGCTGCCATGACCTCTTCCACGGGATCTTCCTGACCCAGGGATTGAATCGTGTCTCTTAACGTCTCCAGCATTAGCAGGCAGGTTCTTTACCACTAGTGCCACCTGGGAAAGTGGTATTCTTGGCTAGCAGGCTATATAGAAACAGGTGGTTGGTCAGATTTGGCCCATGGGCCATACTTTGCAGGCCCATTTTACTGGCTGCCTTAGGCCAACGGCAGAGCTGAGTAGCTATGACAGAGACCACATGGCCTAAGAAGCTTAAAATATTTACCAGTTGGCCTTGTATTAAAAAACTTTGCTGCTGCTTACTCTAGAGTGATACTTTTCATGCTTCAATTTGCATACAGAGCACTTGGGGATCTTGTTAAAATACAGATTCTGATTCTGCAAGTTTGGGTCAGTCTGCATTTCGGCAAGTTCTGAGATGGCCCACATTTGGAAGACTTTTTCAATCCTTCTTAGGGCCTCCTACAACAGAAAGCTGAGATGAACTCCTCTCTCACTCCACACCCACTTGTTGAATTAAAATCATTTTCAGAAGGCTAGAGATCTGCATATTATATAAACAGATTCTAACTCTGTGGTTCTTTTTGAGAAGGATTAATGTAGATGCTTTAATGAAAACTCAGTAACAAATTCACCGAGGACAGGATTAGCCTAACAATTGACTTCAGAGCTCGTGAGATTTTGGTGATATTTGTTCAGCCAAGGATTAATACTATATTTTAAAAAATTTAATTTACTACAGCACACAGATTATTTATTTGTTGGTTAGTCTCCAAGTAATGAACGCTGCTTATACTATCTTGGTTTCCTGTGGAGACAGTGATTTAGGTATACTTATTGCTGGTTGACTGGCACATGCACCACATTTTCCCCATTTTAGTTAGATGTTTATGATCTGCCGTATCTGCTAACGCACGTGCATGGGCATGCTCAGTTGTGTCCAACTCTTTGCGACCCCATGGACTATAGCCTCCCAGGCTCCTCTGTCCATGAAATTTTCCAGGCAAGAATACTGGAGCAGGTTGCCATTTCCTTCTCCAGGGGGTCTTACCGACCCAGGGATTGAACATACTTCTCCTGCATCTCCTGAATTGGCAGGCAGATTCTTTACCACTGTACCACCTGGGAAGCCCCAATTAATGTACAGATAGGTTTAAAGAGTAAGGCTTGGATTTTTATCTGTTCTTTATGTAGTAGCAAGGTAAATTTTCAGTAAAACCCCATTAAATCCTTTCTTTGTTGACTCTCCTCCTTTCTTCCCTCCATTCTTTCCTTTTCTTGATGGCCAACGTCTTCATTTTTTTATTTCCAACTTTAGTAAACTTCTCAAGCATTAACAATCAAAAAACATGCAGCTTTTATATTAGAGCTAAGAAAAAAGGGGGATAATGGAGAATCTTTACCAGACATGGGATTTGGGGCTTTCACAATGTGAGGACAACTAGGAGCAGCCAACCTGAGAGACTGAGCAGCTATGCAAGTAGATCACTCTCACTCCTAATTGAGTGGGGAATCAGTGTTGTGATGTGTGATGTATCAGACACTGTTCAAACAGCATTCATGACACTGTGGTCACATGAATGGAAAAGCACTGTTCGTTTTATTCCTTTTATACTTGCTAATGACCCAAAGTCAGCTTCCTAATTCAATCTGTGCACTTGGTCATATAAGCCAGGCCTATCAGTACTGTCTGCTTCTTGTGGGAGCTTGATAGGAGATGGGGGGATGGAGAAGAGGGTGGAAGTAAATGTTCCATTTAAAGCCTGCAGGGAAGTGTTGGGCGGGTTGCAGAACTATTAATCTATTATTAATATAAGTTTTATTTGCTTCATATTGGATCCCAGTGAGTATTTTATTTTTATTTAAATTAGTGGAATTTCTTAGGAAAAGAAAAAACCAAATAGGTGAAAGTTAATAATGATAATTTTCAGAAAGGCTATCTTGAAAGTTCTTAAATGGTTAGACTTATTTAACTAAGTCATGTTGATAGAGAAAAGCAACCTTCTCCTACTAAAAATAAAAACAAATGAACTTATCAGAATTGTGTAGAGAGAGCTTTCTATTCCTGACTTGATTCTACCATAACGCAGAATGATTAACCTTCTAGCTTAAAAGGCTGCAGAGTAAAAGAAACCTGAAAATGAAAATCCCCTTAGACCTCTTAGAATAAATTATGTGGATTTGCTAAGTACACAGACTGGTCCTCTTAAAAGGGAGATAACCACTTTAACTATTGCTTTGGAAAGAGAATCCATAAGACCAATTACGAGTCTTATTTTACATTAGTGATTTTACACCAGTAAAAATAACCACCTTGGGTCCTTCACAAGGTGTTGTTTTAAAACAAAAACCAAATGAATTTGAAATCTGTTTACATTTCAAAGATAAAACAGCAAAGTATAGTAAAGAGCCTGCCAGACCAGGAGTCAGAAAACTGCATTCTCTCCACTCCTTCTGAGTAACCCCAGCTTGCTGTGAACCTCAGCTTTTCATCTATGAAAGGTAGAGAAAAACATCGCCCTGCATTCTTCATGGTATTTTTTTTTCTATTAGTTGATTGTGGTACTTTTGTGAGGCACGTTTGAAATTAGAAGAATATGAAATTTCTGTTTGAAAATTATGAATTTTAGCAAGATATTTTGGAAGGTTGGAATAGATTTATTGAGATGTAAAAACATTTACCTAAGATAAAATTATGTTCCATTTTCCTCTTTCCTCTCCTAACCTCAGCTTTCTTAAAGTAAAAATTATATATAAAATATCAGGAAGGGAAGGAAACTGGTCTTTTAAAAAATTTTTTTGTTCTTTTTTGGCTACATTGCATGGCTTTCAGGATCTTGCTTCCCTGACCCACTCCTTTGGCAGTGAAAGTGTGGAGTCCTAACCACTGAACCAGCAGGGAATTCCCTTGGTTTTTCTTTATGCTGATCACAGGTTCTGTGGTAGGCAGCCTCCATGATGGCCCCCCATGAATCCACCTTTTGGTATCACATCCTTGAATGGTCCACTCCTATATTGTTCCAAGATTAGTCTGTGTGAGTGACGGTGCATCACTTCCAAAATGAGGTCATAGAATACTGAAGGTTTCCTGTCCCTGTTTCTCTGTCTCTCTGAGCTGTCTGTGTGGAACAAGCTGCCATGTTATGAGCAGCCCGATACAGAGTCCCATGTGCCTAGGAACTGAAGTCTCCTGCCAACAACCAAGGTTAGAAGCAGATCCTCCAACCCACATCAAGTTTCTTGATGATTCAGTCTTGCCCGGCAGCTTGACTGCAGCCCTATGAGAAATCTTGACTTAGAATCACCCAGGCAATCTGCTCCCATATCCCCTGCCCTTGGACACAGTCTGAAATAATAAACATTTGTTATTTTAAGATGTTAAGTTTGGGGGTAATTTGTTAGGCAGCAATAAATAACTGATACAGGTTTTAACAGGAAGAGAAAATGTCAGAGATGCAGCTGATGAATTCTTTTAACTAGAGAATTTAACCAAGAAAGCCTGTTGGGTACATATTTCCGTACTCATCAGTTTAGCTCTGATAAGAATTTGAGAGGCAAAATTGCAAGATATAGTAATTTAATCAAATAAAGTGTGTTTTGACGTTGATGCTGCCCTTGACAAATCATAGCAGACACTTGAGACAATTGTGCAGCATGGGGAGAAGAGGAATTTATTGAGACCAAGGTGGCTTAGTCAGGCTCTAGTCAGTAAAACAGTCCATGCCAGGGAGCTCAGTAGAGGGAATCTGAGATGGGGATCCAGGTGCAGAGACTGAGAAGGCTAGCAGAAAATGGAGAGGAAACTTGGATTAGCAATAACAAGAAATTGCTACCGCCCCTGTGACTGGAGAAACTAGGAGCTGTCATGCGCCAAGGACTGGAATGACAGTGCAGGCTACTTGGCCAAAGTTGAAACCATAGAGAAGAAGCTACACTGATAGAAATGCTGTCCTAAGTACAGAGAGATAGAGAGAAGCACTGTGGCCCTACTCCCTTGGCAGGGCTTCATCACCCACCAGCCCCACAACCGGCTAGCCTAACTAGAATCCATTTAGAAAGACAACCTTGGAAGTGTAGTTTGCCAGAGTTGTCCCCCTTGTGAAACAGAACAGGGAAGGTGTGAAGAGGGAATCTGAGAGCAAACAGGCATATATATGGCTGGCACAATCCACCATTTCTGCTAATCAACAGCTGTTCCATATTCCCACCCATTTTTATTTCCCAGACACTATCAACCACATGCCTCTATCATTCACACAAATAAAGACTCTCACTCTCCTTAGAAGAGGAAACACAAGGTCTTATCAGTCATTTCAGAGTCCACTTCTACCCATTCAGGGTATAGAATCACCAGGTGATACAATTCTCCCTTTTAGGATCAGATGTGACTCCTATGGTCTGGTAATTTATAAGTAATTTCCTACACAAACAATAGAGGAGGAGAAGGAAAAGAAATTATTGTTTGTGTATGCGTGCTTGCTAAGTTGCTTCAGTAGTGTCTGACTCTTTGTGATCCCGTGGACTGTACTCCACCAAGCTCCTCTGTCCATGGGATTCTGCAGGCAAGAATACTAGAGTGGGTTGCCATGCACTTCTCCAGGGGATCTTCCGGACCCAGGGATTCAACCTGGGTCTCCCACATTGCAGGCAGATTCTTTATTGTCTGAACCACCTGGGAAGCCCATTGTTTCCTATATATATTATATCATATCATGCCTGTGTGCTAAGTTGCTTCAGTTGTGTCCAACTCTTTGTGACCCCATGGACTGTAGCCTGGCAGGCTCTTCTGCCCATGGAATTTTCCAGGCAAGAATACTGGAGCAGGTTGCCATGCCCTCCTCATTATATCCTATCACATTATATTAAATTATACTGTCTTATGTATATACAGAATTACAAAATATGCATCATTACTATAGTCCTCATTTCTATAACTGATTATCAGGCCAAGTTAATGTTGATATTTATCACTTTCCTTTTTTACCACACATTTCATGTTCCCTTTTCCCAGCTTGCATCTCACTTAGGGATTTTTATTTGGTGAGAAGAACCAAAATTTCATTCTTGAATTTTCTGTGGTCATTGTGCTATTGCCTTTATTGAATTGCTGTAGTCTTCCATTAAACTTATCTAGAGGCAATAAAAGGTATCCCAGTGAATTTTAGTTCCAGAGAGTTCTCCACACTCCCATTATGTAGCAGCAACCTAATTCCTCCTTGGAAATTAAGATCCAATGTCTCAACCAGAGTTGTACCCCTTTCTCTTCCTGTTAGGTTGGTGCCATGAAGAACACAGATTCAGAGCCAAATTTAGTAGAATCATTTCACTGTCTCCTAGTGAAAGCATTTCTCCCCTAGGAACCTCTAAAGAATCATAGCCCAAGGTCTTGGGGCTAGAAAGCTAATACTCTTTAAGGAGTCATTAAGTGTAGAGGGCTCACTGCTTGATATCGCCTCCTTCCATTCTTTTATATCTAGACCACTGTATTATGGCTATTGGAGAGAAAGCACCACATTGGTTGTGGTTCAGAGTGTATATTATCCTGAAGGACAGCGTCTCAGGTAGGTAGAATAATGCCACACTCCCCTCCTCCCCACCCCCCGCCCCAAGAATATGTACATATGTACCTTAATCTCTGAAATCTGTGGCTATGTCAGCCTACAAAGCAAAAAAGAACTAACATTACAGATAGAATTAGAGTTCATCTTAAGATAGGAAGAGTAGCTTGAATTATCCAGATGGGCCCAGTGTAATCAAAAATGTGCTTAAAAGTAGAAGAGAGACAGAAGAGAAACAGAGGAGCAGATGTGATGATAGAAGCAAGGTCAGAGTAGTGAGATATGACATGGACTCAACTCTCCTTTAATTGCTTTGAAGACAGAGGAAGGGAACCATGAGCCAAGGAATGCAGATAGACTCTAAAACTACTACAATATTGTAAAGTAATTAGCCCCCAACTAAAATAAATTAAAATAAATAAATAAATAAAAGCTGAGAAAAGCCCAGGAAATCCTGGGCTCCTGAATTCTACCTAGAGCTTACAGAAAAGAACGTAGCCCTACCAAAGACTTAACATGAGTGGGACCTGTACTACAAGAATACAAGATGATAAAATTGCATTGCTTAAGCCACTAAGTTTGTGGTGGTTTTTTAACTGCAGAAACAAAAAACCAATATAGTACCTCAGTCTCTTGGGGTGTTTATCTCTCAGTGCTGTATAGATTAATCTGCAGTAAGCCATTCTACTATCAGGCCAGATGCTTATGAACGATCGGCTTTATAATGAGATCAGTAAGTTCTATGAGAGTGATTTCATTGCTGGATTTTTCTCAACATAAAATGAGTTCCTTTGTTAGAAATGTAATGGTGAATTAATCCCACAGGTGGTGGTGTTGGCAGAGAAACTAGCAGAGAATGTAAATCCAGGAGGTATCCAAATCATCTGGATAAGGTTAAGCCATGGTTACTCTCTCCTTGTACCACCATGGCTGTCTGGTACATGGACCCCTGGCAGTTTTGCATATGGGTTCACTGAGCAAGCAAGCACTGGAGTGACTGAGGAAAGAAGATAAATTTCATCCACTAAACAGGTCATCTTTTTCACCTGAACATTAAGCATCTTCTCTGTGGTAGATGCCCTTTGAAGAGTATTCACATGGGACTCAATTATCTTCATACTCTATAGCCATTCTAGATAATTCAGCTGCCTGAATTATCCTGAAAGTATATGATACTTTCTTGTAATCAACCTCATTCTTTCCAAGCCTTTGATCACCTGGGCAACTTAAACCATGAATCTTGTCTACGAATAAGAGTAGATCCATATCTTAGGACATCTCTCTTTCCAGGCAGACTAGATAACCAGATGTACTACTTGAAGATTTTTTTCACTGAAAGTTCCCTTTTCCTCTTCCTATAAGGCCACTCTAGACTGCAACTTTTAGTGTAGCAGCTGGCATTCCCTGTTAGAACCAGCTTGTCATACATATTTATTTGTAAACCAGGCCCAAATGTTTTCTTCCTTCAACAAGGAGTTGGGACTCCTCATGAATTCCATAGAATTGGACTGAGGGAAGTGGTGGTGCATTGAAGAAAATGCCTAAATAGTCTAAGAGTCAACTACCTGTTCAAGCATTTTACTTGATCCTTCCAGGCCTGCTCAAGTGCAAACTTATATATGCCATTCCCCCTTGATAACGGGTTATTTTCTTGTCCACCCTAACTTGTGGCTTGCTGGCTCAGATAATACTGCAGTTCAATGAGTGGCTCTGTAGTATTAAGTGTTCAATCTCTTTCAGGGCCAGTAGTAAGAGGCTGTTCTCAAAAGGAAAAGTTCAGCAGTGTGGAACATGGGCTAGGTTCCAGACTTTAGGGGTCTGTTCAGGATCTTCTTCTTGTAGCTTACCACAGAGCCCACACAGCATCGTTCTTTGTAACAGGTACTTCTGGCACTAACATATTTGTGAGGTCAGAAGATCTGAGTCACAGAGAAGCTTGTATCATACCTTGGAGAAAATAAAGAGCCTCTGAAAACTATTGATAACAATCTCACAGGTAACTCAGTAAAAGACTTGAAGCAGGAAATTCCAGTGAGGAGCTTATTGTCTTCAAAATGAAAGAGGCCCACCAAGCATTGTACCACCAAAGTGAGAATCAAGTCATTTTTCGTTTTGATCAAAATGTTCCACTTGTCTTTCACCAGTGTGTTCCTGAACATCTAAAAATGTTTTTGAGTGACAGGTCCATGATTTTTTATGGGGTTTACCTTCTGCTTGCTAGATTATATGTGTCTTACTAAGGCATATAAAAAAGATCTTCATGACCCAGATAATCACAGTGGTGTGATCACTCACCTAGAGCCAGACATCCTGGAATGTGAAGTTAAGTGGGCCTTAGGAAACATCACTACAAACAAAGTTAGTGGAGGTGATGGAATTCCAGTTGAGCTATTTCAAATCCTAAAAGATGATGCTGTGAAAGTGCTGCACTCAGTATGCCAGTAAATTTGGAAATCTCAGCAGTGGCCACAGGACTGGAAAAGGTAGTTTTCATTCCAATCCCAAAGAAAGGAAATGCCAAAGAATGCTCAAACTACCACACAATTGCACTCATCTCACACGCTAGCAAAGTAATGCACAAAATTCTCCAAGCCAGGCTTCAACAATACATGAAACGTGAACTACCAGATGTTCAAGCTGGTTTTAGAAAAGGCAGGGGAACCAGAGATCAAATTGCCAATATCTGCTGGATCATCGAAAAAGCAAGAGTTCCAGAAAAACATCTACTTCTGCTTTATTGACTATGCCAAAGCCTTTGACTATGTGGACCACGTGGAAAATTCTTCAAGACATAGGAATACCAGACCACCTGACCTGCCTCTTGAGAAATCTGTATGCAGGTCAGAAAGCAACAGTTAGAACCAGACATAGAACAACAGACTGATTCCAAATAGGGAAAGGAGTATGTCAGGGTTGTATATTGTCACCCTGCTTATTTAACTTATATGCAGAGTACATCATGAGAAATGCTGGGCTGGATGAAGCACAAGCTGGAATCAAGATTGCCGAGAGAAATATCAATAACCTCAGATATGCAGATGACACCACTCTTTTGGCAGAAAGTGAAGAAGACCTAAAGAGCCTCTTGATGAAAGTGAAAGAGGAGAGTGAAAAAGTTGGCTTAAAGCTCAACATTCAGAAAACTAAGATCATGGCAACTGGTCCCATCACTTCATGACAAATAGATGGGAAACAGTGGCTGACTTTATTTTTGGGGGCTCCAAAATCATTGCAGATGGTGACTGCAGCCATGAAATAAAAAGATGCTTACTCCTTGGAAGGAAAGTTATGACTAACCAAGACAGCATATTAAAAAGCAGAGGCATTACTTTGCCAACAAAGGTCCATCTAGTCAAGGCTATGGTTTTTCCAGTAGTCATGTATGGATGTGAGAGTTGGACTATAAAGAAAGTTGAGCACTGAAGAATTGATGCTTTTGAACTGTGGTGTTGGAGAAGACCCTTGAGAGTCCCTTGGACTGCAAGGAGATCCAACCAGTCCATTCTAAAGGAAATCAGTCCTGAATATTCATTGGAAGGACTGATGCTGAAGCTGAAACTCCAATACTTTGGCCACCTGATGTGAAGAGCTGACTCATTTGAAAAGACCCTGATGCTGGGAAAGGTTGAAGGCAGGAGGACAAGGGGACCACAGAGGATGAGATGGTTGGATGGCATTACCAACTCAATGGACATGAGTTTGAGTAGACTCCGGGAGTTGGTGATGGATAGGGAGACCTATTATGCTGCAGTCCATGGGATCGCAAAGAGTTGGGCATGACTGAGTGACTGAACTGACTGAAGGCATCTAAGATACTTGCTCTTACTGCTTACCAGGTCCAGTCACCATGATGTTATTAATGTGGTGGGCCCAGCATGATGGTCTTGGAAGGTCAAATGATCAGGGACCCAAAGAACGATATTATGACAAAGAGTGGGAGAGCTGACATAGCCCTGAAGTGAGACAGTGAAGATATATCACTGTTCTTATAAGCTACTGTTTTGATTGTGTGTATACTCAGTCGTGTCTGACTTTTTGTGGCCCCATGGACTGTAGCCCGCCAGGCTCCTCTGTCCATGGAATTTTCCAGGCAAGATTACTGGAGTAGGGTGCCATTTCCTTCTTAAGGGGATCTTCTCTACCCAGGGACTGAACCCGCATCTCTTGTGTCTCCTTCAATGGCAGGTGGGTTCTTTACCAGCTGAGCCACCAGGGAAGCTCATCTGTTAATTGACACAGAAAGAAAAGCATTTGTTGTATCATGAGTTGCCTAATAAGTACCAGGTGCTCTGTTAAATTTTTTCAGTAAATATATATACATCTGAAACATTGATTACAATTGATACACAGGTTTATTAATTTAACACTAATTTCTATCTTCCAAATGGAGTCATTCTCTACTTGGCTTTTGCCCAGGTCAAAAACAGATGGGTTAAAATGGATAAGAATAGGAGTCGTCACCCCTGAATCTTTCAAGTCTTTTGATGCTACCATGAACCTCTGCAATTCTTCCAGATGTGTTGTGTATTTTTTGGTTTATTATTTTGATTGAAAGGGATAATTCCAGGGTCCTCAACTTGGTGGTTCCTGCCAAAGTAGCCCTTACATCAAGTCAGGGAGCCAATGAAGATATTTTTTCCATTCTCTCACAATATGTCTTTTCCAACTATGTTCTCTATGAGAAAATAGCTACATAGATAGGGAAGTAGGTCCATTCGAGGACTGACCAGGACCCAAACTCCACTTATCACCTTAGACCTCCATAAACCTCCAAGTACATCTAATGGATCGCAGTGAAATGTAGGCTCAAAGCCAGTGTCTAATAACTTCTGAAGTATTGGTATTAATGGCTTTTTTTTCTTTTCCTGGTGCATTGTAGGGATGTGAGCAGGTAATTAAAGAAAATACTGTCAGACCATGTTCATGTTATAAAGACTTTATGGAATTCTTTTCACTTTTCTGGTGGGTTTTAGTGAATAATCAAAGGAAATGTTGTATGTAACTCTTCAGATTATTTATCTTCTTTATCTGTGCCCCTTTTCTTGTACCATAAAATTATAAGTTCATAAATGTTCTGGTGCCTATAGCTGTTAACATGCTTTTTTATACCCTAACTATAAAAAAATCAGAAATAATGTATTTTGGCAACCTACTTAGTTGAAAATTGTGATGATCAGAAAGAAAATAAATCTGAATGAAGAAAGCGCTGGCTAAAAAAACATGGTCATAGACCATTTTGGGGAAGATGTGGAGAAAGATTTACAATGTACACTTGTGGCAATGGGACCTGCTTTTAGCTCAAATTAAGGACTTTGGGTCTGCCCAATGGCTTCAGTTTGGAAATTAGATGAAAGGTCTTTCTTTACTTCATGTTATGGCAAACACAAGTCTGAGTTATGCTCACTAAACCTACAAGTTTTCTGATGATGTAAATCAAGTAATGCTTTGCCAGGCAGTCTATTTCTTTCCTAGAAGCACCATGATCAATTAACCACCATCATTAATTCTTATGTGTTTAAACAGTCCAGTTGCCATTCAGCCATGCTATCATGATATATTATACCTTCCTTGCTGCCACTTGGCCACTACTTGTCTGAAATCCCATCACTCCCACTGAAATCAGCATGCCTATTTCAGTGATATCTCCCACTACCACTGGATTTCTGCCTCCCCAATCATTTTTTAAATTCCATAATAGACTATACCCTAACACCTCCCAGGTATGCAGGGGTAGATTGTCCATAATAAATTCACTGTGATATATTAATCTTGCTAAGCTTTCAGATTCCTTCTTCCACATTATACAAAAAGTTCCAGCATCGTGATCTCATTGAATATAAATCATCAGTCTATAGGTTCAATTATCCAAATAAGCAAAATGTTAGAGTCATTTGCAGCCAGGTAAGCTAGCATATTAAATTCAGACAATTGGATAAGTGTACCCATATTCATAAATTAACCTATACTATATTGGTCTAATAATTATTGATACCCACACTGGTACCCAGGTTCTAACTAATATAAGTTATCAATAAATTGAAAATGTTCAGTATATAAGCTATATCTTCCCAGACAGACTTTACAATTCTCCTCTTGAAGTGTGCTGGGATCTGATCTTTTCTCTAGATCTGGAGGTAATGAGAGAAATGGGGAATGGTTTTGCAAAGAAAAAGTATCCTCTGGGAAGCAACTTCAAACAGGAAAAATATGATCTTAACCTTCATGTAAGAGATTCGTTGATGCTACATATTCAACTTTCAGTAACCCAGCACAATTCAGTTCAAATCTTGTCATTAGCTATATGTGCCCTGAGGCTATAAGAAATTTGATATTTTGAGGCTGTTATAGCATATCTGATCCTCAGGAATGCCTTGAGAGTTAAATCACTGAGCTTATAATTTTATTTCTGTTAGTTCCTCAGCACTATTAGAAATATCCAGCCCATTTCATGAGTTTTTCTTTATTTATTAATACCGTAATGATCGGATGAGGCAGCTATTTGATCTCTTAAAGCCTTTCTTCAAACAGCAGTTTATCCTAGGCAACCACATGTAATAACTGAAGTAATCTTGATGTCATTGTATGTTACATATCATCAGTATTCATTCCCCACAAGCAATGAGTCTTTCTGAACAATGCAAACACTTCCTAACTATTTAACTCCATCAATCCCCTTCCAACCTTTTATGGTATTGTTAGCATATGTTTTACTTTACAGATTCTATGAACTCCACGGGCACAATTATTGTTATTATCATAAACAATATTTTAAAAATTTACCCATGCATTTTAAGCTTTTACCAATGCTTTCATTCTTTTTTTATTGAAAATTAAAAAAAATTTAACTGGAGTATAGTTGATTTCCAATGCTGTGTTAGTTTCTGCTGCACAGCAAAGTGAATCGGTTATACATATACATATATCCACTCTTTTTTAGATTCTTTTCCCATATAGGTCATTGTAGAGTACTGAGTAGAGCTCCCTGTGCTATACAGTAGCCCCTTATTATCTATTTTATATATAGTAGTATGTATGTATATGTCGATCCCAGCCTCCCAATTTATCCCTCCTCCTTTATAACCAGAAGTTTGTTTTTCACATCTGTGACTCTATTGCTGTTCTGTAAATAAGTTCATTTATACCATTTTTTGATTCCACATATAAGTGATAGCGTGTGATATTTGTCTTTCTCTGTCTGACTTACTTCATTCAGTATGATAATCTCTAGGTTCATCCATGTTCCTGCAAATGGCATTATTTCATTCTTTCTTATAGCTAAGAAAGGAAGTGAAGTTGCTCAGCTGTGTCTGACTCTTTGCAACCCCATGGACTATAGCCTACCAGGCTCCTCCATCCATGGGATTTTCCAGGCAAATGTACTGGAGTGGGTTGCTATTTCCTTCTCCAGGGGATCTTCCTGACCCAGGGATCGAACCCGGGTCTCCTACATTGTAGGCAGATGCTTTACCATCTGAGCCACCAGGGAAGTCACCTTTTTATAGCTAAGTAATATTCTATTACATATGTGTACCACATCTTCTTTATCCATTCCTCTGTCAATGGGCATTTAGGTTGCTTCCACGCTTTCATTCTTTCCCTGAAGTTCTATATTTTCATCAGAGATTACTGTCTTTTAGTCTGAAGAATTTGTTCTGAAACTTTTTTTTTTACAGCTGAGGTAATTAATTTTTTTAATTATTTGTAACAAATGTACCATACTAATATAGATGTAAATAACAGAGGAAACCTTTCAGACTTGGGCAGATCTATTCAGTCTACCAATTACTAAAAACACTGGGCAGAGCTATGGAAAAGCTTCAAGGTATATGATCTCTCTTCCTTTGTAGTATGGTTAAGTTTTATCTAGGTGTAGCAATTTCCTCATCTTTCTTCTCTGGGCAAAGATAGAGTGAGGGTCTCCAGTTGTTGGGGCTGCAGAGCTAGCTCAACAGAGGCTCTGTCTCCTGGGGCGCACAGGTGAGCTTTGCATGAGAGGAAAATGGTCATAGCAAGTACTATGTATAAGAGCCATGGAGGAGGTAGTGTGGAAATGTTGCCTGGAAAGGCTTCCTACAGAAGACTTTGAAGGATGGTTGTGTGTGTGTGTTAGTCGTTCAGTCGTGTCTGACTCTTTGTGACCCCACGGACTGTAGCCCGCCAGGCTTCTCTGTCTATGGAATTCTCCAGGCAAGAATACTGGAGTGGATTGACAGATGGTTAGGATTCATAACCCAGCTAACTAACAAAGCCAGTTAGAATTAATGAAGCAAGAGTTTCTTAGATTGAAAAGAGAGTGTTAGGAAAATGCAGAGGCCAGAGGAAGTGGTGCTTAGGTTCTACCTCACATGCTATTAGACACACCATCCACATCTTTGCATAACAATTTAAGGAAAAAATAAAATCATGCTTGTGTGCATGTGGCTACAGTAGAGAATCATTTTACACATATGGGCATGAACTCCAAACAGGAAAATAAATGACTCTCAAATCACATTAATAGTCATGTGGTTACAATGTGCTTGGGCCAGGAGCTGCCTGCAGAGAGATGTGACTTGCCCAAAATGCTAACACTTGAGTAAAATGCAGATGCATAGTAGAAAACCAGGCCATCCCACTGTGAGAATCCAGGCAGTAACAAGATATCATACCCAGTCGGGGCTTGTCTTCTTCAAGGTCTGGCTCTTAATGACCTCTCAAAATAGGCCAGCCATTTCTGTGATGCCTAGAGCAAGGTGCTATGTGGACGTCTTTTCTAATCTTTTCTGATGACAGGCCTGGTGACCTTCAGTGGCACACAAACTTTTTGACAGAAAAAAAAAGTATAAAGTGCAGAAGCCTAAACAATGCAGTTCCCAGGATTAGCAGACCATGTCCAGCCTTCACCTTGAATTCTTCATCTTGCTCAGTTTTCCATTAACATGAGACAAGGTATTAAAAAGGTCGGGGTTTTCAACCAGACCAGGGTGGTTGATTTTCTTTATGGGTCTATCTTTGCAACAAAATTAAAAGCCTCACTTTAAAAATTTATTAACAGCTCAAGAGGCCAAAAAGAAATCTTAAAGTGATGTTCAGAGAAACATTCTGTGGCCTGGAGAGGGGTGCTCATGGTATTAATGTGAAACTACCTGTACCCATTCTCCTTTCAATAGCTTGTCAGGGCACAAAGCCTCCCTTATAAGATCTGACAAGCGTATGTTCTAGAGGAAGCGGAGGGGAAGCTCTCCGTTCATATGACTAATTAGACGGACTTCATGCTGGGTTGCTCTTTTTTGATGCGGGTCCTGGTCCTAATTGTCAGTTTGCTCCTCAGAAAGTAAGGTTGAGTTCAAATGCTTATGTGCCCTGTTTTCTTTTAGCATTCCTGACCTGAAACTGATGCGGGGTGACAGGGAACAGACGGGAAACAGACTTCTCGTTGCATTCAGAGTAAACCTTTTTAAGTTCCCCACTTGGAAGACTGGACCACTAGCAGCAGCTCTTACAAGCTATGTTTATCAATTAATATGGCTCACACCAGCTGGGAGTTCTGCCTAGGCACGCGAGCCTCTGTGATGCGAGCTCAGCCCAAGTGAAGAGACCAGAGGTGGTCATGTCTGCTTGGATAGCTATCCAAAGGCCAAGGCAGTTACTGCCACAGACATGGCAATGTGTTTAGGGATAATATTGGGAAATGAAGTATGACAGGTTGATTTCAAGAATGGCTGCAATTCTTTACCCCTCCCTATAGCCATGCCCTTTGCAGTGTTCCTCCTATCAAAGGTTGGAGTCTATTGCCCCACCTTTAAATCTGGGATGGCCTTTTGATTTGCACTGCCCAATTGAGTGAGGTGGAAGTGAGTTTATATCAGCATCAAAGCCAGATCTGGAGAGGTCTGAGCCCTGATGCTCTATCTCTTGTGACAATGCTTCATGCACTAGTGGAAGACTGAGAGATCATATGAAGCAGAGCTGAAGCATCCCAACTGTGCCATCCTAGATCATTCTATACCCAGCTGACCCACCACCTGACTGAAGCGTAATCAAGCCCAGCAAGATCAACCCAGCTTGACTCAGGCCATAATCGTAAGTACCACACAGCCAAATTGTAGACTTAAGAGCAAAATGAAATGCTTATTGTTTTCAGTGATTTAACTTTGAGGTGTGTTTTAGTTCAAGTCCTTTGAGAAGCAGATACCAAGCTGGAATTACAGGTACAAGGGATTTACTGGAGTAAATGCTATTGGAAGATAAAGAGGAGAAACCGAGAAGTTGAGAGCCTTCAGGCTGAGACACAGGTCTGACCTCTGTGGAAGTCAGAGGGAAGGAAAGATTGAGTAGTTAAGAGCTTCAGGCTGCAGCACAGGGCTAGAAAAGTTCTGGCGGCCTTGTGGTCAGCCAAAGGAACCCCATGTGAAAGAAATCCCACGTTTTTGCAGGAGTGGGCCTGTATTATCATGCCCACTGTGTTCAGTCATTGGAAATATGAATCATATCCTTACTGACTTGAGGATGGATCCAGGAGGGCAGCTGCTGCTGCTGCTGCTAAGTCGCTTCAGTCATGTCCGACTCTGTGCGACCCCATAGATGGTAGCCCATCAGGCTCCTCCGTCCCTGGGATTCTCCAGGAAAGAACACTGGAGTGGGTTGCCATTTCCTTCTCCAATGCATGAAAGTGAAAAGTGAAAGTGAAGTCACTCAGTTGTGTCCGACTCTTCGCGACCCCATGGACTGCAGCCCACCAGGCTCCTCCATCCATGGGATTTTCCAGGCAAGAGTACTGGAGTGGGTTGCCATTGCCTTCTCTGAGGAGGGCAGTAGTTGGACCATTAATCAGTTATACTCCCCACAGCAGGAAATACAAATGACTTAAGTTGGTTTGTTACCCAACATTATTAAGGCAACAGATATACTCATCAGGTCAGTTCATTTGCTCAATTGTGTCCTACTCTTTGCAACCCCATGGACTGCAGCATGCCAAGCTTCCCTGTCCATCACCAACTCCTGGAGCTTGCCTAAACTCATGTCTATTGAGTCAGTGATGCCATCCAACCATCTCATCCTCTGTTGTCCCCTTCTCTTCCTGCCTTCAATCTTTCTCAGCCTCAGGTCTTTCCTAATGAGTTGGCCCTTCATATCAGGTGGCCAAAGTATTGGAGCTTCAGCATCAGCATCAGTCCTTCCAATGAATATATTCACACACAGGACAAATAGGTTTCTGTCCCTCTAGAGACTTTTGTTGTGTTGTGAGCTTAGCCTATTTTCACCCTATCATGTCTCTGTAACTAAAACAAGAGGAGAATCTTTTCATTGAATAACATCAAAATGTTGAAAGGTTTTGGCTAACTATAGCTTCTAGACCAAGAATGTCTGTTAAAAATGCAGCAGACTCAACATTCCATTCCTCCAGAAGGCATTATTTTGTTCATTATTTTGTCCAGGAAGGTGTCACATAGTGTCCACAATGGCAGGCCAGGATGAAACAGAATCCTTGCTTAAAAGGCCTTTAATTACCTAGATTTGAAATTGGCTTCAACTTGTGAGATAAAATTTGTGGAATATTGTTGTTGATGACAAATCCTTTATATATCTGTATGGCCTAGATTAGCATGCCTCGTTATTAATTGTTTTTAGAAAAGCAGCTTAATTACTAAGCATTTGTAATTACAATTATTAATTAGTGTTTTATAGATATCTGGGAAGAAGATACAACCTCAAATTCAATTAACAATTATGGAGCTCCTTTTATTGCTAGGCATTTTGCCAGGGACATATTTTATTGAATTCTCACCCAAACCACAGGAGGTACTTATTATCTCTGTTTGTCTCAGTGATCACACTGCTGGTAACTCAAAGAGCACAGACTTGGAGTCAGGCTTCTGACTTCATAATTCACCTACTCCACAATCATTCACTGAGCATCCAAAGTATTCTAGGAGCTGTGATATTTGATAGTAATGCAAACACAGTTCCTGTTCTCAAATCATCTGCAGATTAGTAGGTAAGACATATATTATGTTTTTATGGACCTCAGTGAGATACATGCTATAATTGAGAGAAGCACAGGGCACTTAAGACACAGAAATGAAACCTCTTTTGGGATATTTGTGTTCTCTCAAAATTTGTATGTTGAAGTTTGAACTCAGTACTCAGATGTGACTGCATTTGGAGACTGGGTCATTAAAGAGGTAGTTAAGGTGAAATATGGTCATATTACTAATCCAATATGACTTGTGTTCTTATAGGAAGAGGAGATTGGCCACAGACATGTACACACACAGAGGAGAGACTATATGAAGAGACAGGGAGATAACAGCCATCTATAAGGCAGGGAGACAGGCTGCAGGAGAAACCAAACCTGCTGACACCTTGATTTTGGTCTTCTAGCCTCCAGAGCTGTGAGAAAACAAATCTCTGCTATTTAAACCATCCAGTCTGTGGTATTTTCTTATGGCAGCCCTAGCAAACTGATACAGAATCTAGTTATACTGAGTTGGGTAGTGGGAAAAAAGCCATTACAGGAGGACCTCAAAGAGAGAGGCATCAGGATGTAAGAGTGAACATGAAACAGAGACGAGGAACATGGCATTTAGCCCCTGCCGGCCATGGCATCACAGAGTAGCCTTTATCAAGTCACTTCCCTTCCTCTGAGCATCAGCTTTCTCATCTGTGAAATGAGAGGATAAACCTTGAAGAGGGTTTCTAAAAATGTTTCATGGAACACTGATTCCTCGAGACACTTCTCAGAAGAAGGGAGATAGGGAGGTCTCTGTGGGGAGATACTGTACACTGTACACTACATTCCCTCTTGGGTGTTAAAAACACTGAGCTACACATTGTAGGTTCTGAGAAGTCCTGTTTTATGTAGAATTCACCTATTTATTTAGCCATAAGACACCATTTCCATAGCACATTCTGTAATACTAATGTGGGTTCCAAAGTAACCACACTGAGCCATTCAGGTCCAAGTTTCTTATCTCTCTGTTTTCCGACTCCAATACTTAGGACTTTACATATTTAAAATAAAACATTTTAAAAAGTCCCAAATACAAAGTCTTTAGAGTCTAGGGCTTAGACCTGTGATTTACCAGCCATTGATCCAAAGAGGTAGTTCTAACACCAGAAACAAATGGTGGAAAGGAGATGGCATTTATTGGTTTGTATTCTCCTACTTGATATTTTTCTATTTATTTATAGTATTTAAATCTAATTCTTTTTGATTGTCTTATTTCTTTAGCAAAAAGTCATCAGGCAATGTTGAATGATAGTGATGATAGTGGAAATCTTTGTCTTGATTTTGACTTTAATGCAAACACTCCAGTGTTGCACTATTAATTTGATCTTGACTGTCGATCAAAAAAAACCTATTCTTTACTATGTTAAGGAAATATCTTTTTATTTATAGTTTTTAAAGAGTTTTTTTTAACAGAAGTTCTGTTGTCTTTTAACAAAACCCTTTTTGGATTTTATAGATATAATCATATGCCTTTAACCTTTGAATTATTAGTGTTTAACAATTATTCATTTGTTATTCATTTGATAAAATTATCCTTACACTATTAGGACAGTGGAACTTAGTCATGATATATTATGTTGTTGTTATTGTTCAGTTGCTCAGTCGTGTCCTACTCTTTGGGACCCCATGGACTGCAGCATGCCAGGCTTCCCCATTTTTCACCATCTCCCAGAGCTCGCTCAAACTCATATCCATTGAGTCAGTGATGCCATCCACCCATCTCATCCTCTGTCATCCCCTTCTCCCCCTGCCTTCAATCTTTCCCAGCATCAGGGTCTTTTCTAATGGGTCGACTCTTTGCATCAGGTGGCCCAAGTATTGGAGCTTCATCTTCAGCATGAGTCCTTCCAATGAATATTCAGGATTGATTTACTCTAGGATTGACTGGTTTGTGGTATGTGTTGATTGATTTCAGAATTTCAACTGAATATAATTATTGACTTTCAGCTGACTATGTGTGTATATTCAATCACTTCAGTTGTGTGTGACTCTTTATGACCCCATGGACTGTAGCCCACCGGGCTCCTCTGTCCATGGAATTCTCCAGGCAAGAATGCTAGAGTGGGTTGCCATGCCCTTCTCCAGGAGATCTTCCCAATCCAAAAACTGAACCGGAGCCTCCTGAATCTCCTGCATTGCAGACAGATTCTTTTACCACTGAGCCACAAAGGCTCAACTGACTATAATCAGATGTATATTTTATATAAACATTTTAAACAAAGCAAAATTTTGAATATCCCATCAAATTACACCAGGATGCTTTAGTTACCTTATATGATCAAACTGCCCAACTCTGGTTCAAGGTGATAACAGTAGTCAGCTGTTAATCGGTTGGAATACTCAGCAATGCATGCATAGAATTTGATGAAATATGGACAATCTTCTAAAGAAAATTGTCATGCAAATCTCAGTTTATATACATTAGGTGTAGGAACAACAAATATTACAAAAAGAGTTGTTTTTTAAGGCCAAATTATAAAATAAGGCCTGGAGAAGGAAATGTCAACCCACTCCAGTACTCTTGCCTGAAAAATCCCATGGATGGAGGAGTCTGGTAGGCTACAGTCCATGGGGTCACAAAGAGTTGGACACAACTGAGAGACTTCACACACACACACACACACACACACACACACACACACACATAAAATAGGCAATGAAACAGGAATTAAAAATATGTTAGCAATTATCTTTGAAAATTCTCCTTTATTAACCCACTTAATAAAATATTAATATATAAAAATTCTTTTTTCTGATAGGTTCAGTTCTGACTGTGAAAATATCACATCTGATCTCAGTTAGCAAATACACCTAACGTGTTCTTGTTGCAAGATCCTAGATTTAAAAGTGGTATCTTATCTAAGGACTTCCCTGGTGGTTCAGATGATAAAGAGTCTGTGCAATGTGGGAGACCCAGGTTCAAACTTTTTCTCAGATTGACTTTTAGAATATGTAAACAATAGAGCTAGACTAATTATTATAATACAGTGGAAAAAATCACCAGAATGGATATTCTATATCTCTTATCTTAATAATGTAAAACAAAACAAAGAAAATAAGACACCAGGGGAAATGGCATTAGGCTGATTTATTTGGTAGTTAACCATTTTATTTCAAATTTATTACTGATTTAAATGCTAACTCAAATCTTGATAGTAATACTCAGATACACATCAGTGGCAGATTATTAATTTATGCTTATGTCAGCAGTGTTTCCCATCCATGGAGATAATCAGGCTTTGGAGATCTTCAGGAAAACACACATACACACACATTAAGTCCCCTAACATCATTAGCCTCTTGATTTCTCTTACACCATAGCAATAACCATGGAGCTCAGCTTGTACAAAAGCACTGTTACAGAAGCCATGGAAAAACACCTTTGTAGTTTTTTCAATCCAGAGAATTTTTGGACAACTTCTTTGCTAAATGAGGAGCATGATGCAATGGATCATAGAATATTAGGGTTAGAAAGGCCCCAATTTACTGTTGATAGCTCAGTTGGCTTTATCACGTGCATTCCCTTATTTTTTGGACATCATTGAAAGCACTTAAGACAAATGCCATATCAAGAAATTGAGGAATCGTCTCAGATAAGAGCAGAGTAGTATTCTCCTATGTGCAACTGTATCTGTGGAGCCAAACTAGAAATATTCTCTTATTGAAATTACAGAATGCCAGAACTGAGTGAACTTAGAGATCCTTTTGTTCTACCAGTTTGTTATAAAGTGAGTGCCAGAGTGCTTGAGTGATGTGCTTTCTCACTATAGCACAGTGCCCACAAGCTCATCTGTCTCATTTCTTTGACGGCATTTACCAAACTCATGTTAGATTAAAGTTATATGACAAGCCAGGGTATGTGGACATGAGTGTTGTGTGCCATTCTAAGCCTGGCATAATCTTATTCTCTTACTTATTAGTCAAACACAAAGGATGCTGTGGTGGACTCAGGAACTTCTAGAAGCTAGAAGCCCAAATGATGAAAAAAACTGATTTCCCTAAAATAACACATTAAAGGCTGGACACTCAATTGGACCATGACATGGGTGAGAACTATAGTGCTAGGCTACTAAAATTTGGGGAGTTGTCTGTTACAGCAACTAGTGAAATTATCTGACTAATACACTGATGGTGTAACTTGGTGGTAAAAAAGTTATAAACAGGATTTCTAATATACTACCCTTGCTCTCAATTACATACCATTCTTTAGGCAGAAATTATTTATCTGCACAGGAATGTTTTACTTCTTGAACACCTTCCAGGAGAGGAGAAATTAAACTTTTGCAAAGCTGAGTGACAAGCTATGGATGTGATCAAACTTACAAGTTCTCTTTTTTTCTGATAGTAGCATGTATTTTTTTTTTCTTTCAGATGTGGTTGTTGGGCAATTGTCCAATGTGAAATGAACTGTGCTTTTTTCTCATTGCTTTTAAGACATGGAGGAACTTAGCAATGTTTAGGCACCTCTGGAAATTTCTCAGGAGTCAAGGGAAATGACTCAATCTGCTTGGATAAGATGGTCTCATCTGCTTTTCATGATTCCTTTTATTCTTATCATTTGCTTAGAAAATGATTAAGAACACCATAGGTGGGGAATATTCCACTTGACTCTCTGGTTTGTTAATTGAAAATGGAGCTTCCATTAAGCTGTGGATGGCCTGTCTCCATAAATTTGCAAATGAGCCTGAAAATCATCTTAATTTCATGTTCATGGAGAGATAGAGAGAATGTTTGCTCTTTCTAGCCACTGTATTAGACTTGCTGTTACATCTCATTGTGCTAAAAAAGGGTGAATTCTGTTTCTTACTTGGAAATAATGAGCTTTTCAAGTGATGTTTCCTGTGAGATATTTTTTCTGTCTTTGTTACTTTTTCCAATATGTTTTTCTGATTTAAAGTTTTTCAGACTATGATAAAGGATAATTTACTTTTAGTCTTTTTGTGTCACTTATTTTACACTTCTTTCTTAGAAAAATAGAACTTTGGGAAAAAATAAAATTCTTGACAGAGAAAGACAAACATCATATGATATCACTTATATGTGGAATCCAATAAAATGATGCAAATGAATTTGATGAACACTTTAACTTGAGTTGACCAATTGGCATGTTTTTCAGTCCCCAGATAGTTGAATTGTAATTGACTCCCTTTGGAGATTATCTCATAATTTTCAAGGCAGATTATGAAGCAGTTTGACCTAAACCAACATCTGTTTGAAGAAGTTAGAAAAAGACCAGCAAAATAAACTCACATAAAGTAGAAGGAAATACATATGATAACAGAAATTAATAAAATGGAAAATATAGATACGATAGAGAGGGTCAACAAGACCAAAATTTTGTTCTTTGACAAGACTATTAAAGTTGATCAAGAAATAAACTGGTAAAACTGACCAAGAAAAACAAGAGAGATCTCTCTTATTTTCTAATATATTCATTTCAGGGCTATAATATTCCTTCTTAAAAACTTTTTTGGCTACAACCCACAAGCTTTTAAGTGTAGATATTTTTTGGTTAGCATTATATTCAGATGATTTCTAATTCCATTATGATTTCTTCTTTGACCCACAGTTTATTAAGGAGTATATTGATTAATTTCCAAGAACATTGATTTTATCTAATTTTTAGGTTTATTTCATTGTGATCAGAGGTTATTCTTCACAGGATTTTAACCACTTGAAATTTTGATGAGATTTTCTTCATGACCTATTATTAATATAAGTACCATTTTAAAAAATATTCTGTTTGTACTTGAAAGACATATGCTGTGTTGTACATATGTCAGTTGGTTAAAGTATATAATCATGTTGTTAATGTCGTCTATGTTCTTCCTGACTTTTGTCTGTCAATAGGGATACAGAAGATTTCAGCAACATGATTACAAGTAACTTATCAGTTTCTGAGAGAGACAATTATAGATTTGTTTCTTTTTCCTTATAACTCTGTCAGAACTTCTCTTTATATATTTTGATGGCATATTTTAGGTATATATACACTGGTGAACAAACCTTTTATTATTATATATTGTATTTTTAATCTCCAGTAAATATTTTATACCTAAAGTTTGCTAGTTTAGTATTAACACAGCAACATCAGCTTTCATTTGGTTGTCACTTTCACTGACTATGTATAAATATTATATATAACATATATGTGATTATTTAATGTTCTCTTTCTTGTTTCTCATGTTTTATATGTGCATCTTAGATGCTATATATAGTTTTTTCTTTCTAAACTCAGTCTCACTATCTTTGTCTATGATTAATATTTATTTCATTCTTTTATGCAGTGAGAAGTATTATAATACAATACTATGACTAAATCTGTAAAAAAAAAAAAATGTAGACCCAATTTAACAGCTTGGATTTGGGGTTGTAGACAGTAAGACTTGATTGTAGCTACTGACTGAGAAAATTCTTACTGAGTTTCTGGACGGTACCCAAACAAGTCATAAGACAGACAGGATCGTCTGAAACATTCTTTTTTTTTTTCTTTTCCTGAGAGTCATATTATCTGACAGAGTACATGAGATCATGAGATGGGAAGCAGGAGTGACCTGCCTGGCCAGTCAGCTCGGGCCCATCCACCCTGGCTCCTTACAAGCGACAAATGCCAGGGCCAGATTGCCCTGACATCCAGGATGCCCTGAGGGGTGTTCCGTTCCTTCTCTGATCCCCAGTGACTGGGAGCAAAGTGGCCACGTGCAGATTCTCAGCCTTCTGTGCAGATTTGGGCTGTGGTGTGGGACAGGAGTGTTTCCACCTTCGGTGTTTGTCTAAGTAGATTTCCATCTGAAGGATGACAGCACTTTTACCCCTCTATCTCAGATTTCAAATCATGATGACATGATTCCAGTGCTTCATTCTCTAGTCTGACAGAGATGATACCTAGAGTTAATGGAGCTCCCTGTGTAGTCCTGACTATACTATTTATATTCAATCGTACCTTTGAATCTGTCTCTTGCACATGGGGCATGAGTGCCATGAATAATTCTGCCTATTATTCAAATTTAGTCTCCTTTGTATCCTGGCATAAATTAAGCATTCTGTAAAATGATGAGGACATGAAAAGGGAGTAAATAATCTGCATAGTAGCTGTTTTACTGAGGAATGTGGAAGAGTTAGAGAAAGTCAGTGATACGAGAGAAAATTCCTTCGCATTTGTTTACATGGCTTTTCTTTGGGAACTTACTGCTGTAAAGAGGTGAAGACATGCTTAATTATTATATATAACTTGAAGTTCAAAGTGGTGTCTTCCTTTTCCAGTTTATAATGCAAATTATTATTTTTCATGAAATTCCTCCAGTAGTTCTTAGTATTTTGCTACTGAAAAGAGTTAGGGGCAATAATCATACAGTGTGATACCTGCCTGGTTTGTATTTGTTAGAATCCAGCCCTCTCCGTGATGTTCAGGTTTCAGCAGAAGAAGGTGTAACCAAGGACTTTGAGCTCTTGGGGCTTGGTTCTTTCTGCCAAGGAGGAGCTACATGTTTTTTTAAAATATAAGCTACTTTAAAGAAAGACTGTATTATTTACAATAACGCTGAAAGATATCTGACAACTGGCAACTCAATATTGCTTTGAATATGAGAGAAATTCAACATCCTCTCCAACGATTTAAATTCTAAAGCAAAATGTGTACCCCTGAACTCAAACCATCACATAATCATTGAGGCTTCTGCCCAGATGAATACAGCTACTTGACAAAGAACCAAGGGCTACTGGGAACAGAATGTACTGATGTTGATGGCTCTTTCTAACTAGTAGTTTGAAAGGAATCATGCAATTTTGTTTAGGGTATATAAAGTGACACAAAAGGCAAAGAAGAAACAGAAGGATATACCCATTTGAATGCAGAGTTCCAAAAAATAGCAAGGAGAGATAAGAAAGCCTTCCTCAGTGATCAATTCAAAGAAATAGAGGAAAATAATAGAATGGGAAAGACTAGAGATCTCTTCAGGAAAATCAGAGATACCAAGGTTACATTTCATGCAAAGATAGGCACAATAAAGAATAGAAATGGTATGGACATAACAGAAGCAGAAGATATTAAGAAGATGTGGCAAGAATAAACAGAAGAACTATACAAAAAGGATCTTCATGACCCAGATAATCACGATGGTGTGATCACTCACCTAGAGCCAGATATCCTGGAATGCGAAGTCAAGTGGGCCTTTGGAAACATCACTACGAACAAAGCTACTGGAGGTGATGGAATTCCAGTTGAACTATTTCAAATCCTGAAAGATGATGCTGTGAAAGTGCTGCACTCAGTATGCCAGCAAATTTGGAAAACCCAGCAGTGGCCACAGGACTGGAAAAGGTCAGTTTTCATTCCAATCCCAAAGAAAGGCAATGCCAAAGAATGCTCAAACTATATAATGCACAACTGCACTCATCTCACACATTAGTAAAGTAATGCTCAAAATTCTCCAAACCAGGCTTCAACAGTACATGAACTGTGAAATTCCAGATGTCCAAGTTGGTTTTAGAAAAAACAGAGGAACCAGAGATCAAATTGCCAACATCTGTTGGATCATCGAAAAAGCCAGAGAGTTCCAGAAAAACATCTGCTTCTGCTTTATTGACTATGCCAAAGCCTTTGACTGTGTGGATCACAACAAACGGTGGAAAAGTTTTAAAGAGATGGGAATACCAGACCACCTGACCTGCCTCTTGCGAAATCTGTATCCAGGTCAAGAAGCAACAGTTAGAAACAGACATGGAACAACAGACTGGTTCCAAATTGGGAAAGAAGTACGTCAAGGCTGTATATTGCCACCCTGCTTATTTAACTTATATGCAGAGTACATCATGAGAAATGCTGGGCTGGATGAAGCACAAGCTGGAATCAAGATTGCCAGGAGAAATATCAATAACCTCAGATACGCAGATGACACCACTCTTCTGGCAGAAAGCAAAGAAGAACTAAAGAGCCTCTTGATGAAAATGAAAGAGGAGAGTGAAAAAGTTGGCTTAAAGCTCAACATTCAGAAAACTAAGATCATGGCATCTGGTCCCATCACTTCATGACAAATAGACGGGGAAATAATGGAAACAGTGACAGACTGTTTTTTGGGGCTCCAAAATCACTGCAGATGGTGACTGCAGCCATGAAATTAAAAGATGCTTTCTCCTTGGAAGAAAAGCTATGACCAACCTAGACAGCATATTACAAAGCAGAGACATTACTTTTCCAACAAAGGTCCATCTAGTCAAAGCTACGGTTTTTCCAGTAGTCATGTATGGATGTGAGAGTTGGACTATAAAGAAAACTGAGCTCTGAAGAATTGATGCTTTTGAACTGTTGAAGACTCTTGAGAGTCCCTTGGACTGCAAGGAGATCAAACCAGTCAATCCCAAAGAAAATCAGTCCTGAATATTCATTGGAAGTACTGATGCTGAAGCTGAAACTCCGATACTTTGGCTACCTGATGCAAAGAACTGACTCATTGGAAAAAACCCTGATGTGGGAAAAGATTGAAGGCAGGAGGAGAAGGGGATAACAGAGGATGAGATGGTTGAATGGTATCACCAACTCCATGGGTATGAGTTTGAGTAAGCTCCAGGAGTTGGTGATGGACAGGTAAGCCTGGCATGCTGCAGTCCATGGGGTCACACAGAGTTGGACACGACTGAGTGACTGAACTGAACTGAAGGTGACTCATTCTAAATTTTGAGTTAATTGGAGGCATGTAGATGTTGGGAACTCAGTGCTAGTATCATATATGCTGGTGTCACATCTTCTAGTTAAAGTAAAAAATAAACCTGGAATGTTCCTATATGCTATAAGTCCAGGTGAAGGAGGTGGTACAAAAACTACCATTTGTTGAATAAAGTTTGGGAGTATTTTCAAGGCCTTCCTGCCTGGTATGAATTTGAGGCTATCTGAGCCACAGTAGCTATTTTGGAATTGGTTCTCTTTTGCCACTTACAGGAGGGGAATTCATTTTTGGGATGGAAGACACTGAGATATTATGAGAGAAATGTGGAGAAGCAGGAGGGTGATAATGATATTGCTAAACAGTAGTACCCAGGGATGTACCCAGATACATAGTCCCAGAAAATGGCCATAAGAAATTGGCATGGAGTGGTAAAGGGAGGGTTACTAATGTCAGTATTTTTCTATGAGAACCCTGTTGGCATCTTTGGAAGGACAACTTTTCTTCAGAGGAGTGCCCTGAACAATGTGGGACATTCAGCAAGCCTAGTCCTCGATACACTAACACCCTCACATCAATGCATAACAATCAAATATGCCCCTACATACTTCTAAATGCTCCCAGGGAAGTGATACTGTCCTCCATTGAGGGTTACTAGTTCAGTTCAGTTCAGTTCGGTGGCTCAGTCGTGTCCGACTCTTTGCAACCCCATGGACCGCAGCACACCAGGCCTCCCTGTCCATCACAAACTCCCGGAGCTTACTCAAACCCATGTCCATTGAGTCGTTGATGCCATCCAACCATCTCCTCCTCTGTCGTCCCCTTCTCCTCCTGCCCTCAATCTTTTCCCAGCATCAGGGTCTTTTCTAATGAGTCAGTTCTTCATATCAAGTGGCCAAATATTGGAGATTTAGCTTCATTCCTTCCAATGAATATTGAGGACTGATATTCTTTGGGATTGACTGGTTTGATCTTGCAGTCCAAGGGATTCTCAAGAGTCTTCTCCAACACCACAGTTCAAAAGCATCAATTCTTCGTCACTCAGCCTTCTTTATGGTCCAACTCTGGCATTCATACATGACTACTGAAAAAACTATAGCTTTGACTATACGGACCTACCCTGTATAAGCCCAGTTAGTTTCCTCATCTGAAAAATTTGCACGATTGGAAATTGTTAGATCTCTTTCAGTTCTTACATTCACTCAATCTATAATTTCTAAGTAAAAGAAAATATGACTGAATGTCTCCTTAGATTCTACAAAAGAGACTAAGAGTACCCCAAAAACTATTGGAAAAGCTATCTTAGATGATTTTCCCCAAAGAAACTAAACTCAGGCAATGAATTTCAGACATTGCCATTCTTCTAGAAATGATGAATCTTTTTCCTTCTTATTTGTTTTCCCTAGAAAGCAATGGCTCATTTCTACTTGTACTGGGTGGAAATAGGAAAGAAATCAAATAAAAAAGGGGAGTAAAAACTTGATTTTAAGTCAATTTTATGAGAAATACTAATTTATAAAGTCATTGCTTGCCTCAAGTTTATTTCATTTTTAACTTCCCCTCCCCTTTCCCACCCTTTCCCTTCCTCTAAGGGCTAGGCTTTTATCACTGGGATCATTGATAAAAGTCCTACTTTGCTGTGTGACATTGCAAAAAGGATCTGTGTACCCAGGAACATTCTCACCATTTCCAAAGTATCCAATTTTTGTCTCACTTGCTCTGTAGAAATGTTTCCCCTTGGGGTGTTCTTACTCACATGAGTGCTTTAAGTCTACATTAATACATTTATTTCAACCAGACCTTTAATCAATATTTTATGGGATGTATTGAGAGGACCCACTTAATCTCTTTTCATCTCTGCAGGTGTAGGAGTGAGAGAACGCACTGGCCCGAGAAGACTGGTGTCATTTACACACAAATGTAGATGTTCCTATCGATCATAGGCTTGTTGGGATAATACTTGTGATGAATCATTTACTGGAAGGGGACAAGGCAGCTTGTGTTTTACAGAGTGGGACTTTTGGTTCCTTAAATATCTATCAGAGTCCCATTACTAAAGAAGTCAAGAATAACTATTGAGTTGACCTACAGGCAAGGAAAAATACTAATACAAATAAAACAGCTTGTATAGGCAGACCAATTGGGGCCACAAAGGATTCTAAGATTTGTGAACTCTGATATTTTGAAGAGATCTCAGAGTTTTATCCTCTACAGACAAATGAAACTCCATGAGTGAGAAAGCTAGAGGGCCTTTAGAAAGGTAATTTCGGGGGGCAATGTTTATAGTATGGTGGTAAGTTGTCTGGGACTTGGAATTAGTAGGACTTTGCTCAGATTCTGGCTTCTAAACTTATTCTCTATATGAATGTGGACATTTTACTTTATGCTTCTTAAACATCACTTCCTGAGCTTAAAATGTTTAATTAATGGCTCACATGTGTTAAGCACTTACTATGTGTAAGATAATAATACTTGTCTAAATTCTTAATATATTACTTTTATAGTCCTCAAAATAGTCTTAATAGGGATATAAGACTGTTGACTACTGTAACTACGTAGTAAGTTTGCAAGTGGAATTTCTTCTACTTTTGCTTCATTTTCAAATTATTTTAGCTATTTTAATTCCCTTAAGAATAAGCTTGTCTATAAGTTTTAGAATAAGCTTGTATATACCTTTGGGCTTCCCAGGTGATGCTGTACTGTGTGTGCTAAGTCACTTTGGTCACGTCCAACTCTTTATGACCCTATGAACTGTAGGCTGTCAGTCTCCTCTGTCCATGGGATTTTCCAGGCAAGAATACTGGAGTGGATTGCCATCTCCTTCTCCAGGGGCTCATCCCAACCCAGGGATCAAAACCCCTGTCTCCTGCGTAGGCAGGCAAATTCTTTACCACAGAGCCACCAGGGAAGCCCTGTTGTCTGTGAATAGGCAATGTTTTATTTTTTTCCCTTTCCAGCCTGTATGCCTTTTATTTCCTTTTCTCGCCTTACTACACTGGCTAACACTTCCTGTTTTATATTGAATAAGAGTGGTGAAGACCATCTTGCTTTGTTTCAAATTTGGGGGAGAAAGCATTTCAACTTTTCATCATTAAGTATGCTGTAATTTGTAGAATTTTTGTAGACTCTATATCAAGTTGAGGAAATTCTCCTCTATTTATAGTTTGCTGAGAGTTCTTATTATAAATGGACATTGAATTTTTTCCAGTGGTTCTTTTTTTTTGGCCTTCTCGATATGTGCATGCGTGATCAGTCGCTTCAGTTGTGTCCGACTCTCTGTGACCCTATGGACTGTAGCCCACCAGGCTCCTCTGTCCATGGGATTTTCCAAGCAAGAATACTGGAGTGGGTTGCCATGCCTACCTCCAGGGTCTCTTCCCCACTTAGGGATCAAACTTGTGTCTCTTATGTCTCCTGCACTGGCAGGAGGGTTCTTTACCACTAGTGCCACCTGGAAGCCCCTTGATATGATAATGTTTTTTCTTATTTAGTCTATTATTATAATAAATGACATTGATTGGTTTCTAATTGTTGAATGCCTTGCATTCCTGGAAAGAATTCCTCTTGGTCAAACTGTATCATTTTGTTTATATATTGCTAGATTTGATTTGTTAATGTTTTGTGGAGAATAGTTGTATATATGTTTATGGGAGATATTGTTTTGTAATGTTTTTGTCTGGTTTTGTTATTGAGATGAAAATTTTAATACTACATTTTTGAGTTGGTATGTAGGAAGGCTACTAATTTTTCCATTTTGCTTTTATATCCAGTCACTTAATTGAAATTTTGTTTCAATTGTAATAACTTTTTAATTGTTTTTTTTATATTCTAGGTATACAATTGTAACTTCTATTTTTAAAAAAACACTTTGATCTCTTCCTCTCTCCCAAATTGATACAGTTTTTATTTGCTCTTGAATTCGTGCATTATCTAGTGCCTCTGCAATCCCTACAACAATTGTAGTAATTTATAGTTTATAACTATAACATTACACAAGGTATCTGTACATAGTATTACTAATAAATTTAACCTCCTTCCTATTTACAGTGATATTTCCTTAAAATTGAGATATGATTGACATATAACATCATACTAGTTTTAGGTGTACAAGATAATGGTTTGATATATTTCAATACTGTTCAATGATTGCAACAATAACTAACATCCATCATCACACACAGTTACAATTTTGTTTCTTGTGAAGAGAACTTTTAAAATTTATTCTCTTAGCAACTTTCAAATTTACATTATTAATAACTATAGTCACCATGCTGAACATTATATTCCCAGGGCTTATTTATCTTACAACTGTATGTTTGTACCTTTTGACCACCTTCATCTGTTTTGCATACCCCCAACCCCCACCTCTGGCAACCACTAATCTGTTCTCATAAGTTCAGGATTTCTTAGACTTCACATGAAGTTAATCATTTTTATGTGTCCATATATCATACTATTTGTCTTTCTCTGAGAACTTCAAGTCTTAAATTCACCGTATAAAATTCTTTGATTTTATAGTTATCTCTCTTTTTTGGTATTTTGTTTTCTATTTTTTAAATTTATGTTTTCATTATTAATTAACTTCTTCCTTATTTAGTTTTTTAGTTTCATTCATTGAACACTTGTTATATTCATTTTCTGGCTGTTAAATTTCTTCTGAATACTCTTTGGTCACATTTCATAGGTATCAAAACTTAATGTTTTCATTATCATTTATTGCTAAATATTTATCATTTCAATTTTGTTTTCTTCTTGCTTCTAAACCCTGCCAACCACTGATCTTTGTACTGTTTCCATAGGTTTGCCTTTTCCAAAATGTTATATAGTTGGAATCATTCAGTATGTAGCCTTTTCAGATTGACTCCTGTAACTTAGTAATATGCAGTTAAGCTCCCTCTGTGTCTTTTTGTGGCTTGATAGTTCATTTCTTTTTAGCACTGAATAATAATCTATTGTCTGGATGAACCAAAATTTATTCACTCATTCACCTACTGAAGGACATCTTAGTTACTTCCACGTTTAGGCAGTTATGAATAAAGCTGCTATATATTCTTGTGTACGATTCTTTGTGAAGAGTTTTCATCATTTGGGTAGATACCAATAAGCACAACTGCTGGATCATGTAAGAGTATGCTTAGTTTTGTAAGAAACTGCCAAACTGTCTCCCAAAGTGGCTGTGCCATTTTGCATTCCTATCAGCAATGAAGGAGAATTCCTGATACTCTACATCTTTGCCAACACTTGGTGTTGTCAGTGTTTTGGATTTTGGCTGTCTAATAGATGTGATTGGTATATCAGTCTTAATTTACATTTACCTAGTGACATAATATGGATCATCTTTTCATGTGCTTTTTTTTTTTTGTCATCTGCATATCTTCTTTGGTGAGCACTGCTTTATTACCCTAATGACTCTTCTTAAATTTTTATGAACATCTCTGGAAATGCATTAATTTTTGAATTATAAAAGCAACAATAATTATTATAAAATTACAGTAGCATGGAAGTCATAATAGTAAAAGCAAAAGTCCATTCCAACTCCCTGGAAAAGTTATTAATGAATATTATACTTTCAGATTTATTGATGCACAAATAAGTATGATTTTCTGTATAATATGACTATACTATACATATGGAATAACATATTTAAGTTAATTTTGCTTTCCCTCTCTACTGCCACAAATTTTAGTTAAAATCATTTAATTTTAGTTTCATTGTTCATTTTTAATTCCGGTTTTTGCCTCAGTATTTCCTAACAATTTCATCAAGTTCACAACCATATCAAAATCCTTTAGCTTTTATTTGTATTTCTGTTATCTTTGCTTATCATCAACCCTTTTATTTCAAGATTTACTCTTTGTTCATTTTGTTTTACTGAAGAATGTCCTTGCATGTTTTTTGAATATTGAAGATTCATCTATTTTACCATAACATTAGGTGATAATATCATTATCTTCTAGCATTCTATGTTGAAAAATATAGTTGGACAGTGGTCAAATGCTAGTTCCTTCATAAATAATTCATTCCTTTATTTTCAGGGTGAGTTAAGAAATTTGGGGGGATATGTATAGATAAACATTTATTCATTATTTTTGCTCAGTGATCAATAGTCAAGTCCCAAGTCTAGTCATCTCAATTGTCCTGTATTGTTTCTTTTATTGATTTTTCCCTTCTCCAGTCTATTATCTCTTTCTTCCTTTTATTTTAAATGGATTTTCTAAGTATATCCTCTAAGTATTTTTTTGTCATATTTTAAATTTCTTTTTCTCTTTTTTGGAAAATTGCTTTGCTTTGTATTCCAGATCTTTAATTTGGCCACTGGGTAGTCCATTTTAATTACTTCAATTTAAAACATTTCTTTTGAGCAGTTGTTTCCTTTTTCTTTGACTTCCTCTTTAAAAAGAACAACTTATCTTGTTCTTGTTTTATGAACAAAACATCAACCTGAAAATTTTGGAGGTTGCTAATTCGAATTTTTAAATTTAGCTTTCAAATTTTGTATCTTTTGGTTTCTTCAGTATTGCTTTTTCTGACTGTTCATCTTGGCTCTTCCTTTGCCGCCTGTGGTTTTTCTTAAATGTTTGGTGATCTTTCATTGCTCATTTAAATTTATAAATGAAAGACTTGGATGATGAGTGTTTGGGGTTGGCATGGATTTCCTTTTTTGTGCATACCTCTTTCCATAATAGATTTTTCTCCTGATTGGAAGGAATGAGTGTAGATGGGACCTGCTTATCTTGTAGACAGGCGTATTTATCTTTAGAGTGGATTAGGGAAGCAAGCTGGGCTTCTACACACTTGTCAAAGTAAAGAAGATTTTACGTTGATACTAGAATACTTTGGAAATCCTTAATTCTTGGGAAAACTTTCTTTCTTCACTACTTACTTTCCCTGCATGATCATTATGTAGGACTAGAATTTCCCAGAGCTCTATTCTACTTTTCTCTTTTTAAACTCAAAAAATATTAGGACACCCTCTCCCCTCAGCCCCTACAGGCAGAATTGCCACCATAGAAAGTATTCTTGCAGCTTTGTCCTGGAGGCAGACACTGTGGCTAGCCTTCCTGTCCATATGCAGGCGTGGACAGGGATTACAGACAGAGCTGTTCAGCAAGCAATCCCTTGATTGTCCTCAGGATTGCCCCATGTCCAGGATCTCCTCCAGTTCTGGTTTCTATTCATTGCATTTGAAGATTCTAGAACTCTTGGGGATGAACAGCTCTCTTCTCAGCAGCCTTTTCCCCATTTGTGTATAGTTTATTTCTACTCTGGTTTCTTTATCAATCTGATCTTATTAGTTTTCTAACTTCTAGAAATTCCCCCAAACGTATGGTCTACTGGTGATATCATTTCTTGTTCCTCAGCTTGTTATAAATGTATTTTTCAATTGTATACTTTGTGTCATTTCAATTAGATTTTGGCAGAGAGAGGAGGTAAATGTGTGTACTAAGTCTGCCATATTGAAATAGAAGTCTTTACCTGTTTTTGATCCACAGTTATGTTTCTACAGGCAAAGCAAATGTAATCTGTCACTAGTATGTAGATTCTAGTTTAAATTATCTCTTAGTTTCTAAATTAAATCCCTCAAGCAAGAGTTCTTATCCTAAGGCTCATGGATCCCTAGAGATCAATTAAGCCCTAAATAGTCTCTAGGGGATTATAGGAGAGCAAACTAGAATAAAGCCCTTTAAAAGCACTTTTTCATGGACTACTTAAAATGGAAATGGACAACTAATGGAAGATAAATAAAATCTAAAACTGCACATATCATTCAGGAAAACTGTGCAAGATAACTTTTTCCTAGCATTATGTGAAATTTTAACATACAGAAAAGTAGAAAGAGTTGTACGGCAAACATCCATATACTCACTTAGTTTGGACAATTAACATGTAACTCTGTTTGCTTTATCTCACATCTGTCTGTTTCTCTATCCATCAATAAATTCTTCTTTCCTTTTTGATGTATCTCCAAGGAAGTTTGAGTCATTAATGTACTTTAGGAGATACTTTTAAAATGACAATATATTTTCTCTGGTTTTCCTTTTTCTCATTTCCTTTCTCTCTTTTTGTCATCATATTCTTATGACACTAATAGAAGAGTTTCCTTCTGGACATAATGTGTTTGTCTGCTTGGTTGGCTAATTGGGTCGGTGTTTAGACATGCAAACCAGATTGATTGCATTAAGGACCAGTGGAAAGCTCACCTTTTCTGCAAAGCCTTCTTTAATTGAATGGGTTGACAATCCTTTCTTTTGTGATCTTGGAACACTTTGGGCAAATCTACTGTTTATCAGATTGGTATTGTGATTATTGCTTTATATGACTATCTTCCCTTTTGACTATAGGATCCTATATGTTTATGCACATGTGTTTGTGGTTGTGGGGGACAGTGGATTAGAGACTAAGTCTTGTTTATCTCTGTGTCTGAGAGCTGAAACAGTTCCTAGAACAAATTAATAAAACAGATGGTAAACAAATGAATCAGTGCTTGCCCACTTTGACTAGACAAATCAGTTCACAATTGGTTTTTATGATCATTGAAAGGAAGAGAAAGTGAAAGTCACTCAGTTGTGTCCAATTCTTTGTGACCCCATGGACTATATAGTCATTGGAATTCTCCAAGCCAGAATACTGGAGTGGGTTGCCTTTCCCTTCTCCACGGGATCTTGCCAACCCAAGGATCGAACCCAGGTCTCCCACATTGTGGGCAGATTCTTTACCAGCTGAGCCACAAGGGAAGCCCAAGAATACTGAAGTGGGTAGCCTATCCCTTCTCCAGAAGATCTTCCCAACCAGGAATCGAACCGGGGTCTCCTGCATGGCAGGAAGATTCTCTACCAGCTGAGCTATCAGGGAAGCCATTTAGATCATTGCTTCAGGTTAAATTAGAATGATTGTTTTGCTTAAGAGTATTTGCAGTCCATATAACTGATACAGTTTTGGTATAGTTTTTTAAGTAGGTAAGAAGATGGTTGGTAATTTGATCTCTGGTTCCTCTGCCTTTTCTAAAACCAGTTTGAACATATGAAAGTTCACAGTTCACGTATTGCTGAAGCCTGGCTTGAAGAATTTTGAGCATTACTTTACTAGCGTGTGAGATGAGTGCAATTGTGTGGTAGTTTGAGCATTCTTTGGCGTTCCCTTTATTTGGGATTGGAATGAAAACTGACTTTTCCAGTCATGTGGCCACTGCTGAATTTTCCAAATTTGCTAACATATTGAGTGCAGCACTTTCACCGCATCATCTTTTACGATTTGAAATAGTTCAACTGGAATTCCATCACCTCCACTAGCTTTGTTCATAGTGATACTTCCTAAGACCACTTGACTTCACATTCTAGGATGTCTGGTTCTAGGTGAGTGATCACACCATCGTGATTATCTGGGTCGTGAAGATCTTTTTGGTATAGTTCTTCTGTGTATTCTTACTACCTCTTCTTAATATCTTCTGCTTCTGTTAGGTCCATACCATTTCTGTCCTTTATTGAGCCCATCTTTGCATGAAATGGTCCCTTGGTATCTCTAATTTGCTTGAAGAGATCTCTAGTCTTTCCCATTCTATTGTTTTCCTCTACTTCTTTGCATTGATCACTGAGGAAGGCTTTCTTATCTCTCCTTGCTATTCTTTGGAACTCTGCGTTCAAATGGGTATATCTTTCTTTTTCTCCTTTGCTATTTCTGCTTTATTGACTATGCCAAAGCCTTTGACTGTGTGGATCACAATAAACTGTGGAAAATTCTGATGGTGATGGGAATACCAGACCACCTGACCTGCCTCTTGAGAAACCTGTATGCAGGTCAGGAAACAACAGTTGGAACTGGACATGGAACAACAGACTGGTTCCAAATAGGAAAAGGAGTACATCAAGGCTGTATATTGTCACCTTGCTTATTTCACTTATATGCAGAGTACATCATGAGAAACGCTGGGCTGGATGAAGCACAAGATAGAATCAAATTTGTCAGGAGAAATATCAATAACCTCAGATATGCAGATGATACCACCCTTATGGCAGAAAGCAAAGAAGAGCTAAAGAGCCTCTTGATGAAAGTGAAAGAGGAGAGTGAAACAGTTGGCTTAAAGCTCAACATTCAGAAAACTAAGATCATGGCATCTGGTCCCATCACTTCATGGCAAATAGATGGGGAAACAGTGGCTGACTTTATATTTTGGGGGCTCCAAAATCACTGCAGATGATGATTGCAGCCATGGAATAAAAAGACACTTACTCCTTGGAAGGAAAGTTATGGCCAACCTAGATAGCATATTAAAAAGCAGAGACATTACTTTGTCAACAAGGGTCCATCTAGTCAAGACTGTTTTTTCCAGTAGTCATGTATGGATGTGAGAGTTGGACTATAAAGAAAGCTGAGCGCCAAAGAGTTGATGCTTTTGAACTGTGGTGTTAGAGAAGACTCTTGAGAGTCCACTGGACTACAAGGAGATCCAACCAGTCCATCCTAAAGAAAATCAGTCCTGGGTGTTCATTGGAAGGACTGATGCTGAAGCTGTAACTCCAATATTTTGGCCACCTGATGTGAAGAGCTGACTCATGTGAAAGGACCCTGATGCTGTGAAGGATGGAAGGTAGGAGGAGAAGGGGACGACAGAGGATGAGATGGCTGGATGGCATCACCAACTCAGTGGACATGAGTTTGGGAAGCTCCGGGAGTTGGTGATGGACAGGGAGGCCTAGCGTGCTGCGATTCATGGGGTTACCAAGAGTTGGACATGACTGAGCGACTGAACTGAAGAAGACGGTTGAAGTGAGGCTCCTTACATCATTCCAGATTTAAAGTCAAGAGTAGATATCACTGGGACTTCCTGGTGGTCCAGTGATGAAGACTTCACGTTCCATTAAAGGGTTTGATCGCTGGTAGGGGAGCTAAGATCCCACATGCCTTGCAGCCAAAAAACGAAGGCATAAAACAGAAACAATATGTAACAACTTCAATAAAGACTTTAAAAATGTTTCACATCAAAAGCATCTTTTAAAAAAAGAGTAGATATCACCATGCAACAATGGAATCTATTAAGACATAACCTCAGATTCCTGGACAAACCCATTGTCATCTTTATTCTATTTTGCTAATGTCATCAAAAACTATTCACACTTTTTTCATTGGGAATAACAGACACCATACCATTGTAAAGACATTGCTCATTACTTTTACTTTTTCTCATTTTTAGAAGTTTTCCCAAGTTTAATTTTAGTACCTGTCTCAGTGATGGGACTAAAACTTTGCATATTGATCCAGCTTCTCTGTTTGTCATACATTTCTTTGAGCCTAGGTGATTCAAGAACCAGCCCCACTAAAGAAACACAGGGCGGGTATTAAACATAGTTTTGATGAAATATGATGTGCTTGCCACTGTACTAGGTAATTTACACTGGTTATTTTTGTCTAAGTGGCTTCCATCTGAGGGAAGATTGGATTAGCTGGTTGAAATCATTTGGTTGAACTGTCTATATGGCTACTGGATCTTGGTTCCTTGCTGATTTGAGGAAAAAGAACTCTCCCTCTTCTTTTGTGTCTGTCTTCTTGATTTAATATCGTACTCAAGAGCAGTGCTAGAGGCCCACAGGGAATACTGGGCTCACATAAATATTTACTTTTCAAAAATGAGAGTGCTTCAGAGAGTTCCCTGGTGGGAAAGACCAGAGGAAGACTCTTGGGTCCAGTTTTTTTAAGTTCCTGATCTTTTAGACACAGGACACAGACCCTTTCCTTCACTTTCACCTTGTTCTCCACAGGCAGCTGCAGCTCTTTGGAAGCCCTGGGTGTTCATTTGACCAGATAAAACAAATGTGGCCTAGGAGGGGATTAAAGTATAATCTACCTTGGAGGAACACCACAGTCTGGAGTCCTTTCCAAGCCAGGTACACCTTCAGGAACATCCCAGAAGCCTGTCTCTGTCTGGTGGCACCAACACATCCCCCAGACATCACTGTGTGGCTGGGTTCTCCAGGATGCTGCTTTAGGGCAGTCTGCTTGCGGGAGCAGATAAGTGAGCTTAAAGGGGCATTTTATCAGCTGCTATGTTCACAGAGGCCATCTGATCTTCAAGGAGTTGCTTAGAGATTTAAAGCACAGATGTGACAGGGATGCTTTGATTCCAATGTTCCAGCCATTTCCTTGCAGCCAGTGTTTACATAAACTTGAAAAAAATCTGCCACTACTGTTCATCGCCCTCATTTTTCAGCCTTAATGGTAATTACATTCCAAGGACTAGGAGAGATTTAGCATCCTTCAAGTCTGGGGTTAGATTCTCCTGTAGACGTGGCACTGAAGTGTTGTAGTCCAGCTCTTAGGAGCACAGGCAGAGTGGGCTACAGGAAACAAAGGAGACTACTCTCAGACGGAATTTTGAAATCAGCCTCCGGGAAGGTTAAATTTGCTTATTGACGATTAGTGCACATGCAAATTTCTGACTTAAAAGACTCAAAGTCTCTTGTTTTAAATTTTTAATTGGAGAATCATTGCTTTACAATGTTGTGTTGGTTTCCGTCATGCAAAAACATGAATCAGTCATAAGTATACATATGTCCCCTCCCTCTTGAACTTCCCTCCAACCCTCCACTCCACTCCACTCCTCTTGTTTATCCAGAACACTGGGTTGAGCTGCTGTGTTATATAGCAACTTCCCACTAGCTATCTGTTTTACATTTCGTAATGTATATGTTTCAGTGCTACTATCTCAATTTGTCCCACCGTTTTCTTCTCCTGCTGTGTCCAAAGTCTCTTTTTGCTTTAACGTATGAATCTAAATTCAAGAAGTAGAAGTTGTGACTTTCTCACTGCACCCTGAGAAGACTATGGTCTCTTTCCCAGGCCTCCTGTTATTCCCCTCATTCCTCTTCCTTCCCAAATTCAGATCCTTTCCTCTTGTTTTTAGTCCCTTCTTTCCAATAGTAAAGTTGGGGCTCTGTGAAGGAGAGAGACCTGTCCCGTAAGTACAGATGCCAAACCAAAACAATAGAAGGTAATATTAAGAACTGAGACCATTTCCCTCCAGTCAAGGACATGTACTTGCCCTTTGACCTTACCTCTCCCTGCCTTTCGTTTCTAATGGGGCCTTGGCTGCCCCTGTTTTTGTTCAGTTGCCAAGTTGTGTCTGACTTTGTGACCCCATGGACTGTAGCACACCAGGATTCCCTGTCCTTCACTATATCCCAGACCAAACTCAAACTCATGTCCATTGAGTTGGTGATGCCATCTAATCATCTCATCCTCTGCCACTCTCTTCTCCTTTTGCCATCCATCTTTCCCAGCATCAGGGTCTTTTCTAATGAGTCGGCTGTTCGCATCATGTGGCCAAAGTATTGGAGTTTCAGCTTCAGCTGTCCCTACCATCACCTATTTTTCTTCCTTGATCAGGCTTTCCTATAAGAAACCCCAATCAGTCAACCCCTAAACCTACTTTCATGTAAGAGCAAAGGGAAAAGCAAAAGATTTTGGATGGGAGAATAGAATTTTGTGTTTGAGAATAAAAATTTTTTTTTCTCTCTTCACTCCTTTTCCCAAATGAAGGCCTTAAGGATGAAGCTGGTGGACACTAGGGGACCATATCCTGGTCCTGAGCATGTCAGCTACTTCTTAGGCCGTTCTCTGATTTCTGTTTGGCACTCTTGGTGCCTCTGAATCCTGGCCCTGCTGTGGTACTTTGGTGAACCCTACCTTCAGGCTGATCTTTGGAATGGCACTGAGGCCTCTAATCACAGTCACACAGACGAAAGGAACTGAATCCTGTTCCCGGAATCCAGAGCAAGGATCCTGATGGAGACTTCTTCTTCCTCTCAAAGGCTGAGCCTCTGGAAGACTTCTTTTCCATCTGTCCAGGAAAGCCAGCTTTCAATAAATAGTTTTAAGAGCTTTTATCCTGCTCTTGCATCCAAGAGTTGGCTCAGAGCACAGCTCTTGGCTTTTCTCTAAACCAGGTCTGTTTGGGAATATAAAAGTACATAGGGCTTAGTATATGGATACCAGCATCCCAGGGACAGGGGAGTCTGTTGGGCTGTCACCTGTGGGATCTCACAGAGTCAGACATGACTGAAGCGACTTAGCAGCAGCATTCTTCAACTTGCCTATCTTAAGTAGAAATTTAGGGACAGATGCAAGTTTTGTGAGGCTTGAAAGCTTTCACGTGACATTTTAAAACCACCAATCTGAGGGAGGTAAGATGAAGTAGAAGATAGAGTGGAAAGAGATAGCAGTCTTGGCAAATTGTGTTAAAATGTCTTACTTTAGCAACTTAAACAACACATGACCATGTTAGCACATTACTGATGGTCATTCAAAGACTAGGAAAGAAAGAGCCTGTGCAGGTGAGGAGCCCCTCAGTCCATGCTTCATTATAAACTTGCTTCTATCGGAATGTTTTCCTCTTAAAACTATGAAAATACATTCTTCCTGTCCACCGAAACATATTACTTTATGTTTCTAAAAAAGCTTTTCAAATGATCTTTGTAAAATTTGACAATGTATCAATAACTTATGAACAGTCATGTTTTATCCCAGTAATTCTTCTTTTGGCAATGTAGTCTAAAAAAGCAACTAGATTAATGAAACAGCTTTAAGTGCAAAGATGTCTATTGCAACATTACTTATAACAAAAACTTTAATAACTAGCAACATAGGAATAACAAAGTACAATGTGATATATTCATTTGGTGGAATATATTATCATTAGTGCCAGCAATTTTTCTTTTCTTTACCAAATGCATATAATAATTTGGGAAAATATTAATATACCAATATCATCAAAAAATAGTAGCAAACAAAAGTTATATAAACAGTATATATAAACAGCCAATTGATAACATTGTCTTTGCATTTCCAGCTCTTTGGAAGTATTCTTGCATTACACACATCTTAGGTGAGCAGAAGAAAGTTCTGAACCCCTTGGATCTTTGGAATTTCCAAAATTGAGGACCAACACTGATCACACTAGAAAAAAGAGTAATTTTAAAATATCCTCCAATTTTATATTGTATTTTAAAGATAATTCTTGATATTAATGGGAACATGAAGAAATCAGCACTTTTATTTATTGCTGATTGAAGAATAATAATGATAACATTTTTTGAAATTATTTTAGCATTATTAATCAAAAGCCTTAAATATATTCATACCCTTTGACACAGTAATCCCAATTCTGAGCTTTCTATTACAAGGAAATTACAACAAATATAAAGGTAGTATGTACAAGGATGCCAATTGCAATGAAACATATAATAGGGAAACATTTGCTGTTGTTCAGTCTCAGTTGTTTCCGACTCTTTCTGACCCCATGGACTACAGCACACTAGGCTTTCCTGTCCTTCACCATCTCCTGGAGCTTGCTTAAATTAATGTCTGGCGAGCTGGTAATGCCATCCAACCATCTCGTCCTCTGTCATCCCCTTGTTTCCTGCCTTCAATCTTTCCCAGCATCAGGGTCTTTTCCAGTGAGTCAGTTCTTCACATCAGGTGGCCAAAGTATTGGAGTTTCAGCTTCAGCATCAGTCCTTCCAATGAATATTCAGAACTGATTTCCTTTAGGATTGACTGGTTTGATCCCTTTGCAGTCCAAGAGACTCTCAAGAGTCTTCTTCAACACCACAGTTTGAAAGCATCAACTCTTTGGGACTCAGGAAAGCATTACTAACAGCTTAAAGATCCAACATTAGAGAAATTATCTTTAAAAGACACTGTGTATCTGTAATGATATATTAGCCATTGAAATAGCAAAATAGGTAAGAAAAAAAGGATAAAATACACACAAAGACGTACAATGGAGCTATAAGTGAGGTTGATACAAAAAAATACCTGTGAAAGAATTTATTTTGTTTATGTACCAGTCACTGTTCTAAGCCCTTTATGAATATTTAACCATTTAATCTTCATAATGACCCTATGGGGTTGGTTCTATAATTATTCCCACCTATGGGTGATGATGGACAAGTGGCAAAGAGATTGGGGAACTGGTCCCAACTCACAAAGCTGATGACTCGTGGAGCTCCAATTCTCATGCAGAAGTCTAGCTCCAGAAGTCTCTGCTCTATGCTGTGCTGCTTCAGACTTAGCTCTAAGCTATTTATTAACCAACATAAAGCTGGAAATTAGACTAGCTACTCCATTCAATGTTACTAACAGGAGAATAAAACAATTTAGTATAAGCTCTTCCTGATGCTAAAACCAGAAAGAGTACCATATAGGTAGAATGTGGTGTTACTTAGTGAACATCATCCCTGGAGGAGAGGCCATAGCACACTTTATATGCCAGTTTTTATACTCTGTCCTTATAGTGGACTGAGCCAAAAATACCTGTCATCTCACTAAAGAATCTGAGCATTACTAGACTGTGGTAATCACCACTACCCACACCCAAAGGATGCTTCAGCAAGAGCGATTCTATAGGGTGAGGGTGGAGGTAAGGGAGCTGTAGCAATGTTCAAATGCATTAATAAGATGACTTATTTAAGAATCAATTAAGAAATATCTGGAAGAGTAAATTGGGTGCATAGTCTTCATATTGTACTCCATAAATACTGTTCCTCTCAGTCAGAGCTTGAGATGCATGCTAATTTAGTAATCCTACTTATCCTCAAAATTCTGTGTAGGTTGACAAATTGGGTATATTACCTACTTGAAGAGAAGTAGGGGGACTTGCCTAAACTGTAGTCCAGGTGTTCTACCCTCTTTGTCCAGGATTGTGCACCATCGAGCATTGGTGAAAAGGGTTGTGGTCTTCTATTCATTCCCCTCAGACATTCCATGAGGCTCTGCAAGTCTGTGAGTTCTCAAATGAGCTGTTGAAATAGCTGTTGTGGGGCAAGCATAGCAAGTTCCTTTGCCCTGTTCCAGTCCCGTGGCCACTGCTGAGTTTTCCATACAGTCAGCAGGGATGAGACTGTAACTTGCAAACTGATGAAAAATACTAATTTAAAAATGTAGAAGGGTCCTTTAGACTAGATATTTATCCTGTCCCTATACCTCTTTCCTTGTGATGGACTGGGAGGCCTGGTGTGCTACTGTCAGCAAAGTAATGTTTCCGCTTTTTAATACACTGTCTACATTTGTCATAACTTTCTTGCTAAGGAGCAAGTGTCTTAATTTCATGGTTGCAGTCACAGTCTGCAATGATTTTGGAACCTAAGAATATAAAGTCTGTTGCTGTTTAAATTGTTTCCCCATCTATTTGCCATGAAGTGGTGGGACGAGATGCCATGATCTTCGTTTTTTGAATGTTGAGTTTTAAGCCAGCTTTTTCACTCTTCTCTTTCACCTTCATCAAGAGACTCTTTAGTTCCTCTTTGCTTTCTGCTATAAGGGTGGTGTCATCTGCATATCTGAGGTTATTGATATTTCTCCTGACAAACTTGATTCCAGCTTGTACTTCATCCAGCCTGGCATTTCACACAATGTTCTCTGCATAGAAGTTAAATAAGCGGGGTGACAATATACAGCCTTGATGTACTCCTTTCCCAATTTTGAACCAATCCGTTGTTCCACATCCTGTTCTAACTGTTGCTTCTTGACCTGCATACAGATATCTCAGGAGCCAGGTGAGGTGATCTGGTATTCCCATCTCTTTAAGAATTTTCCACAGTTTGTTGTGATCCACACAGTCAAAAGCTTTAGCATAGTCAGTGAAGCAGAAGTAGATGTTTTTCTGGAATTCTCTTTCTTTTTCTGCAATCCAGCAGATGTTGGCAATTTGATCTCTGGTTCCTCTGCCTTTTCTAAATCCAGCTTGAACATCTGGAATTCTTGGTTCACATACTGTTGGAGCCTAGCTTGGAGGATTTTGAGCGTGACCTTGCTAGCATATGAAATAAGTGCAATTGTGCAGTAGTTGGAACACTCTTTGTCATTGCTCTTCTTTGGGATTGGAATGAAAACTGACCCTTTCCAGTCCTGTGGCCACTGCTGAGTTTTCCAAATTTTCTGGCATATTGAGTGCAGCACTTTCACAGCATAATCTTCTAGGATTTGAAATAGTTCAACTGGAATTCCATCACCTCCATTAGCTTTGTAGTGATATTTTCTGCGGCCCACTTGATTCCAAACTCCAGGATGTCTGGCTCTAGGTGAGTGATTACACCATCATGGTTATCCGGGTCATTAAGGTCTTTTTTGTAAGTTCTTCTGTGTATTCTTGCCACCTCCTCTCAATATCTTCTTCTATTAGGTCCATACCATTTCTGTCCTTTATTGTGCCCATCTTTGCATGAAATGTTCCCTTGGTATCTCTAGTTTTCTTGAAGAGATTTCTAGTCTTTCCCATTCTATTGTCTTCCTCTATTTCTTTGCATTGATCACTGAGCAAGGCTTTCTTATCTCTCCTTGCTATTCTTTGGAACTGTGCATTCAGATGGGTATATCTTTCCTTTTCTCCTTTGCCTTTCACTTCTCTTCTTTCCTCAGCTATTTGTAAGACCTCCTCAGACAACCACTTTGCTTTTTTGCATTTCTTCTTCTTGGGGATGGTTTTGATCACTGCCTCCTGTACAATGTTATGAACCTTAGTCCATAGTTCTTCAGGCACTCTGTCTATCAGATCTAATCCCTTGAATCTATTTGTCACTTCCACTGTATAATCAAAAGGGATTTGATTTAGGTCACACTTGAAGGGCCTAGTGGTTTTCCCTACTTTCTTCAATTTAAGTCTGAATTTGACAATAAGGAGTTCATGATCTGAGCTACAGTCAGCTCCTGGTCTTGTTTTAGCTGACTGTATAGAGCTTCTCCATCTTTGGCTGTAAAGAATATAATCAATCTGATTTCAGTATTGACCATCTGGTGATGTCCATGTGTAGAGCTGTCTCTTGGGTTGTTGGAAGAGAGTGTTAGCTATGACCAGTGCGTTCTCTTGGCAAAACTGTTAGCCTTCGCGCTTCTGCATTTTGTACTCCTAGACCAAACTTACCTGTTGCTCCAGGTAGCTCTTGACTTCCTACTTTTGCATTTCAGTCCCCTATGATGAAAAGGACTTTTGAGTGTTTAGGCTGTTGTTTTGTCTTCTTTGGGCATGATTCCCACTCCTTGCCAGATGTCACTGTTATGTGACATCTGTGAGATATGAGTTACTGTCATTAATCAGGACCTATTTTATGTTCACTTGCCGTGGGCATTTTATTGTAACTCTTAAATAAATATACACATATGGGATTACAGCTAATTGGAGAGGACTAATCTGTCTTTTCAGTGTAGCCTGCTGTGCAAAATACCACCCTACAGTCCTTTATATTAATTGTAGCAGGGAGCAGATTTCATTTCACTAGGGGCAGGCCGTGATTCCACCTGTTTTTTTTTTTTTTTTTATTAAAGGCATGAGTTAAATGTGTTATATATATTTGCATTTTTGTTAAAGATGTATTTGATTACAAATATTAAGTGTTGTATATGTTTGTATATACAAGTGCTTGCTCAGTCGCTAAGTCACGCCTGACTCTCTGCGACCTCATTGACTGTAGCCCATCCGTCAGTCTCCTCTGTCCATAGATTTCTCCAGGCAAGAATATTGAAGTGGGTTGCCATTTCCTCCTCCAGGGGATCTTCCCAACCCAGGGATTGAACTGCGTCTCCTTCATTGGCAGGCCAATTCTTTACCACTGAGCCACCTGGGAAGCTCATATGTATACACAGATTTTCTTCCAAATGTTATATGTGTCTATCGGGCTTTGTGTGTATTAGTCTCTCAGTCGTGCCCGACTCTTTGCAGCCCCATGGACTGAAGCCCGCCAACCTCTGTCCATGGAATTCTTTGGGCAAGAATGCTGTAGTGGGTTGCCATTCCCTTCTACAGGGGATCTTCCTGACTAGGTATCAAACCCAGGTCTCCTGCAGATTTTTTACTGGCAGATTCTTTACTGTCTGAGCCACTAGGGAAGCCCCTATCTGGCTTTATAAAGAGCTATTTTTGGACAATGATAGGTGAAGTGTGAGTTTTTTCTCATTCATTCCATTTTACATTTTATAGGCCTTTTCAATTTGAAATTCACTTTTCTCTTTAGCTCTGAAAAATTCCTTTGGTTATTTCTTTGATAATTATCTTCTCTGCATTTATTTGTTATCATTCATTTAGCTCTTCTCTTAGTGGATATTGGACCTCCTGGTTTGATGCTCTGTGTCTTTGATCTTTATGGGCTTCCCAGGTGGCTCAGTTGTAAGGAATCCACCTGCCAGCTCAGGAGACTCAGGTTCAATCCCTGGGTTGAGAAGGTCCCCTGGAGGAGGAAATGGCAACTCACTCCAATATTATTGCCTGGAGAAGCCCATAGATAGAGAAGCCTGGTGGGGTCACAAAAAGTCGGACATGACTTAGTGACTGAGCACTCATGTACATCTTTATTGCTCATATGTTTCACCCCTTGGCCTTTTTACTTTTGTGTTCTGAGAGGTTTTCTAGACTTTCCTTCAATGCTTCTGTTGTATTTTTATTTCAGAATCATATTTTTTATTTTTGTTAATTAATTTATTTCCTTTTGTTTGCACTGAGTCTTCATTGCTGCACGCAGGCTTTCTCTAGTTGCAGGGGGTTGGGGTTAGTTACTCTTTGTTGTGGTGCATGGGCTTCTCAACGCAGGCTCTAGGTGCACGGGCTTCAGTAGTTGTGGCACACAGGCTTAGATGTTCCATGGCATGTGGAATCTTCCTGGACCAGGGATTGAACCCGTGTCCCCTGCATCGGCAGACAGAGTCTTATCCATTGTGCCAACAGGGAAGTCCCCAATCATATTCTTAATTTCCAAAACTACTTTCTTGTACCCTGATCATCCTTTATCATAATTTCCTATTCTTGATTTGTAGATTAAATGGTTTTTTAAATCTCACCTAGCCTGCTGATTAGATTTATATTTTTAAATAACTGAACTTGAATTATGTTCATGTTCAGTGTTCCTTGCTCTTTCTCTTTCAAACTGCTTTTTTTCTCCTAAAGTGTATGGATAACTTTGAATGTTCATTGATATATCAGAGTGTGAACTAGGCAGGCAAATCTCTATTCATGGGCATGGACTTGTTATTGACAGACATGTCTTTAAAGTGAGCAGGTGGGGAGCGAACCATTCTGCTTCCAAAAGCCGGGATGACGACTGCTTTGCTTTAAGGTGTTAACACCTCCAGTGGTTGCCTTAGTTCACTCCAGATATAGTGTAACTTTTTGTTGTTGTTGTTAAGAAAAATGCCACACCTCTCCCTCTCTCCCCCTGCCTGTTTTTTTTTTTTAAACTAAGAATACATGTCTTCCTGCCTGACATTTGTGCAAGGAGAGAGATATTTTCTATTTTGTTTATAGCCCTTTCATTCATTACCTGGTTTTCAGCTCTGCTTCTTATTTATGCTCTTGTGTGTGTGTTCCCTTGAGTCCAGAGGTTCTGTTGTTCTGCTGCTTCTGGATTCATGCAGCTTCCTCAAGGTCACTGTTTCCTGGTTGTGCTTCAAACCAGGAAATTTACTTTATATCATCTGGAAATTTACTTTACATCATCTACATTTACTTTATATCATCTGGAAATTTGTTATACTCTCTTATCTGTTGATGAGTATCCTTCTATTGACTTGCTGTTGCAGGTTTATACCATTCTGTTGTTGCTTTACCATCATTTTTCTGAGGACCAGCTGATGGAGAGTCTATCATGGGGATTTAGTCTACATTTACTTTATATCATCTGGAAATTTGTTATACTCTCTTATCTGTTGATGAGTATCCTTCTATTGACTTGCTGTTGCAGGTTTATACCATTCTGTTGTTGCTTTACCATCATTTTTCTGAGGACCAGCTGATGGAGAGTCTATCATGGGGATTTAGTCTGTCATCCTGAAGTAGAATCCTTTAATCTATTTAAGAAAAATCCCTCAAATTCCATGGAAGATGTTTGATTTCAGCCAAGCTTTGAAAAATAATTAGAATTTACATGGAAATAGAGAATTGTAGAAGATAGACCAAACAGAGGACAAGTTTGTGCAGTAGTGTGGAGATGGGTATTGGCTGTGTTAGGTTTGAAGAATAATAGGTATGTTAGCCAAGCAGAATCCCGGAGTTCCAGCAGGAGTGTCATGGGAAATAAGACTTAAAAAGTAGTCTGGATCTAGAGTTTTTATTTCTAGATGGGAAAATTTGGCTGTTTTGAGCAGAGCAGAAAGGCAATAAAATCAGTACTTTAGAAAGATTTATTTGGCATGACGTGAAATATACTTTGGAGGGATATAGACTAGAGGCAGAGAGCCAATTAGGAAACAGGTATAATCATCCATTTATGAAATGAGGGATGGTGGCAGCTGGAAGGAAAATTGGGAAGAGATGGCAAATTAGAAATAAGAATCTATAGTACTTAGTGACTGATTAGCTATGGAGTATAAGATGACTATAAGTTTTCAGGTCTGGATAACTATGAAGAATTACTGGCATTGATGTAGTTTGAAAAGTCACAGATACCTATCCTAATTCCACCTCCTCTCTCTGCTAAGAGTAGGTCACACACAGTATAATCTTTGTTTTCAGCCTAGGTTTTTACAGGTGGTAATAGCAGTGGTGGTAGTTGTAGTGATGATGGTGGAGATAGTGATGGTGATAGAAGCAGTGGCAGAAATAGTGATGATGGTGGCAATGGTAATATTGAAGGTGGTGGCAGTAGTGGTAGTAATAAGGTAGAGGTGATAGTTGTGATGGGGCTTGCATGCAACAGTGAAACTGGCAGTGGCAGTAGTGATGGAGGTGGTGTTAGCAGCAGCAGTAATGGTGGCAATGGAATGGTGCTGGTGGGAATTTGTAGGGGGATTGTGGTGGTCATGATGAAGGTAATAGAAGTGATGGTGATGGAGAATAGAAGTCGTGGTGGTGATGGTGGTAATGGAGATAGTGGTAGTAGTGTTGTGTGATGAGGGTGGTGAAATTGCAGATGGCTTTAAAGATGGAGGGGGTGGTATGATGGTTCTGATGGCAATTGTGGTGAATGATTATGGTAGGGACTGTGGTGGTGAGAAAGGTGATAGTGATAATGGTGTTGATGAGGATGGATGTGTTAGTGATAGTATAAATAATTATGGTGGTGATTGTGGTGTGGGTTGTTAATAGTGTTAGAGGGAGTTAGAACAGGGGGAATAAGAGGAATGATCATGAAGCTAATATTCCTGGTGACTGTGGTAGGTCTGGTAGTAGATGGCACGTCTTAGCTATGCAGCTATAACTTTAAGTCTTGAATTTACCCTTGTCTACTCATATAACATTTAGGAGAGTAGGAGAAGGCTTAGTTGTCCACACAGTTATGTGACCCTGTCCTACCCTTTAGTCACAGCTGATTAGACTAGAAGTAGACATCCATCTCAGAAGACAGTCCTTCGGCTGGTTGAGCTAAGATTTTCAACCATTAGAGTTTAATTATGAGACTAGAAAATTGTGGCTATAAGATATGGATGCTTGAATGGAAAAGACTTGTGGAGTCAGAGCCTGAGTCATCACCATGGCAATAAAATGCTGTGTAGAGTTAAGGTTAAGAAAGAGTTTACTAAATAAATTTTTTTAAAAAATTAAAAAAAAAAAAGAGTTCACAAGTTATGAGTAAGCCAAAAAGGGCAATGTGCCGATAGAGGCAGGAAATGAAGTGGGGGGCAGAGAGAAGCAGAAATGAGAGACAAAACAGCAGCCTCCTTCTTAACTGACAAGGTCCAGGCCTCATGGATTCCCAAAGGGACCATCCAAGTCTATTCTGGTTTCAAGTGGCCATGAAATTGTCAATTGTATCCTTTCCATAAACTTCTTTATTTGAATTGCTTTTTATGAGTTTCTATTCCTTGCAATCAAATATCAGGGACTAAGATATTTATGAAATAAATTGCTTATTTTTCATGCTGTATGCAAACTTCAAGGTCACTAGGCCCTAGATACCACTATTAGATGCTTTTGTGTTTGGACCACTTGGCCCTCTCCTCAGGAACTTCTATGATGAACAGATCATGCACCAGAAAATTATATTTAACATCAGGTCCATTTCACACAGAGTCCAGGCTTTATTTACCATAACCTATTACTTACTAGTGCCCCCTCAATATCTCAAAATTAGAGTTCCCTCACCTAGGACCACACATCCTGCTTCTCTGGTGGCAGCAATGTCTCTGGACTCCTGTAACCTCTTGTATATTCTTATTTTTCTGGTTCGCACTCTCTTGACTTACACCTTGACCTTCCTTCTCTGCCTTCTTCCTTTAGATGCCAAACCTGGACTGTCCGTCTGTCTACGGTTTTGACTCACTCAAAAGATCCTGACTCTGGTGTCTCTCTCCCAAGGATGGATGAGCATGGCCGACTGATAAGCTGCACTTAGAACTGATGCTCTACACTTCTGCCAGGTAGGTGAGAGAGGAGGTCAATCTTTATCTACTGAGTACATGTATCAAGTATTCTACAACCTGTTAGGTCAGCATGACTGCCTTTATTCTATAGATGACAAACCTGAAACTCTGAGCACTTAAGGCAATATGCCCAAGTTTATATGCCAAATGAGTGGCAGATGGGGTGTGAACCCAAGTGTGTTTGACTTAAAACATGCTTTTCTTTAAACTGTGCTGATTTGCCAAAGATGGAATAAAGCCAGTATTAGTTGAGCATTCTGGTAGTACCTGTTAATGACCATTCAACATCCATTCTCCCCTTCCTTCTTCATACCAAAGCCCTGGTTTTGTTTGGTGTGGAAATGTGTTACCCTAAAAGACTCCATAGTCCAGGCTTCTTGAAGCAAGGAAGCATGGGCATGTGAAAGCTGGTATGAAAGTCAAAGGTTTGTATGGGGCTTTTAGGAAAGCTACTTAAAGCTTCAAGTTGGGAGGGGAGATTTTCCCCCTTTATTTTTCTTGCTGCTCAGAGTGGAGCTCTGATAACCACCTCAAATATGATGAGATCCTAAAGGTGAAATCCACACTCTAGGGTAGTGGAGTCTGGGTCCTTAAAGGCAACAGTGCTGCCATATCAGTTTTGAAATGCCTGTTTCTGGACTCTTCTGTGGAGTAGATATAAACACCTATTTTGTTTGAGCTACTTTTATATGTGGTGTGATTCAAGCATCTTCTATATGTGAAACACTGCTCTGGCACTCAAACCTTTGGTTGCCCCCATTTCAGATGGAGACCCTAGGTTCCAAAAAGCTTAGATAATTAACTTAAGTTCACACAGATGGTTAAGTGGTGTGTCTTGACTTTAGAGCATATTGTTCTAATAGAATGAAGTCTAAACTCCTTAATATGGAATATGAAACACTCATGATCTAACCATTGTCTTTTCTTTCATCTTACATTTTGTTTTATGCTTTTGAAAATGCTGTTTCCTCTGCCTAGAATTATCTGCCCCTAATTTTCCACTGGGAATCTCCTACTCATCCTTTAAGACCCAGTCAAAGTGCTACCTCCTCTGAGGTCTCTCCTAAGCATCTGTCTTATGACATAGGTCTTCCTTCTGTGTCCCTACTACTCCATGCTGTGCCTTATTAAGACACCATGTGGCATACAGCATGGTAATTGTCTACATGCCTGTCTTCCTTATAAAATGTCAGCTTCTTTAGAGGTCATAATTTTCTACCTCTATGTCCTCAGTATTTGTTTACTGCCTAGCACATAAGAAGGAAATTTTTATTGAATGACTGACTGCCCAAATGAATAAAAGTAGGCATCAAGTTGCATGGTACCTTTCAGAAAACTTCAGGTGCTAAACATCATATAATGAGGCTTGTCTCCTCATATGTCTCCTAGGCCACATGGGAAGCATGGGGAGCATGTCATTGTGGGGCTGCTATCGGTGGGCACTCGTGAGAGCTCATGTTTCCATGGAGGCTCTTCAGCTCACTCTACTCTCATTCCATAGCCCCCGTGTCTAAAGAGGATTGTGGCTTATTTCCGATTCAAAACATGGTTTTGTTAGGGAATGTGACTGAAAAGATCATAAAGGTAGATCTGATTCTTGTTTGAATCCTTTCAAGAAATTAAATCAGTTCTGACACAGCTTTCTTTTTCAAGATTTTGAAAACTTCGAATCCATTTTAAACTAGATTGTGATCGACAAACCCACTGGAACATTAGCAAACAGTTAAATACTAATTAGCCAAGTCCCTGCTAATCTCCCAGCTGTCAAAGGCATAGATAGAAACAAAAGCTTCTATTAAACCTGAGTTGGTCCCTGAGGAGGAAGAGGTCAGAGGGGAGTGTTCAGTCAACTGTGAGATTATGTGAACCAAGTCTTAAGTGATAATCATAAAAAACATGCAAATGTCCCTTTACTTATTTAAAAAGACATTATATTGACATGAAAACTCTCCTTTTGTCATTTTCTCCATCATTTAACTGTCACCCATTATTTTTAGGATGAAATTAAAAAACTTTTCCCTGACTTTCTACCACCACATAGAATTTCCAGTTATATTTGTCACTTCCTCCTCCTCTTCTTGGACCTTCTGCTCAAGGCTATGTGCCCTTAGATACATAAAGTTGGGGGAAAGATAACTGCAAGATACAAGGTGGATGGAGATACTGAGATTGTGAATGGTGGTAGTGGTGGTAGGAGGGGGAGTGAGTATTGAGAACGGATGGTGAGGAAAGCTGCTTCTTGAAGACCCAAAATGGACTGCACAGAAAGACTTCAAATCTACTACTATGGGCTAGTTCTCTGTGTTTACACTTCACTGCCCTTCAACATTTCTCCTAATTGTTTTCCAGAATTCAAGCAAGGGTAACCCAGTGTTGTCGTGCAAGTCCTTCATTCAAGTGAACTCACACTAAAATTTATGCAAAAACTGAATTCTTTTCTTATTGTTGAATTTTAAGAGTTCTTTATATATTCTGGATACAAGTCCTTTGTCAGAAATATGGTTGGCAAATATTTAATTCTGTTGAGTGTTTTATGCAGAAGAAAATTTTTTAATTTTAATTAAGTCCAGTGTATCATTAAAAATATTTTTCCCCATGTCATGCAGTTGGTATTATATACAAGAACTCTTTGCTTAACCCAAAGTCACAAAAATTTTCTCCTGTATTTTCTTCTGAAAGTTTTGTGGTTTTACAAAATTTTACATTTAGAGTTATAATTGGTTAAGTTATTGTTATAAGATGTGAAGTAAAGTTTGAGTTTTTTTCTTTTCTTTTTTTTTTTTTGCATATGGATATTCAGTTGTTTCAACAGCATTTTTAGAAAGTCTATTAGTTAGACTATTACACTATTTTAGACTATTAACACTCAGCTTTCTTTATAGTCCAGCTCTCTATCAAAAATAAGTCAGCCATATTTATGTAGGTCTTTTTCCATTTGAATCTTTCAACTTTACTCTTCAAAAATTACTTTGACTATTCTAGCTCATTTACTTTTCCATATAAATTTTAGAGTCAGCCTATCTATATATTCAAAAATTCTGTGGGATTTTGATCGCGATTGAGTTAAATCTAAAGATCAATTTGGGAAATTTTAATTTAAGATTTTAATACATCTTAACTTGGTAGAGTGTTCGAATTCATGGATACAGAAAGTATCTTATTTTACTTAGATCTTCTTTGATATTTCATCAAATTTTATAGTTTTCAAGATACAGATACTAAACATGGTTTTGGTTGGGTTTTTTCCTTTGCTTTGATTTTATGCCCAAGTTTTCTCTTTTTTCAAGCTATCTAAATAGTACTTAATTTTTTTTTCAGTTTCTAATTAATAAATAGGAATACAATTGATTTTTGTGTGTTGACCTTGTATCCTGTGATCTTGCTAAACTCACTTGCAAGTCCTAGGATCTTTTTGGTGTTGAATTTCATCTAATGCTTTTTCTGCAGCAGCTGATGTATGATCATGTGGGCTTTTTTTGCTTTAGTCAATTAATATGGTAGATTATACTGGTTTATTTTTAAATGCTGAAACTGCTTAGTGTTTCTGCAGTAAAAACCTTTTTTTTTTTTTTTTTGGTGATGTATTGTTTCTTTTACTGGTTGCTGGAATTGATTTGATGATGTTTTCTTAAGGATTTTAGTCTCATTTATAAGGATTTATGTCCTTAGTTTTCTTTTCTTGTGCTATTTTTGTCTTATTTGGTATCAGGTTAGTGCTGCTGCATGATATGACTTTGAAAATGTTTTCCGTTCTTTTATCTTCTGAAAGATATTGTGTAGAATTTCTGCTATTATTTCTTTATATTTGTTAGAATACACCAATAAAACCATGTGTACTGAAAACTTTCTTTTTGGGGAGTGTTTAAACTAAATTTTCCATTTCTTTAAGAGACATAGACTAGTAGGATTTTGTTCCTTTGTGGGTGAATTTTGGTAGTTTGTGACCTTCAAGAAATTGGACCATTTCATCTAAGCTGTTAAACTTTTATCCATAGGGTTGTTTAGTATTTCTATATTATTCTTTTACTGTCTATGGGGTCTATATTGATATTCTCTTTTTCATTTTCAATTTTAGTAATTATTGTCTTCTGTACTTTTTCCTTTTTGTCAGTCTGTCCATAGTTTTACCTTTATAATTATTGTTACAAAGAATCAGCTTTTAGTTTTTCATTAATGTTCTTTGTTGCTTTTCTCTTGTCAGTTTTAGTGATTTCTGCTCGTATGTTTATTTGTGTTTCCTTTCCTCTACTTGGACATCTGTATTTTAATTGTTACACTATCACAGCTTAACACTTAACAACTTAATTTTGTTTCAACTGAAATGATTATAGTATGTCTTCAATCAGGTATTTTCAAAGAAAATAATACATATGTCATATGACTTTTTAAGCCCTGCCCCCTTGAAAATTTTTCTCTGTTGATCATACATGAAAGCGAACCTAAAATTCTTAGGTTGCAACATTTTCCCTTTAGAAACCTATAGATGTGGCTTCACTGTCATCTAGAATTAGGTTATAGAGGTATTTGAAGCTACTCTTATTTGTGTTCTGTCTTAAGAAACAGATTTTCCCTTCTGCTAATGACATTTTAAATTTATTTTTGTAGTTTAAATTTTTCTAAGAAGTGGACCAATTTCCAATAGTTTTTACCTGGTGTTTGATCTCCAGGTCTTTATTCAGCTCAGAAAAGTTATTAGATGATATTAAAAGTTATTAGATGATAAAAGTTATTAAAAGATTATTACTTTATACAACTTTTTTTGGTTAAATAATAATTCTGATCTCTTCATAGTAAATACTATTGGTTATTAAAATAGGGATTTGCTATTCCTTATTCTATATTTCTATTGACTTTCAAGTTTTGTTTTTTTTAAATTATTTCTCTGCAGTCTGTAATACCTTTTTTATTTTGTTACCTCTTATCTTATCTTATTCTCTTGAATTTAGATTTTTAAGAATAGATTTGCTTATATTTATTAAGGTTATTTCCTGTTGTTCTCTTTTGTACAAGCCAATTAATTTTCTGAAATTTTATTCTGAATCTTACATTTGACATTTCCTAGGTTTATACTTTCATTCTGAATCTTTATTACATTATTATTTTCCCTCAGTTTTGCAGTATTTTCTTCTCTTACCCAGTCACTGTCTAGAACAGGGCCTGGCATACAGTAGAGGTTCAGTGGACATTTGTTTAATGAATTAATTGTGAGGAAGGTGAAATCTTTGTAGACATTGGGTATGTGAATTAACCTTGGACCTGCTCTTACTGTGCTTATGTAATGGTCTAATGTCCCTTTTCAGATCTACAACTGCAGGCTAATTGATGTGCATAGTTTCCAATCTAACTCCTAGCTTACTACTACTATGTCTCTTTTTCATTCAGATGATATCTTCCCCTATGTCTGATGTCCACCGATAGTAATGATGGAATGTGTGAGCAAGCATCATTTCCATGTCTACCAATGTTCATCTGCACGTATCTATATCTATAATAGTTTCTCATGGTGGTTACCTATCCCATGTACAATGCTCAAATGAAAGCTTCCTTTTTGTATTTCTACCCAACTGATATCTGGCTTTTGCTCTTTGGCCGTACGAAGATGTAAAACAGAGCAGAGAGATTTGTAGGCAGATGTATTCAGTCATTGAAGGAAAGACTTATGGCAAATTTTCTGGGTGGTGCAGACTTTCAGAAGTTACACTAATAAGAAGTAGCAGACAGTCCTCTCCCATGCATTCTAAAAGCAGATTTCTCATGTGGCAAGACAAAAAAGGAAAAAAATATCATTTAACATAAAATGGGGCCCTATATCTGAGACCCTGTGAGGTCATGTCTGTACAGCAGATTGGACTCCTGCTTAAGTTTTTCTTATGGAGGCAGGAGTGATTTGGTGATGACATAAAGGGGCCCTGATAGGGGACTGTCAACTTTTTCTTAGGTGACAAGACTAGTTCAGAAAAACAAAAAATTATCCAATCAGCTCCTCCTTGGCTTTCCCAGGGCAAAATTTTAGAAGCTTGTCTAAATCACCTCCAATTGCCTCCTTTGAAAATAGGTGTTGATGTGAAAAATTAGGACTCTCTGGTTCTTACCACAAGCACTGCCTTTCTTTTCTCACTGGCAAAAGTATGAATACAAAGGTGGCCCGAAGTGGTTCTTGAAGGTTTATTTTCAAGCTAAACCCCAGGTACAATCGTGCTCTCAGTACCATCAACTGGCTCATCAAATATGCGTCAGAAAATATACACAAGTACGTGTATGTTTTGGGGGTGGGGAAAGATTAATTTCAAACTTGACAGAAGAATTTGTCAGGAGGATATCTGGTTTTGTTTTGTGCAATGCCTTAATGAACCATCTTGTAAAAAGACCTCATAGAGCATGATGTGAGGTCCAAGTTAGGCAGAGAGAAACAAGCTATTCTGCCTCCCAAGTTGGGCTTCCAAAGAGATCTCCAGAAGGAGAATAGCTGGTCCCAGAATAGGGAATGGGGGGTTAGCAGAGTAATACGACAAGAGACTGGATCGAGGCAGCTAAGGAAAGTAGCTGGTGGTTAAAAGCTGAAGAGAAAAGATGGTCACGCAGACATCTCAATGGTAGGTATGATGGAGATACTTTTAATACCTGAATTGTTTAATATCTACTCTTAAGTTCTTTGTATTACATAGTTGATTTGGTCTTAGTCTTGTGCAAACCCTGTATTAATGAATTCTGAGCTATTCATGATTCCTGCAAGATTAGTACAAGATAAAATACAAGGTTAGGTTCCTGTGGGCCTCTGGTCAAACACTTTCATCATTGTCAGTATATAAACTTGTCTCATGTGTGTTTCTGTTTAAAGACACCTTTTAATATATTGTTGCTATATTAACATTGAACTCATGGCCAGTAGCACTAAAAATTGTGATTGAAAGTTGTTTATCTACACATATTGTCTCTATAAGGCACATCCTAGTCTCTTGCACCTAGGAACACTAGACAACAATTCAACACTATGCATGGGGGGCATTTTAAACAGTGAAACCATCAGCAGAAACGCACAAAAATGTGGGGAAAATGGCCCTAAACGGACTGCAAAGAGAACTCGCATTTACAGTATGAGCTGAAACAAGAAGGCAGAGTGTTGCCTTGTTCTCACCTCAGCCTAGACTGTGCGTGTTGGCTAACTTAAATATATTCCCGCTCTGCTCATGGTCATGAATAACCACTGTGAGTATTGATTTTGGGATTACAAAATATTTTTATCAAGTAAGTGAACTCACAGTTGTGGAATCCTCAAATGGTGGGGACTGACTTTATTTTGATATAATCTTTCCTCATGGTGACCCCCAAAATGTTTGTAAATGCTTGCTTTACACCACTTCCCATTGTATTCATTTAGGAGAAATCAAGGAATTAAGGTGATGTCCCATCACTGGGTTGATGTATGTCAGAGTTCCTGATACCTAGTTAATACTAATTATTGTTGTCATTATTCTTAGTATTTCATGAAGTGGAATATAAGATAGCAACCCTCTGTTTCATATATACCTTATAATGCATACTTCCTTTTCATGATTACTCTTACTATTTAAAAAGTTTCAGCTATGTAAAGGGGGGATATGTGTGCATCTGTGTAGGAGAGCAGCATGCAAAGTAACCTGCTTCATGTAAACTCTATAAGGAGGGTTTTAGCTCCAGAATCCTTGTTTTTATTTGCCCCTACTCCTTGCTCCTAAATTCATTCTCTGTCACCAACAGTGCAATTGTGATGAGGACATCATATGATGAGTCAATTCTCTTAAGAGACTACTGTCAAGAAAAGAACATTATACAGGGATCCCTTGCCTTTTGAAAGTTGAATTTATGCCACTTTGCTTTTATGAAAGACCTTCATCAGTACCTGTTTTTGCTATTCGAAAGGAATTTTCTCTTTTATAAAGAAAAGTGCTTCTTTGCTTTATGTCATTTCTGCTTTACGAAAGATTTCTTAGGAATGCTCTCCTTTCGGATAGTGGGAGAAACATGTATTTATTATTTGCATCTTACTAAATACTCTTCATCTACTATTCCATTTAGTAAACTAATTTTCCCTTCTTTCCCTCCTCTCCCCCCTTTCCTTCCTTCTTTCTCCTGGAGGTAATCAATGCTAAAAAGAATGCAAGGCTTAATCAAAACACTCATGGCTTCGAGAGAGGGCTGTCCCTCTCACAGTTTCCTTTGGCAACACTTTGTTAGGACAAGGAGCTTGTGGCCAAACTTCTAGTCTCAGTCAGAAATTCTGGCAACTAAGTTCCCTAGCACATATAAATCCAAAAATTCAAAAGTTTTGTCCAACAAACTTATTCTGGATTGCCATACAGATTGCCAATGTGAGAACCATCTCCAAATATGCTATTAAATCCTCTAAATTAAGTCTCTGTCACCAGCTGTGCAGTTGTGATCTGTTAAGTTCATTTCAGCCACTCAGTCATGTCCAACTCTTTGCGACCCACATGGACTGCGGCAGGCCAGGCTTCCATGTCCATCACCGACTCCCAGAGCTTGCCCAGACTCATGTCCATTGAGTTGGTGATGCCATCCAACCTTCTCATCCTCGGTCGTCGCTTCTCCTCCTGTCTTCAATCTTTCCCATCACCAGGGTCTTTTCCAATGAGTCAGTTGTTCGCATCATATGGCCAAAGTATTGGCGTTTCAGCTTAAGCATCAGTCCTTCCAATGAATATTCAGGACTGATTTCCTTTAGGATTCACTGGTTTGATTTTTTTTGAGGATAGCTAATCTCCATTTCCATATCAGCTTTCTCATCAATACAGTGGGGGAAACAAACAAACAAACATCCTGGGCTGGAGGTCAGGCCTCTGGACTTGTCTCAAGGTTCTGCCACTACCAGGTTCCATTACCAGCCTTGGGTTGAAGCTTTATTCTCTATAAATTAAGTAGACAGAACTGAGGTAAACTTTAATGTAGGCCTGACAAATTTAAGAGGGGAAAATGTGTTCAGTTCAGTTCAGTTCAGTTCAGTTCAGTCGCTCAGTCGTGTCTGACTCTTTGCGACCCCATGAGTTTCAGCACGCCAGGCCTCTCTGTCCATTACCAACTCCCGGAGTCTACCCAAACCCATGTCCATCGAGTTGGTGATGCCATCCAACCATCTCATCCTCTGTCGTCCCCTTCTCCTCCCACCCCCAATCCTACCCAGCATTAGGGTCTTTTCCAATGAGTCAACCATTCGCATTAGGTGGCCAAAGTATTGGAGTTTCAGCTTCAACATCAGACCTTCCAATGAACACCCAGGATTGATCTATTTTAGGATGGATTGATTGGATCTCCTTGCAGTCCAAGGGACTCTCAAGAGTCTTCTCCAACACCACAGTTCAAAAGCATCAATTCTTCGGCGCTCAGCCTTCTTCACTGTCCAACTCTCACATCCATACATGACCACTGGAAAAACCACAGCCTTGACTAGACGGACTTTTGTTGGCAAAGTAATGTCTCTGCTTTCAAATATGCTATCTAGGTTGGCCATAACCTTCCTTCCAAGGAGTAAGCGTCTTTTAATTTCATGGCTGCAATCACCATCAGCAGTGATTCTGGAGCCCCCCAAAATAAAGACTGACACTGTTTCCAGTGTTTCCCCATCTATTTCCCATGAAGTGATGGGACCAGATGCCATGATCTTAGTTTTCTGAACGTTGAGCTTTAAGCCAACTTTTTCACTCTCCTCTTTCACCTTCATCAAGAGGCTCTTTAGTTCTTCTTCACTTTCTGCCATAAGGGTGGTGTCATCTGCATACCTGAGGTTATTGATATTTCTCCCGGCAATCTTGATTCCAGCTTGTGCTTCATCCAGCCCAGCGTTTCTCATGATGTACTCTGCATGTAAGTTAAATAAGCAGGGTGACAATATACAGCGTTGACATACTCCTTTTCCTATTTGGAACCAGTCTGTTGTTCCATGTCCAGTTCTAACTGTTGCTTCCTGCCCTGCATACAGGTTTCTCAAGAGACAGGTCAGATGGTCTGGTATTCCCATCTCTTTCAGAATTTTCCACAGCTTATTGTGATCCACACAGTCAAAGGCTTTGGCATAGTCAATAAAGCAGAAATAGATGTTTTTCTGGAACTCTCTTGCTTTTTCGATGATCCAGCGGACATTGGCAATTTGATCTCTGGCTCCTCTGCCTTTTCTAAAACCGCTTGAACATCTGGAAGTTCACGGTTCACGTATTGCTGAAGCCTGGCTTGGAGAATTTTGAGCATTACTTTACTAGCATGTGAGATGAGTGAAAATGTGTACATGTGTTAAATTCTAATTAAACTTGAATTTCAGGGAAACAACAAATAATTTTCTGCATAAATATATCACATTCAGTATTTGAAACATGCTTCTGCTTAAAAGGGCTTCCCTGGTGGCTCAGATGGTAAAGAATCTGCCTGCAATGCAGGCAATCTGGGTTTGATCCCTGGTTTGGGAAGATGCCCTGGAGAAGGGAACGGCTACCCACTCTAGTATCCAGTATTGCCTGGAGAATTCCATGGACAGAGGAGCTTGGCAGCTACAGTCTATGGGGTTGCAAAGAGTCAGACATGACTGTGTCTCTGCATAGCTGTCATCTCTTGGCAGATGCTGCCAGGTATCTATGAGGCTTTGGGGCTTGTGGTGATCCATATCTGCCTGATACTCAGTGTGAATGACTTTCAGAGAATAATGATTACTGCTCTACCTTCATGTCCAAACATTGTTCCTGTTCCCCTTTTGGCTAATTCTAACCCAGAGCAATGTAGAGAAGAGGCTTGTGGACAACAGTTCCTGCATAACCAACCTGAGGCAGTACAGTCATATTCAGGAAATCCAGAGGAATCTGTTGAAAAGTTATTTGAGTTAGTAACAGAATTTGGCAGGTAACAGGGAGATAAAATAATGGCTTACCTATATAACAGTGATAATGAGTTAGAAGATATAGTAGGAAAAATCCCATTTGGCAACTGAAAACATAAAATACTTAGGGATAACATCAGCAAGAACTGAGCGGTGTCTGTCTACGTGTTACATACTTCACAGCATTACTGAGGAACATAAAAGCAAATTTGAGTAAATGGAAACGTGAACCATGTTCTCTCATGGAAACTTGGTACTGTAAAGATGTCAGTTCTTCATTTAATTTGTAAATGTGGTACAATTCCAATAAAATTCCAAGAGCATTATTTTTGAGAACACATAAAATTATTTTAGAACTCATCTGAAAGAGTAAACGAGACTAACAAAGAAAAGTTAGAAAAAGGAGAATAATGAAGGAGGACTTGCCTTACCAGATGTGAAGACATGTTTTAAAGTTATGGTAAGTAAAACAATACAAGATTGACACCTAAAGAGACAGACATACCAACCACTGGAATGAAATACTGAGATTTGATAAAAAATGATATTTCAAACCACTAGATAAAGAATAGACTCTTTAGTAAATGATATTGGGGCAAATAGTTAACCAGTTGGGAAAAAATGAAGCTGGATTATCAGAGACTCAGCACACAGCAGAAGCCTCTTCTGAGCAGCCCCTGCCTCCCCACCCCCACTGGCACCCTCCATCCGTGTTTGTGGCTCCTCCCACCTCCCTTCTGCTCTGTATCTCCTGCCACAGTCCACTGCTCAGCATGGCTCTCCTCCTCACACACCTTCCGCTTCTCTCCATGCCTGCATGATACAATCTAAGCTCCATAACCTGGCATTCAAGACACCTCCCTCTGGCCCCTCTGCCTCCCCTCTGCCCTCAGGTATCTTCATTACCACTTTCAGTGCAGCCCCACCAGCCTGCTTCCTGCTGTTACCCTCTCCCAGTGGATCTGTCCTGTTGCTTTGTTCTTCCTATTGATTTCTCCTCAGCTGCTCTGCCTGGTCAAAACCATCCCACCATTTGGTTCTGCTCGGATTATACTTTGTCTGAGAGACTTTTTTAGCAATCTTCCTGCCATTACAGTATGTTCACTCCTTTATTATAGCATACGTCTGATACTACCGTTCTTTGTATGAGAGCTGTGTCTTTTCATCCACCGTGTTATTTTCCACAGTGCAAGGAACTCGGTTTGCATTTGATTAACTGAATTCACCCTGCTGCATAGGCTGCATAGGAATTGACAATTTTCAAAGGATTTGAGTGTATAAGTGCACTCACCACTGAAAATAGTCTGAGTATTGTATTTTTAATGGAATAATCCTTTATTTATATAGTGTTCTACCATTTATTTATAAATGTCTTTCACATAATGAGAACCAGTCTGAGTAAATATTTGCATTTTCCTGGAGAAACTGATTTATCTAATGTTACATGGATACTTAGAGGGCAGAGTTGGGGTATAAAATCCGATTTCTTCCTTTCTAGTGCTGTGCCTTGTTGACCTCAGGGGTTCCACTGGGAAAGAACCTCAAGGTCTTATGTTATGAGAGGGCATCACTCTAATATCCACTGTCTTCCTACAGGGTTGCAGAAATTATGATTGCAGGAGCTCTTTGGTTGTTTAGAGTCTGAATAGAATAGAGCTTCTTCTGTAATTAGTTCATTGGGCATATCAGTGTTACCAGTTCATGGATGTCCCACCTGACCACCAGACTTTTGTCCCCTAGACTGTGGAGTGACTGCTAGGTTTTCTCCTTTCTCAAGTGTGGGTACGGCCTCACTGCTTCATGGCTGACATGGCGGGCTTGCCCAGCCTCCTTCACGGAGGTCATTGGACCCTGTATATTTTCCTACAAATGTCTCTGGCATTTGAGAAGCGAGTGAGCCCCACAGCGCCTGCTTGTTCACAGAGGGCCTTATCAGTTGTTGATGAGACCCTGTCTAGGCTCACAGACAGGCAGTTTCCTCCAGCCCCAGAGCCTGAGCCCGCTGTGGAGCCAGAAGAAGGTGATAAGCCTCCGAGAAGATTTTTTAGGAGCCTTGCCTATCTTTCACACCAAGTCGCCAGGGTACATTTTCCATGGTCGCCATTTACAGATAGGGTGGCTGCTCTGGATAAGGCTGGGGCGGCCGTGGGGGGCGGGAATGGGGAACAGTGAAGGGGGCAAATGGGTTTTCCAATTAGCCACCCTCGGGTCTCCCTTAGGACCCTGTAGGATTTGTCTCAGACAACTTTTTTTTTTTCTTTTTCATTGTAAAAATTCCTCCGTAGCCAGCTAAGCAAACCTCTGAGGCTGACTCCAAAGCAATCCTACAGGGTAGACCCAGATCCTGATGGTAAAAGTTGAATCTTGTTGGGCCTTAACTGTGGGGAATGTTCCTTCTGCTGCTGCCAGACAGGAGGGCTGTGGCCATAGGGGAAGCAGGACTGCCACAGAAAAGCCTGATACAAAGCCCAGTGTTTTAGAGCAGTCAGGTTACAGGCAATACATTATAGAATCTACACAAATCAACCCCTTGAGGACTCCCTCAAGCCCCTCCTTGCCAAGTGTTCGGGCAAGGCGGCTAGAGGAAAGCACAGGGAATCGCCTGTGCTTGACTGAAAAGCAAGACGTGTTCATTTTCTTGGGATCCAGAAGATCTGTCTTCTCTTTGGAGTCTTTCTAAGAGCTATAAATGATTGATGCCAAGGGTGTACTGCTGATTTACAGCATTCACAAAAAGTTAAATGAGGGCTTCTTATCATGTTTAGAGAATAGATCATCTTGTTTTCTTGTTTGGACAAGTAAATGTGTTCTAGCCTCTACAAAGAGAATGGAAGTACAATCCATTTTTTAAATGGAGTGTTTCAAGTTATCGAAGTGCCTATCCATTGTATTGTCTCATTTAATTGTTAATAACACTATTTTCCAATGAAGAAATCAGGTTCAGGAAGTTAAACCCCATGTCCAGAGTCACACAGCTAGCAGAGCCAGAGAGGGATTCCTCTGAGTTACTTCTTCCTTCCATTTCTTGCTGCTTATTGTTTTTTAACAGTTAGTTTTGTTTTGGTCATAGAGCAAACCAAGATAGAGTGTAGCCTTCTAGGGTCAACTAGGGAAATAAACCATGAGGTTTGGTGATGATGCAACAGTGTGTGTGTTGGCTGATGTGGAGGGGAACAGGTGGGTGGCTGTAATAAAAGGTGGACCACTCTGAAGTAGAGTTATTTTATAGGATGCTACCAAAAGACTGCTTACTCCTTTTCTTGATTTGTTTTCCCAGTGATAACACGAAGACTATTACCACTGCTTTGAAATACACTTTGTTAAATTTCCCTCCTGTCAACTCACATCATAATCTCAAAAATTTTGTCTCAGCTATCATGGTGTGGGGCAGGCAGTTTGGGTCTAGCCTCCTGTTCTTGGGTGAGATGATGCCTATACTGACTGAAGTACAGTGGTGGCCACATAGAAAATGGACAAGTGGTAGCCATAATTGTCATTATGGTCATTATTGTTTCTAGCAAGCAGCAATGAGTGTGAGAATGGACTGGGTTCTTTACGCAAAGAGAAATGCATAAACACAGTACAAATGGAAAATACAGATGATATGACTTCATTTAAGGCTCCTAAGCAGTCCCAGAGGAAAAAGCACTAGTAGCCTGTGGGACCACTTTGCAAGTAGGGTTGCAAGGTAGCAGTCCTATTCATCCATGGCTAAAGCTTGGACACTCTTCTTTCTGGTTTCTGTTTATTCTAAGAAACCTGAGCCTTGGGGAGAAAGACAGGTGGAAATGCCTTTCTGATCCCCTGGGAAGAAGGAACTAATTAGTAGTCTGCAGAAGAGATTCCCAAGCCTAATATTGACCTTCCTGTCCAGCTTCCTTTATTTTGCAACTTGATAACTTAAGGCAGCCACAGTGAAGACCACCAACTACTCACCCTCTAGATAAAATTCCTCACTGGAACTTGGATTTCAAGTTTACTTAGAAGAGGTGATGTGGGTACCAGCAGCCACAGCTCACGGTGTTAGCACTGTTGGCCACTGGATGCTGCCCAGTCCAAAGCAGCTCTCTTTTAAACTCAGCCTGAAATGGTCACAATACTTCTTAGTGACCCCAACAGTCTTTCTACCTTTTGAATTCTGGGGACAGACTCTGCTACTGAAGGTGCTTCAAGAATCATTTCATAGCATCAGTGGTTTTACTTTTCAATACAGTGCTGGGAGAATGATTAGAAACTTTGGTGTTCCAGATTCATTTGGAAAAATAACAAGACGAGGACAGGGTGGGTGGTAAGCACGTGTATGTCTACTTTATTGATGATGAAATAGAAGACAGAAGGTTACGCTAACTCTGGGAATTTAAATCCTGAAAGGTTCCTGGATCCCAGAGAGCAAAATGCCTGGGTTTATCTGGTTGTGCATTTAACACAGCTTGACTAACTATGAGGAGGGGCTGTATTTTCCAACTTTGCGCTCTAATCTGGGAAGTATGCCTCAAGGGGACAATAAGGAGCTGATTTTAGTATCCCTAAGGCCCAAAGTCTGTGACTCAATACCCTCTCTTGACCACTAACACTGCCACGTGGATGTCACACCTCTCTTACTTATGGTACAACTTTACCCCAGAGACCTCTGTCTCACCAAGAAGGAATGTGTGAATTGCCCCCTGGGGAATCACCATTACTTGAGTTACTGCATGTCCCAGCATTTATGAGTCTTCTTTCTCACATATTTTTACTGGTAAAATGAAGAAAGAAATTTTACATTGGAAAAATAAATACAATATATAATTTTATTTTTTTAAATGAAAGGCATAATTTGTTCCTTCTCCACAGTAAAGTCTCTTTTATCCATCATCTAATCAACTAGAAATTCAGTAACCCAAGTTTTTAAAAAAATATCAGTTGTCTTAATAAAAGGAGGACAAATAATAAACACTGCTCCACTAGGAAAAAAATGTGAAAGCAGTTTTCAGAGAATACAATAGTGGAGCCAGTATGCTTTTCACTTAATACCCAAATCAGCATTTCTTAAAGCATGTGCACTGGGATAACCAGGTATCAGAGGCCCCAGGAGGAAGGACCCCACTTTCCTGAACCTTGGAAACTCTGAAAACCACTGCTTGCCATTCCCATATCTGCAGAGCTGTACCAAGATCTTGAGGCATGGTTCATAATTCTCAAAGTTCTTTCCAAATAATTCAGTCTCATTTGATTGGCAAATGTAGCTTTGCTGCTGCTGCTGCTGCTGCTAAGTCACTTCAGTTGTGTCTGACTCTGTGTGACCCCATAGACAGCAGCCCACCAGGCTCCTCTGTCGCTGGGATTCTCCAGGCAAGAATGCTGGAGTGGGTTGCCATTTACTTCTCCAAAATGTTGCTTTATTGCCCTTTAATTCTTTGAGAATTAATTGGCTGTTTGGTGCAACTGAATAACTCAGCCAGCTATTGGCATAACTAGTGAGTCACAGAGCTCTCCTATTTTCTCTTATTCTGGAAAAGTTTGGGGCTTTTTGCATGTGTAAAAAGGAAGGTGATTTATTTTTTCCTTTTCCAAATTTGCTGAGTTACTTTCAGTGAGTGTCAGAGATGTCTTTCATTTTATTCACTAGTCAGTTTTAGGCTATTTAGACTTTTCCTTTCTCCTACTGAAGTGACTTCAGAATTTAAAGTAAATATTTACTTTAAAAATCTGTGTCCTGAGCAACCCAAATGTCCAATGATAGATGAATGAATAAGTAAAATGTGGTATTTAAATGCAATGGAATATTATTTGACTATTAAAAGGAGATTCTGACACATGCTACATGTATGAACCTTGAGCCCCTTATGCTAAGTTAAATAAACTAGACGGAAAAAGACAAAATATTGTACAGTGTCACTTGTGAGATGCCTAGAGCAGTCAATTCAAATTCATAGAAACAGACAGTATAATGCTGATTGCTAGGGGCCGAGGGGAGAGCGGAGGTAAAGAATTATTACTTCGTGGGTGAGGAGTTTCAGTTTCACAAGATGAAAAGTGTTCTGGAGATGGATGGGGATGATGGTTGCACAATAATGTGGAAGTATTTAATGCCACTAAACTGTCAAAAAAAGAGACATGGTTAAAAATATTAAATTTTATGTTTTATATATATATATATAGCCACAACTTAAATGTTTTCATGTCCTGTGGATATTGCCATCGCTTGGCCATGATTTGGGGGGTTTTGGATGGAAAATGAAGATGCAACTGTCTCTCCAGAGCACTTGGGGACAGCTCTGAAGCTTTCAGTTCTGTCAAGCAGATGCCAGAGTTCAGTTGCCTGCAGTCAGGATCCCTGATGTCCAGGACACTTAACAGAGCCTTTTCCTGGGTCCATATTTTTTCTTGACAAAGTGATAATGCTCCTAATTAGCGAGGAGACCTGCATCCCGACAGCCTGACAAGCCAGGCCCTTGGCCGCTGGGCTGGAGAGGGAGGGGGCAGAGGGCTGTCTGCAGGACCAGCTTGGGGGCTGAATCCGATCCGCTTGGGAGTGGATGAACACCCAGCAGACAAGAGGCAGGGGCTGGGGGAAAAAAGAGGCCCATAGATAGAGAGGGCAAGAGGGGAATGTTTTGCTGACAGAAAAGAGATATATTTTAGACTGAATTCTAATGCTAGCTATGCCTTAATCTCTTTGCCAGAGCACAATGCTCTCAGGATAACCTGAATTAGTGTCTTCTATACTGTTCCTCTAGTGAGGACCCAAGGAGACTGCAAAAGAGTGTCTCTCTTCTCTCTCTATGCTTCTTTCTAGATAATCAAAACCCATGAGGATTCTTTAAAAAAAAATTTTTTTTTTTTAATTTATTTGGCAGTACCAGGTCTTAGTTGCAGCATGCAAACAGTTGTAGCACATGGGATCTAGTTCCTTGACCAGGGATTGAAATTGGGCCCCCAGCATTGGGAGTGCAGAGTCTTTTCCACTGGACAACCATCAGAGAAGTCCCCATGAGAACTCTTAATGAATGATTTAAGACAAATCAGGGGACCTTAACAGCTAAAGGTCACCTCCAACTGTGCCGCATCCTGCCCTTTCTCTTCTCTTCTGTCTCTCCTGGGACAGGCCCTCACATCTTGAAGACCGTTGTCCTCACTGACCTCTACAATGCAATTGTGAGTTGAATAGTGGCCCCCAAATACATATCCACCCAGAACCTGTACATATCATCATATCTGGAAAAAAATGTTTTCACAAATGTAATTAAGGATTTGGAGATAAGGCCATCCTGGATTATCCAGGTGATCCCTAAGTCCAATGACAAGTGTCCACGTCACAGGAAGGCAGAGGGAGATCTGAAACACAGAGAAGAGGCCATTTGAGGTTAGAGACAGAAATTGGAGGGATGTAGGCACAGACCACTGGTAAAGAGTCTGTCTGCAATGCAGGAGACCCCAGTTCAATTCCTGGGTCAAGAAGATCCCCTGGAAAAGGGATAGGCTACCCACTCCAGTATTGTTAGGCCTCTGTGGTGGCTAAGACGGTAAAGAATCCACCTGCAATGCGGGACACCTGAGTTGTATCCCTGGTTTGGGAAGATCCCCTGGAGAAGGGCATGGCAACCCACTCTAGTATACTTGCCTGGAGAATCCCTATGGACAGAGGAGCCTAGCAGGCTACAGTCCATGGAATCACAAGAGTTGGACATGACTGAGTGACTAAGCACAATACAGCACAACCCCAAACCAAGGAATTGCTGAAAGCGGCAAAGATGATTCCTCTCTAGAGCCTTTGGAGGAAGTGCAGCCATGTTGACCCTTGATTTCAGATTTCTGGTGTTCAGAACTATGAGAGTATAAATTCCTGTTGTTTTAAGCCATTAAATTTGTTGCAGCAGCTCTAAAAATGAATTGCAAATACCAGTACTTAAAACCAGCATGGTGGTCTTCTTTATTGCTGAATTGTAACTGGTGGAACTTGCAATTTGTTTTCTTGAGAAAGAGCCACATCAGTGGCATGTTGGCGGTGCTTCTCACTTCTCACACTGTGTGCCCATGCATCACCTGGGGACCCTGTTTTGGGGCAGGCTGTGAGACATCCTCAGGGCTGGGGCCCATGATTCTGTCTTTGTGCCTTATCTTCCTTACCTGTTAAACAACGAGCTTGGGCTAGTGTTGCTCAAGTTTTTTCTAGCTCGAATTTTCTGTGAGTATGGGATGCTTTCCAGACATAGACAGACGACTCTGTGGGGTCTCAGTATCCATCTTGATCTTTGAACACCAACCTTTACTTTCAGGGTGAGGCCTTTCTTCTCATTTTGCCTATACCAGAGCACAAAATGTCCTGATTCTCTGCAATGTAAAAGAGAGCGATAGAACACTCCTTCGTCCATTGCTGCTGTGGTTTTCTCACTGGTCAGCTGAGGCATTACCCCCCACCCCCACTCCCTACCCCTACCCTCTGCCAAGTGAGTTGTGAGCTTTCTTCTGAATAGCTAATTCCCATGAATGAATTGTTGCTGAGCCTCCATTTTCAGAGGAGTGTGTTTGTGTGTGTGTGTGTGTCGGTGTTAATAATCCTCACTGACCACATCCCTATGGTCAGCTCGTGCACATAACTGAGTGTGAAGTCTAACTGTTCAGAGTCTGCAACTATGATTTGTGTTCCCTTGGCACAGTCTGGAAAATACCCATTCTCTGTGGGTGTTGCTCTGTGGGCATAAAATGTCCACTGTCTTTATCAGAATGTCACCCCCTTAATACATGGTTTTAACAAACAGCACTTTACTTCTAAGATTGACACTGCAGAAAATTGCGAAAATGCTATATGAGTGTCCCATAATCCCAGCAGGACAGCTATTTTCAAAAGCCACATTTCTTCCTCTGAGTTCTTATTGCCTGAGCACACATCTAGAAGTAAGCACTTAAGAGATTTGGTTTAAAAAAACCTGATAAGGTGGGAGCCATTGTTCTTTCCTGGGTGTCCTTTCCTGGTATCTCTTTCTCAGTCTGTATAACTGCTCCCCATGACCTTTTTCTTGCTACATTTTGCTTCACCTCTGACTGCATATTGGAAAATTCTTCCCATGTGTTTGAGTTCAAATTCTCAAGAGAAAGAATCTAATTAGAGGAGGATCTTTTTTTTTCCCATGGGGCTACTACAAAATTGTTGGTCAACCTCTGATTGGTTCTCCCAGATCATGTGGTCCTGGGTCATGTGACTCAAATTGACCAAATTAGTGGTGGCTCAGGTATCACAGGACACAAACCATAATCCAGGCAGCAGAGGACTGGGGGCCAAGCAGACTTTCTATAAAGAGGATATGGGAAGGGCTGGCAATGACCCAGTTTCTAGGCCACATGCTTCCCTCATCTTTCTCTGAAAGGGCTATAGATGTAAAAGGCCTATGTGGAGACTCAGGGGACTAGAGGTCATAGCTGTACAGTAAATACCAGTCAGTGCCTCTTTGTCTCAGTCTTCAAAGTTGAGAAGTGGTGAAGTCAAAGTTACAGAGAATTGAAATTGACCTTCTTGCAATAAGTGTGTTCAGGAACCAAAAATGAGCTGGTGCCCTTGTAGAGGTTCAGTCCAACATATCAAAACATTGTCAGGGAAAGCAGGCTGCAGAATTTCTGGGAAGTGATGGGTGTGAGAGGGCAGGAGAGGCAAGCTCTCAGCCATGAATGTGTGGTGTGCACTTGGACATGAATCGGGCTGAGCCTACCACACTGCACATCAAGGGTCATGGCACTGTGTGAATTCCATTTGCAGGTTCCCTTTTTAAAAGGCAGAGCTGACCTCCCCAGCTCTAATGGAGAGGAGCAGCCTCAAGATGACAACCAGAGAGGAGCAGGTTTCCCCGGCACTCAGGAGACTTTGATTGTCTGGGTCGAGCATCCACTTTGTTTCTGCTGGCCTCAGCTCCCCACTCCATTGCCACCCCCTTCCCACTTTCTGTACTGCTCACTTTTACTAAAGATTTCTTGTGTTTGAACAGCATAATGTGGCATCAAATGTGACTTGACTTTTAGAATAATGCAATAAAGCTTCTGGAAAAAATTAAGAATATCTTCACATCTTCATATCAGAAACTAGGTAAAAGATTTAAGATACAAAAAGCACTTACCATAAAAAAATAAGCAAACTTGGAATGTCTAAATTAAAAGTTTATGCATATCAAAAGATGTTACCCAGAAAATGAAAAGAAAGCCAAAGACTGAGAGAAATATCTATGATATGCATTTGTATATTATGATAAATACTTTTATAAATGCATAAATATTATGATATGTATTAGTACAAATCAGTAATAAAAATATAAACAACCCAATAAAAAATAAACTAAAGACTTGAACAGACACTAAATGGTCTTTAAATCATGCAGAGTGCTCAAGGTTATTACTCATGAGGAAAATGCAGTTTAGAAACCACAAGGTGTTATCACTTCATAGCCACTCAGGTAGTTGTAATAATTTAAAAGGCTGATAGCATGAACAGTATATTAACTTGATGTGGAAAAATGGAACTCACATATGTTGCTGTTGAAAGGGCAAATGGTGTAGCCTCTTTCGATAACTGTTTAGCACTTATTCTTTAGCTGCTAAGAATACACCTATACCACAACCACCAGCTCATTTCTAGGTATTTACCCAAAAGGGATGAAAGCATATACCTGTACATAGATTTGTTCAAGAATGTTCATAATGGTTTTAGTCTTAATAATGAGAAACTGAAAACAGCAAACATGCCCATCAATAGGTTAATGTGTAAACAATCTGTGTGATATATTCATATAATGGAATTAATAACAAAAAATTTCTGATATACACAAAAATGTGATTAAATCTAAAAACAATTATGGGTGCTAGACACAATAGACTACTTTCTTTGTGATTCTGTTTATATAAATTTGTAAAACTCACAAAAATCATCTATAGTGATAGAAATCAGAGCAATGGTTTTCTTTTAGGGGTGGGGCAAGGGGCAGAGAGTGACTGCAAAGGGTACTAGGAACTTTCTGGGGTGATGGGAATGTTTTATATCTTTTTTAGTCTTTATTTCTTTCAATTAATTTTTATTGGAGTACAGTTGATTTACAGTGTTGTGTTAGTTTCTGCTGTTCAGCAAAGTGAATCAGTTATATATATATATATATATATATATATATCCACTCTTTTTCAGATTCTTTTCCTATATAAGTCATTACAGAACATTAAGAGTTCCCTGGGATAAATTGGGAGATTGGGGTTTACATGTACACAGTGCTGTATATAAAATAGATAACAAATAAGATCCTACTATATAGAAGGAAATGTTTTATATCTTAAGTGGGATGTTAGTTACATGATGTAGTTGATGCTATGGTACCCTGTCCAAATGCCCTCTTTAGGACTCACAGACCCATGCCCCAGTGTTGGGAATATCAGTCAGGATAACTTACATCTGCATTCCTTCCTGGATATTGCCCTTAGCTTCAGAGAAATGCCTTGCCCAGTTGTCTTCCATGGAGTGGCCATGACTAATGACTGCTCAATGCAGGAATTCAAAGACCCAACCCCTTGCCTTATTTTGGACACTCTAAAGGATCATCCCTTCTCCAAAGCTCCCTATAGAATCAGCCAAGGCTTCAGTTGCAACAACATTATAGGTCAGCTTCTCTCTGTTCTTAGCCCTGCCTTTCCCACTTTATCATTTTAGAGTATATACTAGTAAACTTTATGTACCAGCTTCCCACTTCAGGATCTGTTTCCAGAAAATTGAACCAAAAATGGTCCTAGGAATGAACTCTAAAATAGGATTTTGAAGCTGGGTAAATGGCCAAACAATGGGCAATGAGAATCCCATAGAGAGTCCTTAGCATGCTTTATGGTGTGGTTGTTAAAATGTGTACAGGTGGTAGACATGATTGGGCTATCAATGGAAGGGCATGTGTTAGGTGGTGCACTTGGGTGAATGTGGGAAGCAGTAGCCACAAGGATTGTGGGCTTGAGTAGTTGTTACTGAATACATGGATACAAAGATACATGGAAACAAAGATAGTGACTGTCTCATCGTGATTAACCACCAATTCAAGGCAAACTATAACACTCAGAGGACATCCTAGGCAACATTAAGGAAACACTAATCTATTATCAAAATAAAAGCACTGTGAAGGATCAGGTACAGAACAGTGGAGCTTTAATGAAGGTTTATTTCAGAGTCTGGAACTCTAGTTCAGAAGAAAGGGGACCCTGAGAATGGGGTCTGGGATATCTGAGTAGATATTGCTGTGAATCTTTAAATCTTAAGTCACCTTAAGCCTTCTGGTCTGTAAATGGTCCACTCCTGCTTATTAAAAAAAACAAACACCGGTAAACAGCAAGAATACATATTTATTCAGAGATGGAATAGATAGTAGATTTTCTTGTTATTACTATCAGTAATAAATAATATTAGGTGCAATTCACTGAACAACTACTATGTACCAAGAATATTCATCTTTGCTCTCTCATTTATTCCTAATGACAACCCTGTGAAGTGAATGGCTTCACCATCTTATAGAGAAGGAAACTGAGGCTCAGAGATCTGAAATAAATGTCCCATCTTCACGAATCTTATGAGAGGTGAAGTCAGAATTTCAGCCTAGTCTGCTGACTGTGAAACCAGTACTGTTTCTGTCACACTAAATTGTATCCTGGTTGCAAAGATTTGTGGTCCAGTCACCTTGGAGAAAACACTTGGCTCCCAGCAAGTGGACTTAAGAAAATATGTTTTTTCTTTCATGTTTCTGAAGAAAGAATCAGTCATAAAGGGCATTCCTTTAAGACCTTCTGCTTTGAAGTGATAAAAGCTAGATTGAGGGAAGGCTCACAGGCCCCTGATCTGGGCTCACCCCTGCCCTTGGAGCCAGGAAATGTGATTTCTTCTGCCATTCCTTTCACTTACTGCACTTGCTCTGCTTCTTGGGTCTCCAGTGATTTTTTTTTTTCCTTAAGAAAAGAAGATAGCTTGGGTTAATTTCAAGTTCTCCACAATTTATCTGTACTGAGCTGGAAGAGTGTTGAGTGGGAAAGGGTTTCATTGTCCACGAGGGCCTCACAGCTCTTCAACACCCACCACTTCTGCCTCATGTCAAAGGAAAGCAAATAGGTTTATTAAATAGCTGTCAAACTGAATGAGCAAGCACCGAGAACACACAGAAGGGAGATTGGATTAGAGGTAGAGGACATGCCACACTAAACAAGGGCACAGATTTATGGCCTTGGCCATGCGGCCTAAGAAATGATGCCGAGGTAGATATGTATGAGGAGGCAGGCAGGGCCAAGGAAGTGAATGGTGAGGTACAGAGGGAAACGCTGAGGCATAACATGCTTCCAGAAAGGCCATGCTTTTCCTTCCAGCACTCAGAACACTGGAAAATGCAGCCTTTGATTGTCCAGCCTCTCCAGTATCGGATAGACCAAGATTAGAATTAGTATTGAGTGAGTCAGTTTGCAGCATCTGTTATATTGCTTGTGTTACTTTCAAGCGGGTTTATATTGAGTTTTATGTTACTTGAAACTTATGCAAGAAGTAGTGAATATTGATCACTTTTTTTAAATCTTGAAGAGTCTGTGTATGAGGTAAAGGCATTCAGAGTTTAACTTTGGGGAATTAGGACTCTCTTTGAGTAGGAGGAAGACTTATGAATGTCTTAGGTTTGTTTTCTTTATTTAGAAAACAATCATCTTACAAAATGACAAACTAGATGAATATCCACTTGAGTGGTTATTGCAGCCATCCAAGTATAGAGAAGTGATATTCTGAAAGGAGATGAATTAAGGTAGAAATAAATTCTCATTTGAGACATGTTGCTAGGGAAGAATTGGTGAAAGCCTATGATTAGAATTCTTGTATTTATATTAGAAATACTCAGGTGTTCATTTAAATAAAATGAGTCTTTATTATAAGGGAACAGTGGTATCTGACAAGACCTAGGACAAGGGAACTAGGACCCAAGAGATTAGAGTTGGTGCTCTTTGTCTCTCCTCTTCCTTTCTTTTCCCTCATCTTCATCATCCCCTTTCTGTATCTAAATATTGACTTCCTCTGCATTCCTATGTTCCAGGGAAGAAAGCAGGCAGCTTCTGAGTTAATACGGCCCTCTTTCTTCCTCTCACATTTAAAATTCCCATTGAGGGGACACTGCTTGGCCCATCTAGGATGAATGCTCACCCCTGAGCCAATCAGACATGACCCCAGGAAGAGGGAACAGCGGGGACGGGGAGTTCACTTGTGCCAGGTTCCTCTCTAAATCTTGGAAGGGAATTGTGAAGTGCATTAGCCTAGTGGGTGTCCATCCTCCCCAAACTCAGGGCCACTGGATGTGGACCAGAGTGAGTTGGAAAGGAAGAGGGACAGTCAATGATGATAGCATGGCTCCTGGTCTGAGTAACTGAGAGAATGTAGCACCATTTCTCTGGATGAGAGTTTAAGGTTCCTACGATATACTGAACTGTGGACATTTTTAATATAGAGCAGTATGAGCTGGAGAGAAGCAGCCCAAGATTGCTATCATTGACCATGGCATTTTGACTTCACCCATGTTTGAAGTGATCTGGAGATCCTTTCAATCCCAGTGAAATATAAGTTTGAATAGAGACAAGGCCAGTCTGGAGGCAATCGGCATCTGTAAGATTAAGGAAAACCTGAGGCTTAGGGGACTTCCTTTGTGTTGTGTTGTTGTTCAGTCACTCTGTTGTGTCCAACTCTTGGACACAAAGGATGAAATGTTGGATGGTATCACTGACTCAGTAGACATGAATTTGAGCAAACTCTGGGAAACAGTGAAGGACAGGGAAGCCTGACGTGCTGCAGTCCATGGGGTTGCCAAGAGTTGGACACGACTGAATGAATGAACAATAAATCACTGGTAGTACCAGGCTTCTCTGGCCTTCACTATCTCCTGGAATTTGCTCAAACTCATGTCCATCAAGTCAGTGATGCCATCCAACCATCTCACCTCTGTCGTCCCCTTTTCCTCCTGCACTCAATCTTTCCCAGCATCAGGGTCTTTTCCAGTGAGTCGGCTCTTCACATCAACTGGCTTTCCATCAGGGGCTTCCTAGGACCTTCCAAGAATAGAGTGACCCTTTAGCCCCAGAACTTTTATCCGCAGGCCAGACTGGAGTATGGGAGGGCAGGGCAGAGTCTATGGCTGCTCTGGCTACTCACATGCTACCTGTTGGCTTTGTGCTTTGGAGAACAAGGAGCTGTTAGCCACACCTGGGCTATTATCAGTTTATGAGTGATAATAAGGAAAGTGGAGAGCTAGGCCCCAGGGTGGGGGTAGCGGGGGCAAGAGTGGGTTACACGTGCTATTTCTCTAATACTCATAGCAGAAATTACTAATTGACCAAGGAGTTATTTTTCATAGAGTTAAGAGAGAGTCTTTGTTATTGGAGAGCTTCAGACAGGCTGTCAGTTCATTAGTACATATGATTAGCAGAGTCAGTCACCCTGACATAGGCAGTGGCTGGCAGGGGAAAACAAGTGAGTCTGGGCCCAGCGTGGCTGGTTCACACATTTTGTAGAAAACTAAAAGGTCTGTGCGGAGAGGGCAATGGCACCCCACTCCAGTACTCTTGCCTGGAAAATCCCATGGATGGAGGAGCCTGGTAGGCTACAGTCCATGGGGTCGCTAAGAGTCGGATGACTGAGCGACTTCACTTTCACTTTTCCCTTTCATGCACTGGAGAAGGAAACGGCAACCCACTCCAGTATTCTTGCCTGGAGAATCCCAGGGACGGCGGAGCCTGGTGGGCTGCCGTCTATAGGGTTGCACAGAGTCGGACACGACTGAAGCGACTTAGCAGCCACCACAGCAGCAAAAGGTCTGTGGCAACAATAAGCATGACTCCAACACAAAGTTCTAGCTTCCATGTGAAGGTACCTTAACCTTCTAACCCATGTTGGTAGAGTAATGCAGATTTTACAAAGGGCTCTTTCACAGAATTTAATTTCATCCCCATAGCAACTCTATTGGGCTAGTGCAAACTCAGTGAACTTATAGATGACAGGACTGATACCTGAAAATGTGAAAGATTTTCTTCAAGTTCAACCAGCTGGGACTAGCTCTCTTGTTTTACCTAGAACTGGACAGTCTGACTGCTGGTTAGTGTAATTTTTACTGCTCCAAACTATAGTTTAATTTGAGACCACATTCTTCTGCTGACTTGCCTAGCAAAAATAATTTTTCTCAAGTTATATGTCAGGTGATATTCCTTTAGAGTCTTGGTTCTCCAAGTCTAGTGTGCAGATCAGCGATATCATTGTCCACTGGGAGTTTATCACAAATGCAGAATCTTTGGCCCCATGCCAGACCTCCTGAGTTGGAATCTGCTTGTTAATAAGACCCCTAGCTGATTCACGTGCACAGTAAATTTTGAGAAGTGCTCCTCTAGAAGACTCTAGTCCTTTCAAATGCTCCACTGTGGCAAAAGGGATTCTACAGGCAAAAAAAGTTTGAGAAACACTGAGTTTATCTTATTCTTTTTATGCATTAGTATATTAAAGGCTTGGGGAAAGTCCTGAAATAAAGAAAATTTAACTTTGCTTAGCTCAGTGTTTTCCAAATTTGGATGTTCATGGACTGTTTGTATAAGTAACATGTATTAATATACCATGGATTTACTGTTTAACAAAATTTGAGACATGCTGCCACAGAATAAGACTGGATAAAACCATAACTGTGAAAAATAGTTTAAAGAAATACACAATCAAAAATTGATCTGGTAACCAACTGTTTACATTATCTTCAAGTGATGATAGCACTGCTATTTTAAGGGTACCAATATGGGAGGAAAAAACCAGATATTCAAGGAAGGGAAAACAAAAGCAATCTATGAGAAAAAATGGGTAGCAATTTGACGTGGGCAGATATGTTTGACCAAGAGAAAAATGGTTGAAAGCATAAAGATTTGTTTCATTAAATTATCACAGTTTTCTGCATCATAGCCTTCCACATAATGGGAAACATTATAGAATGGGATAAGGGTCTATATTTTGTCACATATGTGATCTCATTTAATCTTTGCAATAGTTCTGTGAGATATGTATTGTTATCCTATTTTACAAGTGAAGAAACTGAGGCTCAGAAAGATTTGATCATTTGCCAAGGGTCACATGGCTGGTGACCATGATTTCAACAGCACATTTGGTGACTTAGAAGCCCAGGCTCTTTAACCTTTACGTAGTTTGGCACAAAGACGAGGTGAGAAGTCTGGGCCTCTGGAGGACTGGGCCTGATCTCAGTCTGGAGTCCTCAGGAAAGGGTGCAGGGGAGCTGTTGTTCAGGTTGCCAGTCCCTAGTGATTGACGTGCTTAGCACCAGCTTTGGGTGTCTGTCTGTGCTCCTGCGGGGGCTGCTCGGGGATCTGGTACATCACACCCAACAATCTGTCTCCTATATTTCAGCTTCCCCCTGGCGCCCCCACCCGCCACCCCTCAGATTAATAGAAAGAAGCTGCCACAGCCAAGCAGCCAGCCACTCCCACCTGAACATGACCAAGTAAAATAGATTATTGAACAAAGAAATGAATAGAAAGAATTGAGGGGCCGAGGAGGCGGAGGGACAGCAGCAGCTAAGTTGCCTGTTTCTAAACAACTGCTGTTGGAATAATTGATTGCGGGAAAAGCCAGACTCGGTTTGGTCTAGTTTGGTGATCACTAACTCAACTACGTTATTTTCAGGGAAAACATTTGTCTTTAGTAAATAAAAACAGAATAAACAGTGAGACTTACATGCTGCCTTTCAGAGAACTTCAGTCACAGGTCGGAAGTGCAAAAGGAGACAGCTGGGGAAATCCGGACTTGGGTAAGCACAAGTGACAGATAGCAAGAACAATAACAGTAACAACCAATATCAAGTTATTGGTGATATTATTGATAAAGTAACCCATTTAGTTGTCAGATTAAGGTGATGAGCATCATTATTATTCCCATTTTATAGATGATAAAACCGAGGCCCTGAAACGTCACTGATTTGTGCTTAAAGTTATATAGCCAGCAGATGACAAACACTTAGAAGACAGATTCTTCACCCAATCCTAACCTGCCATAGTTTTCTTACTGGGAAAATGAGAAGGTGCTATCAGATTCCTCTTTGCCAAACCTTTGTCATTTTCTTAACACCTTTGAACTTTTTGGTCAATTCTCATACAATTAATGCTATTATTTTCTTAGAACTTTTTGTAAACCAACTTTTGGGGGGGGGGAAGTTTAAATAAGTCTATTAAAAAGGAAACATATCAAAATGTAGGTTGAAAACTAATATCTCTTAGCTAGAAGATAAAAAATAAATATGTGAAAAAGGTTACTAAGTCTGAGGCATAATCCTATTTCTCCTTGTTAAAAAGAGAGGTTAACCAGTGTTATAGATATGTTAGGACCTATTAGATTCCATCCATAATTTTCCTCCGGATATAATCAGAAGTATTGAAAGAGAGCAGGAAAAGCCTTGCTTATGATTGCACTTGGGAAATCGCTATGTTGCCCATTTCTCAGGTCTTTCTCCAATATCACAAAACTGAAACAGCATGGCAGAATGCTGGGGCTCGGAAGCCTAAAGAGCCTTAAGTTGGTGGTGAGGCTTCTTTGGCTCTGATGGGCCCTGGCTCAGGTTATTTGTGTGCTGATCATGCAGAGGGAAATGGTGAGGGCATCTTCTTTACCCAGTCAAGAGGAATCTCCTAACAGAGTGGCCCAAGCTCCAAAGCATCCAGGTAGTCTTGTGGTAGAAGTCTGTGACTACACATCCAGCATGCCTCTCCTTTCAGGCACCTGAAGGAACCACACTTCACCACTCACACTTTGACAAAAGCCGTGACTCTCTGACTTGCTTTGGCCAATGAAGCGTGAAGGGAAATGATATAGAATCATTTCCTGGTGGAAGCATTTAAGAGCTAGTGCATTCTCTCTCTTTGACTGCTACAATGAATACTGGGACCTCCTGTGGAGACAGCAGAGAGATAAGGTGGTGAAGCCTCCATCAGCATGGGTCCCCAAGTGATCACTGTATACAGCAAGGCCCCACACCATCCTAGCTCTCTGCTGAGTCACAAGAGCATTCATGTTGTTTTAAGCCACTATAACTTTGCAGTCCTTTGAGGTTAAAGCATAGGCCAGCCTATTCTGACTGATAAAGGGACAGAGCTCTTACACTGACCACCAAGGCTACAGATCCAGGCCCTGATCATCTGGTGAGCTCTTCTCTGTGCTGGAAGTCCCCTCTTTGGCCATTATTTCTGGCTGTTCATTATCAGCGAAGTTGGAAATCTTCAGATACTTCTGGTATCATCCATAGCCACAGTTCTGGAAACTCTGCAGATAATGCTCTTACCAAGCCTTGGTATCCTGAGCCCCCAAGGCTATAGTCTCTGGGTACTCATTCTTTTTTTTTTTTTAACTTTTTACTTTGTATTGGGTTATAGCTGATTAACAATGTTGTGATGGTTTCAGGTGAACAGCGAAGGGACTCAGCCATACATATACGTGTATTCCTTCTCCCCCAAACTTCTCTCTCATCCTGGGTTCTTGTTCTTGACCCTTCACCATAATCAACAATGTTTCTATAAAATGAGACTGATGCTCCCTGGCTCTGTGTTAACCTCAGTTAAGTGTGCCCCAGAAGCAAAGGTTCTTGGGCACCAAGGATTCTAGCATTTAGAGATAAAGTTCTTTGGATTCACACATGCAACCTCTTCCCTCAGATGCAAACACACCAGGCTGGCTGGGTCATTTCTTCCATGTATTCAGCCTCTCTCAGGGCCCTCCCTCTCAACAGACATGTTATATGTGTCAAACCAGAAAGATCTTTTCCCCTCAAGTCTCCTCATCAGCTGAGAAGAAACAGTGGGCACTAATGGACGTGAAGGGAGTAGCTGAGTGTCTGCACTGACCCATCCAGGGCACTCTGTATGTGGTGGCCTTTATAGTTTCTATGTACATGAGGTCTAATTTTTCCTCATAGACTGTAGGCTCCCCAAAGGAAATAAATAGTTCTTGATTATGTCTGCACCTGTCTAGTTATCTATTTCTTCATGATAAGCCTCCTCAGACTAAGTGGTATAAAACAAAAACCATTTTATTATGCTCATAGATTCTGGAGATCATAAATTCAATTGGCACTCTAAGATATCAAGAACCCTACCTACTTGCAAGCTAACAAGCTAACATGCCACAGTTTTGAGGGTGCAAGCACAAAATATGAGACTTCTAGACCAGAGACAAATGACTTTATTTCTCACAGCAATAACAGTATTTTGAGTATCAGTATTTTCTCATGTCAGTTCCCTGAAACTCAATTCCCATAGGATGATAGGATAAGAGCAGGTGACACCTGCACACACAATGGGTAACATTACAGAAGAGGAGCCCTAAGCTTAGGGAAGCTGAATCTTTTACAGTAGGAAGTAAGCATGCCTGACATAAACTCCAGAGGAAGGTATTTTCTCTACAATATAGGCTGCTGTTTGTTTTCCAAGTCTGCAAGAAAATCTGCCCTTTGCTCCAGAGGCAAGTACAACTCTTTCTTCTGTAATAAAAGATGGTCTGAAACAAGGGCAATTTGTGCTTCTCCTTACAAGACATGCAGAAATGCTAGCGACCCAGGGAGCTGTAATTATGTGGAAGCCTCTTCATGCACATGTCTCATGGCTGAGCAGACTTAAAAACTGTCCTCAGCTGGGACTGTTAACTGCTACCACCCTCTGTATGGGTTGGGATTCTCACATCATGGCAGCTGGATACAGAAAATGTATATTGTAAGAGGACATGTGGAAAACAACTGAATGAATAGAACCCAGAGGGAAACTGCATAGTATTTCCTGACTGGCCTCAAGAGTCATGCAGCTTTGCTCTGCCACCTTCTCTTGGTTATAAGCAAGTCATTAGGGCAGCCCAGATGCAAGAGGAGGGTAATTAACCAAGGTCACATTGGAGAAGAGCAATGAGATGGAATGCTGTGGTGGTCATCCTTGGAAAGTAGGCCCATGGAGTGTAGTGCCAACCCAAATGCCACCGTTCATGCTTAGTGCAGTGAAAAGAAACCAACATAAATATCTACAGGGCTCTGTTTCAGTTTCTGTTGTACCAATAAACTACCTGGCCATGACCTTGGGCAAGTCACTTACCTAACTGAGCCCCTGAAATCCTAGTTCCCTGGGAGAGCACCTGGAGCATAAAAGGAACCTGTCCTTCTTGCTTCGCTAGGTTATTGTAAAAGTCATGTGAAAGTGCTTTAAGGGTCCTGGATGTGCCAGGCAAATAAGCAAGGGGTTCTAAGGATTATCTCATATGTGGCTGTCAAGAAGGTACAGTGTCTGCAGACCATCTGCACTGGAGGCTCTCTTGGAGCTTTACTGGATAAGAGGCACAAAGCTTCAAAATAAATAATGTAACCAAAGCCTTTTAATGCTGATAATCAAGTTACCCATGAAGAGGAGGGGTAGCACCTGGCTTTCTTGCCCCCTAAAGGCTAGAGAACAATAAAAGGATTAAACATACTGTGAATTAGCTTCTGGGGTGTTCCTAAGCAGGATCCTCCTGTACCTAGTCAAAAGAAAATGAAGAGAAAGAAAGAGAGAGAGAGAGAATGAGAGTGGCAGGTAGGATTGTGGAGGGAGAAGCAAGGAGCAGAATGGATAACTGACCCTGAATAATAGAGACCCATATCCCACTGCTGAGTACAGTTGCCAACTACAGGGGACTTAGGAATGGGTGCATGCAACTTCCTGGGCCCTCAATGTCCACACCTTAGAACTGATTGTGGGGAACAGAGGGGGAAATATTTTTAGTTTAGAACATCAGAAAGGCTTGAAGTGTTGCATAGTAAAGTTGTTGAGCATTTACTATGAGCAGAGATATCATAAATCTGGGAGCTGAGTATTATTATTATAAGAGAAGAAACCAGGGTGCAGAGAAGAGAAACAGATTGCCCATACTGCATGGCCTGGAAGGGATAAAAGCACAACTTAAACTGAAGACTATTTGGCTCCAAAACCCAGCCTTCTCCATTATTTCCCTTATTTCTTTGCCTCTTAGCAGGGGTAGAAGTAGGCAGGAGAAGGGATAAGGGAGTGTGTGAGGGTAGAAACTGGAGTAAGAAGAGGTCATCTGAGCTGTGCCAGACAAGGATTTGTTGCCATGAGGCATTCTGCCATGTCCTCAGCATCAACTTGATACTTTTACAGAATAAGAGCCAAGGGATAGGCAGAGGGAAAGCTGCCTGGTCAAGTAGGTGAGTAGTTGCTGTATTTTCAAAGCTTGAGGCTGATTCACTCTGGGCAAAGTGCTGCCTCTGGAGCACCTCTGGTCTCAGTTTACTCTTCTTGATGTGTGCCACTCTACTCTTTTTATAGCTTGGTTTAGAGAGCATTTGTTGAGTGCTTGTTATGTGCAAGACACTTGCCCGCCTCTGGGGATGCCATGATGAATATGATTTCCTTGCCCTGGATGAGCACTCGATTTAATGGGAGAAACAGATCATTTTTATTCAGACTGATTAATGCTCTTATAGAGGAAAAAGCATAAGAATACATCCAGGCTCACCAGGGGTAGCAACAGTCAAGGAAGTCTTCTTGGAGAATTTAATGGCTTAGTTGAGTCTTCAAGGACAATAGATGAAAAGCAAGGGCAGCATGATCAAAGTTATGGTGCATGGAAAATAGTTTTAAATCAACCGTTGCTATACCAGTGTACATTAGGATTTCTTTCCTTTTGTCACTTAAAATGCCTTTAGTTTTAGGTTGTATAATACCCAACTCAAACAGGCTTAAACAATAAGTGGACAACTAAACAGTTGTAGGATTGAAAGAGGGCCATAACTACAGAAAGAATAGAGACTTTTAAAATTTTTAAAAGCCTCAAGAAAAATTTAAATGAAGTCCTAAACTTTTGAGAAAATGTAAATTAAGAAAATCGACAAAGAAATAGAAAATCTGTATATACCATGAACTTTTTAAAGAACTAAACCAATAGACATAAATCTCTTTGGCAAAAAGGACATAACATGGTGCAGCTGGAAAGTTTTACAAAACTTACAAGAAACATATAACTCTTATACAAACTGATAATCTTCTAATT